>JAKTUV010000001.1:772500-1516445 GCA_030556875.1 Zygoascus biomembranicola
GAAAGAGAAACCAAAAAAAAAAAAAAAAATTAAAGATTTCTTGTACTCCATGCTCGGGCCCCCTCGATTCCCCTCGACCTCTTTCATTTCCCAAATTCTTCCATGACTTTGTATGCGCCATATTTAGCTATTATATGACTTCAAAAGCTATGTATCGTCTAGTGTGATTCTGCTTGGCTCAAGTCGAGGGTCAAATCCCTAGTATGTTTTCAGTGCTAAAATGCTTCCAGTGTTTCCAGTGACTGTACCTATTGGTCATTAGCTCCGGTGAGCTATACCTTGACTTTAATCACCACGACAATACGTCTGGGGCCCGATTTGTACTCGGATCCAATACCGGTTAAGCGGGGCCTACGGCAAGGTTGCCCGCTTAGCACCCTATTATTCAATGTTTTTATCAACGATCTAATGCCCTCTCTACTGCATGATGGCGTATTGGTCCCCCATCTAGAGGGAAATTTGATGATGAGAGGTCTCAAGTTTGCAGTCCTTCTGGGTTCTACTGGTGTCCAACTTCAACTTGCTGTAAACAATTTGAGTCTCTGGAGTCAAACCAATATGATGAAGGTGGGTATTGGTAAGAGTGGCCACATGGTTATTAGCCCTGGTCAACAGCTACCTGTGCCGTTAATGATAGACGGAGCCCAGCTTCCGCTGGTCTTTGAATACACTTACTTAGGAATCCTTATCACTAAGGACTTGAGTAAGTCGGCGCAGTTGCAGGCTAGAGTGACATCCGGACTGACTGTTCTTCATCTACTTTACCCAATCTTACGTGACTTTTCGATTCCGGTGTACCTGAGGCTACAGCCCTAAGGAGTATTGTGCTACCAATACTAACCTATGGGGCTGAGACCTTGCCTACAAGCCTAGAAGCCACAGCTGCTTTAGACGGAGTTGTCAGCAAAGGCTTGAAGGCACTGATCCAACTGAGAAAAAGATCGAACTGGGGGACGGGCAATCTTATTTATACGCATAATTTCGTGCCTGAAATTGCGCAGGATCGCAGGTGCACAAAACGGGTCTTGCGTAGTAGCCGCATTAATCATAAGCCGACCACACGGCTGCGGAAAGAAATTAGACACAAAATTTTGACCTGAAACCCCACAAAACTTTGCTGATTTAACTTTATAAATGGGTATAGAGACACTGATTACATTTTCCATTTTTGCAGCTCGGTAAGTTCGCTACGTCAATTCCGTTCTGAAATTCTGGACCCCAATAAAATGATCTTTAAGAAGATGAGTTATAGCCGCTATTTGTGGTGGTGCGGTTATGGGGTGGGATACTCCTTCTGTCGGTCGGTCAAATGCAGGGGATGGACAATGTGCAAGTTTATGGACAGGTGTGCCTAGAGTAGTAATTTATTCATGATGAATGCTGAATGATAGTATCATGTATTATTAGTATAGACTAAAGAGGTGAATATGTTACTTGTGAGCTTGGATATAAGAACGTTCCATTTTGTTGATAGAAAAAAATTGTCCTTGAGGCTCTTTTTGAGATAGTTATTTTTACAAGCATATGATAGCTCATCTTTGAAATACAAGCGGGCTGATTATTATTATAAAGAATCCCAGGAATCAGAGGATAAACTATAAAAATAAACAATTGTACTGATTGGGGTGAATGTTTTAAGGTGTAAGCGATTTTGCGACCATAAGGACAGTGAAACTAAATTTCGATAGGTGGATGTAGGCCACCTCATCCGAATATGGGGACTCTTTATGTAGGACACCCATTTAAAATATAGGAAAATTCTCGTAAGCAATTGAACAATTTTAGCAGCTATTTCCTATATATATATATCATTTGACCCTAAACAGACGCAGAGGTTGGATGGTCGACAGTTTCAGTCTTGGAATCTTCCCTCGAAGAACTGTCGCTGTTTCTCCATCCCAAATACTCAAGATACTTCTTCTTTTCGTCTTTCCTATGGAAGAGGAAAATAATAACTGTCAAAATAATCATCATACCGCAGCTAGCAGCTGTGAATGGATAGCCTTCAGGATATTCTGGGGCTTGGACAGTTTTCCACACCAAAAGAGGTATCCAAACCAGCGTAGTTTGCGATATAAGATTCATAAGGCATAGTATAGCTGCTCTGTACTCGTCATCATGTCGAAGAATATCATTTACCCAGCCATATATAACGGGAGTAACTGCACTTGCAGTGTGTTGAATCAGGAAACCATACCACTTTGCTTTAATGGGAACATTCCACACAGAGAGAATAATGAGTCCAGAGAGATTGATAAATTCATAGAATAATATAGGCAGTGCTCTCAAACGAGTGTAGTCCGAAATTGTACTAATGACAACCATGTACACAATTCCCAGCCCAGGGCTCATTGCTGAAAGATTGTTCAAACGAGGAGTAGAGTACTTATCTAGTGCCTTGAGCCACAAGGTGTATCCAGATTGCTGAGATGACTGAGAATTATTCAAGAAAATAGCATATAGGACAAAGATGTAAACATGCCAGTTGTTGATAATTTTCCAGAAAGTAGCTTTGCTGAATCCAGTGGGGTTCTGGTTGCCGTTTTCCTTAAGTCTACTTCTAGCCAAAGCCACTTCCTCATCTGAAAGAAAATAGGAGTGACATCTGTCTGGTGTGCCTGGCCAAATAAAGAATCCCAACAAGCCTACGGGCAATGAGATGACTGTGTTGATGATGAACATCCATCTCCAGCCAGCCAAACCGCCGCGTCCGTTCAATCCACTGTAAATGGAGGCTTGCAAAAGACCTGCAGTGACATTTCCAAGATAATATCCAAAATAGAATATGCTTCCACGTCTGGCTAGTTCGTCTGCTCTATACCAGGAACCAAGAATGTATTGAATAGCAGGAAATGAACCAGCTTCAAAAACACCCACAAAAAACCTATAAGCCAGCATGGAGTGATAACCAGTGGCTTTATATTGAGCCAGAGTAAACAAGCTCCAGCCAACATCCATAGTGGCAAGAACGTAGTCCATTCGGACTCTAGGGAACAGATAGATACAGGGGAGCTGGAAGATAACGCAACCCAAGAAGTACATTGTATTCAAGTGGACCAAATCATTACCACCTAAACCAATATCTTCTTTCATTCCACTAACATAGGCATTAGCCAGGTTACTGGCGTCAATCATCTTCACCCAGTAACATACTAAACTATAGAAGCAGACAATGATATCCAGTTTGATCAAGAGTTTCTTTTCTGTAGCAGTTGTATCCTTGTTGAACCACGACGCAGATCCTAGAAGTCCCTTCTTTTTAGCAGGTAGAGGAGGCAAACGGTACTTTCCTTCATTGAGTAATGACCACCAACCGGATTTGGGAGCCTCATCGGTATCGCCTCGCGCACCGCCATTAGAGCCACTATCGACATCTAGCGTGGAAATTTCGTACGCGTTCTTGGTAGTCATGCTGCCGATCCCCTAATTGTGGAAAAGTATATTTTCAGTCGTTCAGCTAGCATATAAGTACCCATCAGGGCCGGTGACTTATCCCTACTATGAGAAACACGAAACTGACAACCACGATGATGTGATTCCAAAACAATGCCAATTAAATTAAATATACAACGTTTGAAAAATACAATGAGTGGTTTTCCATTTTTCCGGCGATACACATGCTACTCCAACGACTTTTTTGGTCGATCATTCACAAATCCGCTCCGACGATGGCGACATAGTTCTGCATTAGACGATTTGAGCTATCGCTTATCTCCACCGCTTATTAAGATATGCATACAGATTTTTCTGGCATATGCGCCTCGAAGGCAGTTAAACTATATTTCACAGTGGCTAGTGCCGGTAAGTTTCCGAAACTGGCAAGGTTATTTTTTCGCTTTCCAGGTCATTGAGGCTTCTATCTACCGTTATTGAGCTCAACGAAACAGGCTAAAATTTACGCAATTTGAATATGACGATTTCTGTATAATTTCTTTTACAAAGGAGCACGAAGCGAGCCTCCACGCAAGGCTGTCAAATGGGCGGGGCAATGTGGCTCATACCTATATTCAAGTTACTGCATTAGAGGTAAGTAAACGCTAGCTAAATCTGTTGGAGCTCCGCAATTTCAGATGTAATACTGTAGGATTTCTCTACTGCTGGGCGAGCACGAATGCGCTTCTGCCAGGCATCTAAATGAGGATACTGAGACCAGTCAGGAAATTTCAGTCGAGCAAGTCTCTGTTCATCGACAAAGGCTATCCAAGCAATATCCGCAATTGAATACCCGTCATCCACAATATATCCGCTTTTTGAATGTGCCAATTTGTCATCCAGCAATTTATAGTAACTTAGAGCCTCAGCTTTGAATTTTTCAGCCACAATTGCATCTTTCGCAGTGGCATAGGTGAAGAAAGATACGCTATTAGGCAAATTAGCAAGGTACTCGATTTGAGTAAAGAAACAAAAGAAATACTTACGCAAGGCCCGCGGTTTGGATCGAAACCCAGGAAATAGCTTCATATTTGGCCTGGAGATCCGCGCTCAAAAACTGGTTGTTCACGTCATACTTCTCCACCAGGTAAAGCAATATTGCAGTTGATTCAATGATGCGAATGTCCGAACCATCTTCCAACACGGGAATCTTCCTATCTGGGTGAAGTTTCACGTACCATTCACTGTTACGAAGGTCCTCCCTCGTTACAGGAACTCCCTCCCATGGTAGGCCAAGTTCATTCAATAAAATGAGAACCTTCCGGGGGTGGGCTCCGAAATCTTCCTCGACTCGTAGATGGTACAGCTTCAGCGGGGGCATTTTTTATTTTGGTTTGTGCTCCCAATTCAGACTCAATGACAAATTATATACACCCACCCCAAGATTAAGTCCGCACAAATGTTACCCTTATCGACAAATTTGGTAGTAGGTCACACCGATAGGTAACGGTAGTAGGCTGCAGGCAATCCGTGCATGATATTCGTGATTGCACTGCTTATCGCAAAAATGAAAGAAATGACGTTATATAGCAAAGACATGCATAAGAATCAATAGCTGGAAGATCAAGTGGAAACAGACCGAAAAAGCCATGAGCAGTTCTCATCTGAATAAATTTCCGAAGCTTAAGGCTCGCTTGCCCAGTGATTTAGATAACGAGGCTAAAGAGTTTCTAGCTCGTCCACCAGTCGGGAGCCGGAGGGTTAGGGCCATCGTGGTCGGGGCCGGTTTGGCTGGAATCACCGCTGGAGTGCTTTTACCCATCAAAGTGGACAACCTAAGCTTAACCATTTACGAGCGGAATAGTGGGTTTGGCGGTAGCTGGTTCACTCATACCTATCCGGGAGTTCGTTGCGATGTTCCTTCGCATGTGTACCAATCGACATTCGACGCAAACACGGAATGGCCCGAGGAATATTCCGAAGGTGCAGAAATTCGAAAATATTGGGAAGGAATTGCTAAAAAATACAAAGTAGACGAATTTACGAAGTTGTCGCATGAAGTCATCGACGCCCGGTGGATTTCTGACGAAGGGGTGTGGAGGGTCCGACTACGGAACCTAACCAACGGTCAGGAGTTTACTGATGAAGCAGAGGTATTTATTGCTGCTGTTGGCCGGTTTACTACTCCCAGTGCTCCCGACATTCCAGGTCTGTCTAATTTCAAAGGCAAAGTCCTGCATCCTGCACAATGGGACAATTCCTTTGATGCCAAAGGCAAGAGAATTGCAATCATTGGCAATGGAGCCACTGGTGTACAGCTTCTTCCTCAATTGCAGCCGCAAGCTGCTCACATTGATCACTATGTGCGGCATGCAACCTGGATCACTCCGAGTCTGTTCGGCTTTAATCTGACCGAGCCTCACGGATACCGCTACTCCAAACAGGAAATAGAGAGTTTCAAGAACCCGGAGGACTATTTCAAGTTCCGCAAAAACCTGGAACTGAAAGGCCATGGAAGATTCGATGGAACGATTAGTGGTTCAGAGGGAAGTAGAGAACTGGTTAACAACGCTCTTGACTTTATATACGACAGTGTGGGTGGAGATGAAGAGCTGTTCAAAAAGGTGGTCCCCGAATATGTTCCGGGATGCCGTCGTCTAACTCCTGCACCAGGATATCTTAATGCACTGACTAAGAAAAATGTCGATTACATCACTACTCCGATCAAGAAAGTTACCGAATCGGGCATAGTTACTGAAGATGGGGTGGACCATCAGATTGATGCGCTGGTTACTGCAACGGGATACAAAGGTCAGATTGTGCCACCATTTCCAATCTATGGAAAGAATGGCAGGCGTCTATCGGATCTTCTGGCTGGTGCGGAATCACCTAATGGCCACTCAGTTTCTTATTTCGGAACTGCAGTACCGGAATTTCCAAACTACTACTACATTTTTGGGGTACAAAGCACCCCTCTAGGTGGATCTGTTCCTTTGCATGCTGAAATACAAGTAACTTATATTGCTAAGATACTGCGTAAACTTCAGCTGGAAAATATAAAATCTATCGTGCCTTCTCTTCGTGCTTCAGAGGAATACACAAACAAGGTTTACAGGTTCGGCAAGGTTTCAACTTTCACAAAAGGTTATCAAACATACTTCACGGAGCGAGACTCAAATGGTGAGCTGCGTCCTGCCATATTCTGGCCTGGAACCAGCTATCATGCTATAGTGCTCAAACAAAATCCCAGATGGGAGGACTTTGAGTATGAGTATGAGGACCCCAATGACCGATATTCGTACTTCGGCAATGGCCGGACTCTCTATGAAGAAAGAGGAGGTGATTTGGCCCGTTACCTATCTCCATCTTTTGACAGAGACCTTAAGGCTCTACACGAGGACGAATACTACTCGTCTTTCGTGCCCTTAGAGAAAAAGACCGATCTTGAAGTTGCATCGGAGCCAAAACTTCATAGTTCTAAACTGTAATAAGCTTCTCACTACACTACTGCAGCACTAGGTATTTAGCTGTCGCTGATTAGTACCAATAGAATAGTAAATATACAGCATTGAAAGAACCCAATTTGAAAAGCGTTTAATTTTACCTTCCTAAGGGTACTATAGCGATTTCCGAAAAAGCGCCTCACCGCCTGGGGCGAACCTTAAAATTGTGGAGCTGTTCCACTCTGCACAAAAACCCTGTACTAAAGCGCTATTATGACATCACCTGGGACCAGCTCGTTCTAGAAAATCCGGAGAGGCACTGAGCCTGAAGAATACTATCAAGGTGATTGATTACTCAGCCAACGATAAGCAGTGGAACTGGCAAACTCTCTGAACGGCTTCCAAGTCCGTTCAAGTCCGGTCAACTGCGAGAGTCGACCCAGCACCTGGTAATTCCCACTCGATTACTAACGACAATTTCACTAAATGCACAGTAATCTACTATTTGAGTTCAAATTAGCTGTATTGCTTTACGTAGTTTTCAATCGTTGAAAATATACTTAGAGGAAGGCTTTTACAGTACACAGTATTCATATCATAGCATTGTAGGCTTGCGCCGAAACAGGTCTACATGAGCATCAGCTAATAGCAGCATTCATACCTGGCCCTGGATATTTACTAAAACAACACCTATTCAGCCATGAGGTGACAAGATTATTTTAATTTGCGTCCGGCTCTCTACGGGCTTGAAATCATCTTGATATGGAAGCATACTAATGCAATCAACGGTGTATAACGGTGTGCAACGGGGTTCACCGTCTCCGTCGGGGAGAATGAGCGGGATATTACCAGTTCAACGTTCTGCGATGAATTTGTCTTCTAACCACTTGTTAATAATTCCTAGAGTCGCTGTTAGTATAATTGAGTTTTGATCTACTGAAATGGCACCGGAAACTTTCAGAAACACCGGTGTTGGTGACCTTTTGGAACTTTTGGGTATATGGAACTATCCATCGAACTTCAGGAAACAGATGTCTGGCGAAGCTGTAGGTCTCACCTCAGGCAAAGAAGTCGGCGAGTTGGGGGCTGAGATTGCACCAGAGCAGACTAGAGAACGGGAAGCCGCGGAGAGGGACGTTGAAAGGTTAGGAGAATCTGACTGTTCAGCTGAGAGATGCGATCCTTTTCTAGTAGACTGGAATGGTGCAAGTGATCCAGAGAACCCTCAGAACTGGAAAAACTGTAAAAAGGCATTTCAGGTAGTGCAGATTATGTTATTAACTACAGTAACATACGCTGCATCATCGATTTACACCGCTGGACAAGATTCTTTCCAGAAAGATATGCATGTTGGTCACGTAGCCGGTACGCTACCTCTATCTATTTATGTCTTGGGTTACGGTGTTGGCCCTATAGTTCTCTCTCCTCTGTCTGAAGTGGCTGTAGTAGGTCGAAACCATGTATATCTTGCAGCCCTGTTATTATTCACCGTATTTCAGATCGGCTGCGCTTTAGCTCCTAACTTTGGCGCTATGGTCGTGTTTCGATTCATCACCGGTGTTCTATGCTCTCCATCTCTTGCAACCGGTGGTGCCTCTATGGGTGACATGATTACTCCTCATAATCTTCCTATGGCTATTGGTGCATGGGCTGCTGCCGCGGTTGCGGCACCTTCGATAGCTCCTTTACTTGGGGCCGCTATGTACGTAGCTGAGGGCTGGAGGTTTATCTTTTGGTTTATGATGATGATTGCCGGTAGCCTTTTTCTATTCATGTTCCTATTTTTCTACGAGAGTTTGGGGTCAAATATTTTGCATCGAAGAGCTGCTAGAGTCAGAAAGGAAACTGGCGACAACCGGTACTATACTCTCCAGGAAAAAATTGATAGCGAAATCAAATACAGTGCTTTTTTCAAGGAGCTGTTTCTTAGACCTTTTATCATCCAGTTCAGCGAGCCTGGAGTTTTGGCTTTCAATCTCTATATTGCCCTTGGATATGGTGCATTCTATCTGTTCTTTGAAGCTTTCCCCATTGTCTTCGGGGGCATCTATCACTTCACTGCGATTGAAATGGGCCTTGCGTTCCTGGGTTTCGAGATCGCATGTGTCTTCGGCTATCTCATGTTGGTGGTGTTCTTGTACAAAATTATCTATCCTTCTCTCGAGAACGATACGTTTACGCCGGAGACTTTTTTGAAACTTCCCATGATGATAAGTTGGATGTTGCCATTCTCTCTATTTTTCTTTGGATGGACTGCCCAGATTCATTGGATTTTGCCCATTGTTTCTGAAATATTTTTTCAGGCTGCTCTTTACAATCTTTTCCAAGGTGCATTCGCTTATCTTTCTCTGAGCTATCCTAGGTACATTGCCTCGGTCTTTGCGTCTAATAGTTTGATGAGGGGTGTTTTTGCATTCTCCTTCCCATTATTTGGCAAGGCAATGTTCGATGCTACAGGCAGTGAAAAGTATCCAGTAGGGTGGGGCTCTAGTATAATTGGCCTTGCTGCGATCGTTTTAGCAGTTCTACCATTTATTTTCTATATTAAGGGTGAAGCTCTTAGGGGACGATCAAAGTACGCCAACTGAGGTGAGTGGGATATGTCAATGAGCGCGACGGCGCTCGTGATGTAGATGTATTTATTTCAGTACAGCAGTTGATTTCCAAGTTTTCATATTCGAGCCTGTACACAGTAAATTGATTTGTGCTTAGTAGTTGCGAACAACTGGGCAAATTTCTTTCTACTCCGCTGGTGCGCCTCACCTGATGGGGCGAATCTTAAAAAAATCCGAATCTCTCGTGAGATTCTTACACTTTCTATACAAAAACCCTTGTACTAGAGCGCCATCCATACTGAACATGAGACCAGCTTTGCAGTTGAATCGATATACTGTTTAGTGTCATTTTCTGGTCATATAGCTTAACAATACGAAAAGAGTTCCAGTCTTTGTAGGAAAATGTAATGTAAAGACAAGGACTGATTTAGCCGTGATTATTCCATTTTTTTATCTTTTTTTAGGAACCACTATGAAAAGTAGCAAGCTTATAAAACAAGCTATCGCTGAGCCACTTTATCCCCGCCGGCGGTGATGAGTGATAGAATAAGCAGATCTTTTAGACGTCTCCCAGTCCGCTGAAGTCCGGTCCAGCTGCAACAAGAAATCCTGCACCTAGTAGTGCCCTACTCGTTCAAGTAAGAGTTTCATTAAGCCCGCGGCGATGTGGTATTTGCGCTCAAAGTAGCTTTACCGAGCTTTATTTAGCTTATTCTCTTACGTGATCTTCTATCGCGAACTAACTGCATAAGAGTTTGGTTTTCCCACAATACGGTATTCAAGGAAAAGAAGATTTGTAAGACGTGCGGTTTCGCACCAACTTTAGCTTATGATGGTTTTTATGGTTAATCCTGATTATTCGCTAAAATACAATCTACTCAGCTATATAGCGTTGAAAAATTTATATTGCATTCTATCGTTATTATGTTTTGTCAGTCTCTCGATATAGAGCTTGGTGGAGGTGTTGAGTGGAGTTGCGTATTACTAAGAATCGTTAATTTGTAAGCCTAAATCCCCCTTAGCTGAAAAAATGGGAGCACTGTGGTGCGATGAGTAACGGATAAATGATTTCCGCACTGAGCGATGCTGCACTAAGACGTAACACTCTGCCTTATATGCGCGGATTTAAAAGGCTATCGAACGGTTTACAACGGGGTTCGCCATTCCGGACGGTGTCAATATGGTTTTTATAATCTTTCGAAACAGAGTCAGGCTAGGAACCTGTTTAGCGACAAAAGACCACGGCTGTGCAGAGAGAATGACGCAAACAGCATGTTCTTCGCCAAAAGTAGACCGCAATTACTCATTTAGTATTTGTGACGTTTTTTTCCTGGGCCCGCTTCCCCAGTTGTTATCAGGGTTTCTGATTTCGGCCATCTCGTAAACTCCGCGGTGGTGCTCAAAGTCCCGGGGCTGACAAACTCAATGCGGCCCTGCATATTTAGCCGTGACAAATCATCATGGCTAACCAAACCCTTTATATAAATAGGCCATTAAATATGCTGTACTATTCATTAGATATCTTGTCACGGGCTTTTCTTACAAGCATTAATTAATAGTTATACACTCTTTGTTGATATAACTAGTCTCGTCTGCTAAGCATTGACTATTCAATCGTTGTTATATTTAAGCTTGATCTGCTGAAAAATGGCACCCGAATATTTTAGAAACACCGGTGTTGGTGACGTTTTTGAGCACCTAGGCATATGGAATTATCCATCAAACTTCAGGATACAGGCATTAGGCGAAGCTGCAGGTCTTGCCTTGGACAAGGAAGTTGGCGAGTTGGAAGCTGAGGTTGTACGAGAGCAGACCAGAGAACGGGAAGTTGCTGAAGAGGACGTGGAAAGCTTAGGAGATTCTTACAGTTCGACTGAAAAACCCGACCCTTTTCTAGTAGACTGGAATGGTGCAAGTGACCCAGAAAACCCCCAGAACTGGAAAAACAGTAGAAAGGCATTTCAAATGGCACAAATTATGCTGTTGACCACTGTAACATATGCTGGATCTTCGATATACACCGCTGGTCAGGAATCCTTTCAGCAGGATATGCATGTGGGCCATGTGGCCGGCACCCTGCCTCTATCTATTTATGTCTTGGGTTACGGAATTGGCCCTATCATATTCTCTCCTCTGTCTGAGGTGGCTATATTAGGTCGAAACCATATTTATCTTGCAACTCTATTTTTATTCGCAATTTTCCAGATCGGCTGTGCTTTGGCTCCCAACTTTGGTGCTATGGTTGTCTTAAGATTTATTACCGGTATTCTATGCTCTCCATCTCTCGCAACTGGTGGTGCCTCTATGGGTGATATGATTACTCCTAAGAATCTTCCTTTGGCTATTGGAGCTTGGGCTGCCGGTGCAGTTGCGGCACCTTCGCTTGCTCCATTACTCGGTGCTGCTATGTATGTGGCTAAGGACTGGAGATTTATCTTTTGGTTCTTGATGATCGTCGCAGGTTTCACTTTCTTGTTGATGTTCCTTTTTTTTTATGAGAGTTTGGGCTCCAATATTTTGCACAGAAGAGCTGCTCGGGTTAGAAAGGAAACTGGCGACAGCAGGTACTATACTCTCCAAGAAAAGATTGATAGTGACATTAGCTTCAGGGTCTTTTTTAAGGAGTTGATTCTTAGGCCCTTCATCATCCAGTTCAGCGAGCCTGGAGTTTTGGCATTCAATCTCTATATTGCCCTTGGATATGGTGCATTCTATCTGTTCTTTGAGGCTTTCCCCATTGTTTTTGGAGGCATCTATCATTTTAATGTGGTTGAGATTGGCCTTTCATTCCTAGGTTTCGAGGTCGCATGTGTCTTTGCCTATCTCATGTTGGTGGTGTTCTTGTATACGATTATTTTCCCTTCTTTTAAGAAAAACACCTTCAAACCCGAGACTTTCTTGAAGCTTCCCATGATGGTTAGCTGGCTTTTGCCATTCTCTTTATTTTTCTTTGGTTGGACTGCCCAGATTCATTGGATTTTACCCATTGTATCAGAGATTTTCTTCCTGGTTTCTCTTTACAACATTTTTCAAGGTGCATTTGCTTATCTTTCTTTGAGCTATCCTAGGTACATTGCCTCGGTCTTTGCATCTAACGGTTTCATGAGGTCTGTTTTTGCATTTTCTTTCCCATTATTTGGCAAGGCGATGTTCGATGCTACAGGTAGCGAGAAGTATCCAGTAGGATGGGGCTCTAGTATAATTGGCTTTGTCACGATCTTTTTGGCTGCTCTTCCCTTTATTTTCTATATTAAGGGTGCAGCTCTGCGAGGACGATCTAAGTACGCCAATTGACGGAATATCTCAATTAAAGCGATATGATTTATAGAATTAATGCATTAACTACGATACTGTGCTTGATTTGCATGTTTAAAGGTTTGTACATTGTAAGTTTATTTTTGTGCTTCTGCGTTATCGTTGAAACTCCCATTAAAATAATAAGAAAAAATTAGATTCCTTCTCAACATTCGATAAGGATGTCTGCGGTACATTTGACACATATAGAAAAACATTAGTAGTATAATTTGAAAACCGATCATGTAAAAAAAATTGCATTATTTCTGCTTTCTTTGGGATACAGGAGATGGATTAATCTGTTGCACATATGGGAGCTACGGCTAGTGCGCCTCAGCCGATGGGGCAAACCTTAAAAATTCCGCATAACTAGTGAAACTGTTCCACATTCTGCACGAAAAGCATTGCGCAAATGAGCTCTTAATTCTACATGTAGGCTGGCTCGGTAGTTGAATTGATGTTCTGATTTCTATTATTTCCTGGTTACATATCAGAATAACACGAAAAGAGCTCCGACCTTTGACGGAGAAATATCACGGACGGATTCGGTCAAGAGTTTTCAAAATATGAAACCCTACAAGTCCTAAAGATGCTGGAGAAGCAGCATACCCTCAAAAAATATTACTGAGTTAATTGACCCCCGCCGCCTGTGACAAGTGACGGAATGGACAAATTCTGTTAGACGTCTTATAGTCCGTTCAAGTCCGTTTCAATTGCAAGAGTCATCCCTGCCCTACCAGTGCCTTGCTCGATTACGTGAGTGTGTCATTAAACCCGCGGTGAAGTGGAAAACGTGCGGGATTTGTCAATGATTTAAGTGATTTCCAATTGCGGTCTGACTTGCTCAAGCGATGAGTTTCTACACAATATGGTACGGATGAAAAAAATCTTAGCAATGCAGCTCTGCACCAGCACCCTCGAACGATAGCTTTGATGGCTAATCCTGGATATTCGCTAAAATACGATCGACTCAGCTATAAAGTGCTAAAAGTGTTTAATTTGTATTAAATCATTTCATCTTCCTGTAACTCTCTCGCTACAGAACTTGGTGGAGGTGTTGAGTGGCCGTATGGATTACTAAGTGTGGACAGTTTAGTAAGCCTAAATCCCCCTGCCAAGCGATGGGTAGCGGATAAGCTATCTCCGCATTAGCCAATACTGCGTTAATCTGTAAAACCTTAGAGGCGCGGGTTTAATGAGCATCAGAACGGTATACAACGGGGTTCGGCATACCGGACGGGGTTAATAAGGTTTCGATAGCTCATTGGAAACAGGGCCACGCTAGGACCCTGTTTGGCAACAATGGCCAACGACTGTGCACAGAAATCACGCAAGTTCGTGCGCTGAAAGCAGAACATATTTCTCGATTGGTACTTCCAGTTGCTATCAGGATCTCCAATTTCAGTCATCTCATAATCTCCGCGGCCAAATAGGCTCGGAGATGACAAACTCCATGCGGCCCTGCATATCTAGCCATTATTAATCACATGGCTAACGGAAACTATTGTATATATAAATAGTCTATTAATTATGCTAAGCTATTCATTGGATATCTTATAGTGGAGTTGTTCTCAAGCATCAACTAATATTCAATCGTTGTTGGTATAATTGAGCTTTGATCTACTGAAAATGGCACCCGAATATTTTAGAAACACCGGAATTGGTGACGTCTTTGAACACTTAGGCATATGGAATTATCCGTCAAACTTTAAGCAGCAGACGCCTGGTGAGGCTATAGGCCTTGCCTTGGACAAAGAAGTTGGCGAGTTGGAAGCTGAGGTTGTACGAGAGCAGACTAGAGAGCGGGAAGCTGCTGAAGAGGACGTGGAAAGCTTAGGAGAAACGCATGGCTCAGCTGAAAAGGTTGACCCCTTTCTAGTAGACTGGAATGGTGCAAGTGATCCAGAAAATCCCCAGAACTGGAAAAATGGTAAAAAGGCATTTCAAATGGCACAAATTATGCTGTTGACCACTGTAACATATGCTGGATCTTCGATATACACCGCTGGACAGGAATCCTTTCAGCAGGATATGCATGTGGGCCATGTAGCCGGTACTATGCCTCTGTCTATTTATGTCTTGGGTTACGGAATTGGCCCTATTATATTCTCTCCTCTGTCCGAGGTGGCTATATTAGGTCGAAACCATATTTATCTTGCAACTCTATTTTTATTCGCTGTTTTCCAGATCGGCTGTGCTTTGGCTCCTAACTTTGGTGCTATGGTTGTATTTCGATTTATTACCGGTATTCTATGCTCTCCGTCTCTTGCAACTGGTGGTGCTTCCATGGGTGACATGATCACTCCTAAGAATCTTCCTTTGGCTATTGGAGCATGGTCTGCTGGTGCAGTTGCGGCACCTTCGATCGCTCCGTTACTTGGAGCGGCTATGTACGTAGCTGAGGACTGGAGATTCATCTTTTGGTTCATGCTTATCATGGCTGGTAGCCTTTTTCTATTAATGTTCTTATTTTTCTATGAGAGTTTGGGGTCAAATATTTTGCACAAAAGAGCAGCTAGGGTCAGAAAGGAGACTGGCGACAGCAGGTACTACACTCTACAGGAGAAGATTGACAGCGAAATCAGCATCAAAGTGTTTCTCAAGGAGTTGTTTCTCAGACCCTTTATTATCCAGTTCAGTGAGCCAGGAGTTTTGGCTTTCAATCTTTATATTGCACTCGGGTATGGTGCATTTTACCTATTTTTTGAAGCTTTCCCCATTGTCTTTGGTGATATTTATCACTTCACTGTAGTTGAGCTTGGTCTCGCCTTCTTGGGCTTTGAAGTTGCATGTGTGCTTGCTTATCTTTCGTTGCTACTGTTCTTGTACAAGATTATTTTTCCTTCTTTCGAGAACAATACTTTCAGGCCGGAAACTTTCCTGAAACTCCCCATGATGGTTAGCTGGATGTTGCCATTCTCTCTGTTTTTCTTTGGATGGACTGCCCAGATTCATTGGATTTTACCTATTATTTCAGAGCTTTTCTTCTTAGTTGCTCTCTACAACCTTTTCCAAGGTGCCTTTGCCTATCTTTCTCTGAGCTACCCTAGATATATTGCTTCAGTGTTTGCATCGAACAGTTTGATGAGGTCTGTTTTCGCATTTTCTTTCCCATTATTTGGCAAGGCGATGTTCGATGCTACAGGTAGCGAGAAGTATCCAGTAGGATGGGGCTCTAGTATCATTGGCTTTTCCACAATTGTTTTAGCAGCTCTTCCGTTCGTTTTCTATATTAAGGGTGCAGCTCTGAGAGGACGATCAAAGTATGCCAATTGATTGGTGAGTTGGATGTGATTCAATAAACCCGATACGGGTGATGAATAAATCTATTCATTACAATACGGTATCTAATTTGTAATCCTTGTACATAGTTAATTTACTCTGTGCTTCTGATCTGCGAATGAAACTCTCAATAAAGTAATTGGTACTGCTCTACATTCTATATAGATGTCTATCGCATATTGGACGAATATAGAAAGTAATAATAGCGGTATCGTCTAAAAAAACCTCCCGTTATGTAATAAAACTGCTTCATTCTGGACTCTAAAGTACAGGAGGTGCGCTAGACTGCTAAACACATGGCACTGCTACCACAATTGGCACGCCTCGTCCGATGAGGCAAACCTTAAACACAGTCGGATCATCTTACTGTGGAAGTTACAAGCTGCATGCTGAAGAAAAACATAATCACGAAAAAATCAAATATTCTTGGAGTGGATCCCTAAGAATCAGCATTGGGTTCAGATGTTACTAATAATGATAAGAGCTTGGATGCTAAAGCTGTTCTTCTTCAAATCGGTTCATTGGTCATTATTTTAGGTCTACCCAGACAAAATCATCTCAAACCACCTATGAGAGAACTTCTTTAAAAAATATCTACTAGAAATTTTCTATTGGAAATTTTACGTTTAATAATCTCCCTGCTGTGTAATGCAACTTATTAACTCCGCGGCGATACCGTATTTATGTTAGAGTTACAGGGCTGTGGTCTCCAAGCGCTCACTAATATCCCTACGAGATGAGCTTACATTATCCATCTGCTGGATTTGTAAGGCTAACGGTTCGACATGCGCCACATCAGCCTCAGCTAACGGGAAATTTATTACCAATCCTGGTTTTCGCCAGGATGAGACATTGTCAGTCGTTTAGGTTCAAGGCATCTTTTTCGAACCTTGATAATGCCGTTGATATTGCTTGTATTCAGCTGAAAAGTTCACTCAATGCCCCGCATTACAAAGCTCAAAGCTACAAGGCCGATAAAACAAGACGGCAGCCACCGATGAGCATCTGATAGCACACCCCGCATTGAACCATGCGGCATCACGGAGTAGAGCCGCCCGGATTAGGGGGGCCAAAATTTATTTGTGGGCGAGAGAGGTGTAAACGGAATTCGACATTGTGAACGGAGCCAACAAACCAGATAATTCCTCGAGATATGAAATCCAAATTTCACCAATCCGTTCAAGACACCTGCCCTGGATATCGATAAAAAGAGGCTAAGAAGAGCCTTGTCAGTCCGAAAGTTTATAGCCGTGGTAATTATATACACAAATGTGCTTTTTCTACCTGTATCGTTTTTTTTCCTTGTCTCCACCGTCTCACTTTGTTATCTAAGCTTGCTGATCTTGACTATTTCTGAAAAGGCGACCCCAAGGCTGACAAACTCAATGCATCAGGTAGGCTCATCATTACACATCATTTTGGCCGACCAAAACTATATATAAAGAGGCAATTGACTGTAGTGTGTATATATTTCAATTTATAAGCTTGCTATTGGCTTGCTATTTGAGCATTAATACGAGATTTACTATTTTTTCGAAATCATTTTAGTGTAAATAAGCTTGATCTACGGAACAATGGCACCCGAATATTTTCGAAACACCGGTATTGGTGACATATTTGAATTTCTCGGCATATGGAATTATCCGTCAAATTTTAAGGTACAGCCGTCGGTTGAATCCATCGGTGTTGCGTTGGACAAGGAGGCTAGCGAGATGGGGGGTGAGATCGTGCGACCAAGGACGGTAGAGCAGTTGGCCAGACATCAAACGAGAGAAAGATTTGGTTCCGTGGGTGGAGCAGAGATTGAACGGCCGAGGACGATCGAGCAATTGGCGCGGAGGCAAACAAGAGAGAGATTTGGCTCGGTTGGAAGTATTGAAAGACCACTGACTCTGGAACAGCTGGTAAGGGAGCGGACTACCGATCGACTTGGCACATTGGAAGGCGAAGTTGTTCGAGTTCAGACCAGAGAACGAGTAGCACGAGAGTCAACTAGAGAGCGAGTAGCCCAGGAATGTACCGAGGGAACTGTTCCGGAGGAAGCTGATTTGGAAAGCATGAGCTATGTGTCTGATGGTTTATCCGTAAAGGATGATCCTTATCTGGTAGACTGGAATGGCCCAAACGATCCAGAAAACCCTCAGAACTGGAAAACCAGTAGAAAGGGATATCAGGTGGCTCAGATCATGCTGTTGACTAGTGTAACATACGCTGGATCATCGATATACACCGCTGGACAGGAAGCATTCCAGCAGGACATGCATGTGGGCCATGTGGCCGGCACTATGCCGTTATCTATTTATGTCTTAGGATATGGAGTTGGCCCTCTCCTGTTCTCTCCTCTGTCTGAAGTCGCTATATTGGGTAGAAACCAGATTTATCTGGTGACTCTGTTGTTATTCACTTTATTTCAGATTGGCTGCGCTTTGGCTCCCAATTTTGGTGCTATGGTTGTGTTTCGATTCATTACCGGTGTGTTATGCTCTCCATCTCTCGCAACTGGTGGTGCCTCCATGGGTGATATAATTAGTCCTCAGAATCTTCCTTTAGCTATTGGAGCATGGGCTGCTGGTGCAGTTGCAGCCCCTTCGCTGGCTCCATTACTTGGAGCCGCTATGTTCGTTGCCAGAGGTTGGAGATTCATCTTTTGGTTTATGATGATCATCGCTGGCTTTACTTTTCTAGTTATGTTCCTATGTTTCTACGAGAGTCTGGGGTCGAATATCTTGCACAGAAGAGCTGCTAGAGTCAGAAAGGAAACTGGCGACAACCGGTATTATACTCTACAGGAGAAGATTGATAGTGAAATCAGTTTCAAGGTGTTTTTCAAAGAACTGTTTCTCAGACCTTTTATTATCCAATTCAGCGAACCTGGCGTTTTGGCGTTCAATCTTTATATTGCGGTTGGATATGGTGCCTTTTATCTGTTTTTTGAAGCTTTCCCCATTGTTTTTGGAGAAGTTTACCACTTTACTGTGGTACAGATTGGTCTTGCGTTCCTGGGGTTCGAGGTTGCATGTGTACTCGCTTATCTTTTGCTGGTGGTTTTCTTGTCCACAGTCATCTTACCTGCGTTCAAGAATAATACCTTCACACCAGAGACTTTCTTGAAGCTTCCAATGATAGTTGGGTGGCTCCTACCGTTTTCTCTGTTTTTCTTTGGGTGGACTGCCAAAATCCATTGGATTTTGCCGGTGATTTCAGAGATTTTCTTTTTGGTTTCTCTGTACAACCTTTTCCAAGGTGCTTTTGCATATCTTTCTTTGAGCTACCCTCGATACATTGCTTCAGTGTTTGCCTCTAACAGTTTGATGAGGGGTACATTTGCATTTTCTTTTCCATTATTTGGTAAAGCTATGTATAATGCTACTGGCTCTGAAGCGTACCCAGTTGGCTGGGGATCCAGTATAATAGGATTCGTAGCCATAGTTCTGGCAGTGCTCCCTTTCGTATTCTATGCTAAGGGAGCAGCTCTGCGAGGACGGTCAAAGTATGCAAACTGATGGGGGAAATAGAACAAATATATTTATTATAATAAATCTTAATATAAATTCAAACTCATCGTTTTTTAATGCTTGACTTAAAAGAGATTTCTCGGTTAAGTTCTGGTGATGCTTATCGCATAAGATAAGCGATAACGGCTTGCCTGATTGGGTTGGATACCAATGTAATGGTCAGCGGACACTAACCGATGATGACCTATTTCTGATCGAATGAGCTGTACCCGGAAACACCCAATCGGATAACATGGTGCCACAGATAGCAAGTCCTCATCTAACGTAAGAAAAAAGGGTGTGAGTTACTCTCCGTCCACCTCAGTGGAGCTCTCCGAGCTCGGCGGGAGGCTCCGATCGGGAGGAGCTCCTCCTCTGCACTTATCAGTCCAAATATATATAAACTGGCATTTCATCAGATTTTAAAACTAGCATCACATTAAGAGCATCTAATAAAACCGTTAAACCAAAATGGGTATTGAAAAGTTCGAGCGATATCCTTTGACCTTTGGTCCCTCTCCTATCACCCCCATGAAGCGACTCTCCAAGGAGCTCGGCGGAAAGGTCGAGATCTACGCCAAACGAGAGGACTGCAACAGTGGTTTGGCTTTTGGCGGTAACAAGACCAGAAAGCTTGAATATTTGATCCCCGAGGCCATCAACGGTGGATACGATACTCTTGTTTCCATTGGTGGAATCCAGTCCAATCAGACCCGACAGGTTGCTGCTGTCGCTGCCCATCTCGGCATGGACTGTGTCCTGGTCCAGGAGAACTGGGTTGACTATCACGATGCTGTTTATGACAGAGTCGGTAACATTGAGCTTTCCCGAATCATGGGTGCTGATGTTCGTCTCAACCCTGCTGGCTTCGATATTGGTATCAGAAAGTCCTGGGAGGATGCCATGGCCGAGCTCAAGGACAAGGGCAAGAAGCCCTATCCTATCCCTGCTGGATGCTCCGAGCATCCTTACGGTGGTCTTGGATTCGTCCGATTTGCTCAGGAAGTCGCTGAGCAGGAGAAGGAGCTTGGCTTCAAGTTTGACTACATTGTAGTCTGCGCTGTCACCGGATCCACTCATGCTGGTATTGTTGTCGGTTTCGCCGAGCAGGGACGACACAAGACTGTCATTGGTGTCGATGCTTCTTTCAAGCCTGAGCAGACCAAAGACCAGGTTTTCCGAATTGTCCAGAACACTGCCAAGCTCGTCGATCTTCCTATCGAGATCACCAAGGATGACATTAACCTGGATACCAAGTACGCCTACCCCGCCTATGGTTTGCCCAACGAGGGTACCATTGAAGCCATCCGAATGACTGGTAAGCTGGAAGGTGTTCTGGTTGATCCTGTCTACGAAGGCAAGTCTATGGCTGGTTTGATCGGAATGATTCGAAACAACGAATTCCCCGAGGGATCCAAGGTCCTTTACGTCCATCTCGGTGGAGCTCCTGCTCTCAATGCATACAGTGGATTGTTCCGAGATTAGACTATAAACTCATGGATTGCTCCGAGATCAGAATAACTATGATTGGCATTTCAATAGCGTAGCATAACGAACATAATACAATAATACGAATTTGAATTAAAGGGAAAAAAAAAGCATACAATAACTGAATTGTAGTAATCGTTTTTGAAGCAATCGTTTTGACAGTAATATCGTACCTTTAGGAGATGCTGCTATAAGTTGAATCAATTTATTTCGCCCGGGCTCCTCCTCGCAAATACTCAACAACTTTATCTTCAGCCTATCAATTCTCTATATTCAACATAACTCCCTTTATACAACCTATTAACTCTCTATCTTCAACCTATTAACTCTCTATGTTTCTATATCACTTTCCACCATCAAGGTTTTTCCCAAGGTTTTCTAATGGTGGACAATGGTGGTTGCGATGTGCATGAGATAACGATCTGAGGAGCTCCTCCATCAGCCGCAATTGATTTAAATATCTACCGATAGACCAACCTCTTGCCTGTCTGCAGCAAAAACCCAATATGATAGGACTACCTACGGACTCAGTCAAATCAAAATGGACTATTAAAACGGTTCTACCTCTAGCGGTGGGGCTGGTGACTGTTGTTATGGTTGTTTGTTATTCCCCGTTAGCTCAGCTAATTGCCGGTTCTGGACAAGGCGAGATAACGCTAAAATGCTGGCAACCCGAAAAACCCCAATTACCTGCCTTGAGCCAGGATATATCGAGCAATATCAGTAGTATAATACGAGATGCTGACTATGTTGTCGAGAGAATCGAAACTTTCAGGAAAGCAGTGTCCATCGATACTCAGACCTGGGACGATTTTGGCACCGTCGAAGACGATAAACGATGGGAAAAGTTCAACATCTGGTCGGAGTTTCTGGAAAAAACTTTCCCTACTGTTTATGAGACCCTCGATTTCAAGCCTGTCAACACCCATGGTAAGCTGTTCATTTGGAATCCTAAGAACGAGGAAGATCTGGCTAAAAAACCCTATATTCTGTTGGCTCACCAGGACACTGTTCCCGTGGCCAACGAAACTCTCGACGAGTGGGTTTCTCCTCCATTTGAAGGGCTGATTACCGAGGACGGAATCATGTACGGTCGGGGAACACACGATGACAAGAACTCGTTGATTTCTATATTCGAGGCTCTGGAACTGCTGATTGAGAATGGTTTCACCCCCAAACGTCCGTTTATATTTGCACTTGGATTTGATGAGGAGGTCAGTGGTGTTCGAGGTGCAAGAAGGATTTCTTCGTATCTGGAGGAGATCTACGGGCCTAACAGCATTGAGTTTATTCTGGACGAGGGTCCCGGTATACTTGATCCTCCAGCTGACGGAGTTGCCTATGCCAATGTGGCTACCTCTGAAAAGGGCTACTTTGACGTTTCTATGGAAATCCATTATCAGGGAGGCCATTCTTCACTGGCTCCTCAGCACGCTGGTATTGGCATTACTGCCGAGCTCATTGTCGCTTTGGAAAACCAGCAGGTGTACCAGCCCAAATTGGTCAAACAAAGTCCCCTATTTGACTCGCTTGCTTGTCACTGTGAATATAACAGCGGTTTCAAGCAGAATTACGGCAGGCTGCTCCAAAAGATAAACGATGGACACCAGGAAGCAGAGATCGAACTGGGCCAACTGCTGGCACAGGACAAGAATCTGGAATTCATGCTGAGAACCACTCAAGGTATTGATATGATCAATGGTGGAGCCAAGATCAATGCCCTTCCCGAGGTGACTACTGTGGGTATCAACCACCGAGTAGCGATTGATTCCAGCCTCGACAGTGTCAAGCAGCGATTTTTATCACTCTGCGTTCCAATTGCCGAGAAATATAACCTCTCATACGATATTTTTGGACACACCAGCAATGCTGGACCTGGAAAACTCATCATCAGCACGATTGGCCCTGCCCTGAACGCTGCCAGTGTCACTCCTAAGACCGAAAAGTCGTACCAAACCGTCATGGGAACAGTCAAGTACACATTTGAAGAGCTTTTGGAGCGAGACGACCGAGTAGACGAAGTGGTGGTAGCCCCAGTGCTGATGACAGGCAACACCGATACCAGGCACTTTTGGAATCTCACCACCAACCTGTTCCGATTCCGACCGACCTTCATCGATGCCCACAATAACAACGGCCACACAGTCAATGAGCACATCTACGTACGAGATCATTTCAAGGCCATCAAATTCTACTCGGCTCTGATTCTCAATGCCGATGCTATGTAAGCAACCGTGCCTAGGAATTGTGCTGTCTGCCTAGTGCTGCTTTAAACTTTGTGTTAATAATGCTTTTAGTTAAAGACTGCCATGTAATATTAATTGTGAAATTGTGCATTGTGAAAAAAACAATTTGGCCATATTTTCCTTGGCCAATTCTCAATTTATAAAGATTTTATTCAGTAATTTGAAAAAAAATTGCCATTCACCGGGATCCGCGAGACGAGGTTGGCATCCGATCCCAGCACCACATATAGGTCTGCACTGCAATATGGTGCAAACTGATGAAAATGAAAATACAAACCTGTAAGCATATACGTGATGAGATTTAAATAAATAAACTCATACTGCTTAATTAAATATCGCTTTACCCGATATTTTCATATTTTCCAGCTCTTGCCCCAAATTTCCCCTTGCCTGTTTTTACTTTTCTGCCTGTCAGTTACTTTGGCTCCAACCCTGTCCGCTTGTTTTAATGGCGATCGCCAAACTTTGGCTGCTCCACCACTCCAAACATCCTCACCACTGCATCTGTCGCTGCACTCCAAATGAGTCACCAGTTCGAGGACAGCAGCCCGACATCGACGCCCCATGCTGAATCCAAAAAACCCCGTAGAAGAGGAAAAATCCCCGAGCCGCTCAGACTGCGCACGGCTGTCGCGTAAGTTGCAAACTGCAAACGGCCCTTTGTGTGCTGCAAGGTACCGAAAACTAACCCCTGGGGTTTTCCGCCCCGTATAATAGTTGTTTAGAATGTAAAAAACATAAGCTCAAGTGTATGGGCAAACAGCCCTGCGACCGATGTGTCAAAAAAAAACTTGAATGTGTGGTCAAAATCGTTCCAAAGGTCACCGTCAGTCGAGACGAGCTCAGCGATAACGTCGAAAGACTCAATTTAATGCAAGGGATTTTGGCTCAACTGGCCCCAAAACTCAAGTTTGATAAATCGAGTCTGTTACAGAAGAGTCAAGAGCTCGGGGCGTTAAAACCTGTCAAAGAAGAAGCTGCTGTTGGCGGTTTCGAGCCTGCCGGCACTGTTCCGCTGGACTCCAACAGTCAGCCGTTCTTCGATAACATTGGCAGCACTGACAATTTCCTGGCCCAAGTCCAGGATGTTCTTTATGTTCAAGGCGCGCCTATTGTCGGGCTTTCCGGAATCTCCGGCGACGAACATGTGGTGGGCCGAGCCTACACTGCCGACGCTGCTCTGCGTCTGGCGGTCGGTGCTCTGCCCCGAAAGGACCAATGCATGGAAATACTCATTTCGTTTCTCAAGGTTGCGGGCAACAACAACTATTTCTACTACGATGAGAGGAAGTTTCTGCATGCCACCAACGATCTGTACTCGCGGTCTCACCAGGTGACCAGCAATGACAGCGATTTCGTGTGCATTCTACTCATGTCGTTGGCGGTGGGCAGCATTTTCTCCTATGTTTCCAAGAACAACATGACGCTGGACGATCGAGACAAGAACATTTACCCTGGTGCAAATTACTATAATGCTGCCAAAGTCCTGGCTGCCAGTATGGCCGGCAATGCGTCGCTGGACACCGTCATTGTGTTTCTGCTCATGGGCATCTATTTAATCTGCTCCACCCAGCCCCTGCGAGCCGCCTATGCATATTTCGGCATCTCGCTGCGTGCAGCGGTTCTTAACGATCTGCATAAAACCAAAGACGAGCAGCATAAACGCCTGTTCTGGAGCGTCTATTGTCTGGACCGCAAAATGGCCATTGCTCTCGGCAAGCCCGAGACCTTGCCATTGTCGGACATCACCACCCCACTCCCGGAGTATAACGAAGCCTTGGACAACAGCATCAGAATGGCTAATTTCTCAACCTTGACGCTGTCTACTACAATCTCTCTGTCGACATTTAAAATCTACGACACCTGGGCTCAGATTTGCAAACACAAAAAGGGCCTGACATACCACACCATCCACGGTCTCATGGTGGAACTGGAGAAGTGGCGAAAGGCTTTTCCACCTCAGCTGGAACCTTTCGAAGTTCTGCTGCCGGATGACAGGTGGTATCGTGGAGTTTGCCATATTCTGTTCCAGTATAATCTGGCTCGAATGGCTCTGGGCCGTCCATTTTTACTTTGGAGACTCCGCCAACAGACAATCGACTCCTCGATATCTCGTCTTGCTATGCGCCTTACCAAGACTTGTTTCCACGCTTCTATGGAGATTATTGATCTTCTGGGCAGCATGAAGGAACACAACAAACTCTCGCTCTTCTCATACCAAGACTACACCTCGTGTCACTCTGCAGCTATAATGCTCATGGTTTATTTTCTGGTTGATCCTTCTGACAAGCCGATGCTGTACTTGGATCGTGCTATTGAGCTTCTGAGTTATTACTCGAAGCACTCTCCTTGGAGCATTGGAAACCTGAATCTCATTCTCACGCTCAAAGCCTATGTTGAAAATACCCCCCAGTATGCAGAATGGCCCAAGATCGCCAATTCCAGAGACCATCTTTCATCCAGCTCGGATGGGCAGCACACGTCTGTTTCTGGGTCCATCGACGCCGACACCGCAGCTATTGATGCTACTTTGGACGGCCTAGCAAGCTCAGAGTTTTTCAACTCCATCATTGCAGACTCTTCTTTCTCTTTCATCCAGAACAGCTCCATTGAGAGCCTGCTGTTCCCTATTTCAAACTGAGAACTTACTTCATTCCCTTACATAACTACCAATGATTTTACGAATATAACATAACGATGAATATATTTAACATGCCAAACATAGGGGTTATGTAGTATATCTGAGTTATTCCAGTCCAAACACCCCGGCAAGAGCCTTGCCAACGAAATGAGCCCAATCCCAGGCCTTGTCGTCTTCGACGGTAATCGTTCCATCGGCATTGAACAGACGCAGCTGCTTGTGTGAGGTAGGACCCCAGGTAGTTTTATTGGTGTAAATCCATTCACCATATGGGGTCAGCCATTCTCTATACAAGGGCTTTTCCGCCTCAGAGATGCCTTGGACTTCGTTGTAGAACCAAACTCCGAGATCACCACCGTGAGGAACCAGCATTTCGGGAACTTCGTATTCGTCATAATACTTGCCTCGGAATTCCACCCTGTATCGATTAATCTTCTCTAAAGGTACGCCGCCTTTGACAAGGCCATCGACAAGCAACCGCGAAGCAACATATACTTGCATGTCACTAACAATTTTTCCAAACAAATCTCGAACATTGGCAAGATATTGCTCGGGATCGTCACTCTTCTCAGCCTCAGGATAGAGTTTAAGCAGAGCAGAAACTACCTCAGCAGGATAGTAGTTGTTGAGCTGGTTGACGAAATCCTCGGGTGATTTAGGAGGATTGGTAGCCTTGTATACTGCATACTCATTGTTCACTTCACCAATGAGGAAAGATCGACCTGAAGATGCAATGAGCTTTCCAAGGGTTCCATCGTAGGTGTCTTTGAACAGCGTGGGAGACACAAAATCATTGTCGGTAATCGCTCGGAAGGTATGGAGATTGAGATTGAGAATATTGTCAGCTAGGGCCTTGAACGGGATCTGTCTCAACCGGTCCATTTTCTCAGCACTGCTGATATCGAGTGGAATATCAAACTTGGCCAGCAGCTCATCAAACTGAATCTGACACTCATCGACATACTTGGGTTGGATGGGAAGAGCATTGGACTGTAGGAAAACTCGCTTGATGATCTGCTTGACCTCGGGATGGTAAAGCTCGTATGCGACTTGAAAGACGGCGGAATAAGATCCAGCACTCAAGCCACCCAGAGTGATGTTCTCCTTGTTTCCTCCAAAGCTCTCAATATGCTTGTAGACCCATTCCAGACCCAGTCGCTGATCCCAGAAACCAAAGTTGCTGCTCTCAGAGCTTTCTTCCAGCAATTCCTTACCTGACAAAAAGCCAAACAAGTTGAGCCGATATCCTGGAGAAACGACAATGAATCTGGCAGGAGATCCGTCGGCCTGGAGATCCTGGGGATCAGCCTGACGGTAGTGGTGGGGGTTTCCGACCTGAAGCCAACCTCCGTGAATGAAGTACAGGACTGGCCATCCTCCCTCGGGGGCCTTTCCTGCAGGAACCCAGATATTGAGGAAAAGACAATCCTCATCGTAATGGAACTCTGGATTAGGCACTCCTCCCCGGTTCGTATAGAACGGCTGGGGGCATATAGTGTTGAACTTGGTATAATCACCAGAATAGTCAAAGTTCTCCGGTAAAGCGACCGGTCTTTTCCATCGCAATTGGCCTACAGGAGGCTCGGCGTATCTGACGCCGGCGTATCTCAACGACTTTGGCTTGCCGTTGGCATCCTGGACTTCGAGAGCGGTGAGCTTTCCCAGGCCAGGGACCTCAGAAGTCACCGGCTGGGACTTGACAATGATTGGAGATTCGTACATATTGACTGATGGAAATGCTAAAATGCGTAATAAAACGGGTATTGAGCGGCCTCTGTGCAATTTAAGTACGGCAGCACAGTTGCTTGAGTTGATAAGCACAGTCAGATTCGGAATGTCGGCAACCACACCCGACCACGTTCACCCACCTATCGGCAACTAAAATAGCATTTGATACATCTGAACAACGCTGTAGCTTTTATTAGAAGCTATTTCAGCCGTTTAACTGGCAAATTTTCATAATTAGCCCCCCTGTGTGGACTCTGAACGCTGCGCAACTGACACATTTGCGGGGATACCTAACTAGTAACTCCGATGAAGAAAAACCCAAACAGCCCCTGACCAGAAGGTGCAGCGTTAAAAGCCTTCTGCATTTGCTACTACTCTAATTATATAATGATTTACTTATGTCCAGCTGTATAGTTCCGCGCTTCTGGCTCTCTTCCGATGGTGCGATAACCTATCAGGGGGCGAAATTTCCGTATCTTATCATGAATGGCCAAACGGCTACGCCCAACGTCGCCGCGACCCGAGAATTGACCTGAAACCCGAAGCCGAAACCGACAGACATATTAGCCTACCTTTGAATACATTTCTATGTTATACC
This sequence comes from Zygoascus biomembranicola, assembly GCA_030556875.1. Lineage (NCBI taxonomy): Eukaryota > Fungi > Ascomycota > Dipodascomycetes > Dipodascales > Trichomonascaceae > Zygoascus > Zygoascus biomembranicola. The sequence goes on from JAKTUV010000001.1 coordinate 800,642, forward strand.
TTGTACAGCGCAGCTGGCTCGTAGCAGCCGATTCCAAGTTTCCAAATCGACTATCTGGTATATATCCGCCTTGGATCTGCTGTTATTGGTCGATCGGTGGGTTTCCACTAAAAACCGGGCAGGCAATAATCATTCAAATCATGCATAGAATACGTTAATAAATATAACTATAGAGGGGTCCTGGTGTCAAGCAAACGGGCACGTCGCCAGAATATCTGTAAAATGCCCAAGACTCATGGTTTTGCATGCGTTGCTCCGTTAGATGATATTATTGAGTCAGCTGTTTGCAATTGTTACCATTGTAATCCATGTGATGCAGGACGGCCCCAACCAACAGTGGACGATTCCAGCCAGCCGGAACAGAGCCGCCAGATAAAAAAATTTATCCATCTGCAGCAGCATGGACGAATCGACCGGTTGAATCGTTGAACCACCACTAGCTGGCGCTTCTGACATCGCTTTCTCCATCGAAAAAGAACTGCTCCGGTTCTCCTTGCCATATCTCGTCCAGAAATGCGCTCATGTTCAGGTCAAAGTTAGTCAGATCTACTGAAGCTATTTCGTCCATCTGCAGCGGTGGCTGACTCAGGCCCTTCCGTGCGGTTTCTACATCGGGTGGAAGTTCTCTTCCATTCTTGCGGAGTTTTTCTTGGAAAATATCTATGTATCCTGATAAACTGGTACTCTTTCTCTGGGCATACTGGTCAAAGCTTTGCGCAATGTTATGAACCTGTGATTTCGATGCCATCTCAAATTGGGCACATAGGGCATTATATAACTCTTCGATCAACAATTCCCGGACATGTGGGAAGTTCTCAAACTGTTGCGGCCAGGTTACAGGAGAGCCCATGGGTGAATGGTTGGTTGTCTAAATGGGAAGTTCAGCTCGCTGCTCATTAACATACAACAATAACGAGAGAAGGGGGTAACCCGACAGAACGGGGATAAGTCAATGGAAATAGCCAGGCTTTACAATCCAAACCTCCAGGAACATCTGGTAGGGTGTAGAAAATATTATGAAAAATTCTTTTAGTAGTACAAAAATTAATCCATCCATTTTTTCCCGTATAGTCGTTATATCCTAAGGCCTGGCCTGGCTGCACGCCTGCTGCCTACCTGCTCACCCTAATTGGCCCCGGTGCTCTCGCCCCACGCTGAAGCGTAAATTCCAGGCCCCTGGTCCATCCAATACTGATAGAGCCGATGCTATTGCGGTGCTTACTGGTTCTTTTCGCTTTATCTCCGGGGCAAAAGACTGGAATATCCTATATGCGGTTTTCAAGCTGCTATTGTCTCGGTTGTCCGGGGGCGAAAGAATCCCGTTATCATACAGTTCCGCTGCATGCTGAATAGTTAACCCTAATCGGTTGAGACACAGTCTGGCCATTGGAGTGTCGGTGGCCATCACATCTCTATCGTTGATTCTCCATACAAACCATTCTATGGTAGAACTTAAATTACAAAATCCCCTGAGACAGTGTTCGTGGCAGTAAGTGTTGGGGATCGTATCCTTGAGCATCCGTTCTTCGTACTCGATACTGGTGATGATATCGGTGGAACCCCCGCGGCCAATGTTTACCATGGCAGAGCAAACTGGGCAGTCGAAAAACTGGACTCTCATCCACGCCAGTTCCCATAGGCACCAGAACAAATCCAGTCTCCTAGTAACCTCCTCGGCATTCTGGCCAGAGCACGTTTCTCGGACACTCTCAGCCAGATTCTCCAGCATCCGTAGTAGTGCGTTGCGCTCAGCTTCGCTTACCGAGTCAAAAGCCTCGCGCACCACGAACAGGCTCATCAATGACTCATGGATAGCACATACTAAAGTAAGACTGGTGAGCTCTACCTCTTCTAGATTTAGTGGTCCGCTTCGCAGCTTTTTAAGGTTCGCTGCAATACACGAAAGCTTTTCTATCTCAGGATAGGGGTTATACCGTTCAGGGAGCTCCTCTTGAAAGATCTTCCCGTCTGGAGTAAATGTAGTTATTTCCGAAAAAGATAGGCACGTATTTCCCTGGTTTAATATCGATGAGAGGACCCCCAGAATGTAAAATGCAAATACCACTCTCCTTTTCCCTTCTATCTCGATAAACTGCTCGGGTCGGCTCAGAGAAGCATACGACGTAGCACTCATTTTGTGCCATCCCAGATCCCGGATGACCTTAGTCAGTCCCGGCAAATGTGCCAAAACTCTCTGTAACATTGCTGTATCAGTCATAAAGAGCCCGCCATAGCAATATAGGCAGACTGCTTGGCAGACCCACAGCAGCTTGTGCTTCTCCATATCATCCTGGAGATATAACTGCAGAACCGAGAGCCCTGAATGCCAGATTTCTTTGCCCATTTCCTCGTCCGAGTCAATTCCCATGGAAAAACACCCTAGCGATGCAATTGACCGTAAATGCGAGGCGGAGGTCTGATTGGCGTTGAAGGAGCCTTTATGGATCATAGGGATCATGCTATGGATATACTCGAAAAACAAGTCGATATAATGCTCAAAAAACTCCGGAGGATAAAACGGCCGTAATGTGAAGTAATGATGCAAGCGGGGGTCGTACTTTCTCTGGAGATCTTCCGAATCAAACGGAGGAAGCACCACGGCCCCGAAATTCGACCCAGTCATCTCAGGCATGGACTGAAACGGCAACAGCCTGGGTATCGAGTCGGAAGACGACAGACTCTGAATGGCACTTACGAGGTTCCTGCTAGGTTGAGGAGCCGACGTCGAGGCGGCCGGTTGGTCACCAGCGCCATCAGCAGCACCAGCCGGTCCCGCGCTCGGAGTCGATCGAGGACTGGTCTGTTCTCGCTGCATCTTGTGGACATTTCGCTGATGTCTCATCAACAGATCTTTCCGCACAAACGTCTTGTTGCAAAACGCACATTTATTGATCGTGTTCGACTTGTGAACTCCCTCATGTCGCTTGAGGTTTTCCCGTCTGGTGAAACGAGCTCCACAATCGCTGCAGCTGTAGGGCTGAATCCGTCCTTTGGACGACGAAGATGGAGAATTCATGGACTATTGGAGCAGTAGATGATTAATTTCATGAAAAGAAAAATCCAAAAAAATCCCCCTGTCCGTTAAATAAATTAAAATTTGCAATAAATCACAAATCCACCACTGACCAAAAAATGTAGTAGCAGTAACTGTCTAATACATGGTAATCAGCCAAGTTACAAAATGGAGGAGTGGAGTGGACGGCAAGGTGGTGCTCCACCACGATAAGCTCCCGAGATTGCCTCGGGTACCTCAGCCGACTTGATCCGATCTCTTCGTCCAGCCTTAGTTTTAGAATATCTATGGGTTCATACCCCGATCTGAAAGTTACAGACCAAAATAATCCTTTTTTTTATTAGGAATTTCTGTATACTGTCAAAATGCCGTCAGACCAGACTCCATTGCTGGGCAACCCTGCAGATGCCGATCCAGGTAAAGCCCGAGCTTTACTGTCCAATGCTCAGAGAATGACTATATTGGTGTCTCTGTACGTCGGAGTTCTACTAGCTGCACTCGACGGTACAATTGTAGCATCTTTGCTGTCTCATATGGCTGCTGAATTTGGCGATTTGCGATCAGCATCATGGATTGCTTCGTCATATATGATTGCAACTGCTGCTTGCCAGCCGCTGTTTGGCAAAATCAGCGATATTTTTGGCAGAAGATACTGTTTGCTCTTCAGCAATATAATGTTTGGCTTGGGCTGCTTTGTGTCTGGAGCAGCTAAAAGTCTGCCTTTGCTCATTGCCGGTCGTCTCGTCCAAGGTATAGGCGGAGGTGGACTCATAGCACTGGCTAGCATAACAATTAGTGATATTGTATCTCTGCGAGATAGAGGTCTTTACCAGGGAATTTCCAACATTGTTTTTGGTGTTGGTGCATCGCTGGGTGGAACAATCGGTGGAGTTATCGACCAGTATTTTGGCTGGCGATGGGCTCTACTTGGTCAGGTGCCTATTGTGGCTGTTTCTATAATGATGATCATCATATTTCTGCATCTGCCTGTTCACCATGAAGGAGATTTCAAAAGCCAGCTTGAGCGAGTTGATTTCCTGGGTAGTTTTTCTCTAACTTCGGCATTGGCTGCATGGCTACTGGGCTTAACCCTCGGTGGTGCTTACTATCCATGGACCCACCCTCTTGTTCTTGGTTTATTTTTTGCCTTTATACTGCTACTGTCTCTTTTCGTGTATGTTGAGCTTTGGGTTTCAAAGGAGCCGATTATCCCTCTTCGGCTCTTCTCCAACAGAACCATCTCCATTTGCGCCATGACTAGTCTGTTTGGCGGTATGGCTGCATATTCGTACATTTTCTATGTACCTATGTATGTTGAGACGGGAAGAAACCAAACTGCTTCAGACTCTGGCATTCGTTTGGCCATGAATTTCGTCGGTGTTGCTCTGGGCTCTCTTACTGCTGGCTTTTCCATCAAGCTTACAGGAACTTACAAAAAACTCCTTCATGCTGCAACTGTCATCTACATTTGTGCTACTCTCAGTCTGTATAATTGGACTGGTACAACTACAGTGACTTTCCAATTTGTCAATATGGTGTGTCTTGGTTTTGCCTACTCGATAATACTCACGGTTTCCTTGATTGCCCTGATTTCTGCTGTCCCTCATAGTATGCAGGCCGTCAGTAGTTCTATCCAGTATGCCGGTCGTGGAGCAGGATCTACCATGGGAGTTGCCCTAGCTTCTTCGATCTTCCAGAACAAGTTACCGATTTTCCTAGAACAGATCGTTCAGGGTCCGGAGAAGGCTGACATCATCAAGTTGGCTCTTAAGACGTCTGATGTCTCATCTTTCCCCGTGGAATATCAGCAGATGATTATGGAGAGCTATTTGTGGTCAACTAAATCAGTGTTTTTCATGACCGTGGTGCTGGCCACTGCTATTTTCTTCCTGGCTTTTGGAGTCCGTCAGTACGAGCTGCATAGATAATTAGTTATTTTGCATCATATATCATTTCTAACAGATTGGGTTTTTTTTTATTTTCGTAATCCTCTTTCTACGCTACTCCGTACTTTGTTGATCCACTGGTCGGCTCGACTGAGATAGTGATCGGCAGAAGTCTTATTATTTCAGGATTTTCATATCTATTTCATATCAAAATCTATATTTTCCGTCTGTGTACATTTTACTGTATTATCGATATAAGTGTGCAGTTGCACTGGTATCCGGTTTCTGGGCTGGTTTCTGCCTCAATTCGGTCTAGCCGCGATGGTCCAGTGGTATTGGCAGTTGTATCATTCTATTTGATCCCTAAGGTTCATATTTCGATTTTGGAAGCATTATTTTCCGTGTTGCTTTTTTCAGGGGTATATTTCAGGTAAGAATCGGTAGGAATGCTTCCTATTTTTCATACAACAGCAGAATAGGAAACATATACCGATCTGATAAATACATGCAAAAGGCGACAAAAACAGAAAAGCAAGACCAGCAGCACGAAACTAAAGCAGGCAACTAAAGAAAAAGATATCCTAGTTAGAATGCTCTTCAGAATATTTGCGGGGTTGGAGGGTCCTAATCGGAGATGCGAAAGTAGGCAACTCCGCATTTTTCAGCTATCCTCCAGCACCACCATATACCCCTGATCCTCTACTCCACCATCCGAAAACATACCATATAAGGGTATTATGCAATTCCACCAAGGGGATCTCCGATCACACTTACACCACATGGCCTTTGTATATAGTTATCATTTGTCGCATTGCCGTGATCGATGCCGGATCCCCCCCCCCAAACAGGCAACGCTCCGATTGCGTGCTACAGGGTGGGGATGAGCCGGGGATATATATGTAAATGGCCGACAGCTTCTCCGTTTAGCGACTCTCCACCATGACAGAGATCGCCAAAAGGCAGTATCGATTTAGTGGAAAAGCTCGCAAATCGCGAGTGAGATTTGCTTGCTTAAGTTGCCAGAAACGCAAAGTCAAAGTACGTACCGGTTTGCTGACATTTTCCTCGGCGGAGATACTATTCTAAATCCGGCAATATCTAACTCTGTCAGTGTTCTCGAGGACAGCCATGCGACCACTGTATAAAATTAGGAAATAATTGTAATTATCTACCGGAGAGCTTTGAGACAAAAGAAGACAGCAGTTCAAGCACCGAAACGGGCTTTTCGTCGCACCGGGATCGACTCAAAACAGCTACAACCTCTGCAACCTCTCCGACAACCGAATCTTCGCCCAATCAAACAAGCACTAAATTCACCGCAACCACCGACGTCAGATTTGTAGACGAGACCGAAGAGGGTAGAAAATATGCACTGGGTGCGGGCTCGTGGAGCGCCGATGTGCCGTTCAACCACAATTTGTCAGGAATTCGGCAAACACTCAACGATTTTTCGCGGATGCGACAAGAGAAAGAGCTGGATTGTGCAAGACCAAGTGATAAAGTCACTGAGATCAGAAATATCGGTGCAGAAAGCGAAGCTGCCGGACGTTCTTCCGTGGTCCCCCAAGTGGGAAATTCCATCGGGGCCATTCTGGGCCAAAGCAGCTCGGAATTCAGCGATTATCTTGATCCTCTTGCCAATGGAATGAACCAATTTTTGGTAAAAAATCTGCTCGACACCTACTACATTGCTGTTCACCCGTTCAACAATATCCTGGACTGGTCCAATTTCACCTTTAAGGTGTTTGGAACCCAGAGCAGCATCCCTTCAACGGCGTTATTAGAATCATCTCTAATTCACTTAACTGGTGGGAAAAACCCCGTGAGCTGCGGGCCCCTCCTGGCAGCTACAATTTGGATGGTAATGGCCCTAGGCCTCAAGGCTCTTCCAGCCGATCACGATATTGTGATTACCACCAAAAAAAATCTCGAAGACGGCCGTCTCAACCCACTGCATACAGCATTTGCTCAACAGGATGCCAGATATGTTGCTGAGCCCTCGGAATACTTTTTTTCCATGGCTGAACGGTGCTTGGCAGCTGCCAACATTCTTACATCCAATGATGATGTCGGATCGGTCAAAGCACTGTTACTGTATATTTATACCCTCCATGACGGATCGACTCGTACTTGGAGTGCCTGGTCGCTGCTGGGGGTGGTGACGTCCTTGGTCCAGTCCCTGGGATGGGATCGTATACAGAAGGGCGAAAAAGACAAGGACCAGAAACTTGCCAGAGAAAAAAACTATTTATTTATCATTGTTTGCAATCTTGGTCAGAGTCTTGCGCTGGATTTGGGTCAGTATTTTTCGCCGTTTCCCAAGGTTCGCTTTGTTCAGAAATATGCATGCGTAGCTGCTGAGACGTTAAACGAACATTTTGAACTCAGCAAATACTGTTTGGGCCGAATAACTAGGCAGATACTCGATCTAGTGTATTTTGATTATGGTGGGATAAACACCAATGAGGTCGAGAGCGGATCTCTGCTGGAGCACAGCTTTGTAAAGCTGTGGGCCAGTATACCGGAAGAGCTGCGATTCCGTGCAGATGGTTACGTCGGACAGGCGTCACCGCCAAGTGAAGATGGCAATATCACCGTTGAATTTCAAAGGATTATTTTGGACACTCTATTGCACTTCTCGAGGTTTATATATTATCGACCTTCACTCAAAAGAAGCGAAAACCACAGTACCGTGAAACAGGATATGGCGCTCCATTCTGCGAGATGCTTGCTGGAAAATCAGCTGAGAGTCGTCAATGATAAGAGGCTGCTAATATTCAAAGACCATTTCTGGAAGGAAATATACTGCCATGTGTTCCAAGCAGCAGTAGTTGTGGCACTTCTGCTAGAGAATAAGCAGTTTTGTGCGAATGCTCCTCCAGAATTCGAGCAGGTGTTTAGACCTCTGATAAATGATACTATAGATATATACTATCGCGTCAGAGCACATACACTTTGCTCATCTGCTAAAGCTCACTCGGTATTGTCTCATATTACGGGCCGTCAGAGCCAGGTGGGCAAGAAGAAGTCTGACGGCAGCCCCCCAGTACTGAGCCCGACAAAGAGCTTTTCAAACTCAGATGCCTCCAATCTGTTTGCAGAGTTCAGTCCTCAGTTCAGGCCCAGCAGCATCAAAGCGTTCAGTCTCTCCAACGAGCGGGAATGCCTGTTTCACGGCATTCCTGATCTGGGATCTGAGGTATTTGAACTGGACTTTTTTGCCAATATTCTGGGTGAAGAAAGCTCAATGCCGGTAATATCCAGGGAAATATCGACCGGGATATAAGTTAATTATTGCGACTTTATCCAAGCGAGCATAACATCTCTTTCAGAGTAGATGCAGTGCAAAAGTATAATTCTATAATATTATAAAAACACTGGCCATGAAATGAAATAGATGTATGAATAATGAATACACAAATCACACATGAACTGAAAATTGGATTTTTTGGTTATATATTTTTTAACAAAATACTGCTACTTGTCTATTTCAATAGTTCGTAATCGGCAATTATTTATCTTTCCCACCCCACCATCATGAGATTTAAACTTCCGCGGGCTCTGCTCGGGAAAATCACAACAACTCCAAAAAACACCCGATTATATAGTACACATAAAAAGAACCTCATTGCATTATGCCTACCTGGCCAAGGATTTCAAACGGCAGGAATGCTGGCTGATTATCAGAAGCAGTACTCTTCCATTGTTGATCCGCTACTTGAGCAAGTGGACGAAAGTCTGCAATTTTCGTTGTCAAAGTACCTCCTATCGTCTGGTATCGATGCCTCAACCATAAATCTTACATCGAATGCACAGCCGCTGTTGCTTACCACATCCTATACCATATTCACTATTCTTTCTGAGCTGGGGCTCATCGGCCCTGATTCTCCAAACAACATTGGGTACATGTTTGGCCACTCTCTAGGCGAATATTCTGCTTGGGCTGCTTCTGGAATTCTGTCGTTGTCAGATGCTGTTTGGCTGGTTCGCCAACGTGGAAAAGCCATGGAAAAAGCTACTGTCGAGTGCGGGGAGTCGACGGCCATGACCGCCATAATGATCCCTAGAGGCAAATACCAGGATGTCTATCCTCTTATTCAGAGACTAGTTGGTGAAAAATCCAATTCTATTTCTATTGCAAACATCAATTCCACCTCACAGACCGTCGTTTCCGGCGTGAAACGAGATGTAGACAAACTGATCTCCGATCTAAGCGATGCAATGGGCAAACGAATGCGCACACGTCCCCTGGCTGTATCCGGCGCTTTCCATTCTCCTCTTATGGGCCCCGGAAAGTCCACCATGCAGAACATCCTGGACGGAAAAGCCGGCAGAACCGTCGATATCAAATGGCCACCGAAGAATGATATTAAAGTCATCAGCAACATTACAGCCAGACCTTTTGAGTCTATCGATGAAGTAAAGCATTCCATCATAAACACTCTCACCACTCCTGTCGACTGGCTTGGATCCATTCAGTACATTTCATCAAAACCCGAATTAAAGGGTCTTCTTTGCCTGGGCCCAGGAAAGGTAGCTAAAACTGCTCAGGATGACTGCAGCCTACCTATTATATACATAGATGGAGTCTCCTCTTTAGCAGAGCAGAGCCTGAGTTTTGACAGGCTCAATTAAACTTCTCGCATGTACATACACTTATATGAGCTATTTCTCCAAGACAAAATAACAAAATCATCTCATTACATGCACAACTTCTATTATGATATAGATATGATATAAAGCATTTTATATGACGGCAACAGTCACTTAATCATCCACCTCCATGGCCGTTCCATCAGCTTGAAGCGCTTCCCGCTTCGCTCTAGCCTCATCTCTCTTTCTTTGCTTAAACTCTTCAATCTCCTTCTTCAACGCTACATTGGGAACAACCTGTTCCAGCGTCAACGGTTCTCTGTTGAACGGATCCTTGGGATCATTTAACAGATGCTGCTTGATTGTGCCTAAGTCTATGCTCACTTTGGAGCTGGGCAATATGACTGGATCTTCCATAAGCGTATACATTAGCGGATCAAGATAGTCGTCGGGAATATCCCCTAATTCCAGGTCTCCTTGCTCGTCCTCCTCCTTCGTCTTCTCAGCTACCTCCGCAAATGAAGCAAACTCTTTGAGTAGATCTGGGCTCTTCCATCCCCATCTCGATAGGATATCTTTGGCTCGTGTGAAGTTTCCAATGCTGAATGACCGTCCATCTCTCGCCACAGCCCGAATAAACGGCTCTTCCTTGTCCAGATTTACATATACCTCCACAAGTTGAGACAACAATTCTCTAGGGTTGAAATTGTACTTCTCGGGATTTTGCACTTTGAGCTCTCGGCATTTAGGTCCAACCAAAGCTGCAAGATTATAGTTCAACATTGCCGCTAAGCGATCGACAATCTCAGGCGTTACAAACGCCTTAGCAACCGCGAATGTGAAAAGCTTCAACAAGTGAACTGTCTGATTGGCAAGCTGCAGATAACTAGTAGCCTGCTTCTCTGCATCCGAAAGATTATACCGCTTCTCCTGAATCGCTCGATCTTCTGTGGGATTTGCCGGTCCAAGTGGTGCAAGTTCCTTTTGTAGATTGTGAATCTCTACCAGCTTGGTCAAACTTTCGTCTAGCAAATATGTGCTATCATTTAGAAGCAGTGCAACGAACTGCACAAAAAACTTGACGTCCTCGGTGCTCTCCTTCTCCAGCTTCTTCCGATAGACATTATTGGCCCAAATCACACGGATAATCTGACTGATGTAGTATCGTGAATGAAACTGCGAGCTTCGGCCCGTCTGCTCTACTTCAATGTAAAAATTCATCAAGCCATGGAACAAGTGATCCAGGCATACCTGTTCCGTATCATAAACTTCCACAAAGTAGCCGTTTCTACCATTTTGTAGCTCAATAGAGCCGTAAAACAGTAGTTCAACCAATTTACTTTTCAAGTAGGGATTTTTTATGTATGAGGAGTTTCGCAAAAACGTCACTGCGAAAACCACCAACGGCGCATTAATTGCCTTCATCATAATGGCTGGGAAATGCCTGCTAACATCAATCAGTAATGCTACAGGCGATTCAATAAAAAATTCAGGAAAGTTTTGAAAGTACTCGGGAACAGACTTGTCTGGGAACGGCATTGACATATGACTGTACTGACCATGGTAAGGAAACTGATGCTTTGGCTCAGCAGCACGCACCATGACCATCAGTTGGAATACCGCAAATTCAGAGTAAGTTGCAGCAAACTTATCTGAGCGAAGAACAGCCTCCATTGAGTATTTAAGGGCTCTGGCCTGGTCCAGTTGCTTCTTTAATTTGTCCAGAGTGGCCGTGATCATATTTGACCGGGAAGAATTAGCCCATCGGGCGGCTTCCACTTCTATTCGAGGGAGATTGTCTTTGAGCTGCTCAACCAGCTGTTTGACCCGCGACAGCGATTGAAAAGATCCACTCAGGCCGTACTGGTAATATGCAATTGTGAGGAAAAATAGATGAGTAATGAAGTTTGGTTCGGGACCATCCAGTTTGTTGTTTAAATACTCCTGCGAAGCATTGGAGTCGGCAATGAGTTTCGTTTCATCTGCAATATCATAGAGTGCTCCTCTTTGGAAATAATCAAAATCAATCTTATCTATTTTGGCACCGTAGAGGTCGCCGAATGGTTGGCACAGTTTTGTGAGAATATAGGTGATATTGATCATGAAACCATCAGGAGAAATTGAATTGGGCTCGACTTGCATGGCAGTACGCTTATGGTTCAGGTCAATGATCTTTCCAAAGTACTTCAGCAGACCGGCTCTTGCGTTGGAAGATCCTCTCACCACCTTGTTACATATCTCGAACAGCCGATCCTGAATGACACTGAGCTCAGCCCGGACATCCAGGGATATCTGTCGAACCTGTGTAGGAGAGATAGAATTTGCATTAGGAAAATTGATCAGCGCTGCAGTTCCATCGAGGGGAGATGTGGCTAGAAACGGGCCCAAAAAGGTGGCAGAAGGAATAGAGGCAGCCGTAATAGAACCATCTCCATCCTTTATGGTAAAAGACTCCAGCCTGGACAAATTCTTTGTTACCAAAGGGATGGACAGAACGTTCTCCAGAACAATGAAATGGGACTTGTAGTCACCAGAATAGCCCTTTTGCTTGAGGGAGTTGGCCAGATTGTCCAGCAGAGGGGCCAAAACGTCCAAGAGGATATCCTGCTCTTCGGCATGCACAAACAATTTGGCCACAAAGTCGTACAAATTCGAGTAATCGTGAGTGTTTTTCAGAAGATTGGCACACAGATCAAGCGTATTTGATCCCGAATCGGTCACGTCACTGGTAGCGCAGATAACCGCAAAATCGACCGCTCTCTGGCGAATTTCCTGCTTGGCAGCATTCTTCTGTGCAGCTAACGGATCAACTTTGACGCTCTTAGTTGCAGCTGCAGACAGCCAGATTCCATACAGGTAATCAAAAGCATCTGTCTGAGGGCGGTCAGCGGAATACTCGGCGAGCCGGGCCCAAAGCAGCCTATCTAACAGGTCTACCGACAGCTTCAACGATCCGGTTTCTTCCTCAACTTCTTGTACCAAACTCTCCAGATAAACATATCTGTGCTTGTCATTGTCTTGTTCCAGCGTGACGCCGAGGGTGGCTTTGAGAAAGCCATTCTGCCAGTCCTCAAACGACTCTGGCTGCGGTTTTGCTGACAAATTGACAGTATCGGCCGCCAATTTGACCTGCTGAGGGCTATTTTCGCTACTAAGCAGCGAATCATCCAACTTGACGACTTTCTCAGCCGGCGCTTCAACCGTTTCACTGGCGCCCGCGCTGCCGGACGACGGCGAGCTGGCGTTACCGCCGCTCAGCTTCTCCAAACGCTTCCTGCGGACCTTTTTTGTTAGTATTTCTGCCGCGACATCACAGCAGCCGTGTAATACGGCACCGATTGATCAAAACCCACCTTATCTACGTCATCCATTTTGTGGTGATGGTCGTGCTGTGTTGAACCGCTGGTTGAGGTGTCGCAGGTGCAGGTTGTGAAGTTGAAATCCAACATTGGCGGGTTTGATATTTCATCATTTTGTCACCAGCCAACTGCTGGGTTTCGAGTTGAACAACCCAACCAACAACCCAACCGGCAGACGTTAAGCCCATACTGTGGTGATCTGAGATCTGATAAATTATAGGAGTTATCTAATAAGCTTATTTATCATCAGATCGGCTTTGTTTCGTGGATTTCACTGATTTGGCTGGCCATTGGCGATTCCTGATATTGTACTTTGTGATATAAAACCCGTGATCTGAGCATCTCAGGCCGTCTGGTCATAAAACTGGGTCTATTTTATTTCAGAAACCAAATTATCCAGGCAAAAAACTTCTGTCGCAGCTATTTCTGTGGTGTTTTCTGCCATGCCCGAAACTGGCATTCCCCTGTCGGGACCCAAAAACCCGTCTTCTTCTACCAAACCCGAGCTGGATCCGCTTCTGTTGAGTGCGCTCAGAGATGCCAAGAACCGCATGTTTGTGTTGAGAGTGGAGAAGACCATAATATCGCTGCTGCGTTCTACTGCCCAGCTCAGTGTCGAACTTGACCCCACAAACTCGTTTTACCGGCTGATTGCTCACAAAATCGCAGACTATTACAGCATTGGACACTCGTCGAATGCAGATGGAACTGCTGTGATGGTCTTCAAGACCGGTGAAATGCGTCTGCCGTCCCGTCGCTTGGCCAAAATCGATGTAGGGTCTGTGGGAGCTGATCTGGATAAAACAGACGAAGATTCGTCGCCTGCTCCGGGAACTCCAGGCACAGTTTTATTACGAAAAGGCGGCTCCAGTCGCACTAGCACCCATGAGCCGATACCTGATCAGATATCCACACTTTCCAATTCCCAGGAAGCAGTGGCAGACGGGCAGAAACTGGCTAAAAAGCTCGCACAGTATCAGGAGGCTCGAAGAAGAATATTTCAGGGCGATGAAGCGGGAGACGAGGAGCCAGATTCAGCTCTTGACGGCCCCGCGACGGCCTTTGATCCAGCATATACACGGAACAATCAGTTTGATCCGACCTATCTACGAGACCCCAACCAATATAGAGCTCCTCAGCCCGGCTATGGATGGCCACAACCAGTGTGGAATCCACCTCCAGGTCAATGGTATCCGGCGATGAATCAGCAGCAGCAGCAGCCTGTTCAAGGTTTCCCGGTCAATGCATTTCCTACAGCCGACGGAGGTATACCGCAACAGCAGCAGCAGCAAGAACAACAACAACAACATATTTACTATCCTTACGGTCAGTCAGCAACTTACCAGGCAGGATATAGCACTGGAGTCCCGCCACCGGGATCAACCAATGGAGAACAAGGTCACCGACCATTGTAGATATAGCAGCCAAGGCCTTTTCTATCTTGCACCATTGCAAGAAAAGACTTTGAAATATTACGACGACGTGGTTTATGTTTAGATGTTTATAGGATATGAAGAGCCAGTACTGGAAAAGAAATGCATGTAATATGATATGAAAAGGTGGGGGCTGCTAATGGAATAGCTACTGCGCATTATGGCAGACTAAAAGCTGGTTTCCGTATAGTTGGCAAAAAAAAGATACACCGTTAAAACCGGATACAACGATGCTAAATCATCCAAAATATGAGATACAGTACAATATACTTTGTGATAACTGTCGGTTGATATAAATACTTCTCTGCATTTTTCCAACCACTATGTAGGTATAGAGGCTCACATACGTCAGTACAGATTGTATGAAGCAAATCATATACGTCGAGTAGGGCTCTACCAAGTAAAATCACAGTAAATTACATAGAGACTCTGCGCGGCTTTGATTTCACAATTCTACAGCCCCCTCTCTACTGCCCAGTCCTAAATACAAACTTTTTAGCATTCCTTAAACCTAAAACCCCCCGCAACTACTTCACCCCGCAGTTTGATTCGGCCAAAACCACAAACCAAATCAACAGGAATAAACACTAACAGCTGTATCGCACGAAATCCAATCAGACTGTATTCATAGTGGGCTATTTGGGCTATACTGTTATAAATGTTATATGTCATAAATATGTTGCTTAGACCAGCAGCTCCTAGAGTGGGTTTTTCTTTCTCTTCCTCGTATTTTAGATTTACTTCGTCACCTGGATACCCCAAGGCACCTCGAGATGAGTGGTAGTATCGTCATCAACAAAGTAACTGGTGCAAGTATAGGTACCTCGCAGCAAAAAGCCCGCGGGAGCATGAGCTTCTGGCAAATCGTGAGAGTATTCAGGGTTCTCTGCAGTGCTAGGAGGGAATGATCCCAAAAGCTCATTGGTCTTGCTGAGCGTAATGCCGCTTCGCTTGGCAACCTGAATATATCTCAATCCGGTGACAATTTCATGTTGGATTCTGAATCGGACTCGGAGGTGGTACTTGATACCTCCAGGAACGCTAATGGGGTTTTCCTGGAAGTTCTTGAGACTCTCAGGATCTTCCACCTCCACTATAAATGGCTCTCGGCCATCAATGAACACTTCCATTGCCAACACAACCACCTTTCGGTCGTCGCCTGGTTTTCCAATGCTGTTTGTTCCACTGCTGGTTAATCCTAGGGACTTTTTCCACCGGGCAAGACTCTCGTCCTCTGCATCCATCTGTACATACTCACTAATCGGTTTCTTGTCTGCTACCACGTAGTTGTCGACGTCCTGGTCGTTTTCTATCTGGTCCTTGGTGCTCATTTTTTTATGATAAAGGTGGGGTGGTGGGCAGAAACCGATTAGTAGTAGCTGTACTTATATATAAAAATATATCCTATCTAATATAGCCGTGGAGATCTCTCAAAATGCTGCTGCAGCCTGTGAGGGGTATATGGAGGGGGAGGGAAACAAACCTTCACTGCAAATAAGACGAAGGAGGTTGCGTTTCCACAGCGGCGCTGCTAGTGCAAATGCTAAGGCTCTGCTCAGAGCCCCGAACAGCAGCTTTGGAGTCGCCTGTTCGGTCCAGCCCATTTGCTTGTCCATTGCAATCCTCCTTACAGCAGGTTCAAATCACATTTCAGAGCCTCGGCCAGGGGATCGTCGGCCCCGCATTTAGTCTAAATTGCATTCTGGCTTGTGGAATGAATCAGCACGGCTACAGTCCGAAACGGTACAACCCGGCATACTCCAAGCACCACATGTAGATGCCGCCTTAGTGGGCTATGGATTTGATTTCAAAGCTGTCACCTTTCACTGGCAGTAAAAAGTGGCAGCTTGCCTTGGATACATTGTTGAAAAAAGGGTTCGTATAGACAGAGTTTAAGCATTAGGGGATGGAGATACCTAAACGTTGGCCGAGGGGGCTCGGCAACATGTGGAGTTAACAATGTCTCAGTTTCATTAGACCAATTATTTCTTCGATGCAAAACAGGGCCTCGCCGATATACTGCCAGATACCGGTGATAACGACCTATTTGATTGCTAATTGGCGGTTTTAGGGAGTTGTCGGGATCCTCAGATACACAATGGACCCGGTCCAAATTAGGACAATGCAAGCCCAATTGGGCAGAATTAGAACCCTGGCTGGTTCTGAATTCAGATGACCTGTGCAAATTATGCTGCATTTATGTTAGGCAGGTTAAGCGGGAGTAAATAAATAGAAATCTAGAATATTATCTGCTGCAGTGATTATAATTCAGGGGTTTATTTGACGGTGTATGCTTTTATGAAATAACGTCAGCCTGGAGTTGAACGATGGATCTGTGGAGGATTGGATCTCTACAGAGAAGAGGGATAGCATTGAGATATTTAACAGCCAAGCCAATGATGTCAGCCAAGCTTCACATGGTCTGTCTGGATTCACATGATATGCAAGAAGCTGGGCATTAGAATCAACCAGTTGAGGGGTCAACAATGCAAAGAATAATACGAGATATAGTGTCGTATTGCTAACATATAACCGTCTCGCAGGACATTTCACAGTACAGTATTTATACACAATGGTGCTCTACTATAATGTGTACCTGCTTAGCTCCGTAAAAATAGATCTACTACACAAATCAACAGATCTAGTACACGAATCAACAGATCTAGTACACAAATCAACAGATAGTACACAAATCAACAGATCTACGACATAAATCCACCAACCCCCTACTCAATCCACTCCATCTCTTCCAATCTACAATTCTTCTCAATCCACTCCTTCTCTTTCAACCCACTCCACCTCTTCTCAATCCACTCCACCTCTTCTCTTCTCAATCCACTTTCTTATCGCCTATATACATGTATTTATTACACGCCACTTTCGCTCGTGACCAATTTCTATGGTTTTTTTTATCAATCTCTACTTAACCATCAACCTCTTCAATACCGTCAACACTACCGGCAGCAGACGACGCTCCACCGCTCAACGCACTCACCAAGGCGGGAGGAGGCTCCAGAACAATCATATTTCGTACGTAATCCAACACAGGCTGTTTCAAGCTCTTGTCGTAGATTCCCAACAGATCCACAGGCGAAGGATACACTCGCAGAGCACGGTAAAATGCCAGAGCGGCATTCTGCAGCTGCAAATCGTCAGTAGAGTGGGTCAGCTCATCGGCCTTGGCAACCTCAGAAACGAAAAACGTCTCCTGGGCCTTCAAATCAGTGGGAAGAGGGTCATTGACCAGTGATTCCTTGATCAGCTCGTGCAGTCTGGTCTTGAGCTCCTTTTTGCCGGCTTCTGCCGCCTTTTCCTGCTTCTTCTGGTGAGCCTTTGCGGTTTTTCTTATCTTGGTTCGAAATTCGGCTGAATTCCGTCTCATATAATCAAAGTAGATGAGGTAGGACACTGGACAGTTAGGGGTTATTCCAGCCAAACTCAGTCAGTCTTGTATGTTTATTACCTACCTGCTGAAGCAGCTGCAACGCTGAGCACTATAGACGTCGTAGAAGGAGCCATTATGTACGATGTATGGTGGTTTGCTGTGTTACTCTGGCGGAGTGATGAAAAATCATCTTCAGCCAAACCGAAAACTGGAAAACAGCGGTAGGTGGGACGGGTAACATTTGACCATTGGCAGGGGCAGTTGAATATGATATCATTAAAACCAAATCACCAAATCACCAAAGCGCTGAACAAAGTTTAGGTTTCAGTAGGTAGAATAAAATTGCAACTGATTCAGAGGCTATATAGAAAAGCCGTGTATCCCGGATGTTTTCCGGTTCTTTTGGTTATTCTCGGTTAGCATTGGCTGAATTAAACAAGATCAATCTAGACACTACCGGTGAAAATACATCGTATCGGTAGATTTCCACAGCAAAACAAAAATCCAGCCGATAATCTGAAAAATGCAAAGATGCTGTACAATATCCCTTCATATTGCTCCAGTCCCCGGGCAGTTCAGTTTTGTCTACACCAAATCATCTGATGGACCTTCTCTGGACCTCTCTACGCATAGATGCCCAGATCCGGTAGATGGTCACGATACCATCTTCCAACATCTCCCGTTGTTCAATAAAATTAACCTTTTGCCAAACCCTATTATACCACGTTATCGTCACCTGGTGACACGAGGCCCAGGTCACTTTTATTCTTTGTACTCTTTTCTGGGCGTGGCCGTGTTATTAGATTTGGCACCTAATTCTCCCGGATTTCTCCCCCGGCCATCTCATCCTACCTACTCCGGCAAGCTACCGATAAACAACTGTCTACAATAAACAACAGTCTGCCAATATTCTCTCCGATATTCTCTTCAGTCCACCTCTTCTGCTCCTTTATGCCCTACCCCGTACTTCCCCACAATCCCCCGGCTGGCTTTGTACTGTAAGTCGGATTAACCGTATCGGGGCTGGTGAGATGAGCCGCACCCAGGCTGAAAAGTGTCAAGCCAGTAATGATAGACTTTGACAACTTATCTTTATCACCCCACGAATCACACAAATATAACCTTGGGGAGCCCATATATATATTGGTTTGTGACCGTCCGCATTTTTGTAGTCCTATATATTACATATCGGTAAAATGACTTATCAGCTGCCTCCCGTCAAGACCCTCAAGCATTTGGCCGAACCCCAGCTCAAGGAGGTCTTCACTCATCTGTTTGAAGAGTGCGATACTCTTCTGCATGTTGCGGAAGGCCCCCTTTCCACCGGCGAATATGAAACATACGAGGATCTGGTGGGCCTGATTTTCATCAAACTACAGGAGCTGCTTGCTGCGGATCAAAATGACTCCAGGATCTACGCTATCATAGCAGCTCATCCTCGTCTCGGGGCTAAAAAGGCCGACATCGCCAGCTCCCATTCTGCCTCTGAACAGGCCGGACTGCAGCAGGCATCCGAACAAGAAAGTGCTCAGCTGAGGTTCCTTAACGAATTGTACGAAACGACTTTTCCAGGTTTGAGATATGTTGTGTTCGTCAATGGGCGGCCCCGAACCGAAATCATGGACGACATGAAAATGCGCATCGACAGAGCAGATATGAGTCTGGAGAAGTACGAAGCTTTCAGGGTGAGTAAAATCTGGTGTTATCCACTGGACTAGATACTGAATTGCGTAGCTTTTTTGTTTTTCGGTTCTAACTTTCCTAGGCCATGTGCCAAATTGCAATTGATCGTTCAGGCAAGTTGCTGAATTTGTAACCAGTACCATTGGCCGCAACAGGTATTACGATAGCTCTCAAGGCTCAAGATATGATATTATTCATCTTGATAATCATGACCATCTAATGGGGCTAATGGGCAAACCTGTCTCGCTCACCCTTTCCAACGTTTGTGAATTGCTCTTCTTTTCACAGTAACATGCATACATATTATACCGAACAAACCGTTGTGTCATACAACTACTCTTTATCTTCATTATGATTATATGTTATTTAAATATTCATACAGCGAAACATGCAAATATCCGTTTACCGATAAACACATATCATCGTATATGGTGCGGGGAGGAGTTCAGAGCTTCAGATATGCGCAAAACGTAGCAAAACGAGAAACGAGGCAAAACTAAAACTACAAGAAATAGTCTGGGGTTTTTCTGCTCACACTGGGCTCACCGGGCCGAGGGCAAGGATCATACTGCAGAAAGGTGTTGTTCAGGTTCTCATCCACCTCCATAATGGCGGCTTGGTTACCGCATCTGTAGCAGTAATTAGGAGCACTAAAGATGGTCACCACCTGCTGGTCGTGAGCCCAGGCATAACCTTCCATCATAAGCTGATGAGCTCTGGCAATAAGAGACAGTCCATTGATATGGTTGAATTTCTCCGATATATCGGGGCCAAAGGTGTAACCAGCACCTCGAGGAGAAATGCCCCAAGAGCCCCGTTCTTCGGGATCTGACCACAACAAATCACACATGGGGCCATCATGAGGCACCTCCTGGAATCGGCTGAGTTCCCGGATGTTATCGATGGTCTCGATTTGAGGGGAAAGTCCGCCATGCAGACAGAAAATCTTGTTCTCCACCAGAGCGGTGATGGGGAAATAATCAAACAAGTCGGTGAACATTTTCCACACCTCGGCGTTGCCGTATTTTCTCAGACACTCGTCGTAGAACCCGTATACCTGGGTGATTTGTCTGCTCTCATGATTGCCTCGAAGAATGGTAATTCGCGAGGGGTGACGCACCTTCATGGCTACCAGGTACGACACTGATTCCACCGAGTAGTAGCCTCGATCGACGTAATCGCCCATAAACAGGTAATTTGTATCCGGGCACTGTCCGCCGATTTTAAACAGCTCCATCAGGTCATGAAACTGCCCGTGAACATCGCCGCAGATGGTCACTGGGGCGTTCACATTATGAACATTGTCCTCAAAATGTAAAATCCCCTTGGCCATGGTGCACAGTTGGGACACCTCCTGCTCGGTCAACGGTTGGCACTCTCGCAACCTCTCGATCCATCCATCCAACTGCCCCAAACTGTGACGAGTCAGCTCGGTAGGAGGCACTTCTGGCGCTCCGGGGCCCTCAATATAACTGCTGCCGTATTCTTCCATGCCTTCACCTTCCATGTCCAGGGAGCCTTCGGGAATGGCGTCCTTCATCTGTACATCTGGATCTATTTCCATTGTAGCAGAGTGGTGGTGGGTAAGTTGGTGTTGTACCTCTAAATGTGTTTATATTTAAATGATGATGATGATGTTGCGTTTAGGAAGCCGACATGACAAGAGTGTATTTTAGGTACCGGGGGGGACGACAGAGGCAGCAAACTCAAAGGCATTGATGGGAACTGACTAGCATTCTTTTGATAAAAGTGATAATCAATAAGGCTGGGTTTTTCTTGATATTTATGTAGCTTTTCTTCAATTTTCACTGCTGTAAGTGCTGTGAAATGCACTGTTTCCCCATACTTAGCCCATGGTTAATAGACCTATTGTCGCAGCCGCACCTCGCCTAATGCTCCAGGTTGAACCAGACAGGTCGAACCAGACAAATAAATAAGTGATATCGAGGCAATTTTACCGAGGTAAATATCTTAAAATATCATTTATTGCTTATATCACTGTATCTTGGCTGTTGCTTTCCGAGCAGCGAGCTAGGCTATGGTGTGTCATAGATCGAGCACTAGAGAGAACCACCCTGAGCCAACTTCCATTTGCAATCTGATAAACCTCCTCTATTTCGGTATTATCATTTCAAACCCCTCATTATGTCGGTTTCAGCTCTATCTGAAGAAACTCATGCTACTCATCAGTCAGTTACCTGGGTGCCATTCGACTACGCTGTGCCTGCCTCTTCACTCGGCCATAACAGAGCTGCTCTTCATCTTCCGACAATTGCGCTCGATTCACCTGTTTCAAATGATGACTTTGATTATGCCGATCCCCTAATCGACGTCACTCTTCCTCATATGGCTGCATTTCCTCAGGTGCCAGAGCGTAAGATCCATCTGCCGCAGTCCTCCACTCTTTCCCATTAGATTTGGCTAACTTTGCAGCACCTAGCCATTCTCGGTTTCCAGTTATTTCCAGCCGGTCACGCTCCACCCATTACTCTCTGGATGCAGTGGATCATCCGTACTATAACTCAACGGTTTTGACAATCCACAACCCCGATCCATCATCTCACCAACCATCTTCCCAAAGTGTCAATAAAAATTGGTGGAAAAATAGCTGGGATTCTTTTAGGTAGACAGTCCCTTTTCTCTCTCTTCTTCTCGGGCCATTCCGCTTCTACAGTATGAGATAACTAACCCAAACAGCACATGGATCTGCTGCATCAATGACAGACGATAAGATTATATCTTTTCTATTCAAATTCTTCTACATTTATTACTAGGAAAACACTAGAGCTTTATTAACGCCCTTACTCAGCAGCCTCGCCAAACTTGTCGGCGATGCTGGAGATGAGCTTATCAAACTCAACACCGCACTGTTCCTCGCCTCGGCTGGGCTCAAAAAACTTGGCACTCTGTAATGCATGCTTGATATCTGAAGTGCTCTCAGAAAGCTTGCCCCAGGTGGCTCCGGTAGCAACTGCCTTCTGGGCCTCCTCAAAGTATGTGACAAATGCCTTCATCATGCCTGAAGTCTTCCAAATAGGGCAGAAGGCATCGTAAGTGGAATAACCATTCTGCTGCAAAAAGTCCTCCTTGATGAGCGTAGAAACGTCCAGAGTGATTTTGTCGCTGTCACTCAGGGCACTCTTACCAACAAGCTGCACCACCTGTTCCAGTTCCTCTGAAGTGGTCAAAATCTCCTTAATCTTATCTCGCAAAGAGCCAAAAGCAGGATAGTTTGCATCGTAGTACTTATCCAGCACCGGAGTATACTTAGAGTAGGAAATGGATGTGTTGACTGAGGGGAAATGCTTTCTCTGCGCAAGCTTCTTGTCCAAACCCCAGAAAACCTGGGTAATACCAAGAGTAGCTGTAGTAACAGGATCAGAGAAGTCACCACCAGCAGGAGACACGGCAGCAACGATGGACACAGAGCCCTGTCGCTGGGGGTTACCAAGGGTTATAGCCTGGCCAGCACGCTCATAGAACGAGGCCAACTTGGCTCCCAAATAGGCAGGGAAACCCTGATCGGCAGGCATTTCACCCAAACGACCAGAGATTTCTCGCAAAGCCTCGGCCCATCGTGAAGAAGAGTCGGCAATCATAGCAACGTGCTTGCCTTGATCTCGGAAGTACTCGGACAGGGTGATACCAGTGTAAATGGAGGCCTCTCGAGCAGCTACAGGCATGTTGGAAGTATTGGCAACCAAAGTGGTTCGCTTCATAATGGGCTCCTTCTTACCATTGACTTCAGTGAACAGCTCAGGGAACTCCATGAGTACTTCAGCCATCTCATTGCCTCGTTCTCCGCAACCGACGTAGATGATAACGTCAGAGTTGGAGTACTTGGAAAGTGACTGAGAAATGACAGTTTTGCCGCATCCAAACGCACCGGGGATACAGGTAGTACCACCCTGGACGACAGGGAACAATGCATCCAGCACTCGCTGACCAGTGAGCAGAGGGAAACTGGCAGACAGCTTCTCAGATACTGGTCGAGGAACTCGCACAGGCCAGGTATGGTACATGGAGTAATTGTACTTTTTGCCATCAAACTCAACTTCAAGAATATCTTCATCAATCGAGTAGGAACCGGCCTCGGCAATTGAGGTGATGGTACCTCGAGCTCGAGGAGGAAGCAAAATCTTATGGTCGCTCAACAGCGAGTTTTCAAACACCGAGCCAAAAATATCACCACCAGTGATGTGATCTCCTACCTTGAATGAACCGGGGGTGAAATCGTACTTGACTTCTCTGCTCAATGAAGGAGCATCCACGCCTCGAGGAATGTAGATGCTTTTACTGTTTTCCTTGATGGCCTTGAGAGGACGTTGAATACCGTCATAAATGGTCTCCATCAAACCGGGACCCAATTCAACAGACAGAGGTTTGCCTGTTCGCAACACGGGATCGCCAACAGTGACACCGGAGGTCTCTTCGTACACCTGGATGGTTGCTTTGTCACCTTCGATTCGAATGACTTCACCAACCAAAGAGTCATGGCCGACCTTGACCAATTCGTACATGGCACATCCAATCATGTGTTCAGCAATGACGACGGGACCCGAAACGGAGTAAATGTAACCTGTGGAGATGGTTAGTTTTGGTTGAATTCCAGAAATTTGCAGCTTTACGTACCATAGTCGCTCTCCGCAGCATCGTCCAACGACAGCTTTTTGATCTCTTTTCGAGCATTTTCCATAGCTCCAGCCTGAATATGTGTTAGAAACGTAATTTTTAAGACAGGGTTTCCGTTGTGAGTTTGAATTTGGCGATTTCCGCCCGTAAACGCTATCCAGGTGGCTGCTTTCAGGCACCAGGTAATCATCACCAATCAACGGTCATGATCACATATAACCCATTATATTACATGGCACTTACCATTTTGATCTGTATATATCACTATCTGTGAATCTAACTAAGTGTGACCTGTTTGCCGTTGTCGTTGCGGTGTCGCTCAATCAATCAATCAATCAATTCAAGCGTACAGGAGGTGGTCAAGTTGGCAGCAGCTTTTTGTCCCACCGGTAAAAGGCGCAAACGTGCTGCCGGAGGGCTCCACTAAGGAACGAGTTGGATGGAAAACAGGTTTAAACAGGAGAGGATTTCAATCAATTGCGCTATTTATATGCAGAGAGGTTCGAAAAGACAGTTTACAGGTCAAATAATGGAGGTGCTTTGGTGTAGCACCTGCACTATGCTGTTGTTTAGGCCTACGTGCAGCCACAGGGCGATGTTGCTTATGTAATCGGAGGCTATAGCTGAGCGCTGGTACATGTTGGTGAAAATCGGTTGAAAAGATGCAGAACAGATACAGAGAAGTGTGTTAATAGCGTATTTTTGGTGCTGAGGGTCGTATGAACGAAGTAAAATTACCAATAGTACGCTGGATAGGCGTATTGCTGTGCTGAATGGGTATTTGTCTGGCTGCAAGTCTGATTCAACAGAGATTCACAGAGATTCACAGATGCATCAGAGATTCACCGAGACTCAACAGGACTATTTACAGCATTCAACGCAGACTACGGTCAAGACGACTAGACAGTAGTACATTGACTTGTACTACTCTGCATTATTCAGTGGAAAAAACTGAGTTTCGCTCAAAGTTAATGGGGGATACGTTAAAAATGGCACTTTAGTGTCTTTCTCTGGAAAATACAGAATGCAGAAGGAACCACTGAAACAGGCCCTCTCGACAGTCTTTCTTTCTACGAAATCGCAAATTTTGAACATGGACATATCTTCTGTTTTGTGCTACAGGCACATTCTCCTCCAAAGGTATATCACCTCATAAGATATTTTTTATATATTACTCATAGCTGTTACAGCACATTTTTATGCCTTGATGGCGTACTTTCGTTGAGGGAAAGCAATCTGCTGCTTTCGGGCCTTAAGGGTGATCTGAGAGGCCTCATGCTTGGAAAGTCGTCGTCGAATGGCTCGGGTCTTCTTGGCTCGCAGGTCCTTAGGAGCGAACTTCTTGTTCTTGTAGAATTCTCGCAGCTGGTCTCGCTGGGTGAGGTTGATGACAGTCAAAACCTTGGCGATGGACTTTCGGACATCTCCAATTCGGCCGTCTCGCAGAGTGTTAGAAACCTGCTGGACTCGCAGCTTGGCAAGCTCCTTCTTAAGGTCGACGAGCTGCTCTTCGAGCTGGGCCTTGGTCTTCTTTCGCAATTCAACGGTCTTAACCTTGGTCTAATAAAGTTAGAATAACTGCCTGGGGGTGTTTATTTTTCGCTACGCAGACGCAATCTTCGTAAATGCTGCTCGGAAACATATCGGAAACATATCGCATTATCCTTTGATTACGTCGCTGTTGTCGAGTCCACATACCATTTTTGTGTGTTGATGATGATGTATGAGTTGAAAGTTTTAGACAAAAACGTTTTGAGTGGGTGAACCGGTGCGGTTGGGCCTGCGTATATTTTAGCATGTGTGTTTTGGGGGAGAGACTGCGTTGAGTTAGGGCGCAGCCCTAGACAGACAATTATCAAATCTATTTTCTTGCACGTGATGAGAACATGGATCAAAGGAGTGGAGACATGGTAGGTGGTAAGAGACGGAGTCTCGCGTGTTTTGCCGGATGAAAATAATCAAGGTATAAGTTAACTTGGTAATGTTTTCAGACCAGTGAATTTCAAGAAAGTAGTGGGTTGTCTAGCGATCTGTATCTGTGTCTCAAAGCTTACTGTTGGTACTACGATATAAACTACTGGTAGGACCTGCATCATATTGGATGGCTGGTTAGTTGCAGCTATCCGAGCTATCCGCATATTTTACGAAGAATCTACCAGATGACTGATAAATAGTAGATTTTCTGTCTCCAACCCTCTTTAAACAGGCTTTCTCTGGTAATCCTCTTCACCAGCCGACGATCAATGCCATCTCCAACATTACACCCACTATAACAAACACCATCACAAGCAAACTAACTGTTCTGCTCCTTTTTCAAGTCAATTCTAGTATACCACCAGATTCCACCTATAAATAAACGTGGGAGTACAGCACCTCCTGTTTATTCATCTAACTTTACCGTATCATTTATCCTCTCTACTCAGATACCTGCTTTCCCTATCACCACCTTCCCTATCCACCGTTCCTCCTTACTCCAACCCACTCTAATCTCCGCTAGATCTTCACCAATTCGTCACCTAATAAACATTCTCCTCTCAGTAACTCACATGTCCAGTCCATGATTGATTCTTTCTCCATTTCACCTAAGCCCTATATCCACGTGACCGATGCTTAGGTCAGCACCTCCCCTCCAATCAAACCACCCATATTTCTCAACATCAAAAAACTACACCCATTCCCACACCCATTTGCATACCGCTGTCCAACAAATGCTGTCTCGAACCGTCAAATCCCAAATTGGGTTCCGTTCCGGAGCTTTGGCTCTTTCCCGCGGTTTGAGAACCTCGGCTGCTGCAAAGTCCCCAGTCCAAGATGCTCCAAAGGGCTTGACTGATCTGCGCACTCTTCCTCGAGAACCCCAGCCGGCTGAAATCCACGCTGCCATTGAAAATCCGGCCGACAAATTCATCGGCCATGTCGAAGAACTTCACAAGTACGGAAAGTATCTCATGAGTGCATTGCCCAAGTTTATCCAGGAGTTTTCAGTGTGGAAAGATGAGTTGACCATCTACATTCCTCCTACTGCTGTGGAACCGGTCACCCAGTTTCTCAAACTGCACACTGCAGCCCAGTTCAAATCGGTCATGGATATCACTGGTGTAGATTATCCTACCCGGGACAACCGATTCGAGGTGGTGTACAACTACCTTTCTGTGCGATACAATGCTCGAATCCGAGTCAAAACCTACGCCAGTGAAACAACCCCGGTTCCTAGCATTTCCAACATCTTCGAGGGCGCTAATTGGTACGAGAGGGAGACTTATGATATGTACGGTGTGTTTTTCGTTGGTCACCCTGATCTGCGACGAATTCTCACCGATTACGGCTTTGAGGGACACCCCTTGCGTAAAGACTTCCCTCTGACTGGCTACACCGAGGTCCGTTATGACGAGGAGAAGAAGCGTGTGGTGTACGAACCGCTCGAACTAACCCAGGCATTCCGAAACTTCTCGGCTGGCTCAACGGCATGGGAGCCTGTGGGCCCTGGTCGAGACGACCGGCCTGCCAGCTTCAAGCTGCCTACGCCCAAGCCTGAAGAAAAAGAGGAGGAGAAGAAATAAATTACATGTGTACTACGTAGTCAGCATAATAGACGCACCTCGCTATTCAAGAACCGAATTCCATCTCTGCTGAGATTGGGCCTAGATGATATACAAATAGACCAACATAAAGGACCCACCACTGGTGATTGGATTGCAAGTTTACCCTGGTTTGTTTCGTTTCAAAACTAAACAGACTGCAATTGTCTTTTCAGTTCTTCGAGCTGCTCGCGCTTTTGCTTCTCATTGTCCTGTAAGCTCTTAACCTGCTCGGAAATTAGCAGCAATTCTTCGCTGTTTTCGCTCGTCACAACCCCAGCAAGGCCTTTCGTATCGCCATTCTGCAGTTTTCGCAGATGTTCCTGCTTGTAGCGCAGCAACTGTTCCAATTCCCGTCTGATCAGAGCACTTCTACTGCTTCCGTAGTCCTCAACACCCTTTGTCCGTCTTTCAGCAGCGGCCTCAGCTTCTTGAATCATGTTATTGAGGTCTTCCAGCTTTCGCTTGAGCCGTACCTCTTCCCAGTCTGTGTCCTTGGTGGAACTGAAGTCAGTCCCACCAGAGCTGTAAGATGAGCGGCCACCAAGACCCAGGCGGGACAGATATCCATCAGCAAAAGCGCCCTTCTTAGACGATGCAGTGCCAGGAGGTGGCTTGACGCTGTGGTCCCGGTTCACATTAGCCTGTTTCGAGTTGAGATTGTACTCGGGCTTGGCCTTTTCAAACGTTGCCCGCAGCGATGCTGGTACCATACGTGGAACTCGGATTCCCTTGCTCCTCGAGTTCAAAATGTGCAGAAATACCATAACTTGCTCTTTATCGATCTTTTCCTCAGACCGCGGATTCACCAGATTCCACGCAGAAGAAATATCTGTCTCGGGAACCTTACCAAGGCTTTGGTACAGCTCGGTCAAACTGCCAAAGCTGATGAGCCCGTGGTAGTCTGCATTCGCCGAATAAATGGCATTGTAGCTCTGTCGGTCCTCGGGCGAAATATACCAGTCAAAATCGGTACTCAGCCCAATATCATCCTCGTCCGAGCTGTCGTAGCGGCCACTTGCACCACTTCCTGCACCACCAGCTCCAGTCCTGACTGCCTCGTTCGCAGTGACCAAATGAGCCTTGGAGGCCGGAACCAGCCAGGACGGTAAAGTATCAGGTACCTCTTTGTAACTTCCATTGATCAGATCATAAATGATGCGCATTGCAATACAAAACTCCTCGAAATCCAGGTTGCCGTCCGAGTCCACATCGGCAATATCCCAGATTTTCTCCAGCTGGGCATCCGGAAGCTGACTATTCTTGAACACAGGCGCTACCTTGTCTCCAGAAAGAAGTCCGGCGGCCGGATTGAGCCCTGTGAATATTTCCCAGTACCGATTGATTTCCCACTCTTCGATTTTGCTCATGTCTGACTGGTAGGATGTCATGTTGAAGTTGGGAGCCCACAGCCCTCTTAAACATTGAGCCCGCCGCTCCAAAGCGACTTGACCTGTCAAATCCAAAGCTGTAAAGCTGTAAATAGCCCCAAATGTAATTTCTACCATATTCCATGACTTGAGAATTAGTTCAATTGGATCTACGAGCGTGGCTGAAAATGCAGATATTTTCTACAGTGCGATTTGGAGTTTTTTGGCAGGCTTCTCCGACGCTTTGGGTGCCTAAACTCACCTCCTTCTCTTGTCCTCTTTCTATCATAACATTACTATCAAGCTTTGCATCCATTACTAACACTACTCGTATGTAACATTTGTCTGCGGCATTCAAGCCGAGGTTTAATTCCACTAGGTGCTTCTTCACGTTCAAGTTCTCTTCTTGATGTTGGTGGCCAACCATTCAAGACCTTCGTACAAACCGTCACCAGAAGTGGCACAGGTGGCCTGGATATACCAGGCTCGCTGTCGCAACGAATGCAAACCAAGTTTCTCGGTGATCTCGGCGGCGTTCATGGCATTGGGCAAATCCTGCTTGTTGGCGAACACAAGCAGCAAGGCGTCTCGCAGCTCGTCTTCGTTGAGCATTCGCTGTAATTCCTCTCGGGCCTCGCCAATTCGATCTCGATCGTTACTGTCAACAACAAAAATAATACCCTGGGTGTTATGGAAATAATGTCTCCACAGGGGTCGGATCTTATCCTGTCCACCTACATCCCATACAGTGAATGAAATGTTCTTGTACTCTACAGTCTCCACATTGAAACCAATGGTAGGAATGGTGGTGACAATCTCACCGAGCTTGAGCTTGTAAAGAATGGTTGTCTTACCGGCAGCATCCAAACCAACCATAAGGATTCTCATTTCCTTTCGACCAAAGAGGCCCTGTAGTAATTTTGAGATTGTCAAACCCATCTAATAAAATGTTAGTAAAAAAATAAAAATCGCAGATATACACATGTACACATGTATACAAGGGTTGGTGCCTCCGACAGCAAAAACTTTTCAATGACCACGAAAACAAACGAGACAGATGCAACTTCAACTGATAGCAGAAACGGAATGACAAAAAGGCCGACAAGATTATTCGTGGGTGCAGCGACAATGTTCAAATGTCTCGGGGCCAGAACTGAAATTTCAGCATCCCTCCATGCTCCCACCAGAAATACGCAGCTTTCCAATACCAAGCTTGACAAACAAAGGACTACGTCGAGCATAAACATCGCAAGCAGCACGTCAGCCAATGATTCGGGCATATAACAAACAGCCATAAATACCATTGTGTGTTTTGCAAGTTTGTTCGAACACGCTGCGCCCCCTGCTCGAGCAAGAAACGCCAAATTGACAGCATGAAACCCCCCCCCGCTTGCAGTACACGGGGCTTTGGTTGGATAACAGCATCGCCGCGTCCAATCACTTTGCCGCCATCTCGAAGCATCCGTTTATTCTCGGTTCCAGTATTTTGTTAACCCGAAGACACTTGTCCAGTCGCAATACCACCATAATGTTGCATTCCCGCGCCTGGTCATCAAATCATCGCTTATCAAGTCGCGCCCGTCATTAATCGCATCGGATTCATCATCCAAGTTCCTCGAAATCGCCAAGCATGGAAGTTCCAGCTTTCGCCATCCCCGCCTCTCCTTTGGTGGTTGCACTTTACTCACCTTGTAATGCTAGTCTATTCGCAATGTTAAAGGTAGTCAAAGGAGGTGTTGTGAGTGAGCTGTCAATAATAACGAGGTGTTGGCGTATTACCCGGCCCCGACATTTCACAGCACTTTATTGAGTGGGTTGTTGGCGTGGAAACCAACCGGTGGAGGAGATTAGGGCTAAGCCCTCTCAGAAAGTGGAATAACTGTCAATAGGACCAGAGCTGGTGCAAGGAAATAGTTATTCTCGGGGGGCTGATTGAGTTTGAAGAGAATATTGAGGTGTGTGCAGTTTGTGGAGCTATACGGCAGGAAGTGGAGGTGCAGGTGCTGATTTTCGGCATTCACGATTGCAGTTGGTCGAGGTTTCGTCTAATTTTATTCTAATATATTGGCTTTGTTTCCGTATTGGTGGTTAATTGTAGTAGAGGTTTGCTCCACTGTAACATCCCTGGTTCCGTTAGGCAGCTTGAGTCTTTGCCTTGGCTTCGAGTACAAGCCTGTAGTTGAGGGCCTTGAGCAGCTGGTAGATCACCTCGAGATTAGGAATATCTAGGCCATTTCGGTGTGCAATTCGCACTGCATTACCAGTCAGGGCCTCAAACTCTATTTCCTTGCCCTTTCTAACGTCCTGAAGGGTGCTGGGCACGAATCCGGTGTTGGGTATCTTCTTGGTTTGTTCGATGAGCTCAGATACCTTGGATTTAGGGAGCCAATTGCCATCTCCAAGAGCGGACTCGGCAATTGTCCAGATCTCGGTCATGACTTTCTCGGCAAGACCTTCTAGCCCGCTCTCGAAAATATCGTGTAGGGCAAGACCGGACACCGCAGCTAGAGAGTTGAAAGTACCATTCCAAAGTAGTTTTTCCCATCGATCTCGAGCAATATGGGTACTGAACTGGAAATCGACACCAGTTTTGCTAGAAATTTCCCCGAATTTCTTGAGATTCTCCTCAAAGTCCTTATTGGGCGTGGTAAGACCGGCATTGGCAGTGATCCAACCTGAAAAGTATCGTACCTTTCCACCTTCTAGTGCGGCAGAAGCGACCTTGATAATAGTAGAAGCAAGATGGATCCCATCGTATTTCTCATAATAAGGTGTTTCGATGTCAATTCCGTTCTGAGCCAAGATCACTAGTGTATCTTTGCCAATATAGTGCTCGAGCCCTTCGATAGCTTCATCACCTTTACTCTTAGCAGCAATGATCACATAGTCATAAGGCTTGGCCCCGGCAAAAGTGCTCTTCTCAGAGTCTCTAATAAGTACGTCTGGGTGATACACTTCAATTTTATTCTCAGCGTGCACGATTTGAACTCCATTCTCCTTGATATCGTCATAGTTCGATCTGGCTATAAGGCCCAATTCCACGGAATCATCTCTCTTCAAATGGTACCCGTAAACGAGCCCAACTGCGCCAGCTCCAACGAGCAAAATAGACGGCATATCTTTCAAAGTACAAGGTAGAAGACTGAGTTCTGTTTAAAAGTGCGGAGTATTTGAAATCGGGGTTCCATGGGGGTGCTGCTTACCCAATTGCTCACCCCGCGGACTAATACCGAAATTCCACCTGATACAATCGGAGAAAGCCCACGATTACAGTCAATTGCCGGATATAACAAACCAAATGCGGAAAACTATTCAAATTTTGCTGGATGAAAGCTAAAGAATGATTTAAGACTCTTCAATAACTCTAATGGGCACAATTCGGCTTATCGCGGTTTAATTGAAAGTATTACGGTTAGTCATCATATCTTTCATGGGCTTTGGTGAAATTCTATGGCATCTTTCCGACACTAAAGGTTTTACAAGCCTTGGAGAGCAAAAACTGAATAAATTACATTGGCAAGTTTATTTAGTTGAAACTATTGTAAGTTACTCTCAATCGACTACGGTGAACTGCATCTTTGAACTGTAATCAAATAGCCGGATATCGATTCTCCGGCTGGAAATTTCATATGAATACCCCGCCAGTGCGGCTTGCAGCATCATACGGCTCAATGAGCCGGATATTGCAATATGGACAAGTGCAAAGCGTAGTTCAGCGTGCACTTTATGTCCAGTATCATTCTCAATCTTTACCATGCACAATTAAGTGTTGCATATGGGGCAATGTTCAGACGTCTGCCAATAACATGGGCTGCTTCCTTTGCAAGTGGATCAAGTCCAATTGGCTACCATGTTCTCTATCTCCTCGGTAACATGTCTAGAAGCCAATGTAAATTTATTCTCCTGCACAATTCCAATGATGGTCTTATTAGCTCTAATCAACGTTCCGTATTTTTTACCAAGGGGTGTAGATATACAGTAACTCGACTCTCCATCATCTTCCAAAGAAGCTGCATTGCACTCTACACTGGCCAGCTCGTCAGATATTCCTTCACCGGTGAATTTCACATAGGCTTCCTTCAGAGTCCATAATTTCAAAAATGATATCTTTGGCTCAAGAGAAGACTGGATTTCGGTCCATTCTGAGTCACTAAAAGCTGATCTGAACGAACCAACGGCATCCTCATCCCAGGAAGAGTAATTTGGCTCGTATATCAAGTCTATTCCTACATTTTTGAGTGATTTAGCCAATATCACCTGCGGTCCATCGTGAGAAACACTATAATGAACCTGACGAGGGGTAGCACAGTAGGAAGGCTTCCCGCCGGATGAATACGAAATATCTACTCCCGCAAAACTGCTTCTAGACAGCACAACATTCTGATCCAATGCATATCGTTGTAAAATCTGAGAACCAAGTGCATTTTCACGGTCCGTCGTATTTTTCATAGACATTATTTTGGCCTGCATCTGGTGTGGAAGAACATCGAAAGCACCTTGTGCGTAGCTCCATACATTCTCGGTATGAAGCACCAGTAAATCAACATGGCTTTCCATCTTCACGGTATTGTGCCTGGGCTAGCCCCCTCCAGTTCTTGCGTTACAGTAGCCCGTGTGTCTCCAACGATATTATCTTCTCGGTGGGATATCGCCTAATGTTGTAGCTTTGTTGGACTACAGCCGTGCCAAAACTGGGGATTGCAACATTGTGATCCAACGGTCGAGCAGCGTCGGATCCGCCGTCTGATTTGGCTACAAATCAAAAAATAAAGATGAAAAAGGAAGGCTAGTCCCTGTTGATTGCACTTCATCCAGAAATACCAGAAATGAACTTCGGCATAAACTCTGGCACGTGGTTGGAGGTTCTAATCATCAGTGGTGGTTAGCATCAGTCCAAAAAAGGTTATCAGCACATGATAGCCCGATAAGCTCAAACCATCATAAGCTTAAACTCCATCGCAGCAGTGGAGCCTATATAAAGGCCCTGGATCCAGTCTGTATTTACAATTTTAACTTGTCCTAATGCCAAGTTTCTATAGAAGGTCCGTGCAACTGAATAGGTAGCTACTCCACATTTCCCCCGATGCAACATTTTTTTATCAGTTCCAACCTATCCATGCAACATTTACACATGTTACAGCAGAGTGCCCCTCGCCTATCTATCTCCATGCCGCCGGCCAATTGGAGCGGTCCCAATATAATCGATATATATTGTGGGAACCACCCCGTATTTTATTAGATAGTAAAAAACTGTCAATACATTCTTCTACAGTGCACAACTCCATCATGACCGTGCCTGTTCTTCGTGTTCTACTGGTTGGCGCTGGTAACCGGGGCGATGCCTATACCGTTGCTCTGAATCACCTTGATTTCATCCAAGTCACCGGTGTATGCGAGCCTAACAAGCTCAGACGGGACAAATACGTTACCAGCCAGACCAGAATATGGCCGCAGGTCCCCATCAAGCAGTATATTGACTGGAAAGATGCTCTAGATGACACCGATCACTACGATGCTGTGTTCATCTGTGTGCTGGACGGCATGCATCGGCAGGTAGCGGTGGCTTTTGCCGATAAGAAGATTCATATAATGTGCGAAAAGCCTCTAGCTACCAGCTGGAAGGACTGTGATGACATCGTCAAGGCGGTACAGAAGAGCAATCTTCTGTTTGCGGTTGGCCATGTCCTGCGATATTCCCCGCATAATATCCAACTTAAGCAACTTCTGGATGAAGACACCATTGGCGATGTTATCAATGTAAACCACACAGAGCCAGTTGGCTGGTACCATTTTGCACATTCCTATGTTCGCGGCAACTGGAGACAGAAAGAGTCTTCAACCTTCTCGCTGATGGCCAAGTGTTGCCATGATATCGACGTGCTCATGTGGATTTTCGGCTGGAGAAACCTCAAAAGAGTGACCTCGTTCGGCTCTCTTTCTTACTTCACAAAGGAGAACAAGCCACAAGGCGCTGGCGACAGATGTCTTTCTTGTCCTGTGGAGCAGGATTGCGGCTTCTCGGCCAAGAAGATATATCTCGATGATTTCTTGGCTACTGGCAAGGCCTGGAAGACGGAAACTCTCACAGATATTGAGGATGCACCTCATCTTATCAAGGCACTTGAAGAAGGTCCTTACGGACGGTGTGCGTTCGACTGCGATAACGATGTTTGCGATAACCAGGTCGTGTCTCTTGACTTTGGCAACAAGACTGCCACCATGACCATGATCGCTCTGAGCAAAGAAGTATGTGATAGAAAGATCTGTCTGTATGGTACCAAAGGTGAAATCAGCACTGATTCCAAGACAATTCAGATCTTCAACTACGCTACACAAGAAACCACCAAAATCACTCCTCCAGGAGATGCTGAATCTGGCCATGGTGGCGGAGACAGAGGCTTGGCTCATGCTTTTGCTTATGCACTTCAGGCTGTCATTAATAAGGGTATGGATGTCGAGGAGGCTCAAGCCAAGTTTATTCGATGCACCGCGGAGGATGCTTTAATCAGTCATAAGGTGGTCTTTCTTGCTGAACAGAGCCGTCTTGAGAGTGGTAAGGTTTTCAGTATGGATGATGAGCTCTATCTTTAATTTATCACATCCAGTCTCATTTAATAATTATAACATGCCTTTTTCAGTAGAGCCAGTAGCCGATTCGATCGATATTATTGAGTAGGCACAACGAATCCACGCTAAAAATAAACTGACTGATATGCACTTAATACACCTATCGGCTAGTAATCAGGTGTATTTTTCGCCATATTTTTTCTATTATAATTAAATAGTCCTACCGAGTTGTTACTTGCAATCTGCAATGCTGAGATCCTATGGTGGGCTAGCTCGCAGTTTCACGCACGGCTGATCCAAAATAAATTTTTGATGCCGATTATTTTTTTCTCCAACAATCAGAATGGCAAAAAAGTCAAAAACCCACAAATCCAGTGCCGGTAGGATAAAAAACCGGGCTCTGAATGCCTTTGATTTTGTCGAAGATGATGCCGATAATCGTGCTCAGCGCAGACTCGGGCGTGCTACACTAGATCGCCCGGAAGATGGTTCCGACGACGACGAGGAACAAGATTATTTATCAGGAGAAGTCAAAAGCGAGGACGATGAAGAAATTGATTCTGACGCTGCTTTCCCCTCAGATGATGATTTTGACTACGATGAGTTCATGAGCGGGGCAAAGAAGACTGCTGAAAAGGTCAAGAAAACCAAAGCTCTTGACTTGAATGAGAGCAGTGGAGACGAAGATGACATTAGTGACGAATCTGATGCGAGTATTGACGAAGGTGAATTTGTGTCCCTTAGTGAAGCCTGGGATCTGGACGATAAAGATGCTGGGGACAAAAAACCGGAGAGTAAGAAGAGTTCTACAGATCTGGTCTTGGATGAGAGTGATATGGAAGATGATGAGGACGACGACGACGACGACGACGACGACGATGATGATGATGACGAAGAAGAAGAAAGCGACTCCGAAGATGACGAGGAAGAAAGTGGTTCTGATGATGACCAATCTGTTTTCTCAGATCTCTCGGAAGACGAAGAAATCAACGAAGATCAACTTTTATCACTGCGAAACCAAATTGCCGACTTATCTGAGAAACGCAACGACAGGGAAGAACTGCACAAGAAAAGAAGACTTGAAATTAACAATCTTGACGAGGGCGAATTTTCCATTCCTACTTCCAACAAGATTTCTCTGGCCGATCTGGCCGGTTCTGTAAGTGGAACAGTAAAAGACAATCTATCGCTTCTTTCGTCTATGGCCAAGAAAACCAAAATTGGTGAAGACGGCGTTGAAAGGTCCACTCAAGCATTGAACATTCCTCTCCCCAGGCGGATTCAAGACCGATATGATCGAAGTGCTGCATTTGAAGTCGCCAAAGATGAGGTGGACAGGTGGAGTGAAACCGTTCAGCAGAATCGCCAAGCCGAGCATTTGATATTTCCCATGAACAAGGAGATACCTTTCACAAGGCAGTCTGCTTTTACCCCTTTAGAGCCTACTACTGAGCTCGAGAAGAAGGTTAACGGGCTCTTGGTGGAGTCTTCCTTGAAGAATGAGCAGGATTTGGCCAACTTTGAAGATCTGGCTCCTAGCAAGTTAAGTATGGAGGAAGTTAAAAGGAGAAGAAATGAGCTACGAATGATGAGGGAGCTACTGTTCCGGGAAGAACAAAAGGCCAAGAGGATCAAGAAGATCAAGAGCAAATCATATCGTCGTGTTCATAAGAAGGAGCGAGAAAAGCTTAAAGCACTCATAGAAGGTGAAGAAGATGACCTGGATAAGGAGGGCCTTGACATGGCTCGTGCTCGAGAGAGAATGTCGTTGAAGCACAAGAATACTGGTAAGTGGGCCAAGCGAATGGTGGATCAAGGCTTCACCAAGGACAAGGAGACTCGCTCTGAAATGGAAGAAATGCTCAGACGAGGTGAAACTCTGAGAAGGAAAATCATGGGTAACGAAGAAAACAGCGATGATGACGAGTACTCCGACGATGAAAGCGCTGCTGATGGCTTTTCTGACCCTGAAGAAGCGGCTGCGGTCAAGAGCAAGCTTGAAAAGGGAATGATGGGAATGTCATTTATCAAACAGGCTCAAGAAAAGAAGAGAGAAGAAAATGATAGAGAAAGAGAGCTGCTTCGACGGGCAGAGGAGGAGGACGGCTGGGAGATCCTGGATGATACCGAGACAGGTGCAAATGAAGTCATCACCGAAGGTCGAATGAGGTTTGGACCAGGTACAGTAGCATCTAAGAATGAAGCTCGCAAGGTTATGGATGATGTTAGAGCTGAATTGGAAGAAGAAGGTACTCTTTCTTCTCGAATGGGAACCAAGTTTGAGAAGCAGGCCCCCAAAAACAAGAAAAAGTCTCAGAAAAAGGAAGCTGGTACAGAAGAGATTGAAATCAGGCTTACAGGAGAAGCCCACTCTGAGCAGATTGCGAATGTGCAAGTTGAAGATGAAGACGATGGAGAGAACCCATGGTTGATTGTCAGTGATAAGCCTTCGAAGAGGAGCTCCAAGACCGGTGTCATTGCGCATGCCAACAACACTAATTCTGAGAAGCAGGCTCTCCGAGCTAAGAAACAGCGATCTAAAAGCAAGAAGAGTGGACTGGATGAAACTGACGTCATTATTGATATGAACCAAACTCTCGAGGTGGTTGACCCTTATGGATCTGGAGAAGATAACAGTGATGCGGAAGCAGAGGACATGGTCTCGGTACCTAAAGCCAAGAAGCTGTCGTTCAAGCAGAAAGATCTCGTCAAACGTGCCTTTGCCGGTGACGATGTTGTGACTGAATTCCAGGACGAAAAGCGGGCTCGAATCGAAGAAGATGGCGACAAAGAGGTCGATATCACTCTTCCTGGCTGGGGATCCTGGGGTGGGGATGGCCTCACACCTGCTAAGCGAGTTATCAAGAAGGTTGCCGGAATCAAAGAGCAGGATCGAAAAGATGCTAAGCTCAAGAACGTGATCATCAACGAGAAGGTTAACAAGAAGAACGCCAAGTACAACTCAAGCTCTGTGCCGTTTCCTTATGAAAATCGAGAGCAGTACGAGAGAAGCTTAAGAACACCTATTGGGCAGGAGTGGAGTAGTAAGAGCACATTCCAGAAGCTCACCAAGCCTAGAGTGTTGGTTAAGAGCGGTACTGTGATTGATCCGTTGAAGGCACCTTTTAAGTAAGCATAATGGAGTCCAAGGAAAAATAATATTGCATTTAGGAAATAGTATTATTATAATATACATTTATATGACTGAAAGGTGTTTGTTCGATTACTCTGCATACACAACGATAGGGACAAGTAGATTTGTCAACCAGAATTCGTAAGGCAAGAGTTTTGTCTATAAAAATAGAGAATATCTACCTTATTACGTTCTTGTAAAATATAACATATAAAGGTACTATCCATTGTTTCATGCTCTTTTCATGTTTGTTTCTTATGAATACATAACTACAGATCATCAGAATAATAATCAGGCAGCCTACAACGCAGCCAGTCTATCTTCTATTTCCTGGGCCGAGAGCTTTCTGAATCTGGGCCCTCTAACATCCTCGACACCTTCGAAACCGAGCAAATGGTCGGCAGGGCTACCTACGACACTGATTTCCACGGTATCGCCGTTCATCTCTCCTTCAATTGACTCCTTAAGGGTGAGAAGCGCAATGTGAATAGCATCTTCAAGCTCCAGCTCTTCATTCCATCGCTTTTCCAGGAAAGTCTTGGCTGAAGTGCTACCTTTGCCAATGGCAGTGGCCTTCCAGGGATAATAGGTTCCACTGGGGTCAACCTGATATAAACCATAGCCATGGCTTTCGTCGTAGCCAGCAATCAGAAGGGAAACACCATAGGGACGAATACCACCACTCTGTGTAGCTTCCTGGACGGTTTTGGCCACTTCCTGAACCAGAATTCGAGTCGGAGGGTACTCGTTATAGATTCGCTTGTACGAGCTATGGGCGCTTTTTCGAGCTTTATCCACCAGAACTCGGAAGTCAGGACCCATTCCTGAGTATACCATGCCAATATCAGGAGTAATGAGTTCGATTTTGCTCAAAGAGTCGTTGTTGATGAGGTGTGAGTTGGATTTCTTTTCGGTGGCCAGAACAATGCCGTTGGCGGCTGCGAGATTCCAGTTAGAATTGAATAAAATGACACCTAGTTTGAAATATACGAGATGTACTTTAGAAATTGTCATACGCACCTTTGATACCGAGGGATGTGACGCCCTGGTTGACCACCTGCATGGCATATTCGATCTGCACCAGCTTGCCACTTGGTCGAGTTAGCCGATGTTTTCACACAAAACACGGGGGCATCACTTGTCAATTGCCATTTATCTAACTTACCTTGGCGAGAATGTAGTCAATGAAAAAGAGTATCTGTCCGCCATGATGGGTGAGTTTTGTCGTCGATGTTGTGGTTGGATCGAGCGGTTAGGTAGAAGGGGAGGTTTGCAAGCACTGAGAGTTGGAAGGGAATATGGAGGTGATGTCTAAGCAGATCACCAAAGGGAGAGAAGGGAATTTAAAGGGTTGATATTGATAGTGCAGGATTAAGACAATACTTGGTTTTTTTTCGGCGCAATAGATATACTCATATAAATATGTATGGAGTATATGTTCAAGGCTTTTTTTGGCTGGTGGGTTGGTTTGTTCGACTTGGTTGATTCGGTGCTGAGATCAAAGATCTAATGATCAATAACCTACAAAATAAATACACTATTGTACATGTTACATGTTACACGTCAGATTATCGGCGACTCTGGTACCGTCTCTGGGCATTTTCCAGATCTTTTAGCAACCCATAAGCTGGCTTCTTCTGATGAATGAAGTTACACAGGCCTCCACGGTTGCATTCATTGGTATCATGCTGCCGGCAACAGGCTTCTCGGAAATTGGTTACCGGCGAAAGCTCACAGTACACCGGACGATTGTCATACCATCTTCCATTCAGACTTTCCACCGCCTTGAGAGCGTCTTCTTCATAACGATATCGGGCATATACGTTTCCCATTAGATGATCGTTGCTGTTCTCACATACAATCATCTCCTCCACCTCTCCAAACTTGCACGCTTCAATGTAAAAATCCTCATAAAACTCGTTAAACCTTTTATCTTTCTCTCGCGGACTCAAACTGTCCAGTTCTTTATCCAGGTGAGGGAGCCACAGGTTACTGCACAGGATAGTTTGGCTGTAATTCGGCTTGACATGCTTGCGAGAACACTTATCACCGTGGCGACAGGCTCCTATTTTGAAATAGAATGAACAGTTTACTTTATCCTGCTCAGTCCCGTACGTATTAGCCAGGTGTGTGGTCATTTTGTTTTTTGTTTTCTACAACGCCAGCACCTAAGCTTTATATAATGAAATATTTAGTGAGTGGGTGGTGATCGGATAGGTTTTGAAAATGATCTTTCCAAATCTAAATTATTCAGCGACATGGAAGGCCCCAGAACATGGGTTTATTCTGCAGCGTGTGAGCTCGGTGCGTTCGTTGGGAGTTTCTACTGAAAAAGCCGCGGTGGTTTTTGCTTAGCAGATAAATGGGGGTTCTTTCATTATAGTTGTGAGCTGACGGCCATAATTTATTCTGCTGTTACTCTCATCTTGTCTTGTCCCGAATCTGCAATCTGATCTGTCAACATGGGCGTAAGTAGCTCGACGCAGGGTCCCTTCCAAACGAGATCTTCAGGACGCTAATGCATAGAATGACGGTGGGTCTATCCCCAAACGTAGAGATCTAGTTAAAGATGCTGCGCGCGAAGCTTCCACGGCGGAGTTATTCCAAAACAGGCAGCTCGCCCACGCCGACAGGTGGAAGTTGTGCAGTCTGAGCGGAGAACCGCTGCAGGATCCCATAGTCGGAGACTATCTGGGCCGTCTTTATAACAAAGATGCTGTTCTACAGGGCCTTATTGACAAAAAGTCGCTGAGCAAAGCACAGCGTTCGCTAGTGGGCCATATCTCGTCGATTCGCGACGTTGTCGATATCAAGCCGTATTATGACGCTTCTGGAACCTGGATATGCCCGCTCAGCCTGAAAGACGTGGTCAAGGAGAGTTTATCATCTAATTTTGTTTATATTGTTCCCTGCGGGCACGTTTTTGCCGAGGGAGCTCTGGCGGAGCTCAACGAGCCTCTGTGCAGCGAATGCAATAGCCCATATAACCCCAAAAGGGATGCTATTGTAATTAATGGATCTGTTGCAGATGTAGAAAAGTTGACCAACCGATTGGAACTCTTGAAAGCGAAAGGGTTGACCCATTCTCTGAAAAAGGCCAAGGGCATAAAGTCCAAGGGCTCCAAAGAGCAGAATAAAACTGCT
Organism: Zygoascus biomembranicola; assembly: GCA_030556875.1. Classification (NCBI taxonomy): domain Eukaryota; kingdom Fungi; phylum Ascomycota; class Dipodascomycetes; order Dipodascales; family Trichomonascaceae; genus Zygoascus; species Zygoascus biomembranicola. The sequence goes on from JAKTUV010000001.1 coordinate 842,418, forward strand.
CCTGTGGTTTTCAAAGATCAGGAGGACACCGATAACTCCAGCCTGAAAGCAGATACCAAAGAGACTGGTGCGTCCAAGAGATCTCGGGATGTAGATCCTTCTACAGCCCTTCCAAAGAAGATCAAAACTTCCTAAGCTCAGGTCACGCCCGCGAAAAATCTTATATACACTTATTTATTACTCATTTATTTACAATTCAAGCTGAGTTTATGTATAATACTAATGTTTAGTTGTCTTGTCTGCGCTTATTCGCTTTTCTGCTCACTCGGAGCTCCCTACACAGTTAGAAACCTGAGCAAAATTTCCAGCCAAAACTAATCGCACTTACCTCGATAGCAGAAGGCACCTGAGACGCTTCAACAGGAGGCTTATAGTTTCTATTGGCCCATAGAGTCATGACCAGTCCGCCTGTAAAGTACGCTATTCATTAGTATGATCCTGTTATCAACTTCGCTTTTTCTCTTTCTAACTATACGCACCTGATCCGCCGACTATACTCAATACTGTCAATCTATGAACAGCGTCTGTTGCTTGAACGTACCAAGGTCTTCCGTACGACATGTTGTAGTGTGATGCTAATAATGATACCACTTGCAATCTCTCACTAGATTTTGTGCAGTGAAAATTGGTGCTTAGATAATCGGCTGTGGCTTGAAAACCCCCGTAAATTGCGAACCATGATAAAAAGCGGAATTCGTTAGTACTGCGAATTGCGCTTAGTCTCGTGCTAAATAGCTTGTTTGTATTTATTAACTGGCTCTGCTACGTTGTTTTAACAGAGGTTCTTATAAAGATGCTGGTTGCGTTCCCTGTTCAAGACTGCCGGCTCGTATTTCTGTCGTATTTCTGGCCAGACCGTTAGAAACCCAGCAAGCAACTCCCCGTGCTCTATTATGGTTATTGTATAGACTTTATCCACCATACAATTCGTAGAATCCCTGTTTCCGCACGCCCGCTACCTGACAGATGGAAATCCATAATTTCCAGCCCGTAAACCTGTCTGTTGACCGTCTGTGCGTCAGGGCCAATCCATCTTCGTTGCGCAAGGGACTGTTTAGGTCCAAGTCCGCGCCAAAGACAGTTGGAGACAGTGATGTTGAACATGCCGCTGCCGATGTTTCACAGGAACGCAAGTTTATCTTGAATGATATTGATTTATCCGTTCCTAGCGGCCATCTAGTAGCCATAATTGGTGGTTCGGGCTCTGGAAAGACGTCTTTACTCAATGCTCTGGCCCAGAGAATTTCAACCAGGGGTCTCAAGCAGACAGGAAACATCAAGTATAATGGTTCATCAGATATCTCTACCATTAGCAATGCCTATGTTTTACAAACAGACATTCTGGAGCCCCATCTAACTGCCCGTGAAACTCTACTTTATGCCGCTGATTTACGTCTGGCCAACGTTACCAGGCCAGAACGAAGGGCATTTGTAGAGCAAATTATACTTGAATTGGGGCTCAAAGAGTGCGCTGATACCAGAGTGGGTGACTCCTCTCATAGAGGTCTGTCGGGCGGTGAAAAAAGACGACTTTCTATTGGTATACAGTTACTTTCCAACCCTTCGCTGCTGTTTCTAGACGAGCCTACCACCGGTCTGGATGCAAACTCTGCCTTCTTAGTCGTCAAAACATGTCAGCAGTTGGCCAGACATGGTAGGACTTTAGTCATGTCTCTTCATCAGCCCCGCTCGGATATCTTCTTCTTGTTTGATAGTATCATTCTACTTACTCGGGGCCAGACTGTTTATTGTGGTCCTACTAGAGACGCTATTCCTTACTTTGATGGCCTGGGCTACCATCTTGCAGAGTTTACTAATCCCGCTGATTTCATTATAGATTTATCTGCTGTTGATAGTAGATCAGTCGAAAAGGAGCGCGAGAGTAGTGTCAGAGTCTCTGATCTAATAGATAACTGGACTCGAAAGGGTCCATCTTTTATCTCCTCCCGAGACCATGGTTTACCGCCATCCGATGAGAAGTCCATATCCGAGAAGGTGATAGAAGGTGTACGGACATCGCAAGAATCTTCTGCTATCAACCCTGCTTCTCGTCTCGCCAAACACAGTCTCTTCAATGAGATCTCTACACTGACGAGACGTTCGTGTCTTGTTTCCCTTCGAGATCCCATGGGCTATGCTGGACTTCTGGTCGAGGCAATTGTCATGGGAATAGTCTGTGGTTGGATCTTTTACAAGCCAGGCGGGTCTCTTGCCGGAATTCGTTCGACAACCGGTGCTATATACGTGTCATGCGCAATGCAGGGATATCTTCTTATTCTCTATGAGACTTATCGACTTTGTGGACCTGACCTCAAAGTTTTTGATCGAGAACATAATGAGGGATGCTCTACTCCGCTTGGGTTTCTCCTATCTCGTCGATTGGCTAAAGTGTTCACAGAAGACCTATTCGTTCCTCTGATTTTCTCCGTCATCATGTACTTCATGTCTGGCCTCAGGGTTGATTCAGCCAAGCATTTCTTTATTTATTTCGCTGTGGTCCTACTCCAGCATTATAACTCGATCACCTACTCAGCCTTTGCCGCATCTGTTTCAAGAGATTTCTCTGTCGCATCTTTGATTGCCAACCTTGGCTATACTCTGCAGTCCATGGCTTGTGGTTTCTTCATCAATGCTGCACACATGAAACCCTATGTCAAATGGACCAAATACATTACGTTCCTTTGGTATGCCCTCGGGGCTGCGATGTCCAATCAGTTCACGGGCTACGAAGGAAACTGCCCGGAAGGATATACGTCGGAGCAGTGTTATACGTATTCTGGTGCGTACGTGCTTGAAACGATAGGCTTTCCTGAGAATTGGATATGGGAGCCTATCATCATTCTCGTATCCTGGAGCGTCTTCTTTTATGGCGTTGCGTGGTTCTTCCTGACCTTTTTGAGAGTCTCCGTTAGCATGAGCTCCAAAAAGACTTCAAAGGAAGATAAAGACGAACTTGAGAAGGAGGATTCCCGAACTCCTACAAATCAGCTTGTAGAAGAAGACGTCGGAATCACGGTTACTCTTGATGATCTTGTTCTCTCCGTCACGAGGCGGTCGTCAAAAGTGCCTCCAAAAGTCATTCTTAATCGGGTCACTGCTGCATTTGAGCCTGGCTCTGTAAATGCGATACTTGGTCCAAGTGGATCTGGTAAATCTACGCTTCTTAATTACATGGCCCAGCGGCTGCACTCAAATGTTTCTCAGCGGTATAGCGAAGACAGTGGACGGTTCCTATTCAATGGAATAGAGCCATCTAGCAAAGAGATATCTTCTTTATGTTCATATGTCACTCAAGAAGACGATGGCCTTCTCCCATCTCTGACGGTGCGGGAAACTCTGTTTTTTGCCGCCTGTCTACGGTTATCTTCATCTTTTTCAATCAGCCAGAAGAGGAAACGGGCCAATGATATTATTCTGAAAATGGGCTTGAAAGATTGTGCCGACACCCTGATAGGTAGCGAGACGAAAAAGGGCATCTCCGGTGGTGAAAAGAGGAGAGTAAGCATTGCTGTTCAGCTATTGAGTGGTCCTCGTATTTTGCTACTAGATGAGCCTACATCTGGTCTGGATAGTTTTACAGCATCTTCTATCCTTGAGGTTCTCAAGAGCCTGGCTGAGGAGGGACGAACGATCATTTCTACCATACATCAGCCGCGTTCAGATCTATTTCGTGAATTTGGCAATGTTCTGCTTCTAGCCAAAGGAGGTAGAATTGCATACAATGGAAAAGCTGACAAAATGGTTGAGTATTTTAGCACTCTGAACCACCATTGTCCGAGTACCACAAACGTGGCGGACTTTGCCTTGGACCTTGTTAGTGTAAACTTACAATCTGCCGAAAAAGAGGGTGTTTCCAGGCAGCGGGTTGATGAATTGCTAGCTAATTGGCAACCGGAAAAGCAGAAAGATTGGGGAATCATTGTGGATGCTCCATCTGTAAATCTGGATGCACTAGCCAAATATAAGAGGAGCAAACCATCGTTCTATGTTGCCTTTTCAACTTTGGTCCGCAGAGGAACTCTCAACCTCGCTCGTTCACCAGACCTTCTTGCTGCCAGAATTATGCAAGTTGTTGGTATTGGAATCATTCTTGCTCTTTACTTCACTCCTCTCCGCCATGGTTACATTGGTGTGACCAATCGAATTGGTCTTATTCAGGAAGCTACAGCGTTATACTTTGTCGGAATGCTGAACAACATGGCGGTGTATCCTCAGGATCGAGCCGTGTTTTACCGAGAACATGACGATGGTGCTTATGGGGTCCTATCTTTTGGCTTATCTTATCTCGCACTAGAATTACCGTTTGAGATAATCAGTTCATTCGTTTTCTCCATATTCCTTGTCTTGGTCCCAGGTCTTCCTCGGACGCCCAGCATGTACTTTGCGTCTGTATACTGCTGTTTTGTGGTAGTCAACTGCGGAGAGTCGTTAGGAATTGTTTTTAATACTCTTTTCGAGCATGAAGGTTTCGCTCTGAACATTATTTCCACTATTCTGTCCCTGGGATCTGTTATGGGCGGCCTACTTTCCCTCAATATGAATGTGTTTCTCAAGGCTCTGAACTGGCTGTCACCTCTGAAATATGCCCTGGCAATTCTGGTCAATTTGGCTTTTGATGGACTCGAAGTGTCGTGTGAAGGTCAGGCAATTCTTTCTGATGGGTCCTGTGCCTTTAACAGTGGTGAAAGTGTTTTGCAGAGCTATCATATAAAGAACTCTGTCCCTCATTTCTGTGCTGCACTTATGGCCTGTGTGATTCTTTATCGACTATTAGCTTTGGCAGTTTTAAAAATCAACCGACTGAAGCTGAGTTTTAGGAAGAAATCGCGATTCTAATGTATTCTAGTTCTACAAATTGAAGATATGAATGATGATAAAATTAATGATCACTGATCACTCAAGCTCAAAGCCAGAGCAAAATCAAGATCAGGCTCTGCCGTAGCAGGTGTATGGCTTGGAGAAACAGCAGAAGTTGAAGCGCGCATGGCAGGCGAAGGTGTTGCTGAATCATCGATATTAGCATCGCTCATAGATGCTTCTATTGCACGTAAAAGGTCTTCATCTGCCTCCTCGTTCCTACCAGAATCTCCACCAGAATTAGTTCCCGACTCTTCTCTAGATGCGCGAAGGGCCTGCAGCAGTTCTTCATCTACTTCTTCTTCTTCAGTACCTGTCGCTTTTGTGTCATCTCCCCTTGAGAGCATTATGGCATACTCCAGTTCTTCATCTTCGCTCATTCCCTCATTAGTGAATTGGGCAATGTGCTCACGATGCTCATCGTCGTCGGCCATAAGCTCTAACTCCTGTTGTATGGCGGCTTTCATTGCAGCACCTCCATTAGACTCATGCCCTCCTGATGACTGGCGTCGTCGAGACAATGCCAGCCGCCTAGGGTCTTGCTGAACGCCCTTTTTCTTGATGAAGGAGTTGGCCTTTGCCCCGAGATCAAAATACATTAGGACTCCTCCCACCACAGTTATTCCCTGAGCATTTTGGGGATTTGGATCAATGAATGTTTGGGAGAGTCCTCGTACCATGGGGCCTCTTCGTGGTTTATAGTGAGCTTCTCCGCAGGCAATTCCCAGATATCTACCAGTAAGAATATCTCGCATGGAGGTAGAGCCCAGTTTGGTAGAAATAAGCATTACAACAGAGTTCATGCTGAGACTTTCAATGGGGCTATCATGCTCAATAACAAGCAGGGGCTCGGTATTCACGGTATTGCCCTGAGCATTGGAGGCACCCGCTCCACGAGTGACACCAGCAAAAACGTGGATGTTCCAATGGTTGTCTGCAACAGCAATGTAACTCCAGTTATCACCCGGTGCCCCTCTGGATGTTATCCAAGACGGGAACGCCGTCAGATCAATTGCCATGGCTGTTATATCCACAGCACTCCCGACAAAGTGGATTGAGAAATCGTAGCAAGATCCATCCGTATCAAATCTCATGAGTTTCTGCCTTTGAGCAACAAACACAGATTCGCCGGTCACTTCAAAAAAAACCTGCCGTTCAGGCTTGAGAGGGAATTTTCCAATAGTTTTACTAAGTTTGGATTCGACGTTTAATACCCGAACTCCACCTAGTGTATCCAACACGATGATATTCTTCTTTTCAGTGACTCCAATTTTGAGTAATGAATCACCCAAATCGAACTCATCCAGAGCGGTTCCGGATTCCAGATCCCAAGAATAGATAATACCATCGGCTCCAGCCGATAACGCCGACACAATGTCCTTGGTTGGCGCGCTGTCTTTGTTGATCCACACATCTTGCACGGGACCGTTATGAAACTTATCCAACTTCACATAAGTCCTGGACCTCATATCATGGCTAAATGTCATAGCAGAGACATTTCCAGTTATGGTGCCAAATATAATGCCAAACCTCGAAGCAGAAACACAAAGAGTGGAATTGTGAGGCTGCAAAGACTGATCCGTACCAAGCCTGGGCTTAGCTATTTTGCCTCTGGTATGATCAGCAACCATGCCAATACCATCGTCAGTAGAAAATACAATTGTGCGCTGCGTATCAAAATCAGGCTCTACCAATGAGATTTGCCGGAGGCCCGGGTTGCAACTGATATTTGGTTTGGCATGGGTCCCTCCAGCTCCTCGGCGCCACTTTCTCAGTACTTCAGTGCGAGCAATTAGCTCTGCACGCCATCCAAGACTGGTAGTAATTCGGTTGAATCGAACTTGACCATACTGATGCTTAAAAATCTCTCGATAGGCTGCATCGTTGGCAATTCGGTGGAATCGGTGATTAACCACCAGAATGTTATCGGCATCTTCCAGCTCGAGATGTCCAAAAACCTCCAGCCAGACTTCATCTGGAAGATCATATATCACTGGTCCATGTTGGATTTCAGGCTCAGTTCCACAGTACGCGCTGGTGTTTTCAGTTGGAGGAAATTCTGGGCTCTGGTGGATCGATGACTGCATAAACGGCTGTAAGCGAAAAATGGAAGATCTTGCAAAAAGAAGATCAATAAGAACACTGGTAGTGAATTTTCTTGAATTTCAACAAGCTTTTTCGTATCAAATTGGTTATACGAATGTCCTTTGCAAAGAAGCGGCTAGCAGAGTTGGCGGAAGGAGAAAGCAAATCGGCTTACCAAATGTACAAAAGAAGAAATCCGAACAACATGGATCTCTGCAACATCTCTACAAAATGATGGGAAAAATGATTGTCAGGGCCAAACCAGCCGCGATATTATTGAATTTCAGGGGGATTCGCCTGATTTCAAGCTCGGCCATTCGGTTCAGCCAAATGAATCCTGTTATCCCTAATGATGACCATTTGTTCCGGATCAGAAAGCCCGGAATGGCATTTTCGGCCCCCATACATCCCGAATATCGACTCGGATTAAATCCTCTATACAAATCTCCGTTTGGAGAATATATAGGCTTGACCAAAAGATGGTCTTTTGGTGTCCTCGGCGTCTGTAGCTACATGGGCTATCTTGTTCTCGATGTAACTGCTGCTAATCCGCTGTGGTTCGCAGCCGGCTTCACCGCTCTTACTATCCCAATGCTGGCTCTGCAGTATTTCACAGGTCCCCATGTGACCCGAATATTCAGATTATATAAAAGAGATGAGCCTCATAATTACCAAAGCATGACTGAAGATGAGACCCTTGTAGTTGAACAAGTTGGAATTCTCGGACGAGGCACCAAGGCGATTGAAATCAAGCTGAAAGACATTCAGATCGTCAAAGAAAGAATGGGCTGGGTCAACTGGAAATACACCGACCCTGAGAGCAAGGAAGAAATACAAATGTTCGTAACGGATAATGTTGGAGGTATCAAAATGGACAGAATCTGGGGAATAGTGGAGAAGAACTCGGGCATTGAAAATGGCAGAAGCTTTCTAGACGATCCAGCAGAGTAAACTGAATTCTATACGACTGTACATACAAAGAAATACTCAACGAATCTGCAACTATACTTTTATATACTACATGTGCATCATTTTGGATGACTCAAGACAACAGCCTAGTATCATCTCACAGGAATGCTTGTCTAGCCCTAGAGATTCCACTAGTAGAGAACCTTCTCTTTCATTTTATTTCCTCTTCTTTCGTCCTTCTCACCGCGAGCTAGTGCCAAAGAGTGGCCAAACCGAATCAAATCTTTATCCTGATTCCAGCCTTGTACAACCATATGCTGACTCCAAACAGCCCAAATAAATAAGATGCCAAAATAGTAACAGCTGCTGCAGGAGACACATCCAATGTACGCAGATTCAGGTTAATGAGACCAGTGGTGACGTTGGCCAACAGGAAAATAAGCAATCCATTGAAGTTGATTGCCTCCAAAGAATAGGGCACAGAGCTAAGGTATCGAAAGTTTGGAGAAGCTGGACTTGGAAAGAAGATCCAGTCACAAAACACAAATAGACCCAGAAAGCAGGTGTTAAATGACACCACAAATAAGACGTAGGGCAGATTCGCCAATCGTCTTGATGGGGTGGTTGACTGCAGTAGAAATTGCAGGAAAGCTGTGAAAAACAAAGTTGACAGTCCTAACATTACCAGACTCTTTGGTCTGCTATCTTGTTGCTTGGAGTTTTTTGATGATGATTCTGTGTTTTGGGGTGGGTAAAACATGTTTCGGAAGTAGACCTTGGTAGGCAGTGTATAATAGCCGGTGGATCTACCGATGAGGAAGATACTGAGGTATCCAATAAACGAAGCCATTCCTTCTCTGTTTTGGGAGATGATATCCACTCGTGGTGCAGTTAAAAGATAGGCACGAAAGCTATCGTTGGTGAGAGCCAATTCATAGGCTCCGCCAATGAACAATGCCAGCACCCCTGTAGGGACAATTCGTTCGAGGGCTCCCAGTAATGCAACAAAAGGAGGCAGGAATCCCAGAGTCATAAAAAAATTCCAGTGGACACCGTATTCTGTGACATGCTCCTGGTAATCAAAGAACTTGACAAAAAACAGCCGAATGAATCCCAGAGCTAACACGGGCCCACTGTGCTTCAGAGATGTAATCATGGATCGTTTGAAATTTGGAGTATGCGAAGCCATGCTATCGAGAAGCACAGCACGAGACGACACCAGGCCCATTGAGAACACAAAAGAGCCCACGCCCATGTCCATGAGCGAGGTTCCCCAGTCTTCCACCTTGGCAAATCGCCGAGGAAAAATGCGAAAATCTACGGCTAAAATGGCAATGCACGTGATAACCATCATGTTTCCCCGGTATGCCGTGAGAAACGGGCGTCTAGGTAGTCCATTGGAAACAGCGTTATTGGACTTGTTGCCAGCAATGGGCTTCTGGTTGATGGATGGGGGTTTCGAAATGACACCGGTCAGCGCCGCCAACATTACCGTCAAGCCAGGTACAATCAGTAACGCATGTAGAGAAACCAGATTAGATGCATATATAGTGATAGCCAGCAGTAAAGCAAGCCAGTTGAACACAAAATCAACCAAAAGACTCGGTATCGTGCCCAGCGCTGCTGGTCCGTAGTAACGCTGCAACATGCCCCATGTAATAATGCCCAAGGGAGCAGTCAGCGACACCAGGTATATCTCGGATATAGAGCCGCCGGTGAGGCCCGAGACGAACTCCTCGTGGCGTTGTTTGTACGCTGCGGAGTCTTCCATTCGGTTCAGGCGTGTGGTGTGGTGCTGGGAGAGTTTGAGTTGGGGGGAGAGTGGAGAGAGATGGAGATGGAGGTGTGGAATGAGGAGTGCGGAGTTGCGAAGAGGTGGAGAAGCCAGCAGAGAGGAGGCAAAATGGAGACCAGATGCTGCGGAAATATCTGGAAACGCGGTATTGAGATCAATTGTGTTTGTCTTGAGGTGAAAAGGGATAAAAATGAAGTTCTCGGAATTTTTCACTGCTTCTGCCGATTCGACCAGTCCCAACTGAGATTCATGAATACGTCAAATACAGTAATTTAGCGGTTATTGCTTAATTCAGCGTAGATATTTAATTCAGAGCATTGCAGTAATTTGTTGTTTGTGGTTTTGGAGAGCGGGCTTTTTGAGAAGATGGAACGGGCCGTATCTGTCGAGATATCGGAGTTTTAACTCTGCCAAAGTCCATTAAAGGAAACAAGTGAAGACATTGCAAAAGCCCCACAATCTGAGTGTTTTTATCCTTCATTCATAACGTGTCTCAAAAGTGTACTTTGTGCTAATCCCGTAGCATCTTCTGAGCAGTGTTTCTTCAACCTCTCGTCCTACCAGCTCAGTCTCCATAGAATAGAACTCTTCTCCACCAAATAGTGAGCTCCAGTATTCCATTTCCAATTATTCAACTCTTATTCCGTAGAATCGAGCCGTTCAGACTACCAGGTTGGACTCAATTGCTTCATCAAACTCGAGATGAGGCAGAAAGCTTAAGTTGAAGCTAAAATTGCTCCCTGCTCGACCATCCAAGGGCCACTTGAGCACAATATTTTTGTCCATCTACTCCGACTACTATCTCTTCTACTACTTTCCACATAATTTCTACTATTTACCCTGGTCAGTTCTGTGCTCTGTCAGATCAACTAGTCGGAGGCCGCTTATCACACAATCGGCCAAAACCTCCGCTACTGCTCGTTCCAAATAATCAAATCCCTCGTTCTTCCATAAAATACTCCTTCACTCCGTCTTACGCACCAAAACTCCACTCTTTTTGAACAGCCCATAAAACCCATCAGTTTCGGGCCCGCTGGACAAGGTAAGCCGTCATATAACCGGTAGTGGTTACCACGGTTACCACTCTATCTCCCTCCACCAAACCGCCAGCCAGCATCAAAGAGCCAACTTGCCACCAACGACAGCAAGAATTCTAGCATATCCGAGCAGTCGAGCAGTTTCCCACTGTTTATTTGCTCATCCCCTGTTATATCATAGTCGGATTCTCCCATTGTATTATTCAGGTTCCCTGTTTTTTTACATTTTGTCCAGTTGTCTTATCGTCACATATCCTCTGTTGCTTGTTCGCTCCGTCCCCTCCATAGTCTCCTCCAGCATTGTCCATACTGGCTAAATCAACTACTCCTCAAACTGAACCGACGAAGGGGCGAAAACGGGCTCGCGAAGAGGTTACTGCTTCACGCAAGCGAAGGCACGGGAACGACACCATGGCGCCCATATCGTCGTCTGTGAGGCCCACTAGGAATGGAAGCAACGGAAATAGCAACGGAAAGCCTTTGGCGGCTGTGGCCGAATCGCCTGCTCCAGTTATTAGCCGTCCAGACTCTTATTTTGGCCATGATAGCAAGGAAGTCACTCGTCTGATAATCCAGGCTCTGGACGATTTGGGCTATGGCGATATCTCCAAGAGTCTGATTGATAAATCGGGATACAATATCGAAACCGGTCAAGTCAAGGAGTTTCGTTTTGCAATTTCCAATGGCCTGTGGGACTCTGCTGAAGAGCTGTTGGGCCAATTGGAGCTCGACACCGGTGGAAAGAATTCCCAAGAAACCATTCTGTTGCATACCAAATTTCTTATCCGTCGTCAGCAGTATCTTGAGTCCTTAGAAAAGGGCAATTCTGCAGAGGCCTTGGGCATTCTTCAGCATCAATTGTCACCGTTGGGCATCCATAAGAAGGAATTGCATGCATTGAGTGAATTGGCTTTAGTGTCATCTCCAGCCGAATTGCGATCCGCAATCAACTGGGATGGAATCAAGAGCAGATATGTTCTTTTGCGAGGCTTAGAGGAGTTTTTGTCTCCTTCTATCATGATTGCTCCTCATCGTTTGGCCACATTGTTGGACAAGGCTTTGGAATATCAAGTTTCCAATTCCAATTACTGGGTCACCAATGATCGGTCCATCTTCTCTCTTTACCGCGATTTTACTGATAAGCGTGAACGGTTCCCTATCCACACCACACATGTTTTATCTAAGCATTCTGATGAGGTATGGCATGTTTCTTTCAGTCACTCTGGTGAGAAACTGGTCTCTGCTTCCAAAGATAGTACCATTATTATATGGGATGCTACGAAGTTTGATCAGGAAAGCTGCCAGATTATCAAAGCCCATGAGAAGGGAGTATTGGCGGTTGAATGGTCCCCCGACGATAAATATTTATTATCCTCTTCGACCGACCACCAAGTTAAGCTGTGGGACGCATCCGCAGGTACCTTGGTGTGCACTTTCAGCGAGCATACTGATGTGGTTGGTTCAGTAGCCTGGCTGCCAGACTCGAGGCATTTTGTAACTGGTTCTCCGGATAAGCGTTTGATCATGTGGGATATCACAGGTAGAAAGGTTTTCCAGTGGGATAGTAACCGAGTTATGAACCTGGCCATTTCCCCCGATGGAAAGAAGATGGTGGTCCTGTGTCACGATAATGTTATTAACCTATATGATTTAGAGACACGAGAATTAGAGAGCTGTGTGTCTATGGATCGAGTTCTCAGCTGTGTGAGCATCTCCAAGGATTCGCGCTATGCGCTTATCAATGTTGCCAAGGACGAAGTGTTCTTATGGGACTTACAGACAGTGAGAATCTCAAGAAAGTATGTTGGACAGCAGCAGACGGAATTCATGATCAGATCATGCTTTGGCGGCGTGTTGGAGAATTTTATTTTAAGTGGCTCTGAGGATGCCAACATATATGTTTGGAACCGACATACCACAGAACTCGTTGAGGTCTTGTCAGGTCATGATGGCACTGTCAACTGCGTAAAGTGGGATCCAAAGGGAAGGCCACTCTTTGCCAGTGCTGGAGATGACAGAACGATCAGAATCTGGGAGCCTTTGGATGGCTCTTCTTGAAGGTCTCTATATAGCAGCCTTTTCTTTGCATCACAGCAATATATATGATTATACTTGATTAAATTATGCATCCCTTTAGTAGTGTTCTTGATTTGTGTTCTTGTTCAAAGATGCTGCTCTAGAGCAAGCCATTGATTTGAGCCCAATTGTTGTTTGGCAAAAAGACCTCGTAGGGATCAAGCTTTAGTCTAATATTCTTCCATCGTCTCAAACTGTCGCCGTACATTTTGGGTAGCCAGGGACCAAGACCTCTCATTTCACCGTCATGCTTAGGCTTGTACTTGTCTGTAGGGTCAGGTCCAAGGAAGTTCTTTGCCCAGTGGGGTTTACCTTCAGCCTCGTACAGAATTCCTTCAAAAACCTTATACCACTCATCAATGGGGGCATTCCATCGAAATGGACGATAAATAGTAGCATTGAGATGCAAGTTGAGAGAGGAAACAGCAGGAGGGTTAGAATAGGATAGAACCGGAGTAGAGTCGAGAAATGGTCGCACAAAGTTACCAGGAATAGCTCCCTTTCTACCATAGTCAAAACCACGAATTGAATCTTCACCAGAGGAGAAATCTGCTCTAGCTTCTTCAGTTTCAAACGAAGTGTTGGAGACACGGACTTCGAAAGGCGAGTGGACGTAGTAAGTGCCATCCTTTGCAGCCTGTTTGATCTTATCATTGAGTTCAAGCAAAACAGTTCGTCCTCTATCCATAGGACAAGCCCATTCATTGACAAACTGCGAAAAGAGGCAGTCCATGTTCAAAGCTTCAACAGAGTTTCGCACTGCAGTGGCAGGTTCTTTCTCCAAATTACCGTATTGGTGACCAAAGACCCATCTTTCAATGGCAGGGGTCAGACTAGGAGCGATCTTGACTGATACCCAGAGAAGAGATTCATAGAAAAAGCGCCCAAAAGACGTAGCATAAAAGGAGTATGGAGGGGTGGTTTCTGGGGTATCATTGGATGTTCTATCAGCTCTCCAAAGAATCACTCGATCAGTATAAGGGTACCACCAGACTCTGATGAATTCGGACGAAGTCCACACTGAGGGCCAAAATTTGGGAGAAATGAAATCGTCGAATGCAACGATTTCCTGCTTGTAGGACAACTTGAAGGCAGGCACGGCTCGAATGGTAACTCTGACAATGATACCAAGCTTTCCCAGAGAGCAGATTGCAGCTTTGAAAATTTCGGGATTAGTATTTTCATCGGCAAAGATGGCCTCTCCGCTTCCATCGACGATGGTGAGGTTTACCAGCTGATTTGAAACCAAGCCGTGGTAGGCAGAAGAGCCATGCGTCGCAGTGCTGATAATTCCAGCAATGCTCTGCTCAGAAATAGACCCCAGGTTTTGAATAGCAAGACCATTCTCAGCTAGATAATTATTCAATTGATAGATTCGAATTCCAGCATCCACCGTAACGTCGGTATAATTCTGGTGGGCCTCGGTACTCAGCACCTTGTTGAATTTGTCCAGATTGACGATCCATCCATTGTGATTCATGGTCATAATTGAGGGCGAATGCCCAGCTCCCACTACATTGACAGTTTGGTCATTTTCAGCAGCTGTCTTGACAATAGACTGGACCTGTTCAATGCTGGTAGGCTGAAGGTATCTCTGGGGTCTGCAAGAGAATGTGCCCGCCCATGTCTGATGCCCAGAAGCAACCGATAGCAGAGATATATCTTGTGGAGATAGAATAGACGGCATATTTACCTTGGTTTGGTTGGAGAACGGAGGAGCGTTGAGGACAGGCAATCTTGATTTCATTTTATAACCCTGCGGCTCATTTTTGACATAACCTACTGGCCAAGTTGCGACAAATGACAGACTGATCGAACGAATAGATAGATAGAAACAAGTGCTGCTAGCATGATAAAACTGCAGAGTATATGCGGTCCAATTTAAGTGGTATTTTTCAATTTTCACAGTGCGCAGCAGATTGCTATAAAGGTCAGAGATGAAATCTTCGTCAGATCAATAAGCAGGTAGTCTCAGCTGGTAACCTCGGATGATCCCAGTTGCCTAGGCAATAAAAAGGACCAACTACATCTACGGCTCTTTGACTCACGCAAGAGAAAGTAACTGGCGCCGCATAAAAATATGGATAAGAAGCTTCTTGTTTTTGGGTGGGGGCAGAACAAACGAGGCTGAATGTGGTCTCAGACTCGCAGGGCCAGTGAAAAAAAAAATTTCAGATCTTGTGCCGTGAAAATAGGACTCACTCTCCTCAGACCATCAGATAAAAAGTACCTAACGCTGTTTGTTTGTTCTTTTTCGGTTTTTTTCTTTTATTAGAAGGAGACGGAGGGCACTAAGGCAGCTAGTCCGACAATAAGAGGGCTGGTAGCACCAACGGGGCTCAACTTTTCGCGGCCGCATACAGTCTGATCTGCAACCATGTGCATCCCAATACGGCATAACTGGAACCGATTACAATGGATCATCGTTACCCGAAGTGGCAGTAGAAAACAACGGCAATGGGGAAACCCGAGAGGCTTGGGGAAAAAAAATTTTGGAGCAAAAGGGAAAAAATGCTCGAAAGAGCTCATGGATAGGGAAAGGGGGGGAAGGCGGTGTAGCAAACGGACCAAGCGGTCAAAAGAATAACTGGATAGAATAGAGTTTGTTTGGGTTTTTAAACAAGCATCGAATATCAGACAATGTTATAGTTGGACATGTGCAGTGCTGTTAATTCTACTGAGGAGCGGACGGAGCGCAGTCAATTCAAATACATCGCAAAACTGCAACATCTTCGCGACGCACGTATCAAGAACGTGTTACAACGTGCGTGGTACAACGGCAGGTGGAAGACGAGGTGAACGTGAAATAGTCAGAAATAAATGTATAGGGCAACGTACGAGAGCCGAGCGCACGAGTTTGCTGAGGAGTTAGTATTAGTCGATACTACACCGTGTTGGAGTGCCAGTGCCAGTGCTGCTAGTAACAATGACACGGGCTACGCGAACCACAATAATATAATAAAAAATAGTAGCACCACAGGGCCCGTGAGCCTCAAAAGGCTGAGCGCTCGGCAGCTGGCTCGACATGCCGATTCAATTACGTTGCGTCGGCTGGTGGACTACGGATGGAGTGCGTGGCAGGTGGTTTGGCATGAGCTGGTGGACAATGGACAGGATCGATTTGAAGATTTCGTGCGGTTTGCCAAGGTGTTTGGGCGAGAGAAGACGTTTGTGGCGATGGGCCAAACGCATCATCAGGATGAGCAGCAGCACCCGCTTAAGTTTCACCGCAGCTTGCGTGTGGAGAAGTTGGACTCCAACATCCCCGTCAACACCGTCTTTTTGGCCGGCCTCAGTCGGCAACTGGCGGAGCTGAACAAACGGGTGGTGGGCCTCAATCACCGCTGCCATTCTCTAGTATGCCTGGATCTCACAGGCCTCCGATTTGGCCCCGATAAACACCAGGTCCTAATTCGACTACCGGATCTGGAACTGGCTGCCCTTCGCGTAGATACAGTTGACGCACGAACAGCCGGCAGCTGGGCAGCCAGCATTAGTCTGGGCAATAAGTGGACCAGCCTCCGGTTACTTGGGATCGCCAATTTGCCCTGCTGCGAGGATTTTGACAAAACGTTGGATCTGTTGACCAAAAGCAATGACCACCACCAAACCACCAACTTCGTACTGGAGGTGCAGGGCCTTCTCGATCGCCGCGACAATCGGTTTGTGGTCCAACGGCGACGTACTCTACCCGGAGCGTTGGCCCACGCGCTCAGACTGATTGGCTGCCGACGGCCCCCTGGGGTGGTGATTTGGTTCTCCTCCCAACCCGCCGCTGATTCGCTCCAGCCAAAACCCACATGGTGGAGGCTGCCTGAAAAAAAACGTGCACCTGGAGCGGCTGGACAGCCAATCACCGGGCGACCCCACCAACATGTGGGACCTCGACAGGCTGGGCTGGCTCGACGATCTGCTCACACGATGCGTCGCTAAAGTTGGATATAAAGCGCAGATTCTGCCAGCCTTTTTTCAAGATGTCAGCTTGCCCATCTTCTCTCTCTCTCACACACCTCAACTTCACTTGTTTTACTCCTGTTGTAAACAACTAGAATGAGCAGAGCCACCCACCACGTCCCCGTCGTGGGTATTACCCCCGTCCCCCACGGACCTCAGGAATATGACACTCTTGATGGCCGGCTTGTGGCTGAACACGGTGAAAACTTTCAAATCACCGATAAGAACGAAAAGGAGATTTTCCGGTATCTTCTGCAGCCCGATGATTCTTACAACTCCGAAGGTGTCTACTGGGCCGATCTGCCCCTCGGAAAGCGATGGAATTTCGTCAACGAGGTCAACAACCGAGAAACCGCCATTGAATTCGCTTCTTTCTGGTCCACCTTTAAGAGCGATCCCTTAGAGCCTGTCCGATGGTATTTCCGACACTGCGTTCTGCCCGGTGCCGGTCTCGGTCTCGAAGGTTATGTACTTTTCTCCATCGGTAACGTTGCTTCTCTGTTCCAGATTGTGTGGCCCACCTGTTGGAAGACCTACGCTGTGTGCAACAAAAATTGGATTGCTGCCGTTACCTATCTTGAAATCGTTGGTATCATGGTTGGTCAGGTGACCGTCGGCCTCATCGGTGACGGTCTGGGCCGAAAATGGGGTCTTGTTCAGGACGCCGCTATTATGTTTGTCGGTTTGATTATGCTTACTGCCATGTGGGGTACTACTCTTAATGGCTGGGTCATTTGCTACTCTTGGTCTCTGTTTTTCTACTCCATCGGTGTTGGTGGAGAGTATCCTATGACTGCCACCTCTGGTATGGAGCGAGGCACCCAGTCTTATTTGTCCTCTAAGGAGGATCGTCTGCATCGAGGCCGAAAGGTCCAGCTTGCCTTCCTTATGCAGGGTTGGGGTCAGTTCTTTAACCAGGTCTTGTTGATTCTTCTTTTGATCATCTTCAACTCCGGCTCCGGTAACCCCCCTTACTCCAAGGTCGCTACTCAGTGGACCTTCCGAGTTGCTTTCGCCATCCCCGCCGTTGGTACTTTGTGGTTGGTTTACTATCGAGTGTTCAAGATGCCTTATCCTTCCAAGGAATTGGAACTTGCAAAGAAGAAGGCTCATGTCACTGGTTATGATGTCCAGTCTCTCAAGTTGACTGTTCGATACTTTGGACCTCGTCTTCTTGCCACTGCAGGTGCCTGGTTCTGCAATGACGTTTTCTTCTACGGTAACAAGCTCTTCCAGAGTGATTTCATCAAGGTTATCTCCCCTGATTCTACCGGTGTCATGCTTGGTTGGTTATATAACATGGTCAACATTGGTGTGTCCCTTGCTGGTTACTACCTCGCCGCATTCCTCATGGACCACAAGTTTTACGGCCGAAACATGATGCAGCAGGTTGGTTTCCTCATGTGCTTCGTTCTGTTTGTTGTTCCTGCTTTCCACTACAATTTCTACCGAGAGTCTGCTCACATTCACGCATTCCAGACCTTGTACTTCCTCTCTTCTTTCTTCAACCAGTTTGGTCCTAACGCCGTTACTTTCTTGGTTGCTGCTGAGGTTTTCCCTACTAACATCCGAGCTTCTGCTCACGGTTTCTCTGCTGCATGGGGTAAGGCTGGTGCTTTGTTTGCAAGTGTTCTTTATAACTACATTTCCACTCAGACCAAGTTCTACTTTGTTCCTTGGTTCGGTCTCGCTGGTATGCTCGTTACCTTCTTGTTCCTTCCTGATACAACTGGTCTTGATCTCCGAGAACAGGATCGACGATGGAAGTTCATCGTGGAGGGCCGAGAGCATGAGTACCACGGTGTTGCCATCCACGCCCGACATTTGTCTCTTTGGGAGCGATGGAGAGGTGTTGGCAACAACTACGATGCTGATCTCGACTACAAGCAGAAGGTTGAAGAACTGCGAGGTGACTGGGTTGAGCGACAGCGACAAAAGGCCTCTGCTGAGTCTGAGGAAGAGGAATCCGAGGTTCATGCCATTGACCACGAACTTTCTCCTGAGGTTCACCAGTACTTTGTCCAGACTTCTCCTAATATGGCTCCCGAGATTAAGGGCGTCGATGAAAAGCTGGCTCTCCCCGACCCTGCCCAAAACTAGGTTATTTAGATTTTTTGAGGTTACGTTTTAGCAAAAAATACAGCAACGATTTATTAATTAATTGATTTTATTCCACCAATATTACCAACCCGTATGTTTGCATGAGAAGGAGTAAATGGATGTTTCTCGGGACGCCAAACGGATGATGGGATCTGCCATTCCCTGCCCACGTGGGGTGTCTGGCCGATCTTTTGCTCGTTTAGATTCGTATAGATCTCTATCTACATACATTAACTTACTTTTTCATCTGCATGTTCCCATTGGGATCGCCGTAGCCGAGATCGAATTGCCGCTTTGTACGGCAATCGCGAGATCTACCGAGGTTTCATTTGTTGGAGTGAATTGCAGTTTGCCCCGTCGCCGTGGTACGATTTTGTTCGGAATCCACAGTGTGAGACGGACGGCTGAATCCTTCGGCCCTATGCTAAGTAACTAAATAAAACTAATGGGCATATTCATGCTTTTGCGCCCGGCTCAATGCTAATCTTTTACTTGGCACTAAGCTGGCCAACGTGCTGCACCGAGCATCTAGCTCGCCCTACCAGTAAAAGTTTGTATCGTTCACTTCTATTCGATTTGCATTTCAGCTGCTAATCCACTGGTCGCATGGTATCTGATAGATTGGTCAGAATGGCCCGGATCTCCGTTGCTTACTTGAATTGGTTATCGCGAGGAAGACTGTAGACTATCTGAATTGCCCTTTTCAGATTATGATGCGTTGGCTAGGCAACGTCTTCGGGCTGCGCTTGTAGGCTGCATACCATTCGCTGGAGATGTATATCCCACTCAAAATATGTAATAAATTATCAGGGCCTTTAGCTGATATTTATCTCCAATGATATATATACATTTTCCGATGAATTAATCCTGTGCTGTGCTTGCTGTTTCTTCTATTAGCACGAATCTGCAGTTGTACGCTAGCTAAATTGTTATTGCATTGTCTTGAATCAGAGATCTGAAGATCAGATCTCAGAAAGCTTTCAACCAGAACGACCAGAGAAAAACAGCAAGAAAGCACCAGAAATGGAAACTCCTGTAACATTTCAGCAAAAGATCATTCAAAAGAGATATCCCATCCCAAACGTAACCAAACGCCACTCTCCACCAGCTCAGACTCGAAATTTTGTTCTCATTAGTTCGGACCGGAGTGCGATCAGCGTTACCAGGCCAACCACAATGCCGAACGGAATCCGTCCGACCCAACTCAAGTCCTCGTAAAACTCTGCAAGGCTACCTAATAATACCCAAAACAGGAAATCTCCGATCCGCAATAGTCGAGAATACAATTCTACAGGTACTGTCATCAGATGTAAATGTGCCATTCCAAGGTACCAAAGATGAGGGCCAACACAAGGCTTTCGACACCAGAAAAGATGAAATCAGCCCCTATCAAAAACACCCTATAACCAGTCGATTTGCTCCTACTGCCGGGCTCCGGCCTTTGGCCACAAACATAACAGAAACACTTCGCCACCAACAAGGCTCATCAACGCAGGTTGCGCCAAGTCTATTTCGGATCACGTAGCAGGTTTCGAACTCCGATGGACACTCCAACCGACCAATGGCAGCGCTGCTAAATGTAATTCGTTGTCCGAACACACAAGTTCCCCGGATACTTTGAGTGCGCGGAGCCCGAAATAATACAATACACAGCCGCAGCAAGCGCGGCGGTAGCTTTATTTGCATCCCGGACTCCGCCAAGCAAAAGTCTTCTCAAGACAGTGGCGACGAGCGAACAGAACCATCGCCAAACCATCTGAAGCACTGTACGAACTCCAGATAATCACATCTTTTCAATGCCTGAAATCTGCGCTTTCCTGGGGTTGTTTGGGCCCACGGCAGGTCCACAAGGCTGCAAGGCTGGTGGTTTGGCGGGCTTATCGTCCCAGGGACCCGCGCCTCGACATGCGTAATCTTGCGTTGCGTAGGATCCGATTGGGGATAAGCTCATCGCCACAGCGGAAAACTATAAGAAGCAGCTGGCGTCTCCCCATACCAACCTTTTCTTTACCCAATTCTCACCCAAGTGACTATTATACATACAAATTTACAATATGAGCCCCCCTACTAGTAAGGTTCAAAACGACAACGGGCCAATGCCCACCAACCTGTTGAATGCGATCAATGAATTCTTTCCATTTGTGAACATCAAGGTCAACGACGGAGAAAACGACAACGAAAAAGGAGAGACCAGCGGCCGACGTGGTCACTGCCGACGAGACGCCCCTCCCGGGTACTTTTTCGGTGCAGATGCTGAAGGAGACGAGCGTTTCAAGCACGGCAAATTCGGCAAACATGGAAAATTCGGCAAGTTTGGCGGATGTGGATCAAAGCACGGCCGACATTTTGACTCGTCCGAAGAGTACTCCAGTGATTCGTCTGCTGAAGCTAGAGCATTTGGCAAAGGCAAAGGCAAATTCCGACATGGACGACATGGAGGACGTGAATTTTTCGGATACGGTGGTCCTCATGGACCCCATGGCAAGCACTTCAATCCCTTTGCTGCTGGTGTCGAAGGATTTGAAGCCCCCCCGGGTTTCCATTCTCGAGGCGAATTCCTCGGCCGTGGATTCGGAGGACGACACCACGGACACCATCGTGGATTCGGTGCTGATTTCGAGGGCCAAGGATTCGGAGGTCGACATGCCCACGGATTTGGACGACACGGCCATGGCCACCACCGTGGTTCAAAGACTGTCGAACTATCCGACGGTGTGCAGGTAACCTTTGTCAAGCGAGATCACGACGGCCAGGGCCGTCCTCATGAGCTGTTGCGAAACCGATTCTGGCGCAACATTTCTGAAATTGAAATCCCCCTGTCAGCTGAAGAATCGATCCGAATCAGTTACGATACCAAGTACAGCTACAAAGTCCCCGTCGACGTGCTCGAAAACAAGGCTGGAGGTTATACCCTTCGTCTTGCAGTCCCCGGTTCCAAGAAGGGCGATTTCGCCGTCAGATTGACCGAGGGATCAAACAAAGTCACAATCACAGGCACTGCTCCTACTGCTAACACTGAGGAGTTCAACAAAGTTCTGCTTGATCAGACAGCTATCGACAGCTTTGAGATCGTGGCGGAATTCCCTGCATCATTTGAAATTGACGAAAACTCAATTCGGTCTAAACTGAGCAAAGGATTCCTTGAAGTCGCAGTAGCCAGAAAGACTGTGGCTGTCAAGCAAATTGGCATTGAAAGCGGTTCGAATTCTGCCGATGAAGAGGTCATTACCACCAAAGGCATCGAATACGACGATGCAGATCTAGAGACCTTAGCTGAAAAAACCCAGCGGGCATCACTAGATGAGCCCATAGACCGATCTGGAAATGCTACACCCGATATCGACATCGATGACGATACCGTATTTGTAGGTGCCAGCCTCGATTAGGCCGGCCCAACCCAACCCACACATGTTCGGGATGCCGATGACATAATTGTGCCCACCAAAGGTCTTCATTAGATAATGACTAAAAGGACATTTTTTTGGCGGAGCAGTTGGGCAGCGGAGTAGAGATCCCAGTAATTTATCGACTGTTTGTTTCTGTTTGAAAAAAAAGGCCATAAAACTCGGCTTAGGCCAACAAAACCTGCAAAATACACCAACTACTTTCATTCTTTTGAAATATATAATGAATATATCATTTTTTTATCCTCACAATATTAAACCCCGTAGATAAACCCCCCGTAGATCCACCACCAAATCTCTATCAATTGAGTTTCTGTTATCTCCGCGGTGGCCGCCTTTGGGTTTTGGGCACCGCAATGCTAATATGACCCGATTGGGAAGGGCTTTCTGCAATGATTACTCACTTTGAGTAAACCACTCCGAGCCCCGCTACGGCGCCGTGCACGGAAGAAAAAGATAAAAGGTGACTACAAGGTCCCGACGGGGGATTTCTCCTTCATATACCACTCACCTATAGATTAAAAATAACAAGAACGTGAAGTTCTTTACAAACAAACCTAGACGTAACCTCGTTCTTGGTTAGACTTCGATAGACGGCGAATTTTTCTCTTCGCTTGACTTTCTCTTTTTTTTCCGGCGTACTTTTCCGTAGTACGCTTACCCGCTTTTTTCCCTTCGCTCCGCTAGGCCCCTCCACCTAGCGACGAAGCCGAGTTAGTTGCAGACAGGCACTACTTGGCAACCCCTACCTTTACAACCGCCAGGCTTGTCGAGTTTCGAAGAGTTTTTTACCCTTTCCTCTCCTCAACCCAAGTTGGATCAATTGTTTCTGGACGATTACACACTGTTCGTACCCGAAATAGTTGAAAACAAAATTAAGACTCAGCAAGAATGTCCTCCTCGACAGTATTTTCACGCAACAACAACGGACTCCCAGCCATCGGCTGGGGCGTTCTCTGCGGAGAGTTTTCGAGAAATTGAATCTCTGGAACTCCGCAGTTATTTGAATGGAGACATTCATAGTTCTCCTGACTCGTCCACCCACGATGAGACCCCTTTGTTAAGTTCGCTCGAAACTTCCCCCATGCTTCACCAGAACGCCAGTGCCAGCTCTGCTACTACTGGCAATTCTATCTCTGGAAGCAGCGCAACAGCGTTGTCTGTTTCTCCAGTTTTGTCTCTCCGGGACATGGCTACTCCTCTGTTTGTTAATACTCCCTTCACTGAAAAGCGAAGTGCTATTGTGTTTGACGAAGACAGCAGCCAGTCTAGTTCCAAGAGAGTCAAGACTGAAGACAGTCTATCTCCTGATGATCTGCCTCCTATTGTTGTTAGGGATCCCAGTGACCCCGCTAGTGTTCGACGTGCTCGAAACACTGAAGCTGCTAGAAGGTCTCGAGCGAAGAAGAACAATCGACTCACTCAACTGGAAGAGATGGTTAACCAGCTTATGAACAAGAATATGATGCTTGAGGCTGAAAACAAAGTTCTCAAGAATATGCTCAACAAATGACCGTATTCCGGGGCTTTTTCTTAGTCTTTACTCTGTCTCTTGGTTCTTCTTTTTAGTTATCTTATGTTCCTGTTCCCGTCCTTTGTCCTTTGCCTATGTTTCCTTGGATTTATTTAATTGTTAAATTTAGAAAAAAATACCAATTTTTCAATGTTTAAAAGCCTTTATCTCCTGTAAACTTTGTACTATTAGTCCCTTTGGGCTTTTATTTTCCTTCCGTATTCTCTGTGTAGTTACTGGCACCGGCTCAGGCAAGATAACCTTTCTCCCATATGTTTATCGTTCACCTTTAGCACCTCCCCGCAATAGATCAGCACTGTGTTTCCGCTTAATACACTGCTCTATTCAAATCTATTGCACTGTGACACTTATTTATAATAGTATCCTTAGCCCATGCAATATTCTTATTGCGTAGATCAACACTCAGAGTGAAATAGCCGACTTTGCACATTTAGGGTCTCAAAGAACTGACCCAGCGCAATATAGCTGAGTTTCGGCGGTTCTCGACACGATATCTAATTTGATTACCGTGAGATATCCGCCAAAAACATTTTCTTGGAGGTGTATGATTTCTCCTCGAGTTCTAAACAGCTAGAGACTGCTTTCATCATATCTACAGACGCTGCTCAACTTCATTAAAATAGCCCAAATTTGCCATGACGAGCAGGAGAGCTGTCATAAGCTTAGCATGCACTACGTGCCGTAAGCGGAAAGGTAAATGTGATGGTAAACGACCAGTATGTTCCTATTGTTTGCGAGTCAACAAGCAATCCAGCTGCCACTACGACGCTGCCAGTGACGGCCGCAAAGCCTCCCATAGAATGATTAATCGTGTACTTATACGGCGGCTTGACGTTCTTGATGACTTGGTTGCAAGAATAAAACTCGGAGGAGACTCGGCGATGCTGGCATTGGAGGAGATCCAGCACGACAACGGCACACTGCTTCCTCCACGGCCGCAGTACACAACAGACCCAGTTGAGCTCGATAGAGAAGATTCAATGCCGCAAGATGATTACGCACAAGCCAAACCTGGTGAACGTCAAAGAATATCTCTGCCAAATGATAGCTGGAAAGAAGAAGACTCACAGCTAGTCACTCTCGACGGGAAAGTCCATTTCTTTGGCGGCACTTCGAATTTGACAGAGATCAAGCAGAATCTGGAAATGGTGCCTGGACCAAGCTTTACATCTACCGGGGCTAAAACAGATGGTATGAGACCTGCTGTGGTATCCGAGCAGCTGGTTGAATACTTGCTTGAACTATACTTTTGCTGGCAACACACGTATTATAATATTTTTGACATGGATTTATTCTTGGATGATCTACATCATGGCCGGAAGAAGTATTGCTCCAATTTCTTGCTGAATGCAATTCTGGCTCACGCTTGTCACTTATGTGAAGACCAGATACTGCAGTCGGAGAACTACAGCGGGCAGATGTTCTATACTGAGGCAATAAATATGCTAGAGGATGAACTAGCTAAGCAGTCACTGACAACTATACAGGGATTATTGCTATTGGCGAGTCGAGAGGCCGGAATCGGTCGAGATAGTGTCGGGTGGGTGTACTCTGGCATGGCTTTCCGCATGGCTTTGGACATGGGCTTGCATTTGGATTCACAGCGGCTGGTCGACTCGGGACTCTTGTCGATTGAGGATTACAGGGTGAGGAATGCTACCTTGTGGGGCTGCTATATATTTGATCAGGGCTGGAGCATTTACATGGGTCGTCCGTCGGTTATTCAAATGTCGAACATAACAACAGTCAAATTGAGGTACCTCCTGGATGAGAAACCAGTTAAATGGGAGCCAGTGTACTCGCAGACAGGTCGAGGTGCTATTCTGCTGCATTATCCACACAACACTCTTACAGCCATTGTAAGGCTATCTGAGATCATTGAGAAAATTATTGCTCATTTATATACTCCGAAACTACGTCAAACTGAACCAATGCAGTACTTTGAAAACCAAGTCAACAGTCTCTTATCAAAACTGACAACCTGGGAGGCTCAACTACCCTCCGGACTCAGAGACCAACAGCACCCGAGCGCTCTAATGCTCTATACGTTGTACAATACTTCACGAATTTTCTTGTTCAGGCCATTTATACGCATGGAACGAATTGCAAATGTTGCCCCATTGGAAGAATGCTTGACATCGACCGGCAAGGTGGTTGAGTATCTTCGCAGCTATGAATCATTATACACGTTTGCAATGACCACAAATCTGGCAGTGTACACTACTTTCACTGCCGCTACTGTATTACTCGCTGCCATGAAACACAAAGGTGAACCACCGGATGCTCGACTAGGCGAATGCCTCGATCTACTGGATGAACTCAGCCAATCGTGGCCATCTGCTCAGCGAGCCAGTGACGGAATCAGAGCCGAAATTCCTGACGAGGCACCAACCGCATTATCAGCGTTCTTGCCAGCAAATTCTATGGGCACTTTCTCGGAATATTCCGACTTTTTTGACCTGTTCAACTTTGATTATTTAGATTTCGGACCACAGACTTAGTTACGAAACCAAAAAAGCTTGCTGCATTCTAACTAAAGGACTAGTAAATTGTTATTTCTTCTAATCATAAACTTTGCCCAGAGGATACTTGTACCGGCTCCTTTTCTGTAGCACTTTCAACGTCAACAACCTTGGCCAATATTTGCATATCGGCAGGAATAACCACATCTTCTTCCAAACCGTAATTCGTCTGTCGTACAGTTGAAGCCACATAGTACATCAACGGGATACTGATACCCATCATAGCAAAATTGGCGGCCAGCTCGTTAATGAACGGCACAGCACTGGCATCAATACCAAACGAAATAGCCGATCCTGCCGACTGGACACCCTTGTATAGACCAGCATATCTAGCAAGGATGTACGATTCATTACTCAGAGATCCCATGATCCAATAGCACCACGACTGCCACATAGCATCGGCTATGCCGTACATGAAATATAACACGAAAGGTCCAGCAAATCCAGGATCTGTCCAATCCACATTTGGAGCGGTCGACTCTCGAGTAAACTGGGTTTGGAAAGCAGCTCCACCAGCCCATGTGGCCATGACAAATACTGAAACGACCGTCAGGCCGATTAAAGCGCGGGTGCGTCTTGTCATGCGACTGTTATCCAAAATCAAACTCAGTGAGAAGGTACCAAGCACCTGAGTCAACCAGTACATCAATGAATTCAACGATCGTGTTCTCAGAGAAAAGTAAAACGCATTCATGCCAAACTGATAGGAATAGAAGAAGTTACTGGCAAAAAATGCCGGCACAAGCATCATAATCTTCTTATCCTTGACCAATCTGGCAATACCCTTCACTTCACTAAGGAAGTCAGTCTGTCTGAAATGCTCCAACGGCGATCCATCGCTTCGTCGGACGGATCGAGGGTTCGCCAGTAGTAACGACATGGCGACGCCGACAAGCATGACCACCAAGAAGCCCACATATGTGCCATTATTGACACCAGAGGTATCGGCTTTATGGAGATTCTGCAGCAGGGGAATAAGCCCGCCGAGGGTTGCACCAATAGATAGCAGAGACCAGGTAACAGCAAATCCCTTGGACTTGTTCTTCTCCTCTGGATACGACATTGTTATCATACCATGCACACTCCACAACATACCGGCAGAGATTCCACACAGCACGCCTCCTGCAATGACAAATCCTTCGTTACCGGTACGATCAAGACTCCACAGGGATCCAATGTATATAGTGTATCCTAAGGTACCGAGAAAAAAGGTGTAACGGGGCCCAAGAGTATTAACAATTGACCCGCCCATTAAACCAACAACAGCAAAACACGCATACAAAGCGGCATTAGCTGTATCAGTCAGAGTAACAGAAACTGCACGCTGGCCACCAGCTCCCAGACCAGATAGAGCATCAAACATGCCGGGCTGGCAGAAGAGAACCATTCCGACAATCACGATCTGGGACCAGGGATGGACCCAGTAAGTGTGAATATCGCTCTTAGTGAATTTCATTTGTTTATTGCAGATATGTTTTTACCGAAATCTACAAGGTGCGGGACATTTTATTATATAGTCCGTTCAGTACAGATCTGCTATCGTGTGGAGGTGCTTATCAACAATTTTTCGGAGATCACTCTCCGAAATAATTACGACCACTATTTTCCTCATCGAGATTCTTATCTGCACGAGACCTCCCACTATACGATTCAATTTCTTGTTCGAGCCAATCAACCACGGATATGCTCGTGAAATCCATCTAGTTCCAGACATTGGCTACTTCTGATTAGACCGGAGATATATCTCCTATCTGTGAATTACAGGAGTACCAGGCAGAAACGGGGTAGAGAGGAGGGGTGTTGCGGAGACCTTTCTCCGAAAATGGATCCCAGCCGATAAATATCACGGGAATACTCTTTTGGCCTTGTTATCTACTCGCTGCGAACAAAAATGACTATCTTAGACACTGATTTCTCGCTTGATTTGACGGTTTTGGGACTCAATTCCGGTACCAGCATGGACTCAGTTGATTTGGCCCTTTGCCGGTTCACTCAGGACACCCCGATCTCTCCGTTGAAACTGACTCTTTTACAGTACGATGAGATAACAATGCCAAGCTGGTTGAAAAAAAGGGTTCTGAGACTTATCAAGGACAATGAATCTTCCCCCGAAGAAATCTCGCAGATCAATGTGTATCTGGGCAAGATGTTTGGCGAAGCAGCCGAGTCCTTTTGCGAAAAGTACGCTATTAGCTACGATAGCATAGACATTGTGGCATCGCATGGTCAAACCATTTGGTACATTTCTGACCCAGCGCCTGATCAGACCAGGTCAGTTCTGACTATGGCTGAAGGAGCATACATTTCCCAAAAAATAGGTAAGACGGTGGTGTCAGATTTTCGAATCTCCGAGCAGAGCGTGGGAAGGCAAGGAGCACCCATGATTGCGTTTTTTGACGGTCTGTTGTTAGTCCACCCCACCAAGTTCCGCGCTTGCCAAAACATTGGTGGAATTTCTAACGTGTGCTTCATCTTACCAGAAAGCCATGGTGGAATTGACAAGGTATTTGACTATGACGTTGGCCCTGGAAACATTTTTATCGATGCTGCCATGCGATATTTCACCGATGATAAAATGGAGTATGATGACAACGGAGCTTGGGGCAAACAAGGTACCGTAAACCAGGATATTGTCGACAGATACTTGTCAAAGGCATACTTTAGCCGGAGCCCCCCCAAAACTACTGGAAGAGAGATGTTTGGCGACACTCAGGCCTTGGATCTGATAGAAGAAGCTAGACAACAAGGCATGGACAAGTATGATACAATTGCTACAATAACAAGAATAACAGCGCAGGCTATTGTCAATGACTACAAAAGGTATGCTCCTGCACCAATAGATGAACTATTTCTGTGTGGTGGAGGGGCATTCAACCCTAACATTGTAGATTTCATTCAACAGTCATTCCCAAACATGAAGATCATGATGCTCGATCAGAGTGGAATCCAAGCTGGTGCAAAGGAAGCTGTCACATTTGCATTTCAGGGAATGGAAGCAATACTAGGACGCCCGCTCATCGTGCCAGACCGACAGGAGACGCAAAATCCCGTAGTAGTGGGCAAAATCTCCCCCGGGCCTAACTATCGACATCTTCAAAACATATCCTGTCAGTTTGGCAAGGACTACCCAGAGCCTTATCTACCTCCCGTCAGGAAACTTATAGTGGAAAATAAGTAGCTTGGCTGATTGGCGTCAGGCTACTATTTCTATCAGAGTGTAGATTTATGCGTCCAAATCAGTCATGGTTGGCATTGAGTGCTATGTTTTGCTCCGCTGCTTTTACTTGTCTATAATTCAAAATGTTCCGTACAACATACAGTATTTTCCAGAATTTTTTCCCGTCGTTTAGACAGGTTCTAGAATAATAGTCTGGCTAGCATCGATATCACCTAGAGCTCCATGTCAAGAAAGTCGTACAATGCCCAGCCTGGTAGCAATGCCTCCAAATCACTTGGCTCGCAAAAAAGAGCGCACTTGACATGCTCCTATGACCTTTCCTAATGGGACATCTGCCAAAATTGGAACTATTGGAACTTGACATCGGAGAACCGATGCTTTGTAGGGGAAGCTGTGGGGACGGTTGAGGGGACCTTCACCCTGATTTGGCCAAAAAACCTCAGCAGACAAGGCCATGGGCCTTCGATAACTGTTGAGTCTGACGTTGTTGGGTATTTATCACTGACATGCAATTTAACTCCAAACTTAGATTGGCCTTATTTTCGCTCAGTATTACCTGGGCAGAAAGGCTGTGTGCAATTTCATCGACATAAAGTGCTGTGCAGCCTCCGGGTTAAACTCGTGATGCGGGGAAGTCGATTAGAGGAATTTTTAACTAGGAGAATCGAACGACACCAGACCTAATAAGTGAGGATGACGAAAAACAACCAGCTTAACAAGAGGAAGCAAATATACCAATCTGCCACAAGCTACAGTAATCTGCGGTGAAAGTCGACTCAGTACAACGCTTGAGCCATCAGGCAAATCCAGGCGTTCGTTGCAAAAATGCGATATGGGAGATTAGCAAACTGTAAGGTGATCGCCAAGATGTGGGGTATGCGGGGCTGAGGCTGCCAAAACACCAAGAAAACAAGCCGCTTGAAATCCACAACCATAGTAAAAGCAGCAATAATTAATCGGGTATCACGCTTCTTGGCGGGGTTTCGGCTCGTCTCATGCAGAGAGGGGGGCTTTCACGTTTCAAGGCGATGACTATGGAAGTTGGACGTTGAGGAGACAGAACACGACGTCAAGGTCGTAGCAGGGCTGAAACAGCAAGATAACCACCATGATTTACCGTCTTGAACCAATGGACCAGCTAGTTTGGGTTATAGTTTTATCAGAGAGCGCGGGGTTCTGGTCGGTCCTCCGATGCCCCACATTTCATCCTTCACCCTTGATGCTCTTTCTGGAGCATGCGAGCCCAGAACTGGGGTAGTCTCCAGTGAGAATCATGCATACGTACATATGCCCTGAATACATATAAATATCAGCAACTCCCCCGGGGGATACAAGAGGGCGTTCCGTTTCAAAGGTCTGAAATATTACACCAAGAATTCCCGATACTGGCTTGCTTGGCTCCGTAGACTCTTACCACTGATTCAATAACAACATACAAATGTCGATTCTGGCACTTTTCACCCCCACATGGGCACAGCTTGGTACAGGCCTGGTTGATGTCATTGCCAGTATCAAGGCAACTGGCATACCAGTGACTGCTGAAGCAGAAGAAGAATTCATTGCTTCTCTGCCTCCCCAGTTTGGAGACTATCCTAACAGCACCGACATCGCCCCGACGGCTCTGTTCATTGCCTTATTCGCAATCATGTTTATTGCCCATTTTTATATTTTCTTCAAGAACTATTTCCGAGGACAAAAGTTCTGGATTAGTTTTGGCCTAGGAAGCTATTCTCTCATCAAGTTTATCGGATTGGTTATTCGAATTCCTGCTGCCAGGAACTCAATGTATGTGGACTTGACTGTGGTCAGCAGTGCTCTGACCCAAGCTCCAACCATTTACCTCAATGTTTTGAACATGATTCTAGCCCATCGAATATTCACCTGGAGACATCCAGAGACTGGCACTTCCATGGTGTTCAACCTGCAGATCAACCAATGCTATTTCCTAGTAGTCGGAGTCATTGCCATGGGTCTCGCCGGCCAGATCATCCCTGTATATCACTTTTTGACTCCCAAACATGCGCTTATGTGCAAGCAGGTTGCTGAGGCTGCAGCAGTTCTGCAGACACTCTATGCAGTTGCCGGTTTTATCATGATTGGAATTGCGTATGCCTGTGCTCCGGGTACTATTGATCACCGAATCTTCCGAATGCCCAAGAAGATTTTGCGAGATCAGCTTCCCCATACTATCCAGCCCACTTGGATCGAGTCTACCAATTTTTGGTATTTTCCTCCAAAGGGATCTCAGCATATAATCTACAAGGGCGATCCCGAAGGACTCGACAAGGCCATTCGTGTGATTGCTACTGACCAAGAGCCTGCTTCTGGACTTGTTTATTCTCGAAACCCTAAAATCCACAATGGGCCCAAGATTTCTGCAGATATCGCCATTGTTTTGACCACATCATTTGCCCTTGCTCTTGGCGGTGGATTCCGATGCGCAGTCATTTTCTCAAACGAGCTGCGAGGCGGAGGACCAGGCAAGTCAATGCCCTTTGTCAATCACAACTATATCTTTTACATTTTCTACTGTGCAATTGAGGTTCTTGTCAGTGCTGTTTATTTAATTGGGCGAATTGATCTGCGTTTCTATATCCCCGACATGCCCCGAAAGGGTTCTTCTCAGAGTGGTGGTCAGGCTAATGAAGCTCTGCGAGAGCACAGCAGCCTCGAACCTGAAAAGGAGGAACCGCAGCATGTGGAGAAAATTGCCAGCGTCCAATAGAAATGCTGCATGGATGTGGAGAAAATTGCCAGCGTCCAATAGAAATGCTGCATGGATGGGTTTAGCTGGTCGTATACCGCAGATAGTTTGAAGTCTTTTTTTTTTTACTTTCTATATATTTGGTTCAGTTGTTTTTATTTACCATGCCCACCATTCTAAATCAGTAAAGCTCTACGCTGTACTTGTTTATTTGTTTGTGACCCATTTTTACCCCAGAGCTATTTAAGACTACAGGTTTATATTTATCCACGTTGTCTATTTTCTTTTCGGTACTTCTTTTATACGACGGGCATTTCAGCCAATGGGCGTACCCTAGTCCCGATTGTTCTGCGCTCAATTGGGCTGTTTAATGCGGGATCTAATCTTGGAACCCCTTTGTCCTTGCGACATAGACCATGTTGGCTGTTGCAATATTCATGTGACGTGGTTTAGCTCGAGTTTAGAGTTCGCCCCCACATTCGTAACACGATTTACGTGCCGAGCACCACCACCACCACCACAACGGTCGGAATTCACGTAATGGCTCATGCGCCTCTTCGTTCGATATTACACCAAAAACCGTTCTATTATTAGAGATAGCTTATGGATGACCTCCGATTCCCACCCTTTCCTCGTATTTCTGGGCAGTTTTGCCGTCAATTCCTTCTACCAAAACTTATTTTCGGACTCTATTCAAGTGTGGGGAAAGAACCCCACACCTGCGGCGAGTCAGGTTTGTTCCTCTCCAGGGCACACCGTCGCAAAATCTTAGTAAGCGCATAGTCCCCCATGATTTACACACAGCATGCCAATATCGTGAAACATTCGAAGAGCTACTTTGAAGCTTGTTTGATACGGCTCAAATCCACATAACCCGGGTGGTGCAAATCAACGGTACCTTGCCTGGCCCGGTCTTTGGCAGCACGCCTTGCCTTGGTGAAAACTAACTCCTGGGTGAAAAACCCCACATCTCACCTTCTGTAAAGCCGACGGAAGTTGTCGATCTCTAACCCCAGTTGGGAGTGCCTAATCGATTGCAACAAACTTTTAGTCTTGTTATGGATAGTATCAGCATCATAGCGATCGTATCCTTACTTGATTGGGTAGCAAGGGCGTCATAAGGGGAGCCATGCACATTTCACGTTTCTTTTTTCCCGAGGCACACTGCTTGCGAGGAATGATCTTAAAGGCCCGATGGTCGATCAGCAAGAAAAGTCCGTGCAAGAAAAAACATGGGAAAAAATGACAATAATTTGCAAATACTCATGGACAATATACTGCGGAGTTACAGCTGCTAGAAATTCGAACTGGGCGGTTTAGGTGGTGGCATTCGCTCTTGTCGTGGCCACGCCGAACCCCGATCATGTCGAGATATATTTGCAAGGCTACAAAGGTCGATCATGTCATCGACCCCCTCTTTTCATTGCTTAATTCGCCAACCTGCAGCGGCGGTTTCTAATTCGGGAGCCGAATTAATCATATGCGGGGATATGAAAAGAAAAAACGGGCTCGCTATAAAAGGCTTGGCTTTGAACAGTTCTGCTCGGGTTTTAGAACAGCTAGTATCCACCTGAGACAGTTTTACCAACTCCTCTATTCTCTCGCTTAGCCGAAAAAAGCTCTTTTAATTATTATTATTATCCTCCTCAAAAATGCAACTCAAGGCTTCAACTAGCTTCGTGCTCCTTGCCTCTGTGCTCACCCAGATGGTCTCAGCTGATGCTGCCGGCCTGGTGTCTGCCCTCCAGGCTCTCGCTACTCAGGCAGCAACCACTGACACTGCTGTCAACGGCTTCACGTCCTCCCAGGGTATCACTGGTGCCATCGCTGTCCAGACTGACTCCACCACTTTCTCCACAGATTTGGACAATGCTATTTCCGCTGCTGATGGCGTCGACTCTTCTTCTTCTTCTGAGGTCGCCGCTGCTTTCGCTGCTCTTGGTACTCCCATCTCTACGCTTCTGGCTGATTTGGCTGCGAAGGAGGGTGATTTCACTACCGTCGGTGCTGCTTCTATTGTGTCCTCTGATCTGACTGAACTCCAGGGCAAGAGCAACACCCTTTTGGGAGCCATCTATGGAATTGTTTTATGCGGCGCCGACGCCGATTCAGTTGATAGTGCAGCTGATGCCATCAACGCTGCTTATGTATCTACCAATTCTGCATACAGTAACGCCAACCAGGACCCTCCTGCCGCTAGTTGTGTTTCATCTTCATCAAGTGGAAGCGCTGCTCCTAGCTCTACTCCTGCTAGTTCTGCTCCTGCTAGTTCTGCTCCTGCTAGCTCTGTTCCTGCTAGCACTACTGCCGGTAGTTCTACTGCTGCAAGCTCTGCTGCCGGTAGTTCTGCTCCCGCTAGTTCCACACCTGCCAGCTCGGCCCCTGCCAGCTCTGCTGCTGCAAGTTCTGCTGCTGCCAGTTCAGGCGCTGCCAGCTCTGCTGCTGTTAGCACTACTGCCGCTGTCAGCTCAGGTTTCACCAACACCACCACTAAGGCGCCCGGCTCTCAAGTCGTCACAACTATTTACTCAACTGAAACCGTCACCACTGACTGCACCACCTCTGGCGGCAGTGTTGTTCCCCCCTACCAGACAGTTTCTACCGTTGTCAAGACAATTGTGTCGACCATTGAAGACTGCGGATGCACCGAGACTAAGGCTACTCCTGCTGCTTCTACCGTCGCTCCTGCCAAGACCACTCCCGCTGCCAAGACCACCACCGCTGTTGTGCCCGTTGCATCTGTTACATCTAAGACAGTTGCTCCCGTTGTTAACGGAGCTGCCGGTGTTGTTGTCAACGGTGTTGCCGGTGTATTGGCTATTGGTGTTGCGGCCCTCTTTTTGTAATTCGATAATCAGTTCTTTTACTGATTCCTTTCTCTCTGAAGTCAAATTCAGAATGAAAGAGTTTATTCGTTTCATCCCCTCACCTTTTAGTTCTTTTCTGGTGCTTTATTAGCACCTGGTGCCAAGCATTTTCTAAATGCTTAAGCTTAATTTAGCCTATTATCTTGTATTAATGTTTATTTTGTTGTTTGGCTAACATTGAGTTCCTGTTGTAGCTGTTATTATGTTGTTGAGTTGTAATAATTATTATACTTAAAACACTCGAAAAGAAAAGACGTAGTTGAAAGAGTATTTAAATATGTGATAGAGCCCGGAATAGAGGCAACTTACTACCATCTTTGAAGATAAGTTGAGATAGGCACACCGATAAGAATGTATCTTCAACGTTAAACCGAATTTTTTCTGTACGAATTTGGTATTATTAGATAATCGTTATTTATAGTTTTCGGTATTATTAGATAATCGTAATACATAGTTTGCGGTATTATTAGATAATCGCAATGTATAGTTTCTGAGAATAATCAGCCTCTTGACGAGCCGATGCAGAATGAGACTTTAGCCCTGTCATCGGTGTAAATAAGAACCTTAACTATAATTATCGGTATCATGAATGGGATAACTCTAGGCATTTTTTGTAAAATCTTAGTAGTACGTGAAATGATTGGCAAACCCGAAAAATGTTGATAAGAAAAGTACCATTCATGCTCAGGTATATTATTTTTCTACTTAAAACCTGACAACATCTGTGAATCAGATGGTGACGATTTTGAAAGCCTCCAATCAAGTAGTAATGCTATTTCTATTATTGAGGGGCCTATTTATTTTAAAGGTAGCTCCGCCGCTCATTCTGTCGACAGTGACTCAAACAAAGCCGTTGTTAGCAATTCACAGTCATTTGAGCAAGAGAAGACGGTGATTACAAGCTGAAAGAAACTAAAAAGTCAATAGAGATATTTATGACGATGCATATGATGAGTTGTTCAGCCTCAGCTGATGTTTGCGCCAAGCTATCGACAAACTTGATCCTGGGCCAATGTATTTCACTCGTCTATCCGGCATACAGGAACCGCAGTTTTTTAAACGTGGATTTATTTATTTACGTCAATGCTATAATGGCAGCAGATTCGACATAATAGCTCCACGATATGCTAATTCTATTGCTAGTGCTTCTGTTAATTTTCTTAGTACAGCTGCGCCGAGCCCAGGGACATCAACTGGGTCAGCTACCCAATATGTTCCAGCCAGCATTAATACCGCAGCTGTTTTTCCAGCCTGTTTTGCTCCTTCCACTGATGATACCTCTAAAACTATTGCCGAGGCAGTAGTCCAAAGCTGGCTGGAAGACCTTCGGTGGTGTTTGATCTGCGAAAATAGTCAATTCAGGGGATCTCATATGGCATAGTATGAGTGATGTACCGCAGTATGCACGGCTAACTTCTAGGATATGATTTTACCGCTATGAGAGGATACTGGCCTATGTTCTTCTTCTCCGTACTGTACGGTGTAAGAGCCAGCCTACGCAGACCCCACCGACCATCAAAGGCCAACACCCTTGACTGGAGAAACCTCTACCTAGTAAACAAACAGTACGTAGGCTAGATGAATCTCTAAACTATAATACAGTAAACCGCTCAGGTAGTGTTTTAGGTTACTATGGTGATTCCTCTTCACATCTCAAACAGGGACGGGGGTGCGTAAGCCGCGCCATTTCGGTAGCATTAAACTCTAGCTAAATTTCTCGGCTCAAATTGCGCATGCCTTTGTACTGCAATTCTCGCTCAGAACAGATTTTACTTGCACAGGATCGATTTTATACGGATTTGATATATCTATGTAGATACAGTACCGTACAATGCGAATCCATGTCCAAAGGTAGCCGTGGATCTGCTGCGGTTGAGCCAAATATAGCACCACCTTATTCCCCGTGGACAACTCAGGCATGACTGTGCGAATACCGTTTAGAGCAACACCAATGCCACCAAACTGGAGATGACCCAGTCACCACTGAATCACAGCCTGATGAGACCTTGAAACCTAAACCAGAAAATCTAATCGCAAAACTGCGTCATACGGAGCTTTGGCTTCCCTGTGCAACTGCAGCCCGAGATGTGATTCCGCATCTCACAGTAGTGCGGCTGCAAGTGCGGGACAAGTGCCAAACTGGCGAAACAAATGCGGTAATTACCGTTGAGTGAAATGAAAAAAAAGGGCCTATTTCTAAGAAAGCTGAAACGGACTACCTCAGCACTATTGAGCGCATTTTGCAACATTCGGCTTCGGGGTGGCTTGGCCAAGGCGGCCTGGATTGGCCGGTCCCGCTAACGGCACAAACTAGACCCTGACCAACATAACATGTTGATGATGCTCAGCCGCGATGCCATGAGACACACAAGTACTAATTACACCACGACCTTTGGAGGCTATTTTAAGATTGAGTTACTCCTCCACTATGTAAGCGGGATAAGAGTTGGCCAAACCTACTCATGGAAGGCAGTGTAAAGAAATATATAAGGCGCCCACTTTCGACGGTGGGCATTTCACTCAATTTATTGGGCATAAAGTGCCAGTGCCGCAGTGTCATGCAGGAACTGTAAAAACCATACAAAAACCATCGTTGCGCACCTGAAATCTGGTTCTCGGAGTATCGCATTTCTCTGCAGTTTTTTGTGCTATTTTATTTATTTCTTATTTTACTCCGTTTCAGCCCACCACCTTTTTGTATTCCTCGAACCGCTACATTGATTCACCACCGAAGAAAAACGCCCTTGGAGTTGCTCCTTCCAGTCGTCTGTTAACCATATTTTATAACTGATTGGAATCCATCTTTGTCCTATGAGTAGTACCGACAAAGATACTGGGTGCCCAGTGGAGGTGAGCTTTAGCCAACCGGCTCCTACCGACCCGTTGGACACGACAATCCCAGCTTTCGATAAAATGAACTCCACCAAAACAACTACCAAAAACCCTCTTTTGATAGCTCGCATCTTTCAGATCCCTTTCATGCTTGGAATGTTGATCAGTGGCACCTTGACTATGATAGCCGGGCTTACTAGTGGTGCTTTGCATATGAAAAACACCGAGAGCCCTGGTAATACTACCGGAATATATGCTGCATATGTTATCAGTATACAGCAGGTTATTTTTGTCGGATTCACCATTATTGGGCTGTTCTTCATTGCACTGTTTCAAGTCAAGCGAGAGCGGGAAGCTGAACGAAGAGAAGAGCTGCTAGAGAAAACAAGCGGAAAATCCAGAAAAAATGGACAACAAAGACCAGAACAAGTTTTGGAAAGAACAGTAAAGTTACCCAAATTTCTTCCAGCCTATCTCAAAAAGTTCACTTACTCGGAAATAATCCAAGCAGCCCTTCTCTTTACCAACTTTTGCTCTCTAGTGATCTCGATTATGGAACTTTCCTCCACTTCTGCTTACGGAAATAGTTTCTCGAAAACAGGAAAAGTCTCCAAAGTCTCTCTCATGACTGCTGATGTCATATCTATCATCATACACGCTGCCTTTTGCATCATATCTTGCCTGATGATATGGTGGCCTGTTGTGAAAGTTGCCCGTCGCTGCCTGGCCATTGTTGGAATACTTCAGTTTATTGTTGGAACCATCATACTGGAGATTAACTTCAGAGAAGGAACAAGAAATCATCTCGACACTGAAGTTGATCATGCAAGAACCGTATACTCTGAGCTGTCATACTTCATTCATGTTGGCTCTTTCGAAGTGGCCATAGCTATTGTCACTTTAGGCCTTTGTTCAACCATGAACTCGTCAAATCGATTGATGTCATTGCTTACCAGATTCGTCACATATTTCTTCCTACTATCTGTATTCTCTATTACTCTCGATATTGTTTATTGTTCCTTGGCACTTGTCCTTCTCAATGAGAATTATCCTTCGATAAGTGATTCCACCGTCTATGCCAACATTGTTCTTTCATGGACAAGCTTTATTCTGCATTTCACTGCACTGACAGCAACTGCCCTTTTGCAAAGTAGGCCACACTCCCATTTAGCTGTCGAAGTATATGATGTCAATCAACTTACAACAGCCCAAACCAAGGCCTTTGCAACTCTCATAGACAAATTTGGCAAAGCCATTCCCGGTGAACCTTCTGGCGATACAGCAATGAGCATGCTCAAATCATATGCTGCAGTACAAATGCCTGGTTTATCATGCAAAGTCTTACGAGTTTTCAAACCTACCAAGGCGTCATCAAGGCAAAATATTCAGGACAGGGCTGTTAACATGGCTTCTCAAAGCGCGACAGATTACTATACTGAGAAGGAGTTCCAAAGCCTAGATAAGCGGTACGTTTTGCCTTCTGACCAAGAGCTAGAGTTGGAGACACAGTCTTTAAAGACTCTTGTTGGTCCCGCGACAATTCACGAGGACGGCAGCTCCAAGGCACCGTCCAAGAACCAGCTTAAAAGGTTGAAGAAGAAAGCTGCGGCAGGCAAAAAGAGAGAAAGCATTCCATTTCCGCTAGAAAATCCCGTCACCGGTGAAGAAATCAAGAAAGAGGTTGAATTCAACGAGAAGCTCATGGCGACAGAGGCTCTCATTCTTCTTACTTGTGTTGAAGAATATGACTTGACCACATCAAGCGATTCCAAGCTCAATCGAATACTCAACAAGACTCTTGGCGGTGGATCCTATCTTCCTAAGTGGTGCCAACCCTTGGTGGTCAGAATGGGTCTTCTCGGCTTCCATTGGCCTTTCAGACAAGCTACTTTCTACTGCAGTCCTACCAAAAGGCCAGTAGCAAGATCCGCCGCCATTCTTCGAGCCGTCGCCGAGTGGAATAAGAAGCTTCCCAGACGAGAGAAATGCTCAATTGTTCTCGATCCTCGCTACGCGAACGATGTCAGTGAACAGGCAATCGAGCCATCTGGATGGAATAAAGTGCCTCTTCCACCGTCTCATATCATAGATCTT
Organism: Zygoascus biomembranicola; assembly: GCA_030556875.1. Classification (NCBI taxonomy): domain Eukaryota; kingdom Fungi; phylum Ascomycota; class Dipodascomycetes; order Dipodascales; family Trichomonascaceae; genus Zygoascus; species Zygoascus biomembranicola. Next base: position 882,366 of record JAKTUV010000001.1, read on the forward strand.
CGACCATACAAGGGCAAGTCATTGAACGAATACCTAAAAGCAGTCAAATATAGGAGCCAGTCGGCCGCATTTACTCGCGCAAATGGCATGGTGATAGAAACTGTTGATTTCTCCGAGGAAAACTGCCAGGAGGTAATGGATCTGTGGAAGAATATTGCAGAGAAACGAACCGGTGATGGTAATACTTCAGTACTGGTCAATCCTACCCTGGAGTTGTTTGAGACGCTTGGTAGTAAAGAGAGGAACCAAGAAGGCTATAGAAGTCTGCTGTTTCTTAAGGTGGACGGTGTTAACATTGCATCATGTGTTCTGTTCCGCTTGGGCGACACCATTACCTCGGATCTTCAGGGTCTCAATCATGATCTTGCACGCCAATACAAGGCATATTTTGTAATGATGCAAGAAACCATACAAATAGCATTGAAGGAGGGAATATCATTCGTTGATTTTGGACCCACCACGGCAAAGCCAAAGATGGACATTGGGTGCCAGAGCATTCCGTTAGTTGGAGGTATTTATTCAGTGAGCAGCGTCATGGGCTGGAGTATTAGCATGTTTGCAAAAAACATTGAGCTAAATAACTAGTACTTTGCGTATATTTCCGACCACTATCCGATGTTCTGCATTGGTCGTGAACCGACTCGGCGCTATGTAGTCAGATAGAAGAAGACATTATTTATTTTTGAACAAAATATCGCTCCTCTGTGCAGTACTTCTTCCCTTGTAATAAGAATTTCCTGAAATTACCATTTATATGAAAGGGCCTGAAGGAAATCTTAGGGAGCTAATACCGCGGTGCTTTCCCGAGACAAGGAGATCAAAAAAGCAGACTGTGCGCACAGTACCATCATAGATACTCGACAACCTTCTCATTTTTCCTTCAAACGTCCGAGCATGGCGCACGTGTTGAATCGTAAATATTGAGACACACATGGGGCTCACCATCGATGCTTTGTTCGGCAACTCGACCGATTAGTCGGAATTTTGCCTAATCGATCCTGGCATCTTCGACTATTGTGGGCCGCAGCTTAGCCGCATCTGTCACGAGAAAATAAGCGATGACGAGGCAGTCAGAAAGTTAAAACCAAGCTCCATCAGCTTGTTCTAAACCACCGAAAAGGATGACAATTTTTGGTATCATCGCCGCCTATCCTGGGTCTGGTGAAGGACCCTTTAGGTCGTAGAGCGATGATCCATGCATATGTGCGGCGGTCATCATCATCTCCATTGTTAGACATTTAGACGGTGGAACAAAGAACGATGGAACAAAGAACGGCTGAGATGCCGCTAAAAGAAGCGCCAGGAAATTGAGATAACGAGGAAAATTAGACGAAAAGAGCCGGTATATATTTAGTTTGAGTGGCTGTCGAAGGCATTTTCCGAGCAGGTTTGATATATCGTTTCTCATCGAGGCTCACATTGCAGCATTTAAGATCATAACAGAAACCCCTGAACTCACTCTCCAGCATGTCAATGGAAGCTAAATCAGAAAGCACGCTTGTCGTGCATAAACAAAGTGGTAGTCTGAGCGCGAGTCCAAATCAAGAATCAGATCTGAAGAGCCAGCCGAACGAGCTTTCGCAGCGTTTGAAAAAGGGACTTATCTTTTATCGAGTTTTAAAGAAACCATTTTTTCTCTCCATGAATCTCATGGGGGCTATCGCTATCGCTGCCTCGATCATTAGCATGATCTTGCATATGCAGCATTATCGAAACACATTTTATCTAAGCAGCACGCATCCAGCTTATGCCATTGGCTTACAGCAGATTATAGTAATATTTCTGACCATAATAGGACTGCTATTTCTTTGCCTTTACCAAGTAAAAGTTGATAGGGAAACCGAGCTCCAGCAAGAGCTAATAGCCAAGGATGCAGGGGGAAAATTAGCCCAAGATACTATCCAGAAAAACGGGAAAAAATCGGTGGAAGAAGAAGCACAAAAGAGAGTGATACGGAGTCTTCCTAAATATATCCCGTCTTTCCTCAGAAATGCGACTACTGGAGAAATACTGCAGTCTGTGCTCCTCTTCATTAACCTAGTATCACTGGTGATAGCCATTATGGAGCTGTCAGCCACTTCAACCTATTCCAATGAATTTTCCGACGACCGAGCTATATCTTCTGTACATCTTATTGCTGCAGATGTGGTGTCCATTGTTATGCATGCAATATTCGGTCTGTTCGCCTGCCTCATGCTTTGGTGGCCGATTGTTAGAATTGCACGCCGGTGCCTTGTTATTATCGCAATAGTCCAGTTCATCATCGCTACTATCATTATCGAGATCAATTTCAAAGAAGGTACCAAAAATCATTCATCTTGGAAAGGAGTTAGCGTTGCCACGATATATACCAGATTCTCCTTTTTCATCCACGTTGGAGCATTCGAATCGGCCCTAGCCATTGTTACACTTGGCTTATGTTCAACCTTAACACATGACAATCGCTTATCTGTTTTCATAACTAGATTCATCATTTTTTTCTGTTGTATTACCGCATTTGCAGTTATACTCGATATCGTTTATTGCGGACTTGCACTGTTTATGCTCGACAAAAACAACCCGACAATCCGTACCTCAACATTATTTGCCAACGTTATTCTGTCCTGGGTTATATTCATCTTACATTTTACCGCTCTAACGGCCGCAGGCTACTTACAAAGTAGGCCAAGATCACCCATTCGTGTGGAGATTTTTGATGTGAATGAGCTGACAGCTGCACAGACCAAGGCTTTTGCCACGCTTATTGATAGATTTGGAAAGGTAATTCCTGGATCTCCTTCTGGAGATACTGCCATGAGTATGCTCAAGACATACTCAGCAGCGAAAGTGCCTGGAATGAAGTGCAAAGTCCTTCGAATATATAAGCCCTCCAACGCCTTAGCCAATGCCAACGACTTAGCCAGTGTAAAGGCCAAAGCCAATAGAAAAGCCAATCAAGAAAAAACGGATTATTATGCCGAGAGAGAGTACCAGAACCTTGATAGAGGAAATGTGTTGCCTAGCGCTCTAGAATTGGAGTTAGAAACCAGGCTGGAAGGGGCCAAAGAAGAGCCTAAAAAACTGTCAAAGTTTCAACTCAAAAAGCTCAAGAAGAAGGCTGAGGCTGCTGGTAAGAAGCTTCCCGTTCAAATATCTCCAGTAGACGCTGTCAGTGAAGAAGAGCGGCTTAAGGAAATTGAATTCAACAAGAAGCTTAACTCGACCGAGGCTCTTGTTCTTCTCACATGTATTGAAGAATACGATTTGACCACCTCGAGCGACACGAGATTGAATCGAATTTTACGAAAAACCATAGGCGGAAAGTCAAAACTGCCCTCGTTCTGCAAGTTCATGGTGATCAACATGGGACTGCTGGGGTTTCACTGGCCATTCAAACAGGCTACTTTCTACTGCAGTGCAACTAAGCGACCGGTTGCAAGATCAGCCATTGTTCTCCGGGCTGTAGCAGAATGGAACGAGAATCTGCCTCGAAAAGAACGATGTGCAATTGTTCTGGAGCCTCGATATCTCAATGATGCCACTGAAAGAGCTATCGATCCGTCCGGATGGAAAAGAGTTCCGCTCCCTCCCTCGCATATAGTTGATCTGCGGCCATTCAAAGGCAAAGATCTTAATGACTATCTGAAGGCCAAAAAGTACAGAAGCCAAGCTGCTACTTTTATCAAAGCCAAGGGCGAGGTTGTCGAGACACGTGACTTCAACGATGAGAATTGCGGAGAAGTGATGAGACTGTGGAGAAATATCGCCTCGAAACGAACCGGAGACGGTAATACCTCAGTTCTGGTTGATCCAACAGTGGACTTTTTCAAAACTTTAGGTGATGTGAAAATAAATGAAGCAGGGCACCGGTCTTTACTGTTTCTTAAGGTGGACGGGGTAAACATTGCTTCCTGCGTCCTGTTCAGGCTAGGAGACACAATCACCTCCGATCTTCAGGGACTGGATCATGAACTGGCTCGACAGTATAAAGCGTATTTCGTGATGATGCAGGAAACTTTGACTATCGCACTGAGAGAAGGTATATCGTTTGTCGATTTCGGTCCTACCACCGCCAAACCCAAGCTGGACATTGGCTGTTTGAGTATTCCTCAGGTGGGAGGCATTTATGCAGGGAATAGGATGATGAGGTGGAGCATTGGTATGTTTGCGAAGAATGTGGAGTTCAATAATTGAGGAGAAAGGCTCAACAAAGGTAAGAATACTAATCGGTTTCATACATGCCGGCGGTAACAACAGTCAAACAGCATGGGAAAAACGGGTGCTATATATTTTAAATTACAGTAGATTTGGAGATAGATATTTCTAATACCCCGTGTTTTTATATTACAATAGAAGGTCTTTTTCGAGCGGCGTCTAATATGTCCACTACAGTGTTTGGTGTAACGCTAAGTTGAGATAGCCGGTTTCCGGTTTTTGGAGATCAGCGCGATCTTGAGAAACCACCCAAAACCCACATACCCACCTATTCCCGTGATTCATAGCTAACGTATATAAATAATATTCTCCTCGAAGAATATTCAAAATGCCAGTTTTTCCTGCAAGAAAACACCTTTTTTGTCAAATTGGCTCAGCCGTTCGGTATGTCAACATGCGATATCTGGAACTCAGCCTCACATAACTACCGGTAAAGAACACGAGATTTAACCAACTGCACACAATGATTTCACATACAGTTCTATTCAAATGGAAATTGAAAGTCCGTCAAGCGGAAAAAGACAAAGTAGCTGAATGGACTCAAACACTGGCAAACTGCAAAGGAGTCCACAGCATTACCATGGGAAAGAATACTTCGCCGGAAGGACAAGGCAAAGGCTACGAATGGGGATTTATTCTTACAATTGAAGACGACCAGCTGGATCACTACTTGAATGAAGATCCTATTCATCAGAGCTTCAAAGAGAAGATTGTTTATTTAGTAGATGAGGTTTTAGTTTACGATATTACTCAGTAACGTGGTCGCCAATCTGCTCTGCTCCTCCTTCACAATAATGGTGATAGCAGGAAACCAGGGAGTAGTCACGGCTTTTCATGGTATTTTCATAGATTCATATATATTAATGCTTAGTGTTTGAAATAGACTGACTGATTATCCGAAAGTGATCCAAATCTTCAACTTTCAAGGAAGCGATAACTTTCTTTCACTAGAAGTCCTTGAATAGCTTGGGAATGTCTCTTGCCGCCTTGGCGACAACCGGGCTGTAATGCTTGTCCAAAAGAACCGTTTCCCAGATGGTCGCAGCTTCGGGATTGGTATGATCTGGTTCATCAACCTCCATGTGAAACACGCCATTGGCAACTCGATCGTCACTGCTATATAGACCACCGAGAACCGATTGATACTTCTTGTTCAATCTATCCAACAGACTGAGAGAAGCAATTGAGCTCTTCTCTGGCAGATGCAGAGACATGATTGCCAGTTTCTTGGCAAATGCCTGGATTCGCAACCGACTGGCAGTTTTTTGGGCAAAGAATATTCCGTCGAAACATTTGACGACCATTTCCATTTCGGTACTGACATTGATTCGTGGTTTCTTCTGCTTCTCGCTGAGCAAAGGATCTTCTAGGCGTAACGACTTACTGCTCAGTTCGATATCAGCATTCAAAGCCAGGGCATACAAAGCAGAGTAGAAATGCGAAACAAAAAAAGTCAAGTCGATATTCATGGTTTCAAACTGATGCTTTTTATATTGTCCTTGAAGAAGGGCAAATGCTGTGACTGTACAAAGAAGAGCCTCTCTTGTAGTGCTCTGTCGGAATGAAACCTCTCCATTTTCACCGGTGAGTTGCTGCCTTTCAACAATAAGCTCACGCAAAACTTCCAATAGATCTCCAAAGAAATCAGCATTAATTAGATGCGAAAACTTCGCAAGACCTTCCAGTGTAACACCCATAAGCTCCTTACTTCTCTCTTTCAAGATATTGAAATACAGAATGAACACCAATTTCAGAGTCTCACCTTGTATTCGTTCTCTTTCCTCGGTGGATACACCTGTTTCTGCTTCTTGGTGTTCTTTTTCTATCTGCTTCTGCTCCTTTCTCCTCTTTCGCTCCTTTTTGGACAAATGTACACGATCCTTCTTCTTGATCAACTTTGCTTGTTCGCGGGCTTCATCTACTCGAGCAAGCTGGACTCTTTCAAGATCAGCCTGGCCTTCCAGCTCCGTGAGAAGACGAAGATGCAGCAAGGTGTTGAGGACCTCGGGCTGGACCTTGTAAAACCTTGTTTTTGCCATTTTGGCAATCATTCGAACAATATCGAAAGATACATGACCCTCATAGTCATTCTGGAAGACCGTTTCAACCGTGGTTATACATTTCGAAAACGAGGCATCAATTTGCTTGGCCGACAGCTCCCTCACAATAATGGTGATTAAGTCGTTTCGGAAGTTGAAATAAGGCACTGCTAGCAGCATTTCACAAGCACAAGAGATACTAGCACTAGCCAGAGTATATTTTACAGTACCGGGCTCAGCTCTTTGGCCTTTTTTGGAGAGATCCGTCAAGATGTCAATATATCCTCGGTAATTGGCGGTGAGAGTTTCTTCAAAGTTTCGCAGCCTTTTCACATCTTTGGATACCTTTTCCTTCTTCTCGGTATCTGTAAGGGGTCTGATACGATACCCAGGAATAAGCGACTTGAATATGGCAACCATCGACAGAAGGAGAAGCCGTTTGAGTTTGAAATGCTTGGTGGTGGACAGAAGTTCCCTGAGCTCTCTGAGTTTGGAAATGTTTTCTTCAGCGTCTTCATTGAGGCTTTCGGCAGCAGAGGCAATGGTTTCTTTCAGATTGAGAGTAGCAGAATGGAGATCAAACGAGCTCTCTTCTTCCTCGTCTTCTTCTTCTTCTCTATCAGATAAACCGGCAAACTCTTCCTCTTCCTCATCATCTTCATCCTCCTCGTCCTCATCTTCGCTTTCCTGCGCGGCAGCTTTCTTATTTCTTTTACCAATTACTCTCTGTAATACGCCTTCTTTGGTTTTCACCGGTAGTCGCTCGACATCGTCTTCATGGCCATCGGCAAACGATCGAGGCCGATTCTCATAGCCGTACTCGGCCTCTTGAGAATCTTCCAGAGCACTCCAGGCATTCCGGCTCAAAGAACTATCTACCTGATTTAATTCCTTCGCACGCTTATTCAGCCTGCTTGCTTGCTTGCCTCGTGGGCGTTTTGGCATGTCGGGCGGGTTTTGGTTTGATCTCGAAATAAATTTTGGTGATCTGAAAAATATATTTTTCACCCAAAAAAAATAAAAAAATATTTACCTACCAGCCTTATTGTTCAACATGGGTCGGACCAAAACGTCAAAACACGAAAAGGAGTACTTTATCAACCCAACCACCCAGGTGGAAGTTCCCAGGAGGCGCAAGGGCGGAAAGGTGAAAAGCAGAGCTGGAATTGAAGATATCATGGACGGAGCTCCGGCAAACATGGAAGCCGACGATACCCCCAAGGCATTTCTTCGCATGATGAAGTACAGAGAGGAAAAAATGAAGGAAAAATCTGCAAAATTCAAGGTTACCAAGGAGGTTCAGAAGACCGATAAAGTCGAAACATACAAAAATGCTGCTAGCTCGCTCAAAATACAGCAAGGCGAGAGCCTCCGGGACTTTAATCGTAGAGTGGACGAAGCATTACCGATGATCCGTGCCAAGGGAGGCGATATTAAACGAGGAGATAAGAAGAAAATGCGAGCCCGGGAAATGGCGGCTAAAAGAAAGGAAGAGGAGAGGAAGAAACGGGGCGATGACGATGAAGAAGAAGACGACGAAGACAATAGAGGCAGAGGCAAAAAGGGCAAGGCTGGCAAAAGAGAAGTTTCGCCTGATCCGTGGGCTGTTCTGGAATCCAAAAAGCAGAAGCCCAAGTTCGGTGAAGTTAATGATGCTCCTCCAGAGCTCCGTGTGCCGAAGAAGCTCCTGAAAAACGTGCCTAAATCAGCAGGATCCATGGCCCGAAGACAAATTTTGGAACAAGAAAGAGAGAGAATCATTGCAAGATATCGGCAGCTCAAGGGCAATACTCAGCAAGACGATGAGGCGGACCAAGATTAAATCAAAGATGGAAAAGCACTGTGTGCAACGTTGGGGGGAAGGATCCAAGCGGCCAGGTGGACTACTGGTTAGGCATTACTGTGTGAAATCATTGCAGTGTGAATGGTTCAAATTCTATTCATAAACTTATTTACCTACTTTGCATATATTATTGATACAGAACAGAAGCAGCCTAAAGCTGCAGCAGCCAACAGCCGTGGCTTAACAGAGAAACTGCATTCAATACCTTACAACCAAAAGTACGCATACACGGCATCAAAAAAATCGAAAAATTTCATTAAATAGTAACGTATGTATATACATAAGGTGGAGGACCGCCGCCCCTAACCCACCAACATGGGGCCGGCCCCTTGCTTATCCTCCCTGAATACCAACAAAGTTCAACAGAGTTGGCAGAGGAAGCCTTGATTGGCACAGTTCAAGATTTTCAAAGTCGCTTTAAGGGCAGAATTTGCCCAATCTCCTTACATTTCCAATCTTACATTGCCAATCGTCTCCTTTCTCGTTCTCCATAACTCTCCTCAAACAAACGAACGGCTCCAAATCCTGCTACCGTGTCCACAGCACCTTGACTAAGACGCTTCACCAATCCAGGGTTATTAATCCCATATTTTCCCCACGGAATAACCGGCACTTTGACGATTTTTTGCGGCTTTGGAAGCCCTTCCAGAGTCCCCTTGGCCCTGAGCACCGCCAATGTCTGCTCAGGATTGGCCACAGCGTCGTTTTTTAAGTTATTCAGAGCAACTACATCCTCCTGCGCCGTTTTCTTTTGTGCATTCAGCAGAGAAAGGGCAGAGGTTAGTGCCACATAGTCCGGATTCTGGCTCAGATCCACCCGTTTCCGCTCCTCCTCGGCCCGTTCCTGCCGTTCAGCCTGTTTTTTCACCACTTTTCCCCCCATAGAAGTCCTCCGAGACTTGGTAACCCGAACAGTGGCTGATACCATCGCTTCTCCTGTAGATTTGCTTCTGGATTTCATATCGCCCGGGTTGGATGATGGCAAGGTGGAGAGAAGCAGGCGGGCTGGGATTTAGAAAAGTGGTTGCTGTGGAAACAAAGGGGAGCAGCTGGAAAATTCAGGCCGGGTAACAGGCACCCAAAATCACCAGCCAACATGAAAGAAATCCTTCATCTAGCCATTTCTGCAGTAAAAAGGGCCATGAACTGGGGCAAAAACTGGGTGGGGCTATCCAGGATGTCCTTATGGACACGCCAAATGAATGCATGGAGCATGGAAGCGAAAAATGGGCTGGGGATCAGGAATAAACGGTGGAATAGTTCTCTGCCCGAGCGAACCGACAAGAAACTGACGTCCAATTCACTCAGATCTCGGATCCCAAGCTTTCCGTTTGGCAAGGACATTGCTCCCACTATTATCCCCAAGGCGAATACCCCAAGGGTGGGCAAAAATTTCTCATTTACCCAGCTGATGGAAACGTTGAAGAACACAAGAGAGCCGGAGCTGTTGTATATGGCGGAATCTCACCGACTGTACTTTATCACATCGATTGCATTGACATTTGTGGCATGCTACAACCTGTTTGATCTGGGTGATCGCAGCATTCGTGGTCTCAAGGAGATGTACGACGAGAATGAAGAAGATCTTCCCCAGGCCCAGAACACCATCAAAGTAGCCAAACGAGCAGGCTTGGCTTTTCTGTTCTGCGGAATTTATGCTGCTACTGGATTTCTTTTTGCAGCTATGCCTACTCGTCTGGTTCGAAGAATCGAGTATCTTCCTGGACCCAAGGAGCATATTCGGCTGGTGACCCACCCGTGGGTGCCTGGCAGATTATCTCCTGTCTACACTATTCCTATTGAAAACTTGCGAATTGGAAAAAGAGCCAAGGTGTGGACCGGAGGTGGGTTCTACGGCACTGCCAACAAGAGCTCGTACTTCTTCTTCTTGTTTGAGAAGGGCCACAAGATCCCGTGGATCGTCGACCGAAACGGCTGGTTCTGGGGAGACGGCCGGGTGTATGACGTTCTTTTTGGCAAGGAGCCTGTGGAACTGGCCGAGAGAGGGCTGAGCTACGACGATGTGATTCGAATCCAGAACAGTGAAGTGTCCAAGAAGAAGACTGAGCTGAGGCGACAACTGGGACCTGCCTGGCAGATCAAAATGGCAGGCAATATTATGAAGGAAGATGCAAGGAAGATCAGAGAGGCGGCCAGAAGGGCTGTTCAGGAGAGTATCAAGGACGGAGAGACCAAAAACGCCAAAGCAATTGGGGCAAAAAGTAGCAAAGACACCGTGAAAGACAAAGATGCCGAAAACAAAGCATAATGGGGCAACGTAAGACGAGGAACTTTAATTTGTGTGTTTTTCAATGGAGTCCAGTCTTTATCTGAATCTCCATAGAGTTATCTCCCCTTAGAGTCATATGCACAGCCGTGCACTGTGATCTCCTGTAAATAGAATGGAACAGTATAAAAACGATCCGATTTCATAATAAAACAAAACAAAAACAGATCAGATGATAAAAGGAAGCATGAAAAGTAATAACTAGAAAATTGGAATCTTTTTTTTCCCGTCGAGTTGGTTGATCTCTCCTTTTCCCCTTCGATACTGCTCCAATCCTCATATATTTAGGCTACGTTTTGCAAAATTTCATTTCTCCACATTACCATCCACTTGTAACATGAGCATCAACGAGCTGGACTTCGGCAAGCTGTCGATTAACCACGACGAGCCTTCTGATAATGCCCACTGGACGGCCTTGTTGAAAGACCAAAATGATCCTGGTTTCGACTTTGAAGTCAGCAAAGTCCTGGTGTTCAAGCCCAAAACCCCAAAGACCCAGACCGCCGTCCCGGTGGTGGTTGTAGCTTTGGCCACTACCCAGACTCCTTCTGGTGCCGTAGCGAAGGCCGCCGGCGTCAAAGACCCCCGATTGGCCTCGGCTGACCTCATTGCCGAGTTTTTCGATGGAATTGCCCCCAAGGATGTGGGAGCTCTGGCCATTTCCAAGGCAAATGCCGATAAATTGACGATTCTCGTGGATCAGCACATCACCAAATCCTCCAAGAAGATTGCAGTTCACCCCAATTCTGCCTCGGTGACTGTTTTTGTTGAGGGTTCTGAGTTGATCAAGTACTATGAGTCTCTGGGAGCCTCTGTTACGGTGGTTGATTTCGCTGCTGAGGCCACCACTGCCGATAAGGCCAAGCCCAAGAAAGAAGCCGCCGCTGCGGCTGCTGTGAAAAAAGAAGCTGCCGATGCGTCCACTGGAAATGCCCTTATCGGTATTACCGTTGATAAGGATCTTGATTTCCCCGGTTGGTATCAGCAGGTTCTGACCAAGTCCGAGATGCTCGAATACTATGATGTTTCAGGCTGCTACATTATGAGACCCAACTCTTATAATGTCTGGGAGGCGGTGCAGAAGTTTTTTGATGAAAAAATCAAGAGCATTGGCGTCCAGAATGCCTACTTTCCTCTGTTCGTCTCCAAGCGTGTCCTCGAGAAGGAGAAGGACCACATAGAAGGGTTTGCTCCCGAAGTCGCCTGGGTTACCAAGGCTGGTTCTTCTGATCTCGAAGAGCCCGTTGCTATTCGACCCACTTCGGAGACTGTCATGTATCCTTACTATGCCAAGTGGATTAGATCTCACAGAGACTTGCCCTTGCGACTTAACCAGTGGAACTCAGTTGTTCGATGGGAATTCAAGCATCCCCAGCCTTTTCTTCGAACTAGAGAATTCTTGTGGCAGGAGGGCCACACTGCTCACTTGACATTTGAGGGTGCAAATGCCGAAGTTCTGCAGATTCTCGAGTGGTACAAGAAGATTTACACCGATCTATTGGCCGTACCTGTAATCCCTGGTAAGAAGACCGTCAAGGAGAAGTTTGCTGGCTCTTTGTTCACCACCACAGTCGAAGGTTACATTCCTACCACTGGCCGAGGAATCCAGGGAGGTACTTCCCACTGCTTGGGCCAGAACTTCTCCAAAATGTTCAACATTACTGTGGAAAACCCTGAGGGCCCTAGCAAGCCTAAGGTTTTCGTGTGGCAGAATTCTTGGGGTCTTTCTACTCGAGTTATCGGTGTCATGGTTATGGTCCACTCTGATAACAAGGGCTTGGTTCTGCCCCCACGAGTTGCAACTACCCAAGCTATTGTGATCCCCTGTGGAATCACTGCTCAAAGCTCTCAGGAAGAGCGAGACGCTATCTACAAGGGTGCTGAGGGCGTTGAAGAGACGCTCAAGAAGGCTGGCATTCGAGCTTCTGGTGACTATCGAGACAATTATCGAGTTGGCTGGAAGTTTGCTGACGCTGAGCTCAAGGGTATTCCCCTTCGAATCGAAGTAGGCCCTGCTGACTTGAAAAAGGAACAGGCTGTAGCTATTCGACGAGACAATGGCGATAAGGTTGCCATCCCTCTCAAGGATTTGGCCACTGTAGTACCCCAGCTGCTGGACACCATCCACAATGATTTGTATGCCAAGGCTAAGAAGTCATTTGACGACCACCGAGTTACCGTTCACTCTATTGAGGAAATGATTACCGCAATCAACAAGAAATGCGTGTGCCTCGCACCTTTCTGTGGAGAAGAAGAGTGTGAAGACGACATCAAGGACCGAACTGCTCGACGAGACGATGACGAAGAGGTCGATGAGCGTGCTCCTTCAATGGGTGCCAAGTCTCTGTGCATTCCGTTTGAGCGACCCGAGTTGAAGGAGGGTGCCAAGTGTATTGGTTGCGGCAACAAGGCGGAGTTTTACACCATGTTCGGCCGATCTTATTAATCAAGAGCTGAGCTGAGCTGCTGGAGCAGATGAATTAGACAAAGTGATATAGACAAAGTGAACGAAGTAGATGATTGTAATTAATAATGGATACACGACGCTAATTGCAGCCTAAGACGGAGGTTAAATTGCAGCCTAAGACGGAGGTTAAATTGCAGCCTAAGACGGAGGTTAAATTGCAGCCTAAGACGGAGGTTAAATTGCAGCCTAAGACGGAGGTTAAATTGCAGCCTAAGACGGAGGTTAAATTGCAGCCTAAGACGGAGGTTAGATTGAAGCCTAAGTGACGGAGGTCAAGGTCCAGAACGGCATTTGCTTCAGCTCTGCAATTGAAACACTCTTCTGTCCACTTCTGGTAAAATAGTAAAGGCTCTGCACTCCGAAACTCTCCACATACTCTATACTGGGTCTGTAATTGAGACCGATCTGGGAGGTTTTATGGCTGTCGTCACTCATACACAGTTTGACACTGTTATCAGCCAGATGCCGAGTGATGTCCCCCTGCGGATAAGGAGTGCTCCAGCCCTTTCGGATAGCAGCTGTATTTATCTCGACCATTGCATCTATTTCCTTGATATAGTTGATGTTTCTTTCGACTTTGGACCACACCTCGGGCAAAGTTCTGAGATCTTCGGGAACAAGACCCTCGGGAGCAAAAAGTCGAATCAAATCGAAATGGGCAACAACTTGAGGTTTCAGAGCTACCAGGTTTTTGTATTGCATGTCAAAATACAGTGAGAGAACCTTGGAGACGTCGTTGTCCAGCTGATCCAGGATGGAAACCCATGCATTCTGGTCAAAATCAATTGGGATTCCCAAAAGATGGTGAACCGAGCCCAGCCAGATATCAAAGGGATACTTGGACTGAATGGTCGTGTTTATGTACGGGAAATAGTTTTCCCCGATGCTCTCTGACTCGAATCCGATCAACAAGTCGATTTTACCAGCGTACTTTTCTCTCATAGCTACAGCTTGTTCAATGTATCTATCAAACGTGAAGCTAAGATCTTCTAATGTAGTATTACTAGCTAATTCCTCGGGGTAAAGAGACTGCTCCTCCAGCCGGGGAATATGCTCGGTTAAGCACATAGTGGAGAATCCCAGGCTGATTGCGTGCAGAATCATGTCCTCCAGTTGGCCTTCAGCATGCTGGCAGAACTGGCCACTGTGCGAGTGGTGAGTAAACATGCGAAACACAAACGAGAAGGAACTACGGGGAAAACGTGGTGTTGGAAAATAACCGTGAAAAGTGAAGGTAGCATGGAGTGATATGCACCCTAACCCACCGACATGGCATGAGGCGGCCAGCCAACAACAAGATGACAACAAGACAACAGAGCGATGGTGTGAAAAATGGAGAAGAGGTGGGGTGATAGATGAGTTTATCTGGGTGCAATTTTGATATATGAGTTTCTGGAGATGCAATGGCAGGAAAACAATTCAATGTGTTATTGCTAGATTGGACGGTGAAATATACGAGGTAAGGCTCTGATGTAAGCCGATATCAATGGTAGCATATACGGGAGAGTTCTGTTAAATAAAAATTCGCTATATGATTATCTCACTATATGCCTGGTAGTGCTGCGCTTCATGGTGCGTCGCCCGTAGCATAGGCACAACTGCCCAGATCTCTCTTCACTGCTTTACCAGGTGAAACATCAAACTCAAATATATCCATGGGGACGCCGATTGTAGTACAGCTATTGGGAACATCTACTATTCCCGCAATATGGCCTTGGATGGGTGCAGTACTAAGCAACAGGTACAGCTGGTAGTCACTGTAGCCAAATCGCCGGAAGTACTCGATCACTCGAAGGCACGTCTGTCTATAAGCCGTAGTGGTGCAAAGAAAATGCTGCTTTCCTTTCTCATCAACGGAAAACCCTTCAAATGTAAGATATCGGTTAGGGCCGTAGTGCGGTTCAACAGGTCCTGGCAGAAACATGGGTGAAACCATGTCCAGATCATGAACACCATTTTTGAGCACATTGCACTTGATGGTGATAATTCCTGCCATTTCAATTGCACCACAGAACGAGATTTCTCCGTCACCCTGCGAAAAGTGCAAATCTCCAATCGAAAGCTTGGCCCCAGCAACATGAACCGGCAGGTATACTTTTGATCCTCGAGAAAGGTTTTTGATGTCGCAGTTACCACCGTGTTCTGGCCGTCCTGGAATAGTTCGAGCACCTTCCCTGGCTACGACGTCCTGGATCTCCTTGCTAGCCTGAGTGCCGGCAAACGAGTTCTTCGACTCAGGCAAGTTGGCCACGATCTTCCCAGTCAGTGCATGGGTATGTGCATGCTCAGCAACTAATTCGCCCTCTCTTTTGTTCCATTCTGCTAAAACCTCGTGAGATGGAGCTGTTCCAATGATCCCAGGGTGGATGATACCGGCAAACCGCACCCCAGGAATATGCCGAGACGAGCAATGAATGCCTTCAAAGTCAAAAATAGCCTTTGCGGCCTTGGGATAATGCTCATCGAGGAAACCACCGCCATTTTCCTTGTCAAAAATCCCACAATATCCCCAAGGCTGCTCATCCAATGGCTGTACATCCTGGATTTCCACAATCAAGCAATCACCAGGCTCTGCGCCTTTGACGTCCAATGGTCCGCTGAGATAGTGGATTCTTGTGAGATCGACATTTTTGATATCATCGGCAGAATCGTTGTTCTGGATCTGGCCGCCGGTCCAATCGAGACACTCCAACCTGACCACCTCGCCCTGCTCCACCGAGCAAGCGGCCGGAATATCAGGATGCCATCGGTTGTGCAGTCCGGGCTGTTCCCAGGCTGGTTTGTTGAGACTGACTTTAACTGCTGTTCGAATGGGTCCTATGGCCATGGTAAAGACAACTAAAATAGCATAACAGATTAAAACAAGCCCATTCCAGCGAACTTGTGTTATTTAAGCAGTATCTGCAGCAGCCGCAATCAATGTTTCGTACTAGTGCCTGGCTGATAAGATTAGGGCGCCGATGCGGTGGGAGCGCGGCAAGTCGGCCTGCCGCAGCGGCAGGTTTTCAAAAGTTGCCGCAGCCCCAAAATGATATCTTTCCACCAATGAAAACTGGTGAAACAACAATTTCCCAATGAAGATATGCCATATTCACCAATCGGTATACCTCAATAGCCAATTAGTCGTTTGTGGTGCCGCAAAAACTCGGCCTTTCTACCCTGCTGAATGGCCGCCGTTGAAATCGGTGAGGCTTATCTTATCGCTACCACCAACGTCCTCTTCTTTCCAGGCACACGGCATGAACATGCCGGACGATCCACCAACAAATCCACCTTATCTGAACGGAAAAAGCCTATTCATGCGGCAACTCTGTTGTGAGTCAGATATGATTGTCAATCAGCTCTACATATCGTGCGGATAAGGAAAGATAAATGGCGGAGTGAGACATATATAACATATTGCTAAGAATGTTGATCCCGTGGTTCACCTCTAAACAATCTCAAAAAACCAATTAAAAATCAGAATAAAATCAAAATCTGAACAAAATGACTGATACAGTCCTTTCCCAGGGATTCGGATATGGTATTGTTCTTGGATTGGGATTTGCCTTTGCAGTTCTTATGATAGCCGTGACCTACATCTTGAGCAAATATGTTGGAGAAATCCAAGATTCCGAGCATTTCAGTACAGCTTCGCGAAGTGTCAAAACCGGACTGATATCTGCTGCAGTGGTATCTTCGTGGACCTGGCCTGGTACGTTGTTGACGTCGTCTGGTATGGCTTACGAGTATGGAGCTGCAGGATGCTTTTGGTATGCTGTGGGTTTCACCATTCAAGTAACATTTTTTGCCGTCATAGCGATTCAGGTGAAGAGAATTGCCCCCGGTGCACATACTATAGTTGAAATTGTGCGTGTTCGGTTCGGGGCCACTGCTCATTTGGTGTTCCTGTTCTACGCCCTGGGAACCAACATCATTGTCTCCGCCATGCTGCTGCTCGGAGGATCTCAAGCAATTTCCTCGATTACCGGAATGCATGTAGTCGCTGCCGGGTTTCTTCTTCCTCTGGGAGTCTGGCTGTATACTGTTTCTGGTGGACTGAAAAGTACCTTCCTTTCCGATTGGACTCATACAGTCATTGTGTACATTGTCATTCTCATCACTCTGTTCGTTGCATACACCAGCAGCGAGCATATTGGAAGTATTGATAAGATGTATGATTTGCTGACGGAGGTGGCCAAGAAACACCCGTCTACCGGCCATGAAGGCTCCTATTTGACCCTGGCAAACCGAGATGCCCTGTTTTCAGGATGGAACATCGCCATTGGAGGCTTTGCAACTGTTTTCTGCGATCCGTCGTACGGCCAGAAGGCTATTGCAGCCAAACCTGCTTCTGCAATGAAGGGATACTTTGCCGGTGGACTGGCTTGGCTTATTGTTCCCTGGGCCATGGGAACGGCAGCTTCATTATCGTGCCTCGCCTTAATCGACAACCCCATTTCTGTAACCTACCCCGATGTGGTTTCTTCTAAGGAAGTCGCAGAAGGTATGCCACTACTCTACGGTATGACTGCGCTAATGGGCAAGAGTGGAGCATCTGCTGGTGTGCTTATTCTGTTCATGGCCTGCACCTCTGCCACATCTGCCGAACTTATTGCCTTCTCTTCTGTGATGACCTACGATGTTTTCCGCACTTATATTCGGCCCAAGTCTTCTGGAAAGCAGCTCATGACCGTCACACATGTGTTTGTTACTATTTTTGCCGTTGCCATGGGTGCCCTGGCCGTGCTTTTCAACTATATCGGCATCACAATTTCATGGATTTTGACTTTTATGGGCGTTGCACTGGGCCCTGCAGTTTTTGGAATTTCTTTGACATTGTTCTGGCCCAAAATGTCCAAATGGGCCATGATTATTGGCTGTCCTCTAGGATCAGTCAGTGGTATCGTGTGCTGGGTTGCAAGTTGTTATAAATTCAATGGGGGAGTTGTAAACAAGACTACTTTGAATACGGCTGAAGCTGATGCCGTCGGAAACTTTGTCGGGTTATTTTCGGCTTTATTCTATATTGTTATCATCTCCTACATTTGGCCCGATAACTACGACTTCGAGAGCATGGACAGCCAATTCAAAGTTGGAGATGATGCTACCGTCAAGGAAGCTGGAGAAATGAAAGTTCACCTAGAAGACAGAGCCGAACTGGACAGATGTCTGAAAATTGCTTTGTACGTCTCGGTCTTCATTTTCATCGCCCTAATGCTGCTGTGGCCCTTGCCTATGTACGGTACCAACTACATATTTTCCAAGACATTTTTCCGGGGATGGGTCATAATTATCATGATATGGTGTATTATAGCAGCTTGCTATATCACGTTTTATCCTCTGTACGAATCCCGAGACGTTCTTATTTACCTAGTGAAACTTGCTACGGGAAAAGCCAAGGCAAAAAGACATCCGGCAATGATCCACGATGCACCAGACATGCTGGAGCGGGGAAGTTTGTCGGAGGGCTCAGGAGAGGTGGAGCAGGTGAACATTGAGAAGAAGGAATAGTGTGTTAAGGATGGAAAAGGTTAATATAATATTTCTTATAGACCCTAGTTAGCTTGTTTTTTTGATTATTAGACGATAGAAGAATATGGCCTTAATTATAGGATTAATAGATATTTTCATTTCATTTGTTCTTATGACTAGCATGCCTTTGAACAATAGAAGTTAAAGAGATAGAGCTCTGTTCTGCTCAGCTTCCTCTTTTCCATCTTTATATCTAAACAGCAGTCTTATTCACATAAATATTACTATTAATCTATATGCAGTACGATAAATAACCAAAAAATTAGTACTGAAAAAAATCTTCCGGCAATCCCATTATTCCATCTTCAAGCGCAGCAATAGTACTCTCTTCTATATCAGCTTCAGCTTCCATATCCTCCTCTTCTGAAATCTCGCTATCCTGCTGATCATTTCCATAATCCTTTTCCGCAGCTTCGCCAGTGATCATCCCCGGCAGAAAGCTGAAGCAAAGATCTAGCTTGTGCAGGGCCACACTCATCTGTTCAGACCCAACCGATGACACTCTGACCATCCATCGATAATTCTTCAGGGCATTCTGAATGAATTTCACTTCTTCATCATCGACAGCAGTGGTAAGTAACAGCATGGCAAAGCTACCTATAAGCGCAAAGTTTGCACTGGCACAGCTATGCCAGAATGCTTGAACATGCTCAGGGCGCAGATCTCGAACAAAGTCAAGAGCAGCCAGAAGACGCTCTTTTGCAGCACTGCGACAGACTTTGAGCAGATCAGGAGGAGTTGTAGTTGGGTCCAAGGAATGGATAATTCTTCTATGAAGTGTGATCTCAGCCGAGAGATATGCCAGGTACAGATAGCCGTTTGAGCTGAAGTTTCGGTTCTTCAGCGAAGACATGCGGATATCATCGGGAAGACTCTTTGCCCAGTCTTTAAGCTTTTGTTGTAGTGGTCGAGCAACCTGGAGGATTTCCATGGTGTCATGTAGGTCCCTTAGACTCACGGCGGAGTACAGAGAGCGCAGCAGATGATCAACCACATCAGTAAGATACACCATGTACTGGAAAATGAGTTTCCCATTTTGAATATCTGAAGATCCCTCGATATCTGTTCCCTCTGCAAGAGGCTTATCGGGAAAATCATCATCCGTAAGCGGAGTGACGAGCCAGTCGTCCCGGTAGTTCAGATGGCTCGGACGACCAAGAGTTAGCGCATTCCACTTATCCTGAATCCAAACGGACCAAGCTAGTCTCCGTCTCAGTTTCCGTTCCCATCGAGGAATTTTCCACTCACGGCAATCGAGATGAAGTCCCAGGTCCTCGGCCAGCGATACCACCTGGCCCAGCAACGGCCAGCTACCGTTATTGGTAAGCTTCTGCTTCTGAAGCAGAAGGAGTCCTGCCTGAACCGTGCTCAATTTCGGCCGACTGGTCATGTGAGAGAAACTTTCCAGAGCGAGTTGATAAACCGCATCTGCGTCGGGTTTGACGGATTCTTCTCTTGTAGGAGTTGGTATATAAGCCCACCAACCAAGGGCCAATGCATAAATAGCACCGAGAAGAGGAGGAGAAAACTCCCTGTAAGAGCGCTTATACTTCTCAATGACGACTTTTTTGTGTAGAACAGGGTACGACGGATGGATCACACGGAAAAAGATGTCTACCAGCGCAGCTCCATGAGGAGCAACTTGCCGTTCAATGGCCTCCACGTATCGAGATATGTTTTCATAGCCATAAATGAACTGATCGTCTTGCATGAGAAAGTACATTTCGCTGTTGGCTCGACGAAGCCGGGATCCTCGCGGAAGTTCTTTTTCAGCTTCCTCCTTGACATTGAACTCGGCCCGTTGCAGCAGACTGTGATCCAGAAAATCGGTCGATCCAATGAGCATGGAACAACGAGAATTCTGCAATCCCAGCGTTTTCTTTAGCAGCGATGGCCCCAGCAACGAGCTGTAGTCACCAACCGTCTGATCTATTATGGACGGAGCAGCTTCAGGCAGGCTGGAGAGAGTACTGGAATTCACAGAAGTCATCACGCTAGACGTGCTCACCGATGAATTTCCAGGCGAAACCACCATTGATTTGATCACCGCAGATTTGGCTTCGTTTTCGTTCTGGTTTGACAGTCTCGGCCGCTTCTTCCGCCTCGTAGGCTCCTCGAAAAAGGTACAAGCAAGGCCCTTGGTCTTACATCTGTTACAGGCCGCGTCATTCTCGGCCAAAATGCACTTTTGCTTCTGCTTCCGACAGTAATCGCAAGGTCTCTCTTTGTACTCATGCTTGAACGACTTTGGAGACACAGCCGAAGTCGGGCTTTCATGCGACTGCGTCAACATGGCGCCCAGCTGAATGTTCATGCAATTGAGTACGGTTAACTACACTAAAACAGAAATAGAAACTGCTGATTTGTACGATTACAGCTTGAAATCAAATCAATTTAAATCAAACCAAACCAAACGGGATTTCAGAGCTCAGTTATGGTATTTGACACTACGCCTTGCCAGATCCAGCCGAATATTCCGGAGACTAAAGTTTACACGAATTTGGCTGTGGTAATGAGGCTGAAATCCACGTCGGTCGAGATACGCAGCTTTTGCTCCAAAACCCGCTATATGCTAGTTTGTAGTATAGTATAAATGTTTCCCGCCGCGCCCGCCGCTCCTATCGGCTGGCACGGCTGGCACCCCCACCTAAAGTGGCCTAAAGCAGTAGCCAGATGCGAACTTATGCGAGTTTAGTGAATCGAATCATCTCAACTCTTCGTTCTGCCGCCGATATTGCTACTGCGTATCTGCCAGTTTATTCCCGGAGAATCTTTCCAACTGACGCGCCGAAAAGGGCATCTTCCTTCTTTTATACCACCAGGTTGTCCGGTCTTGCCTGATCAGCTCGGCCTGTGACGCAATTTACCCGTCGATTACCACCATGAACTTTTTCTCCGAAATATATATATTTGAGTGAAGACTCACCCCATTATATTCCGTTATACCAACACCACCCGCTCAACATGACTTCAGCGATTCTCGACGATGTTCTCGACCAGATCGGAAACACCCCGTTGGTCAAATTGAACCGAATTCCCCAGAGCTTGGGAATCGAGGCCACGATTCTAGTTAAATTGGAATATTTCAATGCTGGCGGATCTGTAAAGGACCGAATTGCCAAGCGAATGGTTCTGGAAGCCGAAAAAGAAGGCAAGCTGAAGCCTGGATATACGCTGATCGAACCTACCTCGGGAAATACCGGTATTGGTTTGGCCCTGATGGGTGCTGTTCGAGGATATAGGACTATCATCACTCTTCCTGAGAAAATGAGTAATGAGAAGGTCAGCGTTCTCAAGGCGCTTGGAGCAGAAATCGTGCGAACTCCTACCGAAGCTGCTTGGGACTCTCCTGAATCGCACATTGGTGTTGCCAAGAGACTGCAGAAGGAAATTCCCAATTCCATCATTCTTGATCAGTATGGAAATCCCAATAATCCCCTGGCTCACGAGTTTGGCACCGGAGAAGAAATCTGGCAGCAGACTGGCGGCAGAATTGATGTTCTTGTAGCCGGTGCTGGTACTGGTGGTACCATCACTGGTACTGCCAAGGGCCTCAAGAAACACAATCCCAATATCAAAATAGTAGGAGCTGACCCTAAAGGCTCGGTTTTGGCGGTTCCCGAGTCCCTCAATGACTCCAGTGAACAGTACAAGGTCGAAGGTATCGGTTACGACTTTGTTCCCGATGTTTTGGACCGAAGCATTGTCGACGAGTGGATCAAGACCGAAGATCGGGAATCTTTCCTGCTTGCTCGACGATTGATCCGAGAAGAAGGACTTCTGGTAGGTGGATCCTCTGGATCTGCGCTCGCTGCTGCCTTGAAGGTCGCAAAGGATTTGAAGAAGGACGATGTAGTTGTTGCCATTATGCCCGATTCTATTCGATCGTATCTCACCAAGTTCGCCGATGATGACTGGATGAGCTATAATCATTTTGTCGACGATGCTACTCTGGCTGAAGCTGACCACAAGAAGAAACAGTACAAGGGTGCTACCATTGCAGATCTCAAACTGAAGCCTGTGGTCACCGTTAAGGACACAGCTCTGGTTTCCAGTGCTATTGACACTTTCCACGAAAAGGGTTTCGACCAACTGCCTGTTGCCAACGACTCTGGTAAGCTGGTTGGTTTGGTTACACTAGGTAATGTTCTTGCCTTTGTTTCTCGTGGCCGAGCCACCGTCAAATCCCCCGTCAAGGATGTTATGCTTGATTTCCAGAAGCTGCCTTCTTTCACTGGTTCTGCCGAACCTACTGCAGTGGGTACTCCTTCCGTCAAACCTTCCAAGCGAAAGTTTGCTGAAATCACGGTAGATACTCCTCTATCTGCCTTGAACCGGTTCTTTGAACACAACTCCGCCGCGGTGGTAACAGAACGAACTGCCGATGGTGTTAAGGCTGTTCATGTGGTCACCAAGGTGGATTTGTTGTCGTACCTGGCCCAGAATACTGCCCTGGAGTAAGTCCTGCTTCTTCTTTCTGCCTACGAATCTATGCATAAAACCTTATATAATATTTAAGCCGAGCTCTCAACGTTGCTCGGCATGTATGTGCTACGCTTTTCAACACTAGCGAGTGCTCAAATGTAGATAATACAATTAATAAAGTGTTTCTAATTGTTTAATACCTTTTCTTTCCTCCGTAAGGACTATTTACAATATGTATTACTGGTTTTGCTTGGCTTCGTCTTGCTTGAAGACCATAATGGACATGAGTTGTTCAGCACTGAGCAGTTAGCAGCAGAATCACCAACCAAAATCTCAATCTACAAAAACTTACTCTTCTTTGGTGATTTCAATCTTTTCTTCATTAAAAACCTTTCTCACTAGGATAAGTTAGTTATCGCGAATCTCAACAAAGCCACTACAGTCACTTACTGGCACTGAGTTGCTCTCTGATCTTGCTATCAGTGAGAATTTTGAAGTGAGTCATGAGAGAAGGGGACTCGCCAGGCTTCACATAACCTCGTTCTACAAAGAGACTCATTGTTTTATTCATTTCGGCCAAGGCAGCCGGCGATTTTGCTATTTTCTGCACCAGAGGAGCCTGAGCAAACTGCTGAGCCTGCTCGGGAGACAACCCAGGGGGAACATTGTCAGAAAAAGAACGCTTGAATAGAAACTTAGCCGAGGGCTTTGCTCTGGATGTCCGAAGGAAGGTCTGTCTGAGCATTATTTATTTCTACGGCCCAGGTGTGTTGAGATCAAGATAGTTCAGTATGTTGGACGATGAGGAAGGAGGGTGAAATTTCAGATTAGATCGGGGATCGGAAGGGTAAGAAACGACCGTGGATATCCACAACGAGAGCTAACTGATCTTACGAGGTGATAATATAAATACAATAAATTTGGCCCTAAAATCATGTAAAACCTATTTATACCGTAAATCTGCTCCGGAGTGGGGGTGGGGTGCTCATTTGATGCCAAGTTTGGGGGATTGCGGATCGAATCGTAGCTGAAGCTAATTCAACTCAACTAAAAATGCCACTCCTGTAGCGATCTCGTAGTTGCATGATGGTGACTTTCTTATCTGGTGGGAGATAGCTGATTTGCTCATCTGTGAGTTCTATAACCTGACGGATCAATGCTGCCTGCTGGGGGTCCATATTGGCCAGAGGATCCGAAGGAGGTGGAGGAGGTGGTGGAGCAGCCACAGGACCACCCATTGAACCCATTGGAGCCATTGAAGGAGCAATATTTTGTTGTGTGGGAACAGTAGTGCCTGCAGATGCAGCCTCTGTGACAACTTTGGCATCGACAAGGCCCATTAGCAGCAAGGCCTGAACCACAGCGTAGGTTACTTCCATGTTTTTCTGGAAATAATCATGAGCAGTGGATGCATCTTGCGATACCAACATGCGGAGTGTACTGATGAGCTCTAGGAGACGAGGAGGAGGAAGGTGCGACAGAGTTCGTGAGATGTTGTCGTTGACAATGAGATTCTGGGGGATATCGTCGGCACCACCAGCAGCAGGCGGCGGCGCAGGCGGCGCATGAGCCTGCGAAGAAGATCTATGACCTTGGTTATTATTGTAGGACCGATTCTGCGAGTTGTAACTCTGAGATTGGCCTTGAAATGCATGCGATTGTTGTTGGCCAGCCGAAGGAGGCATGCCATCTCGGGTCGAAAAGAAGGAACCACCGCTTTTCTCGTGGCTGAAATCAGCCCTGAGCGTGCGGCCTTTGAGCGGCATGTTATGAAACGTTTTGACAGCTTTTACGGCAGAATCTATATTCTGATACTCAATGAATCCGTACCCGCGCGAGCGCTTGGTTTCATTATTATACACTAATCTGAAGTTGACGACGGGGCCAATTCTTACAGCCATATCCTGGATTTGTTCCTTGGTCATATCATACGGAATATCACCGAGAAATACCACTCGTCCTGGAGTAACCCGGGAACTCATGGTTGTTTTGGCTATGTTCGGGCGATATCAATGTGGTTGGCCAGATCCCAACATGAAATTTCGCAGATCGACTCTTTCTATAGCACCGACCGTACCAACCTCAATACCAGCACCACCATGCTGCGACCTCTCGCCCCCGTCAGAATACACAGACCGTTAGTTAGACTGTTTTCCCGTAGTAGCAGCTTATCTGCACGAGGAGGCAGTTCGTCTCCCTTGGGATATGCGTTTTCCAATGATGAAGACGACGACGACTCTGGCTATAAGCCCAAAAATCCCAAAAAACCCAACTTGGTTGGTCTCCAAAAACAATGGAACAAATTGGATATGGCAGCCCAGGAGGATATTATTGCCTACTTGGAAGATCGAATGCGTGGGGACTGGCGGCAGTTGACGACAGACGAGAAAAAGGCCGGTAAGTACAGTTTGCCCTATAATTACCATATAATTGTAAAACAGAGTCACTAACTGTTTAGTTTGGTACATTTACTACGGGCCATGGGGTCCAAGGGATGACAAAATAGAAAACCCTGGCCAAATCTACGGCTCTTTTGTCAAAGTTATAGCGGTGGTTGCCCTGGGCTTGACAGGCTATAAGGCATATGATTTCCTTAACCGGAAGCCAGAAAACCAGAAAAACAAGACTCACAGCGAAAATTAAAGTAAAAAATCAGAAAAAAAATTAGGATTCCTTGTAAATATGTAGGTGCATAAGGCGGTTATTGGATATGATATGATACGATACTGTAGATAGACAATATATATGTATTTCTTCATGCATATTAGAGACTGCACACAATAACTTGGTCGTTCAAACAAACAGGCATACTGAATAACAAGATATCTCAACGATTAAACAGCTGCATCCAATACTTCTTCTCAATCTATCATGGTTGTAACTCTACTGGAACTGGTCTCTTCTTTAGTATGTCTCCTAAAAGTGCAGGCATTGACAGCTTTATATACCAAGTTGGCAATCTACAGACATACGGTTTGGCAAGTTTGATTGATATTCTTGAAATTGGATTTTTTGTTCACTATTTCACTAGGCTGAGAATGGTATGTAAGTGTGTGATTGGTGTGTTGTGTGTGATAATCGTAACGTCGTAGGCAATGTTCTTGCTAATGCAGATGGAGAAGGGGGGATTAAGTGAGCAGAGTTACACAGAGAGAGATTACTCCGACTTGATGCCTTCACCTCCAATAATCTTCTTCTTCATATCCAGCAATTCAGACAAGTCTCTTGCCTCGTTCTTCTCGACTACCAGATTTTTGAGCCATCGATTCTCCATCTCCAGCTGCATCACCTGATTCTCCAGAGTCTGGATTTTGGTCTGCAGTTCCTTGGAGGTTCGCTCCATTTCCTGCTCTCGCAACTTCTTCTTGATACGGAATCGAGCAGAAGCTGCAGTATTTCGTCGTCTCTTGTCTTCCTCGGCAGACAGCTTGGAGTTGGGATCCAAGTCATTGTCATTGTCTCCCAGAGGGTCGACAGAAGGCGAGCTAGCAGCACTGCTACTGGCAATAGAAGTTACAGTATTCTTTCTTGACCTCTTGTTTGAGCTGGCAATGCTCAAATCCTCGAGCTGAACCGACCGCTTGGGGGGTTCGTGCTTGTCCGCGTTGAAAATCGGCTTGAGATTGTTGTTATTACCGCCGTTGTGTCCAGACGAGTGCAGGGCGCTAGACGAAGTTTCGTGGTTACCACTGTGAGCCAACGAAAGATCAGAAGCCAGCGAAAACTGCTGCAACGAAGAAAAGTCTAGAGGAATCATCTGCACCTCTGAGCCGGAAACGCCGGCCGGAGACGACGAAGAGCCGGAAGCGGCCGACGACGACGACTCGGCATGCTGCTGAGCAAACTTGCCCTTGGGATCCTGCAGCTGGCGCTCCTGCTGCATGAGCAGATCGTCGACGGTAGCAGCAATGTTGGTGGACCGCCCGACATCAAAGTCAAAAAAGTTGGTATTGGAGAAAATCGACAGCTCCTCGTCATTATGTGCAATGCCGCTGACCCCATTGCCTCCGACGGAGTCCATGGGATCGAGCGAGTTCAAGTTGGCAATGAACTGAGAGACGTTGATGTCACGGTGGTTGGAGCTCATATTTTCGCAGCGGTTGAGTTGGTAGAGATGGGAAAAATCAAAAACCCGGTTTTGTGTGGATTTGCGCTGTTTATTAACAGTTGATGACTAAAACGATGGGGACCTAGCAAATTTGCAGATTGCGAGCCGGCACGTGACATCCCCACCACACCCCCCGGCCTGGATTTGCGCCATTGCAGCAGAATGGCGAAATCCGGGGAGCAACGCAAAACATTTTCTAGCACGGGTCTCTCCGCATCGGCGTAGGAAGCCGAATGCGGGGCGGATCCAATTGGATTGGTGCGGGCAGCGAGAAAAAAAATAAAAAGCTGTGGAGCGAGGAGTAGCCAGACAATTGAGGAGAAGTTGGCAGCTGCTGATTCAAAGGGTTTTGGCAGCTTTGGCAGCTTTGGCAGCTTTTCAGCTTCACAGGTCTACTATCATGCTTGCTTTAGCTACTTTATCCCGATCTGTCCTGGTATTTCCGCTGGCTACGTTTTGGCTTTTCGATTTACAAATTATATGGAGTGCATTATGGGTAATCTGGATCAAATAGGCAGTTATGTAGGGATCAACTGAAACTCAAAATATCCAACCACCACCGTTGCATTATCGGGTGCAGATGGGCTCAGGAATGGGCTGGCTGCTTCAAATATGGCTGCCATCAATCGTAATATCTCTAGGTTGAACGAGACGTGTCATATTATTATTGTAATATCGGCATCTTCGATAGCCAATATGGCAACTGCAATCATTCATTATGTCTATAGAGCACCTCGAATTACCCAATGCTCTACTGCTTAAACCTTGCCAATTTGTACACTTCAACACTTAACTTCTGTCACCAACGCGCCTGTAAAACAAAACCCGCTTGTAGCCACTTCATTCAACCACTCATTTAGTTAATTAATTGATATAATTGATTCTACAGGGGTCTCTTGACGATCCCAACCCAACACAAGGCATGAAATGGCCGTATCCTTTACTATTAATTAGACCTCACTTATGACGTCGAATGTAGATCAGCACGCAACCACCAGCCTGCTCACTCAAACAGTAGTGAAAACCCCCACCCACGTGTCTCCGACGGGTTTCGCATGTGTCCCCGTTGCATTGACTTAGATTTGAATTTGGCTTTGTATGCAATCGCATAAATCTGGACGGTTGTCAAGGCGAATGCAGTCACGTGCCAGACTCCCTCGTCCTCCTCCCGGGTAATGCGGCTACCACGGCTGTAGGCGCACCCTCTTCGGATCAACTATCCCTATCTCGCAAAAAAAAATCCGCGGTATCCTTTCTAATCAACTTTCCAACCACTGACCACCATAATGCTTGGAAACCTGAAAAAGGCAGTCCGAAATGCCCCGAAGGCCGTCAATCGTGCCTTCAAGAGCGGCGCATTTGCTCCTCAGGCCAACCAGCAGCATTTGTTTGAGCCGGTTGCTTCCAAATCCACGGTATCCCCTATGCGAAGGACCACTCCTTGGATCACCGCTCTTCGTGCTAAACAAAAGAAGGATCAGGAATGGAGATTAGCTCACAAGGATTCTCCTGATGTACCCCCCGAGGAGACCTCATTCTCCTATACCGATGTTAAGACTCACGAAGTGATAAACAAGTCTCGTCAGGACTCTTTTACTTGTGTACTGTTGCCGTTCAAGGATGATCCCTGGTTCCTCGATGCCTACATTAATGCATCTGGGCGACTGAGAATTGGCCAGATCTTTCAGGATCTGGATGCTCTGGCTGGAGTCATATCGTATAAGCACTGCTCTCCTGCTGAGCCCGTCATTGTCACTGCTGCGGTGGATCGAATCTTCATGCTTAAGCGACTCGACGATTTGTCTGCCTACAATGTAACCTTGTCAGGATCAGTCACATGGACTGGACGTTCCTCGATGGAAATAACCATCAAGGCCGCAACTCACGATGAGGAACTTGATCGAGATAAGGAATGGACTGAAGCTGACATTCGAGATGACGAAGTCTTTCTGACTGCAAATTTCACCTTTGTTGCACGAGACCCTACTACCCACAAGGCTTTTCCCATTAACCATTTTGTTCCTGAGAATGTAGACCAGAAGATTGACTTCATTCGAGCAGAGAAGTTCAACGCCCAGAAGAAGCTGCAGGCTTCCAATGTCGGTCTGAAGATCTCTCCTCCATCCGAAGAAGAGTCGAAACTTATTCATGATATGTGGATCAAGCAAAAGCATTACGAAGACATCCCCACCGATAAGCCTGCCCACGTCATTAACATGTGCGATACCAAGATCTTCTCTACCATGATCATGCAGCCCCAGTACCGAAACAGACATAGCTACATGATCTTTGGTGGTTACTTGATGAGGCAGACATTTGAACTGGCCTACGCCTGTTGTGCAGCATTCTCACATTCTGCTCCTCGATTTGTTTCTCTTGACTCAACAACTTTCCGAAACCCCGTTCCTGTCGGCAGCGTTCTGTATTTGACAGCCGTTGTTGCTCACACTCAACACACAACTCGTGATGTGATGGTTGATGGTGTTCCAACCCCCGTTCCTGGTACTCTGGTCCAGGTCCGAGTTGATTCTACCGTCAGAAACCTGGACCATGGCACCACCACCGATACTGGCCAGTTCACTTATAGCTACTTCATTTCTAACGAGAATCCTGCTGACGA
Source organism: Zygoascus biomembranicola (assembly GCA_030556875.1). Taxonomy (NCBI): domain Eukaryota; kingdom Fungi; phylum Ascomycota; class Dipodascomycetes; order Dipodascales; family Trichomonascaceae; genus Zygoascus; species Zygoascus biomembranicola. The sequence continues at coordinate 911,863 of JAKTUV010000001.1, forward strand.
GCGCGAACTTCTGCCCCAAACCTACCAGGAGATGATGGAATATCTCGATGGCCGACGCAAGGCTCTGGCTACAGCTGAGTTTTACAAAGAACGACAACTGGGCAAGAGTAGCATCGTTTCAGAGTAATTCTGCTAGCATTGCATTCACCTCAATTAACTATTCATATCTGTAGTAATCATAATCTTTTGATACCGTCGCTAATTTAGATCTAGCTATGTTTTTCATTCGTTAACAATTCAGGCGTAGCCTACGATTCATCAGCACCACCTAAATAACTGGACTCACTATCCAATCACACTACCGGTGGAGTTCCTTCTTCTGATGTATCCTCATCATCGTAGGCCTCTTCCACTTCAAACTCTGCCAGCTCCTCTTCGTCCGCAAGATCATCAAGGCCGCGATACTTTCGACGACCGCTGAATGCCTTGGGCTTCCATCGGCTGAGACCAGAGAAGAAGCTTTTAATAACGGCTCCTACCGTCGGACTCTCGTCGTCACTAAAATGTACACCGGAACCGCTCTTTCCTCGATTTCCTCGACAGATGAAGAACAGCAGAACTGCAAGTAATATAAGCACTACCACCAAAGCAACTGCTCCAGCCTGGTAATAGGCTCTCCACATGGCATCATTGACGAGCTTATCCTTGGCAGGAGAATCCGGAATAGTGTCATTAACAGGTGGTGGGCTCCAATCTCTTTTATTTGCAAAATTGTCAAACAGAGCCTGAGCCGTCAGTGGATTGTCCACCGCAATCATATGAGACGCACCAAAAACCTTGACATAGGTGAGATTTCTGTGCGAAGTAACCTGGCCCACGAGATCTCCGGAGTCAGGCATTGTAAAATCCTCCACTGTGGCATCTGGGGTCCAGCCACGTTCCCCATTCCAATGCAATGATTCTATCATATTTTCAGTTCCAAGACTGTTACAAATGAAATCCTGGTCTCCGGAAAATATCATCATGGGAACCTCGGCCAGGATACTGGGCAGCAAATTCACCGAGGGCTCAGAATTGACGGCCTGGAAAAACTTTGTCACCTGAGGAGAGCACTCAACCCAAGGAGCATTTCGATTGACATGAAGGGCTTCCATAACATCGGCACGGCCCAAGTAGGATGTGACTCGTGCGAGATCTGGAGGCCAGTTCATTCCACAGGCCGGAAATGAATCAGTGAGTCTCACGTCGTAGATATTGAGACACGTTTTTTGAGCGCCGCCGTCGTATTTGTCCAATAGGTCGGCGACTACAACTTCGCATTCTCCTACATGGACGGTGACTTTTTCATCCAGGTCGCTCAGAGCTTTTGCGCAGTTGAGATGGGCTTTGGCCATCTCTGCAGCTAAAGGAGTGCCGTCTGTTATTAGCCCGTGGGTCTGGGCAAAAGGCCGGTATGCTAGATATTGTCGGACTGGATCAATCCAGGGGTTGCCCATAGCCAGTCCTTGAAGTTTGATATATTTGGGATCGTCCTGGTCGAGCTTGCTGTTTCTATCGAGAATGGCCTTTCCAAAGTAGGGAATATATTGGCCAGCGTAGCTCTCACCTGTGAGATAAAGGTCATTCATTCGTTCATGAGGGAAGGTTTCATAGTATTTGTCCATAAACTGCAGCAGATCAGTGGCTACATCTTCCAGTTCTCTGAGATATCCGTGATCCACCATGGAATATCCCACTCCAAGAGGTTGATCTATAAACAAGAGATTGGCATTTTCATGCCAGCTCCCGGGGTTCAACCCAACAGTCTGGTCCGATTTTATTCGCAAAGGACCAATCTCCATCATCATTCCGTCCATGGAAGAACATCCCGGTCCACCATTGAGCCAGATCACCGTTTTGCCGGGACTTTGTTCCTGGCGAGCCTCGACGTGCCAGAAAAACAGTCTGCCGGCATGAACACCGTCATCAATCGGCAAATGTCCAGCATGCATCACCGGGAGTTGTTCATCCTTGTCGAAACCCGGCAGATCCGACACGAAGAAGGACGCTGCAGCGGGTTGTTCAGCCCAAATCTGAGCAAAGTTCGCAACTGCACATAGCACAACAGCCGATATCGGTCTCATGGTGATTTCGCGATGACTACTTGAATCAGCGATACAGCTGTCAACCCAACTGCTTTATATTGCCAGAATACTAAGTAGCTAATGTTTCCAAAGAACAATAGGTAGTGTTTCCAAAGAACAGAAGCAGATTTCCCAACACAAAAGCCTCAGCACTAGAGAATAAAAGTGATACAAAAACTCCAAATTTCCGCCTTAGCGGGATGCGGGCATGAAGATCTACGTCAGAAGTGTGCAACGTAAACGCACGCAAATTGATATAAAGTAAAATAAAACACCACAACGCTCGCTGCGCCTACTTGGTGAAAGCCTTGGCCAAGCACCAAATCATTTAGCATATTAATACATAATAAAATTACACTACAAAGTACATAAAATCGTTAAAAAAGCGCTGCTTATCTTCTTCATCAAAAGCAGCATTATTAGATAGTAGGTTTTATCGGCGGATTAATCGACGCCGCTCCGGAGTTTCACCCTGAGACGGCAGATTGTTGTTTCACACCGCTGCACGTCCGCCCTCCAAAAAAAACCTTAAATGAATGCCAGCTCTGCACTTACGCTTTTCTCGGTAGCCATGCGAGGTACGGGAACTACCACCCGTTCTGCCACAGGCGCGTTGGGGGTAGTGGGGCCGGAGCCACGTCGGGCCTTGGTGAAATCCACTAACCGAACTGTATCACGTTTGCTATCGTGGGTTGAAGCCGATGAAACCTTTCGTTTCAGTTCTTGGGTTGGTGCCTCGTCTGAGGATGAATAAGCATGGCCCCGTTGGGGTTCTTCTCCTTCAACCTGAGACCAGGTTAGCTGGCCCCGTGAGTTGCGATAGGCACGAATATTATCGTCGTCAGACGTTTCTTCTCCCTGCTCTTCTTCTCCTTCGAATTCCTCGCCAGATTCAGCAGTTCGATAGGCTGAAGTATCGTCCTCACTTGGTTCTGCAAATGAATTGGCATAATGGTACGTAGAATCGGGATCTCTGGGGTATGCTTCATCGCTGGACGCTTCTCGCTGATGATCTTCACTCACACTCTGCAAATTATTGCTGCTCTGCAAGTTGTTCGAGGTAGCTGCCAATCGCTGGCTTTCACCGGAAGAGCTATATGAGCCAATGCTGGTGGAGTGTGAATGTCCCGCTAAAGAACTCTCTCGACTGTGGTCTCCAAGCTGCTGAATGATGCCAGACGAAGCGTCGCTAGGCTGCATACTATGATGAGGAGTCAGAATAGTGCTCTGAGTAGGCTGCATGAAAGTACCTCTATCATTGGGGTTTCTGGCCGTCTTACTCTCTCCATAGCTATCCCGGTCAACCAAACGTAGAGTCAACAACTCATCGGTCGAAATCGTGCCAATTGATCCCAGACTTTCATGCTCCTGCCATCTCTTGTCAGACCCGTCAGTTTGCCTCCAGCTGTTTCGAGGCTTGACTTTCTTTTCCTCATTTCCCTTGTACGGAGTAGTGAGGTATGCTGGCATCACCTTTCTACCGCCAATTACAGCTGTAGTAGTTGTAGCCGACATATTAGAGGGCGCGTCACTTGTAATAGCCTGTCCCACTTGGTTGTTTGGCGCAGAATTGGCGTTGTTCGAGTAGCCAGTAGCTTGAGCCCTGTTGGCATTACTGTGCTGGTGAGCATAAGTACCTGCACCAGCAGCAGCACCAGCAGCGACAGCACCAGCAGCAGCCAAGTTTCCTCCTCTAGTCGCAGGTTTCTTGGTTTCGGTACTATCCACCGAGCTATTGTATGCATGGGTTTCGCTGGAGTGAAAGCTATCATCTCCCTCTTCAGTTCCATCATCGTCCATCTTCATGTAGTTATAATGAGACACACGTTTCGGTGAAGACTCCCATGGGCTACCCTTTTCACCATTTACAAACTCTCCCAGATCGGTTGAAGATGAACCAGGCGATCCAGGGGGTCGAGGCGCAACTCCCCCGTCGACCAGACCAATGCTTTTTTCAGGATCAGTGGTACCAACGGGAAGGATAGGGCGAGAAATCTTGGGTCTTTCATCTTCGGCATCTTGGTTCTTCTTTGCTCTCTTTTTTCGGTTTCCACAGAAGCAGCACCACAGAAAGAAGATTGCCAGAAGAATGAGACAGGGAATAAGCACACCAAGAAGAATAGCCGCCTTCTTACCTGAGAGACCATGGGCACTGCTTGAACTGGCCGCTGCAGTGGCACTGGCAGATGCACTAGAAGTGGCAGTGGTACTGGCAGTAGCAGAGGTCTTCGAAGCAGATGAAGTCTGCGTGCTCGATACAGCGCTGCTAGAACTAGTGGTAACTCTCTTATAATTTTCAATCTGAAAAACAGCAGTTTCGCTAGCTCTCTTGACAAGTTCCACAGCACGCTTTGCACTACTGCTGTCGCTCGTGGTTGTAGCCTCCAGAGTAACAGTAGTTCCTGAGAAATCTGAAGGAGGAGTACCTGTAAAAGTGTAATTATCCGCTGTGTAGGTAAGCCACGTCACAGTAGGATCGTAAGAAACAGTGATATCAACGTTCTTGTTATTGATGAAGCTGCTAATGGAGTACTCAAAGAACACACCGCTACTGGCATTGACAGGGTTCAACGAAGTACTGCTGAAGATGGTATCGTTGGCTCCCGACACCACCAAATCCAGCACGTACGATACCTCGTCACCGTAGGAGTCATTAATGGTGATGCTGACATACTGAGTTGAGTTTTCCATAGAAGAAGGTGCATTGCCTGAAATCGAGGCATTGTTCTGATTAACGGTAAGCCAATCCACAGAGCCATTGATGGCAATAGAAGAAATGTTAGACAGTACAGCAGCAACACCGTCGAGAGACAAATCTTGAATCGGTATAGCATACTCGAATTCACTGCCATAATTCACATAAACCTCGTCGCTTGTGATGCTGGTGGTGAACTGATGGGCTCCAACATAAATATTAAACGCAACTGAGGAAGAAGTGAAACCCGAATAGTCAGATACTAGGTAAAGCACACTGAAAGACTCAGCGGGAGCAATTTCAGAGTTAACTGACGGAGCCGTACCGCTGAATGTCTTAGTAGAGCTGTCGAAACTGAGCCAAATCGGCAGAGGAGTATGAGCCTCGGAAATGCCTGCATAATAAAGTATAGGCCGCGAGGACTCAGCTACATAGAAATCGCTGGGGAAAGAAAAATTGAAGTTTTCACCAGGACTAAGAACAAGAGACCCGTCACCAGCTACAGATCCTGCAGTCTGTAGAACAGCAGTGATATTAGTGTCCGAGTTGATTACCGGACCAGCATTAGCTGTAAGGACCAGAGTACAGGAATCAGAAGACGAACCCGAACTATCGACAGCGGTGATATTAAACGATAGCGTCTGGTCTCCATCTGAACTTTGGTCTGATGAGGGGGTTCCTGTCAGGGATCTTGTGGAATTGTCAAACGACAGCCAGGACGGCAGTCCGGCGACAGTATACTGGAGCGAAGAGCTCGATGTGAAGGTATCACTAGGTACCTGGTAGGAATATGCTTCGCCATATCGCGCCACTGGAGGATTCTGAGAGTTGAACGGATATGCTAGGGTTGGCGTCGCCGAAACAATGCGTAACAGCGCGCATGCTGCCAGGAGCACAGTTGAGGGGATCTAAAGAGGGTCAGAATTGAACAGTCCACGGCAAAATTAGCGGGTTTACTTACCATGAGACCACTAGTATATAAACCAAATAAATAACGAATGAATGGAATCGGTCGGTCGGGTGGTGAGAAGGTGAAAACGTCCAGTCACGGCGGTTGTACAGTTTCTTCACGCTACGAAGCCAGGGGCAGGCAGGCCGTGAAGATCGGCGTTTGTGTGGCTGACTTTTACGGGGTAGCAGCACAAAATTCAGCAGACGACCAAGTCGAAAACAAGGGCTGCAGGGCTTTTTTCAAAACTGGATTTACCGGGGTTGTTAATGTCGAAGAAACAGAGGATTCAATGTCGTTTACGTCGAGCTGGACCGGAAGTTGAATGAGATTTTGCCAACGGTCACTGAAACACCGCCTAGTATATATAAAAAAAAATTACTCAAGCAGGTTCTCTCGCAGGGGCAAATATTTAGGCACAAACATAGTTATATAATTGACGTGAACGTGCGGCCATGGCAAAAAAGCAAGGTTTGCATAATGAATTGGCAGATGTGAAACCACAGCAGCAGATATCTGGCCAGAAACAGCGTGGGTTCAACCCAGCCAAGCTGGTTAAATGGATGGGTTTCTGAATCAATCAATTAACCACTGGTAAAGTGGCTTTCCAATTGTCTACGCATTTCTACATCCACATTCGCCATTAATTGCGCGTACGCGTGGTGGTGCGACTCCTGGCCTGAGCGTTAAGTCGCCGTGTTAAAGGGGGGAGGGAGGAAGAGTGACGGTACCCACCACCCCCTTGATAGCGTTTGGGTCGCCATGGTAAGCTTTAGGTGGGCCAATTTGGGTCCAACCAGCCAAATCCAAAGCCAAACCGAACCAAGTGCAGCCATGGTGGTATATCGGTATACAGGATCGTCTAAATTACCGCTTGAGTGGCATTTGTGAATTGCAGAATGGCAGGAGTAGCTGCATGTCAGTTCAATCACTGCTTTCCCCTGCCGTGCAACTCCACACCGAATACCTTAAAGCAGCGCAACAACTCCGGTATTATCCAGCCACAGGGTCTCATAGCTGCAATCCCCCGATCCAGACTCTACTGCCAGCCATCCCAAATGTGCGAGCCTCGTCTCTAAATATTGGTTTCAGTTGACACAGATGAGCCGCATCTGCCAGGTTAGATTGGATCTCCATCCCTCCCCAGATCGCTTATGTCAGCCGCTCATCGATATATGACGAAAAACAGGGCCGCAGCTGTTGAGGCAGATGAGCAAATACAAATACAACCAAGCCAAGCCAAGATGGAGTAATCTGCTCCAGCTGCTCACTGTAGAGGTAATTTACTGCGATTAGCCGAACCCAAGCACCTCTCTTCCACATGGCATGTCAACTATGCTGCTCCTACAGTCCAAGACACTCCACCTCCTGTAGTCGTTTCACCACCATACCGAAGCTGTGCTTTTCCACCAAATATGCCATCAAAATGACATGTCAGTCTCACTCAACAAACCACATCTGGGGTGCTCAGCAAACTTCCCTTCCTACCTCCTACCTCCAATTCCCAATTCCCCTCCCCGTATCCTCACATAGTCACTCACACCCCTCCACCTCCTACTACCTTTTCATCTTTTTGACTTTCTGTCAAACCCACGATATGTCCCTGCTCCCATTGGCTGCTCCTTTGGGTGCGGCTGGTGTCGTCAAAGCCCCCCCCGAAATCCAAACATGGCTTGCGCAGCATTTATTTATTATGGCTGGCTGGGTAGTCAGGGACCAACACCGTCTGTTTAGCAGAGCAGCGAGCGTTTGAAAAACAGCAGCCCAGGCCGCCGGGGATTTATATAAATATTAGAAATAGGTTGAATTTAAGCTTAAACTGGGCGCGGAATTTGAGTGCTTTTTTATATATCTCCCGCACTTGCTCCGAGCACTGCCTGAAGGGCCCATCGCTTTTGCCTTTTTAAGAGCGGTAATATCGCAACAAAACCAAAGCTCCCTTTGTACGTTAGCATTGCGCAGTGCAAGATGGAGGTACGTAACTTGAACAAAACAAACCAGCCAAACAGCCGTCGAAAACACACGGGCTGGTTACAGCACTGTGTATTGATGCCTTTGTCATTACCAGTTAACTGTTTAATTGGGCCCCCAATCCAGGCAACTGGACTCGGCGGCTCGGCTGCTGCAGTTTACATTGCTTTGAACCCTCAACTAACTCCTTTTTTATCAGCTGCGTCCCGATAACTCTGTCGCCAGGCAGCGTAAGTCGTCTGATGCTGTGCTGAGGCCGTCTCCGGACACCCAGTATGGGTTGCGACTGGATATTGGCAGTTTGGGCTCGACGTTTCGAGATTCCAGTCGAAGCCCCAGGGACCCAAACCGCTCGTTTGAAACCCCCATCAGGAGCCCCGATTCTGCTACTTCTAATCCTAGGTCGAATTCCCCGAACCTTGTGATTCAGGCCGGTCAGGCCAGGCCCGAACTTCATTCTACCGTTTCTTATGGGTCCGGTTTGTCGACTGATTCGTCCGATAGAGTGTCTGCGAATGCTTCTCCCCTCTCGTCCTCCGTCAAAATAGACTGGATAGGGTCAGACTCTTCTTCTTCAGAGCTTACTCGGGAAACTAGTAGCGCTACGGGGAGCAGTACTGGCATGAGAGGTAGCAAGATCTATGGCGATCTGCCCCTGCATGTCTCGTCTCTGTCCTCAAATGTTTCCAAGCATAACCTCACACCGTCAGATACTCTAAGCAATGTTTCCGATGAGGTGGTCAACTGGGCTGTCAAATACTTCTCCGACATGCCGGCTTCGTCGCCTAGTTCTACCTATGCGACCACCACACACTTCCCCAAGTCTCGTCCTAAGACCTACATACCCGTTCTCATCTCTTTATTTGCATTATGTTTTGTTTTCTACGGTGCTCTCTGTTTTATTCATATTAATACCTTCGTGGACGGAGTCGACTGTCAGATGCCGTACATGGTTCCCACGTACCAGGCCCTCCACGACTTCAACTCTTCTCATACAAGATTCTCTTCCAAATATCATCTCCTACTTTATAGAGAAGATGGAATCGACAGACCGGAGTTAGATTCGTTAACAGGCGTTCCTGCGATATTTATTCCTGGAAATGCTGGCTCTTTCCGCCAGGTCCGATCACTGGCTGCTGAATGCTCGCATCAATATGACGATATGCTGTCCAACATGCCTGAAAATGGCTGGAGTGAAGATGATATGCCTGGTCATATTGACTTTTTTACCGCTGATTTTGGCGAAGATCTTACAGCATTTCATGGCCAAACCTTGCTGGATCAGGCCGAATATCTCAACGATGCAATATCCTACATCCTTAATATTTACCACGATATTGCGGTCAACAATGGTCAGCCTCTTGCTTCTGTCCCACGGTCAGTCATTTTGGTGGGCCATTCTATGGGAGGAATGGTAGCAAGAACGATGCTCATGAGACCAAACTATCGTCCAGGGTCTGTCATCACAATTCTAACTCTCGCCGCTCCCCACTCTCTTCCTCCGCTAGCTTTTGACAGAGAACTGGTCACGTTATACGAAGACGTGAACAAATATTGGGAGGAGAGCTTCTCACAAGAACTGATGGGAAGAAACCCCTTGGCTCATGTCAGCCTTGTCTCTATCGCGGGAGGTAAACTGGATCAAATGATCCCTCCTGAGCACACTTCTGTCAGCTCTTTCGTGCCCGATACAAACGGTTTCACCGTGTTCACCTCTACTATTCCTCATGTATGGGCTGGTGTGGACCACCAAGCTATAGTATGGTGCGATCAATTGCGAAAAGTTCTTGCTTCAACACTTCTCAGCATTACAGATATACATAATCCAAGCAGAACGAAATCAATTGCAGAAAGAATGGCGATCTTCCGACAGAGGTTGTTGACTGGTCTGGAGACCCCGCCCAAAAATCAGCATCGACAGCAGCAGAAAGGACTGGTAGTTTCGCATAAAGATGTCATGAGAAATTTAGACACCATGCTTCTTTCGGGATCTTCTCCTGCTGACGTTATTTCCGTTGGCCAACAGCTACGGCTGAGGAATCTAGGAGTGGGCGAGCAATCCCCCAAGATGCATTTATTCCCGCTAACAGCTGATAACCGGTCGTTAAACAGCAGCGAGTTCTCTCTTCTAACTGATCAAAAGGTGATTCGCGGTACTGAAAGGAATGCCAATGGCATATATGTTTTGGCTTGCCGATATCCTTACTCGACAGGGTATGATGGCCCATCATACCAAAGCGCGTTTGATACAATACATGTACAAGGATCTTCAGAAATTGGAAATGGTCACATTTCTGGCAATCTTGTCTGCAACAATCTTGTTGACGATTTTGCAACTCTTCCTAGAGCAGCAGACTTTTGGGCCAATACACAGTTCCCCGACTCTGAACACGGGCAAAGCGACCTGAAATATATTCATTACGATATATCGAAACTGAATTACTATGACTTCATCGCTGTGGTAGAACATGGCGAAGATACGTCAGGCGGGTTTGTCCTCGGCAGCATTGAACCTCGGAACAAAGTTCGCATTGAAGTGAAACAAAGCTTGTGGAGGACAATTCTCAACCGGCCCCTTGTCGCACGATTATCTAGTAGTCGTCCTATTATGGTCGATGTTTCATTTGATGGAGTATGGAGCAGCTTACTGGCATTTACTGCCCAATTCGGAACCAAGGAGAAGCAGAAACTAGGACCTTCGAGAATGGGCCCCAACAACCAGCTAGTTACCCCTATTATCCGGCAGTATATGGAGGAGCTCAACGAAAGCAAGTTCTACGTGAACGCCCACCCAGGCACCGTTGTGAATGTGTCGGTGCATGGCGTTGCGCCGTTCTCTCCTTTCACGATGAAAGGAGATCATAAATACAATAACCTGCATTTTCAGGTTTGGTCTGATGCCCAATCCGAAGAAATGACTATCAAGTTGAAGCTTGACTATATCGCAACTATCGGCCGAGTGGTACTTCATTATCGTGTGGCCATGGCTGTTTTTCCGCTTTGTATTGTATTTCTGGTGATAATGATCCAGTTCAATATTCATGGGACTACAGGCTACTTCATAAGTTTCGGGGATGGTTTGGAAATATTCTTTGCGAAATATTTTCCATACCTTCTCTTCTTGGTCAGCGTTCTGCCTTATGCAATTGATACCCAGCTAGTCCACAATCTTCTTTATTTCATCGAGCCATCACTGGATCCGAACATTGGAGAGGGTTCGACAAATGCTTTTGCAGATACCAAAGATAATGTTTTCTTCTTGGGTTTGGAGAGTTCGCATATGTGGATGCTTGGACCGCTATTCTTGCTACTATGTAGCGGGGTCTGCTATTTCAGCTATCACATATTTGCATTTCTAGTAGAGATAATCGCCTCGTCTCTACTTAAAATTAATAAGTGGTTTGATCAAGGATTCAGCGGTAGTGGCTTCAATGGGCACTTCACTGGGTTGGCCCTTTTCAAGGAAAAAGGCGGAAAGCGAAGGCGAGGAGCAGTGCTATTTTTGCTCATGGCAGCGGTTGCATTCTTCATACCTTACCAGTTTGTGGTTCTCGTAGTAAGCTTTGTTCTTATTATGACGGCCGTGAACGTCCGCTACCAACTAGAGCGAGCGAAAGAGTCGCAGTTCGCTTCTACTATGTCAGATAAGTCGGAAGAGTCGACAGAAGAATCTGATGCTCCGGAGTCTCGTTTATTTCGCATTACGAACTTCAACAACTATGTTATGACTATCTTCATGCTTATTTTCTGGATTCTTCCCGCCAATATTCCAGTCCTGATAGTATGGATGCACAATTTATCAGTGCGGTGGACCATGATATTTCACTCGCATCACAATCTTCTTGCTATCATTCCTATCCTTTTGTTGGTGGAGAGAGTTGCTTCTGGTAAAATGATCCCTAGAATGTATTGGTTCTCTCAGCAGCTATTCACGAAACTAATGCTGCTGTACTGTGCCGCTTATTGTTTGATGTTCGGTTTGCAGCGTGCTTATTGGTTGCACCATTTGGTGAACTTCTTCTCATCATGGCTGATAATGACATACTGGGAAAAGTATTTGCCTAAGTCCGTACTAGTTTCTCCGCCTACACATAAAGCATCACCCTCGCATAAATCAGGGAAATAAACCGTATATACGCATATATATTCACGATATATAATTATACTAATAATAATGAGCTATTCTAGTAACAGCAGTAACAGCAAATGCTAACAACATAAAGTAAAAGGCAGGTAGTTGGCCACAAAGGTAAGAACGAATTAGCATTAAAGATGTCTGTTCAAGATTGACCATCCTGATGATTTTCTTGCTTCGTACTATAATCGTAGTAGTACGGCTCTAGATCCATATTGCTGTTGGTGGTAGGGGATAAATCGCTGGACTCTGTTCTACCCATGGTGACAAAGTTTGTTTTATCCGCTGAAGAATAACGATGATGGCTGTTGGAAGACGTATTAGTATTTGTTGACATTATAGTAGAAGGATCGCTTGAAACAGGAGCAAAGAACCTTGTGCCAATCTCAGGAGAGAATATTCTGAGATGAGCCCATACACCAGACAGAGGAAGAAACGCAACGACCAGTAAAGACGTGAGACTGGAAAACCCGTCGGGAAGAGAATCTGGAGTAGCAAAATCCAAAACAGTGAAAATCACCGGAATGAACATGGTTTGAAGAGTGGTGATGAAGAAAATCTGATAAATATCCAGCTGTTTAAGACCCATTCGTCGACGTCTGGTAATAGCAATTACCAACTTAACACAGTTAATGAGGGAAAACATCATAATTGTTGCAGAGAAGAAAGGCGAAGCCTCATTTGCAGGCCATTCTGGCAGGTCATTAAAAAAATACTCAGGATCTACTACTCCTTTGCAATTGACTACTGCATAGTAAAGCCACACAGTGATGCAAGGAATAACACCTAAGGAAAGACAAGCACAGAGTATACTAAATCTTATTCTCTTCTTCAAGCCTTTGAGGAGCACATTGGTCTGCAAAATTAAGCAAACCTCTGCAACAATGATAATAAGCACCTGAATGACGGTACCAGCACAACTAATAGCAACATCTACATCAGTAACATCGGCATAAGAATAAGTTAGATAGGCTGCGTATGATGAGAAACTTCCCAGACTGTAAACCATCTCAAGGGCCGAGTGGATCAGAATTAAGGAAAGCGCAGTGAGATAGAGATAAAAGAATACGCTTTTGCTCTTGTTCAACAGCAGTACCAGCACCGCCGTAAGCGTAGCAGTGCCTATTCTAATGCCTTGGAACATTCCAGAAACCACCATATCTCGTTTCCAGGAATCCAAGTCAGAAAAGGTGTATTCAACCTCGCCAACAGTGGTATTGAGAGTGAACGTCTGAACCAGCAGCTGCTCGGGGTAAATAGAGTAGTCGGACATTTTTTCAAGAGGATTATCAGGGGGTAGGGAATTTATTCATGGTCCAGAGCCCTGTTTAAGTATCCATCTCTGGAGAAATCAATATGAGGGTTTCGAGGACATTTTCCATTTGATCATTGTCTGGACCCAAATAGGCAGTGCGGAGTTGCTGTTTTGCATCGCCGCAAACCCTCAGTTTTTCAGGTTTCGAAATCAGAGCCTCAGCTTCGAGATAATCCACATCCCCAATCACAACTAAGGGGAACAGAAAGTCGTATTCGAACAGTCCCAAATCGATACGAGATTAGCCCATAGTGCGGCAATAAGCGCACTACAACCCCCCGAAGCGTCGTCGACGGCCACCGGCCACCGGAATATATCAGCCATTGGGGCCGGACAAATTGGCTGAGCCGCAGGCGGCATGGAAGAAAGTTTGTGCAGTTTGCAGCCTGACCAGGTGATCCGCACCGAAGAGGGGTAGATTGGGGGAAAGATGGAAAGAACCAGGACTGCGGATCGGCAGGGCCCGGCAGCAATGAGACATAAGAAAACGAATTGAAATTTCTGCTTACTAGGCAATTGGAATCCGGCCATGTTTGCAAGGCGGCCGCGGTAGGGGAGTGCTTTGGTGCTTTGACGGCATAATTGATTTTTGCACCCACGTTGCGGCAGCCTTTCTTATCGCATCATCACCCGATTTTCTGCTGCGAGAAAAGGGAGTCCAGAGAGTCTTGAGCACTGCAAAAGGAAAAAGGGAAATAGATAGCTGGTTTTCTCAGTGAATATCGGTATATTACAGTAGTCGGCGGTTGGGGCCCCAGGTTGTTTCATCGATCTTTGTAAATTAACGATGGCCGGCCAAGGCCTACTTCATCTCGCCTTTGTTCCAAATCTGGTATGTTGCCAAATCTGGTTTGGTTTCGTTGCGCTAACCTTCTCAACTTTCCCAAAAACTTAACTTCCTCCTGTTCACTGGTTTGCCGGGAATTGTAGAAAACCTTTCTGCTTTTTATTTCATTTCAGCCTGCTAGCTATTCTTTCCGTTATAATCCCCAAATAATGAGCGATAACCCGTATCCGCAATCGCCCACATTTGGGCTTGGTTCCGAAGCGCTGGACGAGCCTGTCAAGAACCGGCTCCGTCATCGCCGAGCGCTTTCAGGAATTACCCCCCGAGAGCTCAAGCATATTGACTCCGTAGTTCCTCTCAAGTGCAGACAGCAATGGAAGAAGTTCACTGTTTCGGAGTTCAACGATAAGGAAGGATTTGAAGCCGAATTGGTCCGAAATGTTGAAACCACTCTTGGCCGTTCTCTGTTCAATTGTGACGAATTGGCTGCCTATACTGCTTCTGCTCTGGCTCTAAGAAACCGGCTCATTGTCGGATGGAATAGAACTCAGCAGAATGCCACTTTGGTTGACCCTAAACGGGTGTATTATCTGTCCTTGGAGTTCCTGATGGGCCGAGCCATGGACAATGCCATGCTCAACATTGGTCAGCGTGACAACGTAAAAGAAGGTTTGGAAGACTACGGATTCCGGTTGGAAGATGTAATTGAGCAGGAACCTGATGCTGCTCTGGGCAATGGCGGTTTGGGCCGTCTGGCTGCCTGTTTCATTGACTCCTTGACTACTTCCGACTACCCTGCATGGGGCTACGGTATCCGATACCAGTATGGTATTTTCAAGCAGAAGATTGTCGATGGTTTCCAGGTTGAGCAGCCCGACTACTGGCTTGAATACTCCAATCCTTGGGAAATCCCCCGTCTCGAGATCTCGGTTGATGTCATGTTCTATGGCCGAAGCGAGCGATTCACCGATGATGAAGGACAAACCAAATTTAGATGGATCGACGGTGATTTGGTAAGAGCTGTCGCTCACGATATGCCCATTCCCGGTTTCCACACTGAAAATGTCAACAATCTCCGACTGTGGTCCTGCGAGCCCCATGTTGAGTTCGATTTCAACAAGTTCAATGAGGGTGACTATGCTTCTGCCGTCAAACAGCAGAACGAGGCTGAGACCATTTCTTCCGTCTTGTATCCTAACGATAATTTCTACTCTGGTAAGGAGCTCCGGCTTAAGCAGCAGTACTTCTGGGTCGCTGCCTCTCTTTCCGACATTGTTCGAAGATTCAAGAAATCTAAGCGTCCCTGGAGAGAGTTTCCCGAGCAAGTTGCTATTCAGCTCAATGATACTCATCCAACCTTGGCTATTCTTGAACTCACCCGTATCTTCGTTGACCGTGAGGGTCTCACCTGGCAGGAGGCTTGGCCTTTGATCACCAAAACATTTGCCTATACTAACCATACTGTTCTTCCCGAAGCCCTTGAGAAATGGAGTGTGGATGTCTTGGGCCATCTTTTGCCCAGACACTTGCAGATTCTGTTTGACATCAACTTTTACTTCCTTCAGGAGGTTGAGAAGCTGTTCCCTGGTGACCGAGATCTGCTTTCACGAGTTTCCCTGGTTGAAGAATCCCAGCCAAAGCAGGTCAGAATGGCTTACCTGGCAATTGTTGGTTCTCATAAGATCAATGGTGTTGCTGAGCTCCATTCTGAGCTTATTCGAACTACCATTTTCAAGGACTTTGTAAAGATTTACGGTGCCGATAAGTTCACTAACGTCACTAATGGTATCACTCCCAGAAGATGGCTTCTACAGTGCAATCCCAAGCTAGCAGCACTTATTTCTGAGAAACTTGATGATCCCACCCACAAATATCTCAAGAAACTTGGAGAACTGAAGAATCTAGAGAAGTATGCCCACGACGCTGAGTTCCAGAAACGATGGCAGGCTATCAAGACTGAAAATAAAGCTCGACTTGCCGGGTTGGTGAAGTCTCAAACTGGCATTGAGCTAAATCCTAATGCTCTATTTGACATCCAGGTTAAGCGAATCCACGAGTACAAGCGACAGCAGCTCAACATTTTTGGTGTCATCAGTCGATATCTCCATATCAAGTCTCTCACTCCTTCCGAGCGACTCAAGGTAACCCCTCGAGTTTCTGTCTTTGGTGGTAAATCTGCTCCCGGTTACTATATGGCTAAGGTTATCATCAAGCTGATTAACTCGGTCGCTGAAGTTGTTAACAACGATCCAGATGTGAATGGTTTGCTTCAGGTCTGCTTTGTTGAGGACTATTGTGTGTCAAAGGCTGAGATCATCATCCCTGCTTCTGATATCTCTGAGCACATTTCTACGGCCGGTACTGAGGCTTCCGGTACTTCGAACATGAAGTTTGTCCTGAATGGTGGTCTTATTATCGGTACTGTTGATGGTGCTAACATTGAAATCACTCGAGAAATTGGCGAAGAGAATATCTTTTTGTTCGGCCATCTGGCTGAAGCTGTCGAAGACGTTCGATACAATCACACCTATCATGGCCATAAGATCGACGATAAACTTAACAAGGTTTTCAAAACCATCCAGGAAGGCAGATTTGGTGATGCCCATCATTTTGAAGCTCTCATTGCTTCTGTCAGAGATTCAGGTGACTACTACCTTGTGTCAGACGACTTTGCCTCTTATCTTGAAGCTCAGGACCGTATTGACAAGGCCTTTGGTGATAGAGACACCTGGGTTTCTAAGAGTATCCTTGCTGTAGCCAATATGGGATTTTTCAGCTCTGACAGATGTATTGATGAGTACGCTGAAGGTATCTGGAATGTTGAGCCTGTTCCTGTCAAGGGAGATGAAGATGTCATTGGTTAATTGGCTCTTTTTCTCTAATCACTATTGAATATTAGACTGTATACACTAGATAGCTTATAACAAACATACTAGCTGTAGTAACCTCAAATTTACTATATCATTTTTCTGACTAATATTTCAATTATGCCTCTGTGAATGGCCTTTTGTTTTGGAGCAGGCGCATTGAATAGGAGCTCGATGAAATCCAAACAGGCCGTTTGGTACTTTCAGATCAACAGAAAGCCTCCTTCAGACCTGACAACGATGGCATCCGATGCAAATGGAAACTGTCTATCACACCAGGTAGGTTATTTGTCCTCTATTCTCTCAGCACTCAGCTCAAATGTATACTTCATTTTCCCTTCTTCCTCAGAGAATCCCAGGTACTGGTTATCCAGGCCGGCTCCCTGATTAATACCAACATCTCTAGTATGACTAATCGACCGAGATAAGATAGGAGCTATTGTTCTAGGAGGACCTGGATACTTGCCGCGCAATGGCCCACTATCCCTCTCCATCTCCATTTCTTTGTATATCTGCTCCTGTTGATCTAAGGGCAAATCATAGATTTTGCCCTTGCCTTTATCTTTTTTATTAGGGGAAAGTGCCTCAGATAACGGACAGTCGGGGTCTTCTTCATCGCTAGCGGTCAAAGGAAGCAGCTTGTCTGGAAGGGCCGCTTTAGGGACAGAAACTGAAGCAGACTTGATAGAAGGCAAGCTAGCAGCAATGTGATATGTAACTAGCGGCTCTGCAATCGAGGAGAGGTCACCCACCTGTTCGCTAGAGGTCCCTTTGTTTTCAGTTTCCCTATTTGGTGAACTGTTCAACAGTGGTGCGCTGATATGCTCGCTAGTATTCGCATTAATCTTATCTAAAGCATTGCGGAGAGAATCACGAGCGCTAACGGTAGGGCTGTTTTCACCATCATTGAGGCCGCCCTCAACGTCGTCGTGCTTAAGCTCAGTTTCGTGGAGTTTCGCCTCACTGCCATTGGTTCCAAATAGATCGTTGGTATGGATTTTAGCACCTCCGCTTGCTTTTTTCTTATTCATATTCTGCTTTTTCACACTTTTTCTTTTTCTATTTTTCCCCTTGGCATCTCCAGTAGCCTCGGGCATAGAGAAAGGCCCAGGAACATTCACTTCGGCTTCAAATTTCTCCGCATTTCCATTGAAATAAATATAAATAGATCCAGGTCCATTATTCACAATTTGGATAGAGGAAGGCTTGACGTAATAATCAAATTTGTCACTAGAGTCTCGTCTATTGGCAATATCGGGAGACTCTGCCTCAGTTTTGAAATCGGAGTTTTTTTTTGGCAAACCTGTATTGCTTACAATAGATCTTTCCTCTTGAGCAGGCTCATCCACTGTAGGCCTGGGCTCTTCAGGATACACAAAGTCAAATCGCTGATCGTCAGCGCTCTCTCTACTGAATAGAGACAGAGTCCTTCGGATCCGTGAAATAAGCACATTTCGGGCAAATAGAATGGAAGAACGACTACCAACGGCTTTCACTTTCTTTGTCGGTTTTGGTTCCTCCGCTTGTGTCATCTGAGACACCATTGGCTTCTTGTTAAGAGGGCCTGCAACGTGGCCGTCAGTTGACAGAGTCGTACTGGTATCAGCACTCCCAGAGGCCTTTGAAAGAATCCCATCAGAAGATGTAGAAATATCACGGTCATAAATAACCTCGGGAGCGCCAGGCTCGGGCTCGGGACTAGGAGCCCCTGAAGCAACAATGGGGGCCATAGCGAGAGGCGATCTAACAGCCGGTGAATAGGATATAGAACGAACTTTAGGCACCAAGCTGGATTGGCGCTGAAGGAGATGAGGGTGCGGTGCGGGGCCGTCTTTCAAACCCACTTGATTTCGCGTACGAGGCATAGGTGAACCGAAAGCAGATACCTTCACCTTACTATCAGAAGAAGCACTCAGGGCTTTGGGGGTACCAGAGGCTGTAAAGGAAACATCACAGACGTTATTGTCGGAAGAGTTCGCACTAGGAGAGTCTGGAATGATACCAACAGGCTCTGCATCTGGGGAAGAAGATGCCAATTTACCAATTGAAGCTTTTCCATCCGGGGATGAAGATGCTAACTTACCAATCGATGTATCTGCAATGCTGGAAACCGTGGAATCAGCAGTATAAGCAATATCAACGGTAGCACCAGCGGTAGAGCCGTGACTAGCTGTACTGGGATTAGCAGTAGAGACAACGGTAGGATCAGCAGGTTCAATTTCAGCAGAGATAGGGATGAGCGTGGTAGCAGCAGGGATGGTATTCACAGGTAATCCTCGGTAGGAAAAGGAGGCATTCATTTCACTGTTTTCCGATGGGGTAATATAGACAGCTTTAGAGGTAACAGGCCGTTCGGATTCCGTGCCGATTTCAGCCGACAAGAGATCTTCCACTATCAAGTCAGAGGAGAATGAATCAGTCTTCGCAGGATCTCTGGCAGAGGTAAAGAGTTCACTGGGGTTCCTTCTAGCAGCCCATGGGTCAACTCCGGGATTAGCAGGTTCTTCTAGATCAGCTGGAGGTGTTTCAAAATCAGCAGGATCAGAAGAGGTCGGATCAGCTTCTCGAATAAGCTGATCTGACAACTCCTGAACACGATTCAGGCCAAAAATAGGGGAATAATCCACATCAGAATTGACATCACCGATGACAACAGACAAATCAGCCTCAGGCTCAATATCAGGAAGCGTATCACTAATATCTTTTGTAGGAGTAAGGGGTTTGGATTCTGTCTTTCCAGGACGAATAGGTGACTCAAAGAGCACAGCAGGTGCAGAGACAGTCCTACTGTTATTTTCAGCTGGGTCTTCCAGAATAGTCTTCTCTTCGGTAGGAACAGATGCAATTCGTCTTCTGATGGCGTTTTTGATCCCTTTCCAACCTTTTTCCGGAGCTAATCGGTAATTGTTAGGGTCCGAAGAGAAATCAACGCTATCGTTGATTGAGGAACCGGAAATATCTCGTTCCTCCGTCACTAAGTTGGCATTCACAGTACCACGAGAGAGCGGTAGGGATATTTTGGCCAATCTTGCTCTCTTGATGTTCTCTGTAGACTTGTCAATCTCCTTCTCGGCATCAAATCTCCGCAAGATATTCTTCTGGCTCCTCTTCGCCTCCTTCCTTTCAAGAGCCATATCAACTCGGCGCTTTAGATTACGATCTTCCCTAGAAACAGGGGCGATGAAATCAGGAAAGGCACCGGCTACTTTGGGCATCACCAGAACTTCACGTGCAGGGCCATAGAATCCCTTTTTCTGAGCAACATTGGAGTTTTTGTTTTCAGCAACAAGGGAAAGCTTGATAGCCTTGTCAAATACAAGATCGAGGATAGCCAATTGCTCTTCTCGGAAGGTTCCACGGCGGCAGGCACTGCTAAATTCAGTAACAAAATCAGCTCTCTCGTTAGTAGAAAGCATTGTTAATCGTATTGAGCAATACAGAGGTCATCTTATGGGTATTATTTATATTCTCAGGATGTGGAATGCGGAATGAGGAGGTTTGAACAATTGAGGAATCATCTCATGAGGAATAGAGAAGAAACACAGAATAAGAAGATAAAGCTGATGGTATATGAGGTTAAGACCGTCAACTATTACTTAGAATAGCAGGTATATTCCCTCAGCGACAGTACAAGCAGGCAGTGCGAATGCCCCAGATGTTGATTGAGGAAGTAACACGAAACTGAGGTGCGGACAGATCGCGCTAGTGTAGACCACAATATTTGAAAAAATAATCACACAGCAGAGCAAAATGCCTTATATCCAGGTATATCAGCAGGTAGCAGCGACATATGAAATGAGCATGAATGAGAAGTAGCCATTGGGGAGTTTTTCAATCAGGAGCAACCAGAGCAGCACGAGAGCAGTTCAACATCCCACCTCAAGCGTTAGAAAACGAGATTGTAAAAGAAAGATTAGAGTCTTCCAACGGGCCGCACAAAAAACGGCCGTACGAACAGCTCCCACATGCACTTGAGAAACTAAAGCGATGCTGGCTGATGAGGCAGGTGCGGTTCATCGCATGCAGCTGTAAAACGATGGGGATGGAACAAACGTCTACAGCATTCCTAACTTGACAATTACACTAAAATTATGTACTAAAAATAATTATAAAACATAATATCCAGCGTGCTTCTACCAAGCCACATTGTTGAAAACTGCAGAAGAGCCGCGCAATAGTAAACTGGTGGTGAAGAGCAGGACGGTAACCACGCCAACGGGGCGCTCCCAGCTCAACTCCAAAAAATGTTCTCACTGCTTCTTTGGATCAAACTATCTACCAAGCAACATGGTAAGTGAAACGGTTAATTGCAGCGAGTAATTTTTTGACAGCAAAATGTCACGAAATAGTGGTGCAAATCAGTAATTCTTGTTATATGAGCTAACTGTTTTTTAATTTAGTCTGTTCCTATTTTCGGAGACGACGTTACTGAAGAACGAGGTGAAAATGCCAGACTGTCTGCCTTTGTAGGCGCGATCGCCGTGGGCGATTTGGTCAAATCCACTCTTGGACCCAAGGGTATGGATAAGCTGCTGCAATCTTCTACGAGCACTCAAAGTTTGGTGACCAACGATGGTGCCACTATTCTGAAATCGATTCCTTTCAACAATCCTGCTGCAAAGGTGTTGGTGAACATTTCGCAGGTTCAGGATGACGAGGTTGGCGACGGAACTACTTCGGTGACAGTTCTGGCGTCCGAGTTACTGAGGGAGGCTGAAAAACTGGTTGACAAGAAAATCCACCCTCAGACCATCATTGAGGGCTACCGGCTGGCCACAGCTGCTGCAATTAGCGCTCTGAGTAAAGCCGCGGTGGACAATGGAAGTAACCCTGAAATTTTCAAAAAGGATCTTTTGGCCATTGCTAGAACCACTCTCTCTTCCAAAATTCTGTCTCAGGACAAGGACCACTTTGCCAACCTGGCTGTCGATGCCATTTTGCGTCTCAAGGGATCAACCAATCTGGCCCATATTCAGATTCTCAAGAAAGCTGGCGGAAAGCTCTCGGACTCGTATCTCGATGAGGGATTCATTCTCGACAAAAGATTTGGTGTCAAACAGCCCAAAAAAATCACTAATGCCAAAATCATGATTGCAAATACCTCGATGGACACTGATAAGGTCAAAATCTTCGGTGCTAAATTCCAGGTTGATTCTACTTCCAAGTTGGCAGAGCTTGAGAAGGCAGAAAAGGAGAAAATGAAACAAAAGGTGGAAAAAATCAAGGCTCATGGAATCAACTGCTTCGTCAATCGACAGCTCATTTACAACTGGCCCGAGCAGCTTTTCACAGACTCACATATCAGCACCATTGAGCATGCTGATTTCGACGGTGTTGAACGTCTGGCTCTTGTCACTGGTGGTGAGGTCGTTTCTACATTTGATCATCCCGAGCTGGTTAAGCTGGGCCACTGTGACTCGATTGAAGAGGTCATCATCGGAGAAGACAGCATGATCAAGTTCTCAGGTGTGGCTGCCGGTGAGGCATGCACAATTGTATTGCGAGGTGCAACAGAGCAGGTCTTGGAGGAAGCAGAGAGGTCTATTCATGACGCTCTTTCCGTTTTATCTCAGACTACTCGTGAAACTCGAACCACTCTTGGAGGCGGATGTGCAGAAATGATCATGTCTAAAGCTGTCGATGAAGTTGCTCAGAATGAAGAAGGCAAGAAGGCCCTAGCTGTTGAGTCCTTTGCAATTGCTCTACGGCAGCTTCCTACCATTCTTGCCGACAATGCCGGCTTCGATTCAAGTGAACTGGTTGCCAAGTTGCGGGCGTCCATCTACAATGGACTCAACACTTCTGGTCTGGATCTTGACAATGGCAGAGTTGCTGATATGAGAGAGTTGGGTATTGTGGAGAGTTTTAAGCTCAAACGAGCAGTGGTATCCAGTGCCAGTGAAGCAGCTGAGCTGCTCCTTCGTGTAGATAACATCATTCGGGCTCGACCTCGAACTGCAGATAGAAATAGGGGGCCCATGTAAGGCAATAGTAGCGTGTAGACCTATATGTTGCAATGTACGGACTAATGAATTAGATATCAGGTTGACTCCTCCTTGTGTGATTTTTAAATTAGCCATATATTTATCCTATTAATATTATAATTTGAGTTTAACGAATCGAATTAGTATTCAACGGGGAGCTTCTTATTGCTCTTTCTAAGCCAGTTTGGAGAAAAATAGCTTACTGCTTGTGCAGCTTGCCAGAGTGCTCTCGCAGGGCAGCAGCAGAGCTGCAAGAAGCGTGAGAGTTCTCAACGTTCTCCAAAAGCTCGTCAACCTTGTCACCAAGTTCGGCAGCCTTTCCAGAATCGACATTCTGGTTGGAGACATCCTCAACCTCAGGGGTGATCTGCTCGACGAAGGGGCAGACAAGCTGCTGGGCTGCAGGGTGGTGAGTAGACTGACCAGCAATCTTGTTGACCTCATTCACTCGGGAAATAAGATCATCAACATCGGCGTTGCCTCGCTTAGACTTCTGGTTCTTAGCGTCGTTGATCTTCTGCTGGAGGCTGTTGGTAGCAGCCACGAGCTGAGTGGTATCAACACTGGTTCGAGCAGCAGCCTGGTTGAACTTCTTGGCAGTCTGAACCATGTTCTGGGCCTGGCCAGTGACCAAGTCCATGGGGGATCCTGCAACAACGGCAGCAGTGGTCAAGATTCCGTGGGTAACGGACTGGACAACGGGGCCAACCAAAAAGTTGGTCACATCCTTGGAGAGACCAAAACTCAGAGGGGACAAAATGGTACCGACAAAGCCGACAGAGCTGTCGATAACGTGATCGAGCTGGTTAAGTCGGTAGTAAACCTGACCGGTAGCAGAGTTGTCTCGGTTGGCAAGCAGCATGTTGGTAGCATCGTTCAAGCCAGAAACAAAGTCACCAGCCTGCTCGTAAGCAGCGGTGTCAACAGAGCCATCTTTTCTGTGAGCATTCTGGTAAGCAAGAGACTCATAGGCGTTCATGGGAGCGGCAGAGGTGGGTGCTCGCTTGGCCATGCCAGCAACCTCATCACCAGGTGCGGCCATGGCGAGAGTGGTAAGGAGAGAGGCAAGCAAGAAGAGGTTCTTAGTAATGGCGACCATTGTTAATTGAATATTATTAAAGTGTGAAAGAGAGAAGTGTTGATTGAATTGATCTTTGAATGACTGTGAGGAATAGATTTCGAGCTTCATCTGGCCCGTATTTATATTTCTTCCATTGTTTTGCAATTGATGACTTGCCGGTGCTGAAAAGTTGAATTCGCAATCATATCTGAGGCTTGGAGACCGCCGTGTCTCCTTGATCTCAAGGCACGAGACGATTCATGTTAAGAAAGTTTAATAACCTTTGTAGGAGATTACTCGGGGTGGGTGCGTGCTGAATGGCCGAGGAAGGCCACAGTTGTGCGACCGTTAAAGTCTAAGCGAAATTAAATGTTTCGAATAAACAACTATTCAACCTAATGCGGCGACAATTCTGAGTCAAACAGTGTCTAGTGTGGTATCTTGCTAGCCTATTACCCCAGTTTCTCATCTCTGGCCGCCGTGTCCTTCCGCTGAAAAAAAAATCTTACAATTGTAGACATTAGAAACCTATTACGGTACCACGAAAGCTCAGTCAAAGTGGTATTAGTATTGGCCGTATTTTTTTCATATTTTTTGTTACCATTTTTTGTCCGAAAAGGCTCTGAAATGACTAGCCTCTTGGCCTGCGGCTGTCCCTGATCGAGCAGCTGGATATAACACGATTCGCAAATTAGCCACGTCAAGGGGCATTACTAAGTTATTGCAAAAATTAATGTGGCATAAGTGATTGGGTTCGAAATAGTTTCAGACTCAGCGCACGTGTGGTCGAGACAACTGCTTTTACCGTGTGCTCATACTTCGTCTCATTCCGCACGTTCTCCTCAGTTAGATTATACACCACACATAGTTGATCTGATTGGATACTATCAGAAGAGTGCGCTAAAACTAGTAAATGTGCAGAAATTTTTAAGAATCTTATTGGAGGTTGACCGTTGCTGCATTGAAAGTTAAAAATATTTGATTAGCACTTCATCGAAATTTGGCCAGATCTGCGGGCTGTACAGCCCTACTCGTATAGATTATTTTATTGGTCCTCTTCATCATCTTCTTCTCCTTCTAGGTCCCAGTTCTCGAATCCGTCCTCGAACATTTCCTGTAGTTTTACTTCTTTATCAAAAATATCCCACTTTTTTGACATGATTCTGCTGAACCGCTTCATTTCATTGTCTGTCAGAAGACAGCTATCTATCTCCTCAGTAACAGCAGTTGCATCTAAGTTTTCTCCAATAAAGACTATTTGCTGTCGTCGATCCCCGTATGGGGCGACGAAGTCTTCTTTAACGGAATCAATTATATGCTCTGGCCATGAATCTTCATCCAGTACACAAAACCAAGGACCTCCACTGCACAAAGTCATCATAAGACCGGCTTGGCTCCATTCTCCCTTTTGAATTGGTCGAGTTGCTAGCCAGAAAAATCCTTTTGACCGGAGAATGTTAGCGAATAGCGACTTCTTTTTGTTATTTACAATTTGTTCATCAAGGACTTCTGGATACTTCTCATCTTCTTCCTCAGACACACTTTCTTCCTCTTCAGCGTCATTTTCACTCTCCATCTCTAGCCCGGATTCTAATGCCTTCGACTGAATGAGTATAAACTTGCCGTATATTAGCTGGTAGAGTCGTTCTGGGTGGAACGGCCGTCTAGCTTCGTAGACGAAATTGCCAATATTATACTCCAAAGTTTCAGGTTTGGGAGTAATCTTTTTCTTCCCGTTCGTCCCATATCCAGTTTTAACAGTCATTTCGAATAAGCTCCTCAGCCATCCAGCACTGGTTTGTGCTTTTTCAAAATCAAATAGCTTAGTTTCAATCACCTCGGTTAAATCAACGTTAGAGTAGGTCGACGCAAGAATTTTGGCAATCGGATTGAGATTCCTAACGATATTTTCAATTATTTTTCGATTTTCACCAGTTATGGTGTCCATTTTATTAATAATGATCACATCGGCAAATTCAATCTGATCGACCATCAAATCAGTTATAGTTTTCTCGTCCTCGGCGACATCTTCTCCACTATATCTATCTGACAAAAACTCGGTAGTATTGAAGTTGCCCAAAAAATTAAGTGCATCAATCACTGTTACACAGGTATCTAAGACGGCCACTTTTTCTAGTCCACCAGCATCGATGATCTCTCTGATGATAGGCTCGTTCACCAGAGGCTCGTCACTATGATGCTCACTAGAGTGAAGGAGTGCTTCACTAAACTCGGTAGTGAAAGTTTCTGCAACCTGCATAGGCTCGCTAATCCCAGAACTTTCTATTACGATATAATCGTACATGTTCATTTTTGCCAAAGCTGCCAGCTCCTCTAACAGATCTCCACGCAATGTACAGCAAATGCACCCATTCTGCAGCTGGATCAGTTTTTCTTTTCTTTGAGCGACATTATGATTTTTGATCAGCTCGGCATCGATATTTATGGAAGACATGTCGTTGACGATAACAGCCACTCTGCGTCCGTGGTCACCATTGAGAATATGCTCCAACAGAGTAGTCTTTCCAGAACCCAAAAAACCAGACAAAAGTGTCACAGGTATTGCCATGATTTCAGCAGTACGAACTTTTTGGATTTTTTCTAGAATTTCAAGACAGCTTTTATATGATGGGATTTTCCTGATACACCTTGGTGATTATGCGATTGCCCAGTAATTAATAAGAAAGTATTGCACCTTGGTGATTGGAGGAATGGTGATTGGAAGAATGCAAAATAGAAACTGTAAAATATTTGTTAGCGGCTACTTCTAGACCGTCTGTTGTGAAAGAAATACGACCGAATATGACCCAGATCAATATCCTGGTGGTGTTGCGGAGTTCTTTGCGGAGTTACTGTATTGGTATTGCACCTATTCTACGCCCTGCTTCGCTAAATTCAGTCTAGAAACCCTTTCTGCAGCATATTATGCGACTATTCAATATATAGAACCGTGTTATAATGCGTGTCTATTTTTTGTCACCATCACTGTGATAATAATATTCGCATAAATGATAGTATGGCAGCTAAATGCCCATTTTATCTCTAGGTGAGGCTTTTGATATCCACCTTCTCCTATTCACAATCACCAACATGAACGACGAACTACGTGAATACAAAAACCAACTAGAATTAGTTGAAGAAGGGCTAGCAGCTAATCCTGACGATGAGAGCCTAAAAGAGTTGAAGTCGGAGCTGCTAGATCTGATTTCCATGATGGAGGAGGCGGAAGATGACAATGCCAGAGATACGCCTGAGCCAGAAATACCAGTTAATAAGCCAATTTCTGCTGAAAAATCATCGCCGATCTCTGAGCTCATTAAATCTGATATAATTCCTCCTACTAACACACCACCAGCACCCCCTGGCAACCCAGGAAGCTACAAATCGTATGCTGTAGGCCAAACGGTCCTGGCTTTGGACTCATCTACTCGCCAGTTTCATCCGGCAAAGGTAACTCTGATTGCCGGGTCTCCGTCTGATCGCTCTTACACTGTTAAGTTTGTGAAATCTGCTACCGTTGCGACGCTGAAAGACTATCAAGTTCGTGAAATGAATACTAATAGACGTACAGAAAGTGAAAAACAGAAGGTGACAAGCAGCAGTGGTGAACCTGGGAAAGTAAAGCATCAGCCTTCCAAAGCCAAAATTTTAGATCAAAGTAAAAATAAGTGGCAGCAGTTCAGCAAGAAGATTGGAAAACGAAAAGGCACTGAACCATTAGGTGCAAAAGGCGGTGGAGTAGGCAAAAACCAACCAAAAAGCAGCACTACTCAAGTACCAAAGTCTAACTCCTCTCGATCCAAGCATGTATTCAATCCAAGTACCAGGATTGGGTAGATTATGAGGCTGAGGTAGAGAAAGCTTCTCTCCGATATGATTTAATGATAAATGACATAAACCACCCAAAATCTAATAAATGCAATATAATAATAATAATAATAAATAAATACCATGCAATAATATATAAATAATAAACGCCCGAAATATCAGTTCGATGGCAATATGCTTATTATGGGCGCATCCTGTCAAAAAAAGGATCTCTCAGAGAGGGCAAATCTAACCCAACTTTGAGCAAATCCTCCTGAAACTCCCATATAAGCTCTCCAGTATGCTCTTTGGTTGCGATGAGGAACTCTGAGAGAACTTTTACTCCAAGTTCCAGCTTCTCGCGTCCAGTCCAGCCTTGTGCAAGCCGTTTGATCTCGGATAGTTCAGGCCTACAATACTCACCATCTTCACACTCATCTCTCAACTCCACGAGTTTGAATTTGGGACTCGCATCAAGGAGTCTTGAGCATATCTCCTCACACTCCTCTTCTTCCAGCTGAATGTTGAAGATTGGAGCGGCGCGAAAGTTCTTCAGCCTAGATAGATCGACATCATTCAGAGCATCCATGAACGCAAGGTCATTGGACTCGATTGCATTATAGCAGAAGTTGTCTGAGCCCACCTCTTGCAAGATAGATCTTGCAAAACTAAATTTGCCTTCCCACATTTCATTTGAACCAATCGTTGCGTTCTCGCTTGCTGGAAACATATCCGCCAATTTCACAGTCTCCCCGAGCCACGGCTCCAAGTCTGGGATGTTTACGTGAATTGACATCATAACCGAGTCCAGATCCATTAACACTTCTTTGACCATAGACAAATCATTGTGACCCGTTCTTCGGTGCACCATAAGCCAATATTCGTGGGCACTCGTCTCAATAACCTTCCGGAGGTATCTCAGCTTTCGGTTGTTTGCAAGAGTCAGGGGGATATCTCCATAACTGTACGAAGCAGCTATATCGCGTGTGAGGATGTTGATAGTCTTTCCCATAATGTCTGTAGAAATAATTGTAGCAGAGTTCTCAGCGTCTTTGAGCAGCTGATTAAAGCCACAGAGTAAACTGAGAGCTTGAGAGTCTTCATATTCCCCATAGCCTCCCGAATAATCAGGAAAGGCTCCAGAATATCCCAATCCGTATTCCATATCATCTATTAGTTCTCTTACAGTGGTGACCGCCCTATCAACAAGAGCATATTGGACGGCATCTGCCTCTCGGTCAAGGTCGTATGCACGAGGCTCGAGAAAACTCGCCAATTCATCAAGTACTGATCCAACCAAGTGGAATGCTTTCCTGAAGAGACTGTGCTTTTTACACCCGTGTCCTCCATTGAATAATATCTGAGCATCTCCACGAAGACTGGTTAACACGCCGTTCATTTCCTCAATAGGCTCCTTCTTTGAGGGCTTTAGCATATAACCCCCGTCAAGAAACATTTCAGTCAGCGACACAACATACCCTCCACTGATTATAATCCTTCCAAGAGCACTATTCAGTTCATCAGGAAGACCAAAATAATCTATGGGTTCATAGGAAAAATCGATTATTCGACCAACCCAGTCAGTATCATTGCAGTGGAGAGTATCGAATGGTGGGTATTCCTCAGTTGGCAGGTAAGAGCACTCTCGGCCATCTCTTGCATCTCCATCACCAAGACCCAAGGAAAGAGCCTGCTGCACCTGCAGAGTCTGGACCGGTAATAATTCTGTCATAAATGACAGATATCTTGTTCCACACTGGTAGTAAAATGGCCTCCAATTTAGCTGCTCTCGAACAGTTTTCAACATGTCCGAGATTAAAGTCATGTAGAGCAGCAAGACATAGCAGTAGTCCCTCATCTCCTTAGAGAACCATTGTTGGATACCAAAACCCACATCAGTTAACAGTGTCTTACCCGCTTCGAGTATCGCCATAATCTCCATTGCCTTCCAATCATCCGGAAAAGCTACTTCATGGACTGCCAAGTATACCAACCAATTGGATACATCTTTCAAACTTTTGAGATAAACAGGATTACACAGTGCTCCTGGATGCCTGTATAAATCGAGAAAAACCTGGCCAACCTTCCTTTTCAGGGACTGAATATTCGTACTTTTATCCGGGCTATTAGACTGCTTCAGTCTGCCTGCCTTCTTCAAAATGATAGAATTAAACTTAGGTTGGTAACTCTCAGCCATCTCGGTCACTCCAGTCCATCCGAGCTTGTCCCAAAGCTCAGGAAATGAATAGTCCTGAAAGTCAGGATCACTACCTGTAACTCTAACAGACTTTTCCAGTCTGTTTTTAGCGACCAGTAATCTCTGCTTTTGCTTCTTTGAGAGTTTCTCAACATTTGCAGAACCTTCCTGATTTGATATAAAGCGAGTATCCGCTCCGATATTGGATGAGGTTTCCATTACGTGTTTCGTAAGATCAGGAATCTTTTCCGCATAATACTTCACATCATTGTAAAGGCAGTCAACTGATGGAGAGTCTCCCACGATACTTGGCGAAAGCAACAAGTTGATGACATCTAGACATACGCCACTTCTGGCAAAATGCTCATATTCATCCATAGGAAGTAATACGAGCCTCTCAAACACCATATTAGATGAGATATGGGCTATGATTCCTTCACATAAAAATCGCTCCTTCTCAATTTTGACCTTCAGGGTAGCATAAGTAGTCAGCAGCTTATCATAAGTATTGTAGGCAGTCAGAATCAATTGACCGACAAACTTGAGCCATGTGGGATACCAGTGGATTTCCCCAGTTTCTGGATATTTCTTCGAATGAGCAGCCCAAGTCCTCATGGCGCTGAGAACCTCCAATCTCCAAAGTTCGATAGCTTCACTCATAGTTTCCATTTTCTGGACCATCAAGTTGATTACCTCAATATGCTTACCATTGCATAGTTCCTCTTTAATGCCTTCAAACAAAGAGATTACACGTTTGGCTCTGGCTACTTTCTCAACTGAGTCGTTTTCTGTGGAATATTTGAGAGCTCCACTTCTCTGCAAGGCAAGCCGAATATCGCCCAGAGTCAATGCAAAAGCGAACATTTCTAGCTTTTTAGTACTTGAATTATCAGATTCATTTTCTTTGCGGATATTAGAGAGAAGCTCTTCTGAATCCCCCTGCTTGAGTCCCTGATTTATGCAGAGATTCACAACAAATCTCCTTCGATCTTGACAGTAGGCAAGATCCTGAATATCCTTCTCATAAATAATCAATGAGCGCACGGCTGCCAATCCTCCATATTTCTCGTACATTGAGACCTTACTTTCAGTAATTTCGTCAAGTTTTGTGGGTTGTGTTTTTATTAGACATTCATGACTACCACATGCACAAGGGTAAGAAACATGTTCTGCCTTTGGTAGTTCGGCGAGTCGTAATGACAGATATATTGGTCCATATCTGCTGGAAAGCTCAGATTCAGTGATTTCATCGTCAGTGGTTTCATCGCTCTTCATTTCAGTATCACGATTCCCCTCAGATTCGCTTCCTCTTACTTTCATTTCTCCCCCAGATGCAAGAGAACGACCGTGTTCCGAATTCTCTAGTGCAGTACTGCTGCCAATTTCCAAGTCTTTTGTAGCAGACTCTTGGTTATCCCTGAGCTGCAGTTCGGATTCTGTTGTAGAAGTACTACTCGAGTCATGTTGCGCAGGGCTTCCTGGAATGGGATCATTCAGTGCTTCAGATTGAGCTGTATCACGCTTTATTCCTGTTTCATCACCCTCAATCACATCAGTTGCACGTATCAGCTTCTCTGGTGGTTGAGACGGCTCCAATTCACCAAGCTCTAGGGGCAAGTCCAGCTCCTCTTCAGTCAATACATCTGAACTTTCCGGTACACCGGATTTTGACACAGCTTTATCAATCAAATCGTCAGAAACTTTGTCCTCAAGAGAGTCGACCGGGTTAGACATCGAACGAGACGACACGTCAGACTCTTGTATCTCGGCTGATGCATTTCGGTTCAACGCACCGAGTTTATCAATGACCGACATATCTACAATACTTTCCGATTGGAGCACCTTAGCTTCTAGTTTCTTTTGTTTCCTCTTACTGAGCTTCTTTGTCTTTGAAGGGGTTTCAGGGTTCTCTTCGACAAACTGAGCTTCATTTACCGCTTCCTCGCTTGTCTCTGCATATTTTTCAGGTTCAACATCTTGGAAAGTAGCATGATCCACAACAGCCTCAACCTCCTCATCATGAACCGCATGTTTTTCATCTTCAACCCCTTGGAAAGTTGAATGATCCATAGCAATCTCAAACTCCCCGCCATGAACATTCACATTGTTAAGACTTGCTTTCGCAAGCAGATCTCTTTCCAAATCCGCTGCAAAAATAGGCTGAGGAGCAGAGTGATCTAAGCCATGCGAGTCAGGCGGCTTAGAAAGTGCACCTACGCCCTGACTAGTGTCACCAAGCATACTATGAAAAGGGGTCGATAGTCCCGGAGGAGGTACTTTGGTGGTAGGACTAGGCAGTTGCGGAGTCAATACACTAATGCTTTCGGAAAATTCATCCTTGAAAAAATGAGAGAGAGGTCCGGGAGCCTCCTCTGCAGTGCCAATAATACGAGCGATGCCACTTTCCAGTTCAAAGTATGGATCCTCCACATTTCTCAAGTTTGCTACGATGTCCTGCTGCTCATTCACTTGTTGCTCTGAAGTTTTGTTAGTCGTCTTTTTTTAGTGATTCTCTTTTCATAATTGCTACAAGAATATATCTACATAAACGATTGTATCGCTATGACAAAATCCTTGACAATTATGGTATATGAACATAAATAAGTCCAACGATGATACTAACCTTCTGTCCGTTCAACTTTAGAAACGCCGTATTGCACCGTGTGGAACAGCTCTCCAGCATTATCTAAAGATTAGTAACACATTGTGTTAATTTCAACTGGTACCATTATTCTCACCTCTGTTGCCATTCATCAGATGTGCAAGAAGCTCATGACTGTTCTGAGTATTGGATCCGTGGCCAAACAACCCTTTTGCTGGGGTTGAGCTGGGAGAAGCACCCGTAGCGACGTTGATAGGAGCAGGAGGAATGCTAGAAGTATAGCTCATTCCAGATTGTAAGATGGAAGGCTGAACGTCTGGGCCGTTCTCCTTTCCTCCCAGTGATACAATAGATACCGCTGCACCTTTAGCAACGGGCTTAACATGGTTCAGCTTGGCAAAAAACTCAGAAAACTCACTAGCCGCTTGAACAGCCGCTTCTCGATCTTCTTCTTTATCAGCAAAAGCAAAAAAGCTCGGCATAACATAAGGCTGATCAAGTTCTTCTTCACCCAAAAGCTCTGATGAAAATACAAACTGGAAGTACCCATTCGAAAGGGACTCAAGAGCATTGTTGAGCAGTTTCACGGCCTTGTCCACCGGAACAGCAATAGGAGGCACAGATACAGGAGCCTGAGGCACAATAGGTGAGGCCGACTTCGCAGTAGGAGCGACACTCAAATCAGCAGACGACTTGCTGTTTTTGTTTAAGGGATGCAATTTTCGAGCTGCAACAGGAGGAGATGCCTTTTGAGCCCAAGAAACACCAGCAGGAAGTGCTGATTCAGACTGAGGCTCCTGATCAGGTTCAGTAGTTGGCAAATTTTCCTGAGCAGGTCTTGGAGCTCCGGCAGTGGAAGACTGGCGAGAAGCCCCAGGTCGGTTGAGGCCTCCCTGTCCAGCAGCATGCTGGATGGTCGACAAATCCTGACGAGTGTAGGAGTCAGCCTCTTCACCAGGCTCATGCAAAAACATGCAGTTAGGATTGGGGCACTGCTGGCCACGCAGATAGGAGGAGCAGTACTTTGTAGTACCATAGGCAGCACGAAGGTATTTTCCTTCGTTAATGGAGCCGTCGACGGCTGCAATGCAACGAGCAGCGTCTTCCTTTCGAGAAAAGGTTACATAGACACCCAAGCCAGGGTTACCATTGGCATTGTTTCTCCTGTTGATGACGATTTTCTGGATTTTACCGTACTGGCCGAAAAACTGGTCACCTCGAAGGGTCTCGTGGAGCTCATCAGTGGGGATACTTGGATTCAAACCGATCACATAAACGAGATTCTTCTGGATGACACGCATACCAGCCAGATGTTTCCTAGACGTCTGTTCGGTCTCCTTTCGTTCCCGTTCCTTTTGCTTTCGCTCCTTCTCCTTTCTGGTCTGACGCTGGTGGTCTTGTTTCCACTCTTCCTGGGTGACCATACGGTACTCGACGTTTTCGTCATCGTAAGGCCGCCTGCAAGCAGGGCATCTTCCATTTAGTTGGGGATTTTCCCGAATGTTGTTGTAGCAAAACTGACAAACCTGGTATCCACAAGGACAGGGTCTGAAGTTCTTGTCCGACAAGTCCATCTCCTCGACGCAGAGAGGACAAACTTCCTCTTCATTATCAGAGATGAACGAATCACCGTGTGATGGAATGAGAACCATGATGTACTCTTTAGATGTAGACGCCTATATACTGGTGAAACTCATATATGTGATAAGCCCGTTGAGTGTAAAAAAAAAACGGCAAGGTTTGTATTTGAAAGCAAGTTATTTCAAATGGTTTGCCTTGATCAAGTAAATGCTGTGATTCAGTGATGCTCGCTAACTTATAATTCGCTTATCACTAACAAGCCCAATGCTGTAAAGAATCAAAAGGAAAAAGCTGATGTGCGGGTGAAAAATTACAGCGTGGCGGGGGCCAAAGTGGCAGTTTTACTAATCTTTACGTCACGGGTCATTGCTGCAATGGGAAATATTAGTAACTTCCCATTCCGGAATATCAAGCATGATTGTCACCTTTAGCTAGCTGATAGTTGCAGGTGTTGTGTTTCAAAAAATCCTGACCGTTTATGTTATTATTATATAAGATTTATTTATGTCAGATATATCTTAGGGTGCCGTGTGAAGGTGGTGGTTACGGTTTAGATAACTACCGGCAAATCTCATATCAGCAAGAGTTGAATTAGTATGCCACAATCTCAAGAGTTGGGCATGGCTTTCTTTCATAAAAAAAATCTTGTTACAAATAGAAGGGATCAGTTTTATCAGACAGGTATTTCACAGCTCTTTTGCCTTCCTCACCGTTTTGGACTTTCAAGATATCGTCTCTCACCTGGGCCTGTCGAGTCGAGCCCCAAGGCATTATGAACCTGTTCTGATCCTTTTCCGTAAGTTGGGGATTCAGCAAGGCATAACACTCTGTATAGGCTCCATAATAAGACGGATAAGCCAGTAGGTGTTTTCCGATCAATTTCCAGATAATATTCAGGGGAAAAGGAAAGTCTTTCTGCAGCGAGGTTCTAAGAATGCCAGGATGAATGATCAGCGACAAGACCCCACTGTCTTTGTGATTGTTCACCCAATCCTTGTGGGCGCAATGCATGAACACTTTGCTTTGTCCATATTGATCCATGTTAGCTCTCTTGCCGTCGGTGTTGTTGAGATCTCTCCAGTTGATGATCGGCACCTTCTTATTTATATCATTAACTGCCAGGGAAGATACCCATACGATTCGAACGCTGTTCTTAGGACTTGTCTTTGCAGTCTTAATGAGCAGAGGGTCTAGATATCGCTGGGCTAAATAGTTTCCAACGCCGTTGATACCCAATTGAGACTCGATGCCTTGCTTGGTTTGGGATCCTTTCTTAGGGAACATAACTCCGGCATTATGAATAACACCATCCAGGCGAGTTTCAGTGCTAAGAAACTTCTCAAACCCAGGCTTGAAAGATTCCAGGTCGGAGTAATCAACAATGATGATATGTAGACGCTCACGGTATGGGGCCCACAGCGAAGCCAAGGCTTGTTCTGCCTTTGCTTTGCTGCGTACAACAACATACACCTTTGCACCAGCCTGTAGAAGGAAAAAAGTAGTGTGCAAGCCGATTCCAGCCGAAGCACCGGTTACAACATAGACCTTACCGGCGAGATTAGGGTAGTTCTTTTCAGTATAGGTGGGTTTTTCGGGGAAATAGTCTCTGAATGACATAGTTAACGTATTTTATGGTGGGATAGCAGATGAGAAGAGCATCACACAGCGATGGCCCTGCCTTTATTGAGTTTGCGATAAGCTCGGAGATAGACTGATGATCGACAAACCCCGAAAAGCCGCAGAAAGAGCGGCGAGGCGGAGTTTGTTCAACTATAATAATAGCTTGGTAAGATTTAACGAGCGAATAAATATTGGTTCCCTATCACGCTGAGATGATAGAACTGTATAGTCAAAGGCCAGAGTACAGATTTGCGTCTGTCAGAAGGCCGTACTCGCAGTGGAAGTGCGTTGTTGATAGTCTGGGTTTTGCACTGTACTCTAGCAGCAATATAGCACAAAGGATAGCAAAGCCAATACCATATCTATCTGCGGGGTGCTTTTCAGCAGATAAAACGATATCTACAAATACGTCATAAGGTGGCATCTGATTGATAGGTAACCCAACTCGTGATTTGCTGCACTACTCAGCCTCCTCTCGCCTTTGTTGCCATCCCCTCTAAGTCCAGACGAGATAAACTATAGAGCCGCATATTGTGAGGCAGAAAGGAACAGATATTCCGATTACCGGGGAAACTGCGGCGAGGAAATGAAAGAATTGGATTTGTCTTGGCCTCAGTCAACACATAAATGGAATCTCAGACCTTTAAATCTGAAATGCCGACCAATGCGGTAGATGCTGGCCGATTTATCGTCAAAGTGCGTTCTCTCGCAGCTGGCCGTCCCAGGGGGTTTTAGCAAAATGCTCAGTCGAACAACGACAAGAACCGGAAAATAGCAGAGAAAGTCTATTTCTTGAAATAAAACAGACTACGACATCTGTCTATGTATTTTCACGGCAAATTTCATCTATTTGCATACGGCTGGATCAGTCTTTCGGCTGCGAAGCTCGTAGAAGACCAGTGTTCTATTGATTTGTTCGCAACACCTCATGAGCATCGAAGACCTGCAACCAGCAGTAGATCCAACAACAGCACCACGAGAAAGGAAAGCTTGTGGAAAAACCATCTAAGCGTTCGAAAACCTGTACACATCTTCTCTGATATATTCAACCCATGGTTTCCTGCGCCGTTAAGGTCGACACCCCGATTTACCCTGCACTGCTTCAAATTTTTCCCGGCTAGTTTGCTGCACCAAAACTACACCTTAGGCTATCAACAACTTGCCGTACCATCACACAACATGTCGTTTGCAATGCACCACAAAACTCGAGACGACCCGATTGCATTTGAAAGCCAGATAGAGGGTAAGTGGAAATGATGTAGATATGAATTTTTTTCTCGAAAACCTGAAACTAACATGTTGTTTGCAGCTATCGATCGGGCCATTGACAACCTTGCAAAGAGCGGAAAACTCCACTCTGGCAACCTGATGAACCGACGTTCTTCTCCATATGTGACTCCTTTTTCTCCATATGGCTCAGTCCAGGCAGCTGCTCCTCAGCCGCCGGTTTATCAGCAGCCCCAGGCTCTGTTTCAGCCTCCTGTTGCACCACAACCCCAACCGGTTCCTGGTTCCTCGGTGGGCCAGTGGTCTATGGGTGGAGCTTCACCGCAGGTAACTTTTGATCCATTTGCTCCAGTGACAGTATCAGCCTCTGCTAGTACTGGCAACAACAAGAGCAACTTTGTTGGTCAATCTTCCTCGCCATCAACCGCCAAGTTGTTTGGAACCTCGGGAGACAGTCTCAACTGGACCAAAGTGTGGGGGAAACCATCGGCTACTACATCAGTATGGGGATAAAGCAAAGGCAGGCAGAACAAGAAGGAGTCTTTTTTCACATTGCATAGAAAAATGGGACCAACTAATATGGAGGATGTGTTATTTAAAGTTTTAGTCAGGGGTTGGTTGACTCGGTTGACTCGGTATATGGCATGGAACAACGGTGATTGTGGCTTGTTTGATATTCAACAATTAGCAGCAAAGATTTGGTATTTATTCGGAAAGCGAAGCGGGAGGATCTTGAAATGAAAAAAGAAGCGAGCGAGGCAGGAGTGTATAACTATGGTTGTAAATAATAATCCAGTATAGTATTAGTGTATACCATTATATAACAATATATCATCATCATCATCATTATTAGCCTAAGCCTTAACCTGCTCGAGATGCAGCCAGCTGCCACGCCGGAATGCTGCTCTTGGGCTTTTCAGAAATAGGCGGCGTAGTCACTGTAGAGGACGACGGTGAAGAATGGGCTGCAGGATCCGGCAGAATAGGCTCAGGAACAGAAATGCTTGCACTGGCTGATCCGTTGATGGATGGAGAACTGACCTCTGGCGAGGAGCTTCTGGCAGTGAAACTGGGCACTGAAGATGCAGGGGGAATAGGAGGCAGAGAAGATGAATTGCCCTTGAGCCGGATTGAAAGTAGCTGCTTTAGAGATTTCAGCTCATTTTGAAGATCAACCAACGCTCGGTCTTGAAGACCTCTTTGTTTCTCGAGCGACTTAGGCAGCGTCTCTCGAATAGCCTCGACTTGGTTCTTAAGATTCGTAATATCGTTTTCTCGCTGCTCAGAGTTGGATTTAATGAGTCGCACAGCTTCTCGAGCTTCATTCAGCACCGTATCGTACTGTTCTGACCGTTGAGCTTCAGCCTGCTTAATTTCCTCTGTGTCCTTTTGAAGCTGCTCGATCAAGGCTTCCTGACGAGCAAACTCCGCTTCCAACGCATTCTTGTCCGCTTCCAACGCAGAAGGCGTGGGAGGTACAACCAAAGGAACAACGTACCTCCGAGCAACTTCGTACAACCCGTACGCTACTCCGCCAGTCACAGTAGCCATAACAAAGTAATCTCTCCAGTCTCGAGCAGGAACAGGAGGTGCCGGTCGCTGATATGAAACATACGATGAATTTAAATCTAAACTAACGCCAGAACCAGCAGCCGCCGATGGCCCATCGTGTTTGGCCCGAGACAAGGCGGCATCGATTTCCTCAGGAGAAAGTTCTTTGCTTTCCAGAAACTCGATCTTTTTTGCAAGCGGCTTATCAGCTACCTGCGGATCTACCAGAAACGCTACTGCGTTGTTGACCAGATCTTCCCGGATGGCCATGTTGGAGGATGTGGGGAGGTTTGGTTTGGGGGGTGGGAAAGCATGAAATAGTAGCCGAGGCCGGCAGCCCGCAGGGGTGGAGAAGGGGGGGGAAGGAGCGACAGAGGCTCGAAGAGATCTCTATTAAATGAGGCGATACACAAAGGAGGTCTCTCTAAGGCAGATTTTCATTTTATATAATCACTACAGAGCTTTCGAGCGGAGGTGGGGCTGTTGAACTAGCCAGATCAAAAATGGCAATGGCCCACCCACCTGACCTGACTAAACAATCTCTATTTCTGAGTCAGCATTTTCACCCTAAAATGGCATTCCCACCAAAATGGCACCGTTATCAATTTCTCCCTCTTTCCATTAAAAGGCCCGGCTAGAGGAGGATTGAGAAATACCTGGTGAACAAACGGCTGACGCGCTGGGGTTCCATATATAATAGATTTTTCAACAGCTGGTAGATTACATTTATTGCGTAGAATCAGCCATGGAGGTGTCTGAAATAAAACGGCTTATGGCCAACCTGGAGAAGACGACGGAAGTAGGAAAGATCAAGGAAATCCTGGAGATTTTCGACAATGAGTTCAAACCGACCGAAAAACTATTGAAGGTGCGTATGAAATGATGCTGATGTGTATTTTTTTTTCGCCGTAACTGATTTATTAACCGTCCAGGAGACGAAGCTCGGCATAGCGGTGAATAAGCTGAGAACGCACTCTGATAATAGCATATCGGAAAAAGTCAAGAAGATCATCAAGAAATGGAAAGATGAGGTAGGTGCTCGCGTGATATTCATCAAATGATGATAGAGTCTAACGTACAGGTCCTTGCCCAGAAGCATGCTGCTAAAGTAGCTGCCGCTGCCGCTGCCACCACCAAGAAGGAAAGTGAAAGCCCTGCTGAAAAGCCAGCAGCTGAAAATAACACCAAGAAATTCACAAGTAACGGCCCCCGAAACCCCAAGAATGATGGCGTACGAACCGACTTGTACGGCGACTCGGTGCGAGACAAGTGCATTGAACTCACATACTCTGCCCTGGCTGTGGACTCGGATGCGTTTCCGGCCGACATTCTTGAGACTGCCAAGGCGGTTGAATCTGCCGTTTTCAAGGGAGAAAAGGGCACCACTGCCGGATACAAGACGAAGATGAGATCTCTGTTCATGAATCTCAAAGATCCCAAGAACCCCAGCCTGAGAGAGCGAGTTCTTGCTGGTGATATCAGCCCGCAACGACTTTATACCATGCCGCCCAAAGAAATGGCCTCGGAGGAGCTCCAGAAGGAAATGAAGCAGATTGCAGAACAGAATCTGTTCAAGGCCCAGGGTGCTACCGAGAAAAGAGCGACCACTGATCGATTCACCTGTGGTAAATGTAAGCACAAGAAGGTCAGTTACTACCAGATGCAGACACGGTCTGCTGATGAACCTCTCACGACGTTTTGTACCTGTGAGAATTGTGGAAATAGATGGAAATTTAGTTAGGTGTCTACCCAGGTCCGGGCGCATGCACTTTACTATGGATTAGGTATGTACAGTAAATATACGAGAATGATAATGATGAAAACTACTGTGTAATTCCACTTCAATACATGCTCGAAACCCGTTCATTGGCTCTTGCGTGTGAGCCGCACCAAACCACATCTTGAGCTCACCAGACCGGAAATCAAGGTTAACCTCCAACTCATCTTACCCCACCATGCGCCAGTTTGGCCGTCGTTTCCTATCGACGAGTTCGTCGAGTCCCAAGTTGACTTGTGGACTGGAAATCCATGCTCAGCTTAAGACCAAGCACAAATTATTTTCCTGTAAGTTGCGGTCTGATACTTTTAAAACCGTCCTTGTTGCTAATTTTCAGCTTCGTTAACCAGCTTTCACGCCCGGCCGAATAGCCAAGTGTCGTATTTTGATGCTGCCTTGCCCGGGACTCAACCGAAGTTTAACTGGAATGTTCTGAATGCTGCATTCAAGGCTGCAGTTGCTCTGAAATGCCAGATCCAGCCGATATTTTCGTTTGATCGAAAGCATTATTTTTACGGTGACCAACCAGCTGGTTACCAGATCACCCAGCATTACCAGCCATATGCCTTGGACGGCCGTCTGGAGCTATATCCTCGAGATGG
Source organism: Zygoascus biomembranicola (assembly GCA_030556875.1). Classification (NCBI taxonomy): domain Eukaryota; kingdom Fungi; phylum Ascomycota; class Dipodascomycetes; order Dipodascales; family Trichomonascaceae; genus Zygoascus; species Zygoascus biomembranicola. The sequence continues at coordinate 952,653 of JAKTUV010000001.1, forward strand.
AGTTGAAGAACCGGTAGCTGTGCGGATCAAGCAGGTGCAAATTGAACAGGACACTGGAAAATCTACCTATATAGACTCTACTGCCAATATCGATCTGAATCGAACAAATACCTGTCTGATCGAAATGGTTACAGAGCCTGACATTCCTACTCCAGAAGCAGCTGGCATATTTGTCAAAAAGCTTCAAATGCTACTGAGACATTTGGATATCTGCTCGGGAGAGCTTGAAAGTGGTGCCATGAGAGTGGATGTTAATGTATCGGTCAATGCAGGCCAAAGGTGCGAAATCAAAAATCTCAGTTCTATCAGTGCTGTTGTACATGCTATAAAAGCCGAATTTCGACGCCAGGTTCGAGATATATCCGAAGGAAAGACCATTGAGAGTGAAACTCGAGGATGGGATGGTAAAAATACCTGGAAACTGCGAGGGAAGGAAGAAGGTGTCGATTACAGATATATGCCTGATCCCGAGCTGCTCCCCGTGAGAGTTTCCAACACCGTTATTGATGCTGTTTCCTCAAAGCTGGGAAAACTACCTGATGACATCTTTGTTGATCTTCTACAGGCACCTTTCTCTGTTCCTTTGATTGATGCGAGGACTTTAATGAACACCGAAGGATTGACAGACTATTACTTCAAGGTTTACGAATACTTCTTGGATCACCAGGGACAAAAGACTGCCTCGATTTCCAACTGGATTGTCCACAGGCTTTGGGGTGAAATTGCATCTAGGGAGGGATCCGGCAACAAATTTGATGCCGATCTCGTGCCATTCGAGACCATGGGTGATATCATATTGGCCGTTGACAAAAAGACTATAACGAATACTTCGGGTAACTTCGTTTTGAAGCATTATATCCAAACCCCTGACGAAAATAGCTCGGTTGGGGATATTATCGCTAGATTTGAACTTGGAAGGGTCGAGGAATCTTCTACTGATGCTCAAGATGCAATAACCGATCTCTGCAGACAGGTTGTTTCAGAGCACCCGGAGGTTGTTGAAAGGGTGACCAGTGGTAAAAAGCCAAAAAGCATCAAATTCTTGGTCGGACAAGTCATGAGAGTGAGTCAGGGTCGTGTTGATGCAAGTGTTGTTGAGACCAAACTAAAGGAGGTGATGGGATTGCTGAAATAAAACGGCAATGTACATGGACAAACTGTGTAAATATAATTAAAGATTGTATAAATCAATATGTAAACAAACGAGAGAGCGGAAGCAGCTCAAGAGACATAAAATGCCTGCCGGGGCACCCTACTTGTCGGCATCCTCATATGCCTTGAGTGCCTTTTTCAGCGCACTCACTCCATACTGGAAATCGTCAATTTCTAAGTATATCTGAGCCGAGTATCTCACCCACAGCTTCTTATTATAGGCAAAAATAGGTGTGAAAGTTAAGAAATTCTCCTTGAGATAGTCGTTGAGAAACTTGGCAGCACTGTCGAGTTTATCAGCAGTCAAATCTAGTGGTATCCTAATATTGACCATAGTGGTAAGGATACTATCTTCTTTACCGGTTAGAATCTCGGTGCCCAGTTGTCTGGCAACCAAATCTCCGCCTCGACGAGCCAGATCGTAGCAGTACTCTCTGATTTTGTCTTCACCACCAATAGCCTTGCGAAACTCGATACTATTCTTTATACTCAAGATGGGGCTGTAATCCTGAGTGGCAGTATAGATGAACTGATCTGCCAGCCGTGTCTTCTCTTTTGCGGCATCCTGGAAAATATCGTTATCCTCGGTGAACACGGCAGATACTGGCAGAGAATGCACGAAATGGTGATGCTCCTTATCAACATACAGTGCAGCACAACTGTTAGGGCTCATGATCCACTTGTGAAAGTTGGTAGTAAAGAAGTCCGGTCTAGCAGACTTGAGAGATATCGGCAACAGCCCTGCTCCATGAGCTCCATCCACCATCGATAGAATTCCCCTGGAACGGCACTCTGCAGCAAGACGTTCCCAAGGAAGGATACAGGAAGGAGAAGATGAAACCACATCAAAGAAGCACATCTTGGCATCCTTGTGAGCATCGAGAACATCAGTATAAGCCTTGACCACTTCGTCGAAGTTCATGGGGTAAATCAACTCGACAGGGATCAGCTCAATTCCAATTCTGCTCTGCAAGAACTTCAATGTATTGATACAAGAGCCATAGATAGTATTGCAGTATACCACCTTGTCTCCTTTACTGAGCGGGATACTCCTCAAAACAGTATTAATTGCCGAAGTAGCATTTGGCACTAGCACCAGGCTGTCAAAGTCCGCATCTAGCAACTCCGCAGCAGCATGTCTTGCTTCCTCCATGTATGGAAACAAATTGTACTTGAAAAACGCATCGGGAAACCCAGAAACTTCATCAAGCAGCTTCACACGAGCCCGGTGAACAGGCTGAGGAGCATTTCCAAACGATCCATGGTTCAGGTTGATGACGTTACCAAACTTGAAGTATTTCTCCGCCATTTCATGTCCAAAGGGTACGGCCTCAATGGGCTCCAATTTGGGGATTTCAGGCACTTTCTGCACGCTCATTGTTGAAAGTTAATGTCAGAAGTCTAAGGTCCGTCGGGGCTTATCGCTGGTTATAAATGTTGTAATGGAGCCGTATGAATGATTCATTCAGGCCCGGGGTTGAGCTTAAAGAGTCATCGTACACGATGACAAATGCAGATATTCAGGGGAATCTATTGGAAAGAATACCTGACTTGGATGAAGTTTTTTAAAATCAATTTTAATTTCGTTCTGGACATGTTCAGCTCTCTGGAAATGATCCATCGGTACCGATAACGTCACGTGCCCTCCCCGAGATCGACCACTACGAGAATGCCCTCCTCCGTTCAAAACGTCATTGAATATCAAACAATGCCAGGCCAGCTTTTGAGTCAAAAACACATAAAGTACTTCAAAAGATGTCTGACGCTGCTTCCGTCTGTGTTTACAGAATACGATTCTTCGCATGTTTCGCTGGTGTATTTTTGCATTGGAGGTTTGGAATTGCTCGGGGAACTGCATACATGGCCTGAACATGAGAGGAAAAGTGCCATTGAATGGATATATTTGCATTTAGTTGATAATGGAGCGGGATTTAGAGGCTCCATGACACATCGAACAGGTAACGACTGTGCATACGATGCTCCACAGCTGGCTGCTACTTTTTTTTGCATCAGTCTACTGGCGATGCTCGGAGATTCAGAGATGCTCCGAAAAATCGATCGATCTAAGATTCTTAGATTCGTACGAAACTGCCAAAATGAAGACGGGTCATTTTCGGGGTGCTACCATGAAAATCTTGGAAGGTTTGGAGAGCGAGATGTTAGGCAGGTTTATTTGGCAGTAGCTATTACGCGGTTATTAGGGAATCCCCGTGAAGATATTGATACTGACAAGGCATTGGCCTTTCTCCGAGCTGCAAAAAGCTACGATGGTGGATATACAGATTTGCCTGGTTCTGAGAGCCACGGTGGTTTGTCATACTGTGCCATTGCAGCCAGATCAATGTTGGAAGAACTGAATGCTGAAGAGTCGACTATCGACTGGCTGGTCCACCGACAGATATCTGTTGACGACGACGAGAAGCTGTGGGACTCGGAGGAAAATGGAGGAAGGAACGGCAGAGTCAACAAGCCGGCAGACACTTGTTATTCATTCTGGGTCGACGCTTCCTTGAATCTGTACAATGCTCTAACACTACTGACGGACACTACAGCAGAAAAGACGTTTTTACTGCAAGAATGCCAGCACCATCTTATGGGAGGATTTGTGAAATGTAAAGGAGCAATGCCCGATCCTTTGCATAGCTATCTGGGATTGGCTGCGTTGTCATTACTCGGCCAAGAAGAACTAAAGCCTTTGAGCGCAGCACTGTGCATTTCAGTTGATTCGTTAGAATTCATTGATAAAATAAAACAAACACTATGAGTCAGATTATTACTTGATTAACTGGAATTTACTGACGAAATAAAACAGACATTGGGAGTCAGGTTCTGTTTTTTACCTACTTCTTGCTTTGACCTTTTTATATCGACAATTTGATGCATCATTCTTATATCAATAATAATACACAAGGCTATGCCAAATAAAAATAGGCATAGCACCTACTATTTACAGGCAGGATACAAGCGCTAATATCTCTGCTTTTGAGATCTCCTTATGAGATCCTCGTAGATCATCCATCCTATCCCGCTGCTGAAGGCCTTTCGGGTCAACCGTAATGAAAGACCATCAAACAGCTTTATAAGCCCACCCTCTGCAACAATTAGCTGTAATGCTCGCAGAAAACTCTTGTACTTGACGGGATCAAGCTGAATTCTTGTTTTGATCGTGTCGAACGGCCCTGTTATAGTGGTTGCTAATGTAGCAGCAACAACCGCACTAGCCGAGTTGACAGCAGCACTTCTTCCTCCATTCTGCGTGCCGGCATTTGAGCCTAAACCAGAAAACATAGTGAAAAGCTCCTTGTTTTTCTCGTAAAACAGTACGTAGAGGCCAGCATAAGGAGCATCTCGAGCAACAGTCACTCCGTAGCCCTTGAAAAACCCAGCAAACCCCGATTCTCTCAGAACAGACTTGACGGTTTCCACCATATTGAAGCTGCTATACCTGGACGATTCTATTCGCACTTTGACTACGGTAATGGGCATGGTAATGAATCCGACGGAAGCCCTTGCAAAAGCGCCTGATCCCAGGTTCTGCCACATGGTGAGCTTCGGCAAGGTGCTGGTAGCATTTTTTCCATTCTGAGAGTTCCAGACCGCAAGCGAGGACCTGATGGTATTCAAACTTGTGAAATATAGAGCTCCTCCAACGCTTGTTCGAAGCATAGAAGGAAGAGTTCCTTTCCAAGCATCAGCAATTCCCTGAAGTTCGCTAATGGAAGACCGCAGGGTAGACGCCTGATTCTGCTGGACCCGAGTTTTCAGCAGATCCAGAGGCTGAAGAAGCACACTGGAGGTTAACCCCGACACAAACCCGGCGGCTATGTGCGATCCGGTGCTGCTAGGCGAGGAAGTCATGATGGATGAAGTAGTGCGGCGCTCGCTGAGAATGGATAAGATAGCAAGGTATCGAAGAACAAGGTGTTAAGAATTATCCGGGATTTGGCTGAGACGGTGGTTTTAGGCTTTTGTGGGATTTAGAAAGCTTATTTTAACCCGCCTTTTGCTTGAATTTTATGGTTGCATGTCTTATCGATTGTTTACTCAACAGTAGATCGGATCAGATCGGGGCCTCGAGGGCTGGGGATATTTGATGAGAACCAGACTACAGAGCAAATCATCAACCAGTTCCCCGTTATTTATTATAGCCTTTCAACCAGTGTATTATAATACTGATCTCATTACGACTATCTCCATAAACCCACCTCTGTTAATCCTCAGTCGGCCTATTGCCAATGTTATTTATCAGCTTGATCCCGGTCGTCTTGGTACAGCCGTGCAAACCCACCTTCTCTTTCTCACGCTCATCACTTCAATCGCCTGTCCTGTCCGCACACAACATGTCACCCGGGTCTGGAAAAGTGGTGTATGTAGGAAGTATTCCGTACGATCAGACGGAAGAACAGGTGCTGGATATTTTCCGATCGGTTGGCCCTGTTGCCAATTTCCGGCTGGTTTTCGACAAGGAAACCGGGAAATCCAAAGGATTTGGATTTGTGGAATATCATGATGCCGAAACTGCAGCATCTGCAGTGAGAAATCTGAATGGGTATCAAATCGGGAATCGTGCTTTACGGGTGGATTTCACCCATGAAGGAATTCCCATTGGAATGGAAAGAGCCACGGCCACGGCCACAGGAAACAACTTTGGAGGAAACAATGTAAAAGAAAAAGAACCGCCTATTGAGCGGGATCACCGTAGCACTTCTATAAATCTTCCTCCCGGTCGGCCTTTGCCCATTGGGTCGTCGGCGGCTGAGGCCATTTCCAAGGTGATCAACTCCTATTCTCAGAGTAAAATCCTAGAAATAGTGGCAGATTTGCAGGAACTGGCAAATGATGATCCGGAAATAACAGAACAGCTGTTCAAACAGTGTCCTCAACTCAGCTATGCAGCCGTTCAATGTCTTCTGGCTCTGGGCTTGGTCGATTCTCAGGTCATTTCTGCAATAATCGACGGGGTTCCTCCCCAGCCTGCCCCTGCAGCTGCTGCAGCCCAACCTACTGCTCCTACAGTAGCAAAAGAGATCTCTCCGGAGCCTGAAAAAATTACGACTGATGCCGAAACTGTTGCAGTTCCCCCAGAACAAGCTGCTCTTATCAAGCAGGTAATGCTGTTAAGCGATGAACAGCTAGCAGCTCTGCCAGAAGAACAGAGAGAAGCCCTAAGAGTGGTTAGAGAGCGGGTCAAATCGGGCCAGATTGTATTGTAGAGTGTGCACGTTAAGATTATGACAATTTATGACTATGCTAATATATTATTTCGTTACTAACCGGCTCGTATGACCCATGTTCAGCATAATATGCTCTATTCTATCAAGCTATCTTCGGCCAGCAATGACATCAACCCAAACAAGTCGTTAATCTGATCCGTATCCTCTTTAAATAAAGATTGATTTGATTGATGAATTGATTTATCCGAGTCCTCTACCAGCCTGTAAATGTCAACTCATGAAATATCTTGTCGTGGATCTTTTCGAAACCCTTGATCTGATCAAACAGGTGTAACCTTCTATAAGTGGCTCTACTATCGAATTCCACCTCCTTCGCGCCGTCATCGTCAATCAATAATACCTTGTCTTTATCCCAGGGGCTTCTGCCATATGCAAATTCTATGATTCTCCTCTGGAACCTGTTTATCATCTCTTGCTTCTCCGTATCTGCCACTTTGTACATGTCAAACAAGCAAATCACATCTACCATGTGATTATTACCAAAAGATGCAGTATGGGGGTTGGTAATATCAAAGAACATCCGGTATACTGAGGTATCAGCCCTCTCTCGCATTTCACTATCCATGCTTTCGTTGGCAGCCGAAAAGATGCAGTCAGTAAGCAGGTCAACAATCGGCACAGCACTCTTTCCGTCAATCTGATAGCTAGCAACAAGTCTGTCTCCACCAGGTGCTTGTTTGATCAACTGCGCCAGCTTCGCAGGGTCCTCCATGTATTCCATCCAAAAATATGCATCTTCTTTGCAATCACTAATGATACAAGAGTCCAGTCCAATAGGCGCCGACCCAAACTTATCTGCGGGGAGAAATAGTCCGTCATCTACAGGAAATGCGACCGTCATACCGAGATCAAGCTGCGAAGCTTTGACAAGTTGTTGCCAGGTGACGTCTCTCAGCCCTTCTACGGATGTCCCGCACAGCTCCGCTATCTGCTTTGCACGAGATTCATACTGTTCCAGAGTAACTAGAGGAATTGAGGCGGTGGAGCCGGCAAAACAAGCTGATCGCTGGAAGTACCGGCCTTCTTCAGAAATACCGTTAGCAATACTCTGGGTAATTGCGCACCAGCTTCCACTAGACTGGCCCATTAAAGTAATATTATCTTTATCACCTCCAAATTCTGCAATATTTCTAGATATCCATTTCAAGGCTGTGCGTTGATCATGTAGGGCAAAGTTCCCCACACCGTTGTAAGGTAGAAACCCCAGCATTCCTACCCGATATTGAATCCCAACGCCAAGAAACGGTTGGCCAATGTGACTACTGTACTTAACAAAATTCTGGAAATCACATAGCGTTCTGTATGGAGTTCCTGCCATATTTCCGCCTCCGTGGATCCAGCAGATCACAGGAAGAGCCGAGTTAACAGTGGTATCTTTTGGCCTGGTGATCACCAGACTCAGGCAATTGAGCTCGTCAAAGTCTAAATTGAAGTCAATTACTTCATCTGGAGGAATTCCAATCAATGAATCTTTATAAGGTGTGTCCTGTGGGCAGATCGGGCCTTGTTCTGCTAGATCGAGCACCGCTCCACCATAATTTTCCAAAAGAATGGGAAGTTCCCATCGTTTATTGATACAGGCGTATTTCACTCCAAGGAATTGTTCAATTGACTCTCCTAGGAGATATTTTCCTTCAAAAGTGCCCGACAGCTTTCTGGAGTAGACGACAGGTTTCATGGGAGTCTCTGGCTTAAGGCATAGTTCAAGATGTCGGGGAAAAGGAAACAAAGTAGGCCGGTGTTTAATCGGAGGTATTGAAAAACACAACACTATATTGCAGCGAACATGAGTAGTATATTCTACGAAAAACCACATGGTTGTGCGATGATAATTGATAAATAGTTTTATGATTTATGAGTATTATTGATGGAATCTCTGCAGAATGACATACGGACTTCATGTGTATATCAGGGAGATATCTCACAGGTATTTTGCAATCCGTCGAGAGTCCTGGATTCAGTCATATCTATGTATGAATATATGCAATAAATTAATGTACACAGCTATACCACTCTTCAGTTGGAATCGGAATTCTCATCCGCACCAGTTGCAGGATCCGCAGGCTCAGCACCATTGCCAGAGTCAACTTCACCAGTACTTTCAGTGGCCCGCCTCTTATGTTTCCTTCTTCTCTTCTTAGCTCCCTCTTTTTTGTCGTCAACTGATTCGTCTTTCCTCTCCACAATATTGACATTGGTATCCTTTCTTCTCTTTACGCTTAAAGGATTGGGCTCTTTGGGACCCTTTCTTTTCTTTGCAGCAGGCTTGTCTTCGTCGTCCTTGTCATCGTCTTCTCCTTCATTTCTAGCATGCTTAAACGCGGCAGTGGGGTCATTTAGTCCCTTAGTGAGTTTCTCTTTCTCGATTTTGTCTCGAGCTTGTTCAGTTACAGGACTCATAGGTTCCATAATCATAACCGCTCGGTTTATGTAAATGAGAGGAACACCGGGAATTTTCCTGAAAAGCATTCTCAATTTAGGCTTTTGAGTAGCGACAACATATCTGTGTTTGTTCTGGCCCTTCACGCTCACGCATTCAGCCATACATTCATAGGCACTGAGAGTGCCTTTTTTGTCATCCTTGCCATCCTTCTTGGCCTCGCCATCTTTGCCAGCCAGCTTGGATTCAAATTCTTTCTGCTTTCCAACCGGCAGATGACCGCATCTTCTTCGTTCAAATGTCTTGGCTAGCTCAATAGCAGCTTCACTTTTGGTCTTATACAGATTCTGAATAGTACACTGGGTGATCATGGGTTTCACTTCTCCTTGGACAGTTCTTTCGAGGCCCTTTACCAGATCAAATTTGGTTTTGACTGCTTCTAGAATGATTTCTTCATCCACTGTACAGTTAGTATGATCCGATCCAATCCCCAAAAAAAACTTCAGGGACAATAACTTACCTAGTACCTGGTACGGCTCTCTAAATTTGAAGTTCAGCTGGTAGTAAGCCATCTGCTTTCTGTAGGATTTCGCTCTTTTCTGCTTCATTGTTAACTGATCCGACTGTTGTAGGAACTTAATAATTTTTTTTTCAGTGTTTTCATGTTCCGCTATTTGAACGTGCGGCGGTGCACTCCCAAGTTTCCTACATCACCAAACCCAAGGGATTATCTTGACCAGCACATACATAACATGTCGAGCTTATTTTTAGACGTAAGGCAATATGACGGGTGCAATTGTGGTGGATTTTGATTTAACATTATAGGAGCTTTGGAGGGATTCACCTGGCTACCAGCATGAGCTTTCGCTGCCTGCTCAAAGCAGCTATGCTACTATTTTACTAATTATCGGTAGGTAGTGAGCGTGTACTGACTTGATCCTCGACGGGTTTTTAGCTAATTCTTTAGGTATTGCGTTGTCTGGATGGTTTCTGGTAATTGATAAGAAATCGGCCCCCGGCACCGTTTTGGCAGGCTTGGTTGGTTTGGTTGCTTCTACAGCTCTAGGGTACGTAGTTTGTGACATTGTGGTCCACGATTAAACTTTACTAACATCAGGTTTGGAGGAGTGTTTCTCATTGACACTGTAGGAGTCTATACGTAAAAAAATCAAATCAGTGCTATTTCATCGAATACATCCAAGTGTAAACCAACCTATTTGCCTACATACTATGTTGCTGCCTCAGGGTACACCTATTTAGATTGCACCCCGACTTATTCTTCGATCTTTGCTACAAACCTGATCCTTGTCTCCACAAAGCTTGCTTCACTATGCTTTTCAACGCAACAAGAAGAGCATTTGGATCTCAATTGATATTAACCAGGCATCTGTCTGTTTTAAGAAAGAACCCCGGTCTGTATGCCCATCCTAAGGGTGAATCATTTTCTCTCATTTCGTTCTCCAAAGACCCAACCGCCATATCGTTAGGAGCTTTTCCAAATGATTTTCTTGAACAGCTAAAAGCTATATCTGAAGCTAGAATTAATGGATACTATGATGAAGAGGAAGGACTTCCTCCTGCAGCTCTCGACAAGTTCAAGGAAGAAAGGGCCTTCCTGCCTATACTACATAAAGTGGTTGGATCTCATTTCCAGAATGATCACAACACTCTTACCACAGTCCCTTTAAATCGGGACGTTGATGAATATTTCTATGCAGTCTCCGATCTTCGAGCTGCTCCACCCTACGGGAGGATCCCGCATCCCCAGGATATCCTCGGTCATATTCAGGTTAAGCACGGTAAAATAGTGGAAGGCACTTACGAGCCGAATGCCATGTACAGAACTTTCACCCCGGACGGTCCTACAATTCTAAGTGATTATCTGAACGATTTGTTGAGAAAGGAGTGTGAATCTTCATAGTCCTCGAACAGCTGCACACCATTAGCACATTCCATTCTATTAAGCAGAATAGCAATATTTATAAAAAAAAAGTATGATGGGATAATAATATAAAATATAGCTTCCGTATATCAGATAGCTCGACCGCTCAGGCAAGATAAATACTGGCTACTTAAGACGTTAAGCCTTCCAGGAAATCTCGCCTAACATTGATGTAATTTGCAAAGTCATAGTCATGATCACTGAGTTCCCAAACCATCTGGATGCTTTGCTGTGCAAGCTTCTCCAAAAATGGTACACTAGGCTTGCCTTGTGAAATCAGAATAGCGCTATTTAATTCCTCGGCCAGAGGCTTTAGGCCATCTTTGGTGAACAGGCCCGCAACCTCGGGTTCATTGACAGGATCTTCGTATGCTAGGAGTGAGAATATAGCCCGTAGCATGTCTTTCACACCAGCTCTCTCGTCATCCTTGTAATCCTGCCTCAGTTTCTGGCCATACTGAATAGCCTCTGATAAAGCTTGGTCACTCTTCTTGCCCTTCTTGCGGCCAGCTTTGCACGCCTCCTGAACCAGCCCAATAAATTTATGACACTGCAATTCAAAATAAATCATACTATTCTTGTCCAGCACTTGAAGATAGTGCTCCTCTAGCAATTCCAATGCACCATCGATATCACCTAGACGGACTAAAGACCTTACCTGCTGCCTCGTTTCGTCTTCATGCCGGGTTATCAATGCCTCTTCTGTAGCCGTATCGCCCATTTCTTCATCCTCATCATCTTCATCTTCGTCATCCTCTTCTAACTGAGCTTCCTGTTTTCTCTCCTGTTCAAAGGCCTGGGCGGCTTCCAAATACCCCTCATGCCTAAAGAACGATCCAACAATGTCCTTTACAAGCTCATCAATTTCATTAGTTCCCTTAGGATAGTAGAAACCGGCCTGGTCTAGAACGGGTTCTTCCTCTAAGATTGTGCTAATAAGCGACGCCTTGTAATCTTGCACGTATTGCTCAATATCAAACCAGAATTCATCTTGTCCAAAGTTCGTACGTGACTTTTTGCCAGTCTTCATTCCAATGGTGGGATACAAGTTGGTAGCACTCACATCCAGAAAAGCATCCTTGAGATAAACACCGTCTTTAGTATAGAAGATGGTCTTTTCTTTGAAATTGATACCACACCCAATGACGTTACCTGCACCATATTTTGGACCATATGCAGAAGAACTACCCGAACAAGCGACTATTCGTCCGTCATCGCCATGATATCCCCAAGATTTGACTTCGAAGCCGGGAAACTTGCTCATGGTACATTCATCATCGCACAAGCCAATACTGAAAGCATCGTCACCAGATGAAGAAGAAATGATCTCTACTTCAAAATAATAGATACCACACTGAGGGGGGATAGGGTCCAATGTTCGGACAGCCCCTATTTCGTGCACCGTAGTAGTCTTATCACTAACAAACTCAACAGTGCAGTCACTATCAGACAGTCGGATAGCAGTGTCTGTATCCTTTTTGGCCCAGCCGAAAGGCAGAGGCTTGAGACCAATGTTTCGGCGAGACTGTAGCCGTTTGTTAGATTCCACGGCCGAGTCAGAGCTATCTTTGCTAAGGGTGCTAGTGACGCGAAAGTCAGGTCGATAGCTGCTTTCGTCCATTGATGGTCGGGCGACAGGGCGAACAACTCGAGGTGTCATTTCCAGGTCGGAAAGTGTAGTTTCTCCGCCGGAAAGAGTATGGTTGTGGGTCGTCGCATGTTGCTGTGTGCGCCAGATATTCAATGCGTCTAGTTGCGCAGTAGCACGAGAGGGGAATATCTGGGGGAGATTAAACTGAGCCCCATTAACAGCCACAGCTTGTTGAGCAGAAGCAGCAAAGCTGCCACCTATTCCTACAGAGGAGGTAGAGTTTGTGAGTTGAGGGACAGTTGAAGAGGACGAGGCGTTGTCCAGCGAAACTCTTCTACTTTGAATGATCAGATCAGCAGGTTGTGCAACAGGTTTCTGGTCGGCTTCAGTATCAACAGCCCCAAGAAGCCATTTCTTATAGTCATTCTTTGAATCCTGTGGAGCCACCAGGGTAGCATATTTTTCGCCGTAGGCAGTGAGCTGTAGATAACGGGGGATATTCCAGTGATAGTCTTCTTCAAAAACATCTGAATTTGATTTGGCCCATGCGAATCTGGCCGCGGAAGGTTTAATTCGCAACTTTACAGTCCATTCACTATTGGTATTATGCGAAGAGTCGCCCATGGCGAGAGGATGCGGCCGCGAGTCGCTGCTTCGTCTAACAGGGGTGAGAGCTCCAGTATGGTCCAGAGCAGTAGTAGGAGAGGATCTTCCGCTACGATTGCCAGGGAAGAAGATAGGACAAGGGTCGGGGATTTCCACTGGAGCAGCAGGGTCCGCAGGAGGTTGGACAGGAGAGTTGCGAGAAGAAGACTGCAACGCAAAGCCAATAGAAAAGCGATCGGCCATGAGAATACACTCGTTGGAGAGAACGGTCTAGTGACTGTTGGTGCTCGTTAAACTCAATTGTAGGAGACAAAGCACCAGAGTTGAGCTGGTACGGCGTCGATATAATCCCAACTATAGAGCCAAACAACACACAGAGCTGCCTGAAAATGAGTCCAGCTAATTAAGGATGATAATTGAATACGAAAATCAAATCAAGATAAAATGCTCAATGTTGTTGTACGTTACTCAAATCAAGTTGTTGTGTTTCGCAGTGGCCACCAGCTGTTGATGGTTAAACGCAGAGTCCAATTGTAGCGTAAGCCCAAACAACATGCCCTCATCTCCCACCACAGATTAGCATTAGATAGAGGGCGAGAGACGATGGGAAGAACAACTGTACGAAGAATGGAGCAGGAATTCGGAATATTTTGTTTTATACGTTTTACTAGTTAATAGTTTAAGATAATTATGGCAGCTTTGTTCCCTTCGTGGCTCTCATCGTGGCAGGTCTTGGTTCGGCTTCTCGACGTCATAGCTGGATGGCTCCTGCCTAATCAGGTATAAAGCAGCGAAAAAGGCATTATCAGCAGCATCGACCCAGCGAAATGAAGGAAACGCACGTGTAGGGGAGGTTTTTTTTATACACCGTTGAGGTTTATTATGCTATCTTATATAAATTAATTTGCAGATAAATAAATATCTATCCACTTTCGTTTCGTAACTGCGGTTGAAGCATATATACATATCATATCATTCTCTGTCTTCTAGTTGATTGAATTCACCCCCTAGTAGATGAAATTACCCGAGTATTAAGTATAAAGATATAATACGCTTAGTATCGGTAATGGTCAACCTTGTAGGGACCTTCAGGAGCAATTCCCAAATAGTCGCTCTGCTTAGCAGTCAGCTTGGTGAGCTGAACACCAAGGTGATCCAAGTGCAATCGAGCGACAGTCTCGTCAAGAATCTTGGGCAGGACATGCACACCAATATCGAAGGGGCCGGACTTGGCAAACTCAACGTAGTTCTCTCGGAACTCCTTGTTGTCGGCATTGAACAGGGCAATCTGGGCCAACACCTGGTTGGTGAAAGAGCAGGACATGACGAAAGAAGAGTGTCCAGTGGCACAACCCAAGTTAACGAGTCGACCTTCGGCAAGCAGGATGATGTGGTGGCCATTCTCCAGCAAGAATCGGTCAACCTGGGGCTTGATGTTGACAACCGACTTGGCATTGGCCTTCAACCAAGCAACGTCGATTTCAATGTCAAAGTGACCAATGTTGCAAACAATGGCATCATTGGGCATGACAGAGAAGTGCTCACCAGTGATGATGTCTCGGCAGCCAGTGGTGGTGACGAAAATCTGGCCAATCTTGGCAGCCTCTTCCATGGGGAGAACCTGGAAACCAGACACAGCAGCCTGGAGAGCGTTGATGGGGTCAACTTCGGTCACAATGACTCGGGCACCCATACCGTGAAGAGCAAGGACACATCCCTTACCAACATCACCGTATCCGGCAACAACAGCGACCTTACCGGCAATCATAACGTCAGTGGCTCGCTTGATACCGTCAACCAGAGATTCTCGGCAACCGTACAAGTTGTCGAACTTGGACTTGGTAACGGAGTCGTTAACGTTGATGGCGGGGACCTTGAGGGTACCGTCCTTGAGCATCTTGTAAAGGTGGTGGACACCGGTGGTGGTCTCCTCAGACAGACCGAAGCAGCCCTCAAGCTGTTCGGGGTATCGCTCGTGGACAAGAGAAGTAAGATCTCCACCATCATCGAGAATCAAGTTGAGCTTCTTGCCGTCCTTGAATGCCTTGAGCTGCTGCTCAATACACCAAATGTACTCCTCGTCGGTCTCACCCTTCCAGGCGAAAACGGGCACGCCGGTAGCAGCAATGGCAGCAGCAGCGTGATCCTGGGTAGAGAAGATGTTGCAGGAAGACCAGGTGACCTCAGCACCAAGAGCAGTAAGAGTCTCAATAAGAACAGCAGTCTGGATGGTCATGTGAAGACATCCGGCGATTCGGGCACCCTTCAAGGGCTGGACATCAGCGTACTTCTTTCGAGTCTCAATGAGACCGGGCATCTCATTTTCAGCGAGTTCGATTTCCTTTCGGCCAAAGGCAGCGAGAGAAATGTCGGCAACTTTGTAGTTTGTGGCAGCCATTGTAATGGGTTGTTTTTATTGATATAAAGGGGGGGTAGGAAGGAAAGTGTTCGGTGGTGAAAAACTGTTTTTTTTATTGTCAAAATTTTTCACGTGCGAGCTTCACCACCCCATGTGTTTGGCGAACATGTGGGTTCAAATCAACAGTTTGTTGAGCAGAAACACAGAGAAAACACGATGGTTTAGAGACGGTTGGTTATAACTTTTATAGGCGCAAATAATAGCATTTCTTGGTTAATGAGCAATGTCAGACACTGTCTTTGGGATCATTTCATCTTATGCTTCATCTGCAGCTCTCGGCTATCGACGAGGGCATCGGGCACGGCTAGCTCCGACGGAGCGTGAAACCCATATTAAATGCCACCAGAATAGAGCTAGTTTTTGCATAATGACATATATAATTATGATATTGTGATCAAGATTCTCTAGTATCAACTCGGCATTTCTCGGGCCAAAGCGGTGGTTGCTGCGGTGGTTTGGCTATTTGTAGCTGCTGAACATTCACATGCCATCTCAGAAACCCAAGATAGGCATTTCCAATCTTAGTGTTTTGCCAAACCACTGAACAACTCGACTAAAACCATGTTTTTGCTATTTTCACCGTCTATTATATGAGTTTACTTGTCAATCTCATCATTGGGCAATTTTCCCATATTATTTACAACCTTTATTGCTTCATGTAGGACATTTCCTCCGTTTGAGGGCCTCTGGCGCATTTAAGCTAGTCTTTCGGCTCATATAAAGTAATGTGTATTTCGAGACTCTTCTGAAAATCACTACCAGCTATATGCTTCTTCAAAATAATCTACTCTGCCATTCTCGTTCATATCCAGATATCGGCACACATTTTGTCTCAATGCATCCATCATGCCTGGTGGACCGCACCCTAAAACGCAGGCTCCTCCCTTGGACGTGGAAAAGAACTCACGCATGATCTTGGGAAGATTTGGTTTCCCTCGCCTCAAATGTGCTGTATGCCATGGAGCGGTTCCAGGGGTGCTCGCATGTCCTCCTTCGTCATCGCTGCTGCTGGTGAATCCAAAATTGTGAAACTCAAGCTTTTCTGCTCGCGGGGCAAGTGGAACATCATCATAGGTAGGTGAGGCTATAACACTGACAGAACTGTCTTCGACTTTGCTAGTGCGTCTGAACCCAAATTGAGGCGGAGGAGTGACTGCTTTCTTCTTGTCATTGACATAGATCTCCAGCTTGAGATGCCCTTTACGTGCCACATTGTCTACCTTGTCTTCAATCCACTGGCAATCTTCTCGCTGTTGAACTACCCATAAAAACCACACTCGAGGATGGCTGATTTCCTTGCGTTCTAAAAGGTATTCTACATAAGGAAGAACCCCAGTTATTCCCACTCCTCCAGCAATAAGCAACACATCTCTGTAACGTTCTACTGGATTATGCATGCCATATGGTCCTTCCACGATAACAGCTCTTTCAAGCGGATGTTTCTCGTCGTGGCCTGTCTCCAACAGGTAGTTACAGAATCGCTTGGTCATTCCACCACGAGCCTTACAGACGAGTTGGAACGATTCTCCGCCCTTGCTGGGGCCTACCACACTGAAAGGATGCGCCTCCCAGAATCGCAACCGGTTAATGTGTATAAACACATATTGTCCAGGCTTTGGTTTCCAGGCAACTGTTGTCTTGATCTTGATGTTAACCACATCACTGTTAATCACACTCATCTGCGCATATGTTTGTCTCTTTCCATGATGCGGGCCAAATAGCAGAGAAAAATTCAAGAATACAATTCGTCCTACACGAATAAGCCAGTCTCCAGCCCAGAGTCCAAAGGAGACATATACTGTCTGTTTATATCCAAGTCCATTCAAATGATATAACACACACACATAAGCTCCAATCGCACACAACACGTGCAGTCGCAAAAATGCACCATATAGTCTATTTCTTATTGCTCCGGTTGCTATCATTATAGCCATCAGAAACATGGCTGCAACTCCATAGCGATAGTATGGCACTGAGTAGAAATACTTTGACATATCTCCGCCATACGAGGCAGAAAACACATGCTTCATCACGCTATGAATAATGAACTGAGCATATGTGATTCTGGAAACTGCTCGATGATAAGTGTTATACTCTGCAAAGCTCCAGCCAGTCAGCCGGATAAGAGGATTATTTCGGAGCGCAAATAATGTGAGCAGCGGCAGCTGAATTACACCAATAATTCCCGCTCTGTCAGAGGCATATCTCATCATTGCTTTCCAGTGACTGGGATACAGGGGATCTTCAGGCATAAATTCATAATCTGTGCAGAGGAATATCACATTTAGGCAAAAGTATACTCCAACAATGATAACCTCTGATCTCAGAGGAATCGACATGCTGAAACCAAGTAGCTTCACTTTCAGCATATGCCGGAATCCAAAACACGCCGGAATACTTATGTACTTCTGCCACCAAATTGCAATGCGGGATGGCCTGGAAAGTGCAATTTCGTTGGATCCGAACCGGCAATTCAGATACATCCAAAGCCGAGTCAACGAGCAGGCAAAAATGACAAACAACCACCAGCCTACTAGAAACGATCCTTGCCATACAGAAACATCTTTTTGATGTAGATAGTTTTCGGTGGATCGATAAGTCGCTTCATAAGTATGCTCATTCACCACAATGGGCTGTGAGTAATTGGCTACTGGTGCCCCCCATCCTCCTTCACCACGTTTTTTTGGTGCATGGCTAATATTCTGGCTGGACAAATAGTCCTCAATAATGCCATATTCTCTATCACTCTTGACAGGGTCGTGTACGTTGCATACAGACTGAGCGAAATGATCCCAGGCAAAATCTCGCTCAGACGAGCTTTCATTTGCATGATTCATGATACATAGTGCTACAGTGACAAGATAATTATTGTCGCGACACAGGCATGCGTAGTCTTCGACGACGCACGAGTCGAAATTGAAAGCTGCGACTGCATAGCAGGTTTGGCCAACAAGCCAGCTCTTTGGCCACATTCCGTGAACAGGAACCGCTAGCAACAGCAGAAACAAGTAGCGGAGCATGGACTGGGATTTTTAACTGTTTTTGTCTCGATAATGCAAAGCTCTTTGCGACCTGCACAAGAAACGAATCATTGCAAAGTTAGCCTATATATTGGTTTAGAGGTTGGTTAATCACCTGTGGAACTCGCTATTCACAGACCATCTGTATATCATTGCTAATTACAGTGGCATTGAATCTTGCTTTTTGCCGAAATATTAAATTGCCTTCGCCTAATCGGGAACAGGTTTGAGATTTGATAAGTACGTTCACCCCGGAGCCAATGCGGAATAGCCTGACTATACAAAAAGACACTTCTCAAGAATACCTCAACTCACTGGCCGCCGAGTTTACTAATATTTATCCAGAAGTTGTGATATTTCATATTCATTTTTATCATTCCTATCATGCCTAACTACGAAGCATCATCTCTACCTTAAATTAGTTACTGTTTTAAGTTAAATGGCAAAATAGAGTTACTAACTGGGATAACATAAAATCATAAGACACGGACAATGGCAAATCAAACAGATAGCATCTTTTGGCCGCTTAGAGCTCAGAATGCGCAATAGAGCTGGTTTCGACAGGTGAATCGGAGTTTATGTCGCTTTCGGTAACATAGACTGCTCGGGTAATCACAATGCGCTTAGTAAGTGTGGGATCATCTTCCACCTCGACACCTTCAGTTTCAATGGGCAGAATGCTCACCGGAGTCTCTCCACCGTCATAATCAACCTCGATCTCCTCGTTTTCCTCGATAACAGGAAGAATGCTAACCGGAATTTCTCCACCATCATAGTCAACCTCAATCTCCTCGTTTTCCTCGATAACGGGAAGAATACTAACCGGTCCTTCCCCACCATCATAGTCAACCTCAATCTCCTCGTTTTCTTCAATGACGGGAAGAATACTAACAGATCCTTCTTCACCATGGTCTACCACAACCTCCTCACCATCCTCGAGAACAGGGAGAATTGTATAAGCAGAATCTGCGCCGAGCTCTGAGTTTGCATCAGTAGAAGTTGGCTGAGATGAAGTGCTTGAAGGTGTCGCCGTTGTTTCTTCTAGCTCCTCGTATATTATGGCATCAGTCGGGACCTCATCTGCTGGTTCTTCACCTTTGGCAGCTAATCGTTGTCTTTTATTGATAATGTGCTGTTGGAAAGTAAAATCGGCTTTTGCGCGCAAACCACTGAAGTACTGAGCTGCTTCTTGGGCCAAGATGTTTGCAGTTTCCTGAGCATCTCGAAGGAGTTTGTTGATATCGGCCATGTTGATATCATGATCTAGAATGTCCTGACGAGAATCAACAAGCTCGTCCTTCAACGCTCGGAATTCCTTCCAGTCTTTCCAGTTGGGTATACTAGAAGTGGCAGTTTCCTTGGATTCAACAGAAACAAGACTTCGACCCATCTCAGCCAGAGCAACATCTGCAAATTCATCCAGCACATCGAGGGTCGAAGCCCTGATCTTTTCCGTCTTGTCCAGTACTTCGTTTGCAACCTTTTCTGCATAATGTCGAACAGCCAAGGCGTGGTCTCGAAGAGTTTCGGCTCTCCATCTGAATTCATCCTGCAGAGCATCAGGCTTGATATTGAAGTTCTTGCCGTTTTCCTTTTCTACTTCTTCATCTTCTTCTCCGGTAGGAATTGCATCTACAATTCGGGTAAGATCCCCTACCGCATCTTGCTGGAATTTGGACAGATCCTGAAGAAGACGGGTGAATTCAGGCTGGACTTCTTCAATGATAGCACTTTTTGCGCTCTCTACATCATCGAGGAAGTTAAGAAATGCTTCCTTTGTGGTATCCTCAACAACGGCTTTCCAGGATGCAAGCTCGGAGGTGATTTTTGCTTCTTTAGGCTGATCCAATGTAGGTGTAGGTTCAGCAGTGGGAACAGGAGGAGGAGCAGGAGGAGGGGTACTGATTATCTCAACGGAAGATGAGGCAGTTGCAGTTTCTTCGGTTTTAACCTTGAGCTTCTCAGTTGAGAGAGAGGGAGCGATATCGGTAGGCTGTTCCGATTCGGCAGTTGATCTGGTGGAATTCTCAATAATCCGGTAGTAAATATTGGAAACATGAGGTTCAATTGAGTTCTTGTATATTCCCTTGACCTCTGGAGCAACCTTTACCTCGATCCAATGGACGATTTGGTTGAGGGCCAGAATTATCCTGAAGTAGGCAGCCTGAGCACCAGCAGCGATTCTGGGCCAGACGTTGGTAGTCAGAAACAAGTGAGATTTGGCAGCATAGGGCTTTATTTTGTCACCGGCTGGAACCGCATAAGAGCTGTATCCATTTGAAACAGACTGATAGGCCGTGTCAAGGACTGGCTGCAGTTTCTGGTTATGTAAGGTCTTGACCTGATCAATATGAGGACCGACCTTGGCAGTGATTCTATCCAAATAAGGCTCGGCAATTGCATATCCCTTTGAAGAGACGGTAACCACCTTTGGCTGGACCTTGTTGAGGTAGATTTGCTTACCCCAGGCAAGGTGAGGTTGAGATTTTTCAACATAGGGAGCAGCATAAGATGTGTAATAAGGCTCAACATGAGGGTACAAGCTGGTATAACCGGAATGGATCTTGGTACAGAGGCTGAAACAGCTTGTATCTTCAAAATTTTCTGGTAATTCTGAAGTAAGGGGGCATTTGAAGACAATCAAGAACAGCGAGTAGTAGAGAAATAGCCTGTAAAGTTAGAGAGAAAGCCACGGCGCAGTAAAAAATTCAAAAGAAACCCACCTGAAGGTCGCTGAAAAAAGCCAGAAAATCAAACCAAGGCTCGATTTCTTGTCGGACTTTGCCGATTTGAGCGTCTTCTTCCTATCGGCCCGCACCATTGTTGGATGTTGAAAAAAGGCGGAAGGGTGAGGCTAGCGGTATATTTGGGTACGCGTCCAGAACCCACCCAGGCAGCGAGGGACGAGGAGGGCTGAAGTACCGCTTGGTTGACAGCAGATGTGTCAAATATCTGGCTGGACTTGTTGCAGTAGTTTATATATGAGCTATTAGGAATGTAAAGTGTGTAGGATGGATCCATCCCATCAGAATAGAGAGATTGAAGCTATGGTTATTAGGGATTCTGAATGTGAGTGTCTGGATTCCATCAGTATGGAGCGGCTGGCCGGTTTGGCTGAGCTGCCTCTAGGGAGGGATAACGTCATATCGAAGCAGGCTGCGTTATTCTGATAAGGTATACAAAGGCAAGCTCGATGTTGGCAGACTACACAGGCGCAGCATTGACAATTTGAAAAATAATTAGGCTTCAGGTTGACTGGTAGAGGTCCAACCGGGGGGTTCAACATGGGGATGATCCGGAGGTTCGCCTACACCTGTATGGGCACACAAGTTCATAATTGAAGCGAAACAGGCATAAGATAAACAGAATAAATACGTTGTCGGTTGTTACTATAAAAGGTGACAAGCTTGGAATATATAGCTGGCTACTGGACAAAAGGGGTGTTGCTGGAGCTGTGAGTCTCCACTGTTGAGCATCCACTGCTGACCTGAACAGTTCACCATACAACCGTCAGACCAGCAGCTGAGCTTTGGATTCCAACCAAACGCTAAAAACTTCACCTTATCCGACTTAAATCCACCTGTTACAACATAAACCTTCCCCTTCCATTTCATCTGAATAAAACCTTCACAACCCTCCATTCTTCCACAGTGTTTCTTTTCTCCCCCACCATGTTCTCTCAGTCGTCGTCCGTAAAAGCCGCATCTCCTACTAAACCGGCTGCGGCCCCGCATAATCTTGACTTGTTACCCATCCACCCTTAAGTTGCTATCAACCCTTTACAAACAAGACATGAGAATCAACGCCAAACAAGTTCTAATTGGCTACACTGCTATTGCACTTGGCTCTGCTGCTACTTTCCGGTTCAGCGACCTGCTGAAGTTGACCGGGCTTGGTGATGATTCCCCTACCATCCAAGAGTCCAGGACTATTCCGGGCGACTCCCCCGTCGAACTTTGCGACGCTGAATACAAACAACTGCTGGACATTGATTATATCAATATCGACCCTAATCCGCCTTCCAAGGGTGCTAATCTGACTATTAATGCTGCCGGAACCCTCAATACTGAGATTACCGAAGGCTCCTACGTCGAGGTCGATGTCCGATATGGCTACATTCGTCTGCTCCGACAGACTATAGACCTGTGTGAACAGCTGGAGAATGTCAATTTGACCTGTCCGCTGTCCAAGGGCGATCTGGATTTGAGCAAGATTATCGAGTTGCCCTCGGAAATACCCCCTGGCAAGTATCTTGCCTTTGCCCGTGCCTATACTGTAGAAGACGAATTGGTCACTTGTTTGAGTGCTCAGGTGGAATTCTCCGCCTAAGTTTTGCCACCGTTCCTGTACCATTCTAGATACTTTTGGCTACTTGCAGTTCCATATTAGGTATACTGTTCTATAGAGCTACTTCAATGCATATACAACATAATAAGCATGGTAAACGGACATTACTATGGGTATATATATATATGGCATTTCCATTGTATTGCCCCTCGATACACCCTACAAGTATATGTATAATAAGGCGGAAACAAAGGTTAGCCTGCCCGTTCATGTTAAACTTGTCGGTCATGTTTATTTGTTACTTTCTAAACGAACGCCAACTCCGGTTAAAATGATACAATCGTCTCGCTCTTTTCAAAAAAGCATTTTCACATCTCTAATGCTGAGCTCCAACTAAAGGAGTGCTACTGCTTTGACTATCCAGACTATCCAGACTATGACGAGTGTTTCGGGAGTCTGTTTGAGCATACAACTGAGTGGCTTGGTCAATCAGCTGTTCAGTGTCCGCTCCCTCGCCGTGGTTCTCCACAATCAATTGTCTGAGCTTAGCAAGCTTCCTCTTTCGCTTGAAATCCTGAACACTTCTAGGAATGATTGGCAGATAGCCATGCTTCTCCTGGTATTGCAGAGCAAAAATAACCGCTATCAGAGTGTACCAGTACAGGTTATAAGAGATGACTGATCCATAGGTAGCACTATTTTGCCAGCCAAGGATAGCATTGAATATCATCCAGAAACCTTCAGTCTGACCGTTGCAACAGTTGACGTGCCAAACCGAGTTGTTGATATCGTAGGAACCAGGGCCAGTGCCAGTTTCAGAAATGTCCTGGCCAACCTTGTTGATGAACTGTTGTAGCTCAATGAACCAGATACCTCGGCTGAAAAGTCCAGCAGCAACCAGATAGAGAATACAGCAGGAGCCGATCATGAAATACTGGAGTTTGACAGTGTTTCCTCCACGATACATGAGCCAGCCGACAAAAACACCGCAAATCAAGGCTAGAACCACAGCCAAAGGGAACCCACTCATGGGGGCAGTGATTCCAATGCCTCCCAGGAAAACAATAGCTTCCAGGCCCTCACGAAGGGTGGTAATCATGGGAAGAATGGCCAAGGCATACTTTCTAGACAGATACCTGAGACCCCAACCACCTTGACCCTTGTGGGTTTCAACGATGGCCTGGGCAATCTTAACTCGCCATTTCTCTTGCATTTTGTTGATTCGAATCATAGCTAGGCCCATGGCAGAGATCATAAGCGAAGCCAGGATGGAGAACGTAGCCTCCCAAATCTTTTCGGTAGCATTCCACAAGTCGTGACCAAGGTAGTAGAATGCAAAAATAAATATACTACCAAGGATCAGGCAAATGAAGAGGCCTATAGCGGCTCCGACCCAAACTTGGGTGCGCAGCTGCGTGTAAAGCTTGTGATTTACAGCTCCTCTGGGAGCCTCAGACGCAAATCCACGCTTGATGAAAGCCAGAAGAACCGATACAATGACAGCAGTCTCGACTGTTTCCCTGAAAACCAGGAAAAACACCTGTGGCGAGAAAATCTGATCAAAGGACGGCATGGTGATGGTAAGAAGGGAGAATTTTGTGGGTGAGCCGCAACGAGTTAACCCGACTTTTTTCTATTCGATTTGGTTGAATTGGAGAAAAAAAAGGGCGATCAAAGTAGTAAACTTGCAGGGGTGAAGAGCGAGTTTGAATAGTCTGAATGTTTTTTTATACCAATCAACTAATTTTAATTAGTTATTCTTTGTTTGTTTCGGAAATAGGATACAACAGGGCCCCGTACAGTTTCTGGTGCAGTGCAGAAGCAGAAATGAGCCGTCGGGGTGGTGTGTACCAATTAGAGTTTGGGTATGCAAGTGTGTATATTGGCAATGTAATTTGCAACGACACTTATATTTGACTGGGTTTGGCTGGGAGGAAATGGGTTACTTTTATATATAGCGCGATAATCAGGGAGTAGTTTTGTTCGGATCGGAGGGCGATGAAGGGGAACGAACGGGAAACGGGGGCAGAGTTCCGACCTAACTTTGATCGCGCACACTACTGCATTGGACTGGGTACGACATGGCCTTATTTTAATATCCTGTGAATCGCAATTATTATGGGCACAGAACAGAATATAAGGCACGAAAAAAACATAGGGCCACAGCTCCACTGGAAGGTGTTTGCAAACCGGAGTTTTATTATCCAATTTGCACACTGGAGAATCAGATGAGGGGCGTCCTGCCCGTTTGGGCCAATGCCTGTTTTTATCTGATTGATTGATAGTTTTAGTGCCGTGCTGATCTGGGAAGCATGAGTAATATTGCCGCACAACACCTATAATTTTAACTAAATCCATCAGGTTCTCCCAAAATGGCGGTTGGTGGTCGAGCCTGTACATTGGATTTAATTGGCATCGTTTCTCTTTTGTAACGGTGAGACAGGGCAGACTTGGCGGTGGTGGGTGCTCACAGACTAGGCAATCTTGTTCCTAAAGCCTATTTAGTTAGTGGAACAACGCGGGAAATAATAGTCGGTCTAGTGTTGAAAATAAGGACCATGACGTACGCCAACTCGCCTTATTTCACCGTCTCTGCATGCAAATGTTGCCTTTTGTTTTTTTCCCGCCGGCAGAGTTCTCGCAGTCCGATCTTTCGCCTGTTTTTCAGCTCCACATGTTGTGCATCTTGCATTTTGCCTGTTTTCCCAGTCCCACCGTATATCTCAGCACATAGTCTATGCCAATCTTCAATCCCAAAATCTTTTTTTTCAACTGTATTTCACATGGACGATGATCTGACGCTTTCGGCGTCCACGCTTGCCGCGCTGCAGGAGTTTCTGGGAGAAGAGCAATCCAGAAAGGAGCAGTTTGACAAGTTGAACGCCGAGGCCGAGACTCGGTTTGATGATGCCCAAGGCCCCACGATTGATCTGTTCAAGGAAGACTGGAATCTGTCCCAGTTTTGGTACAGTGACCACACCGCAGACACTTTGGCTCGGGAACTCCTGGAAGGGGCTGATTCCGATACCTGGATTGTAATCGTTTCGGCTCCATCTGTGTACGGGGCTCTCAACAAGCTCCCGGCCAGCCAGTTGCCCACCAAGCATATTTATTTATTGGAGTTTGACGATCGATTCAAGATGCTGTCAGGCCCAGACCGGTTTGCCCACTATGATTTTGCCCGGCCAATGGAGCTTCCACCGCATCTCAAAAACAAGTTCGACCGAATATTGGTTGATCCACCGTTTCTGAGCCAGGATTGCCAAACCAAGGCCGCTATCACCGCTCGGTGGCTGCTCAAGAAGGACAAGACTCCCCAATACCGCACCATTGTATGCACCGGTGAGCGAATGGGCGATCTGATCCACAAGGTGTATCCAGACACTCAAGTGACCGACTTCTTCCCTGAGCACTCCAAGGGTCTAAGCAACGAATTCCGATGCTACGCAAGCTATGAAGGCAGCCGGTGGAAGTTTTTGACCCCAGAGTCATAAGTAAAGTGAGTAACCTCCTGTGCAACATTCCCTGATGATCCAATTATGCATAGTTCAACTGAAAACTCATGTTGAAAAACGAAGCCATCAGTCTTTCGCTCCTATCTGAGAATGTTACTCTATAAATTGAGTTGTGAAACTATTTACTAACCCCAAGAGCTAAACCGACAGCCTACTTGTAACTGTGATCCGTTATTAATAATTTATATTTTGCATTTTGAATTTTCTTATGCTCTCCTTCTCTATTTCGTATCCAATCTCTGTTTCGGAATACATGCGTATATTGTCACAGGATAAACTGTCTTGGGCATGCCAGGCTGCTTCTTAGCGTACAGAAGATGTAGTCCAGCCTGGTCAAACAGCTGGCGGAATTTGTCATCTGTCCTAGTCACACTGCTGTCGGTATCATCAAACTCGTCCTGGTCGTAGCAATTGTTCTCCTTGACCACGATAATACCGTTGGGCTGCAGTCCAGCAATGCACCGCTGGAAGAACTTGACGAGGTTCTCGTCCGAAAGATGCCCCAGGCACCATTGGCACCAGATGAGCCAGTACTTTTGGTGTTCTGGCTCGAATTCTTGAGCTCCGACCGCGTAAAACTCCCCAACCACACCTTTTTCTGTCTCCTCTTGCAATTCCACCTGAGCCTGTGAAATCAGCTTTTCTACGGGCTCTACCAGGTCTACGCGAGCACAGTGTTTAGCCAGAAAGTTCTTGGTGACCCGGCCAATGCCAGCCCCAATGTCCACCGCCACACGCTGCTCCTGCGGAACGCTGCCAAACTGCCCCATCGACAGCAAATGACTAAGAAACGCATTGGATCCCACAATGTCTACCTTGGGGATCACCGACGCACCAAACCCGCCGAGCACGCCGTCAACTGTCGCCGGCACTGACGACCAGTAGTCTACCGCATCGTCATAATTGATGTGAGTATCAGGTGGAATATCCAAAGGTTGTGGCATTTCTGGTTGTCGGTTGGTTCTCAAAAACTCCCCAATGCGATAGTTTGGGCTGATTCCAGGCGTTGGCGTCAGCGTATTTCTGAGCCCGCAATCCTCGTCTTATCTGATCAGGGTGAAAATCTCACAATCCAACAAACACTGCACTACCATGAGTGGACGACGTAAGTAGAATCATCACAATATGGGCTTGTTGGCGATCGATCTGTCCAAGCGCGCGGCAAATTTCGAATCAACAATTATTTTGATTTTGCTGCGTCAGATGCTAAACCATTTGGTTGATTCCACTCCGTTCCATACTAACAACCTCCAGTACGCCTCCTCGATCTGGTTAAACCCTTCCTGCCCATCCTCCCCGAGGTCGAGGCGCCTTTTCAGAAGATTGCGTACGATGAAAAGCTGATGTGGTTTGGCACTGTCGGCATTCTGTACTACATTCTCAATGAATTGCCTCTGTATGGCACCAAGATTGCCCAGCCTGCCTCCGATCCGCTGTTCTGGTTGCGGCCTGTGCTTGCTTCTACCAAGGGAACTCTCACCGAGCTTGGAATATTGCCGATTATTTCTGCTGGATTCATTCTGCAGCTTTTGGGAGGAAACCAGCTGATTGATGTCAACTTTGACCTGCGTTCTGACCGTGAATTGTTCCAGTCAGCCCAGAAACTGCTTGCGTTTGCGTTTGCTCTGGTTCAGGGTCTTGCTGTTGTATTTTCAGGAGCATACGGTTCTACTGCTGATCTCGGCACCACCGGTGTATTCTGGCTTCTGGTGCAAATTGTTGGTGGCTCCTCAGTGTTGATTCTGCTGGGCGAGATCCTTGAGAAGGGCTATGCTTTCGGCTCTGCCGTTGCCTTCTACAACGTTCTGCACATCTGTCAGCTGCTGTTCTGGAGATCCTTTTCTTTGTCTTGGGAAACCATTGGTGGTGGCCGTGGTTCAGAGCTGGTTGGTTCTCTGACTTCGTTTGGCCATATGCTGTGGACCCGAAATTTCAAGACTGCCATGGTTGAAAGTTTCTACCGAACTCATCTTCCTAACCTGTTTGAACTTTACGGCTACATCATCATCTTTGCTTTGATTGTCTATCTTTCCAACTTCAGAATCGAGCTCCCTGTCAAGTCTTCCAAGATCAAGTCCCCTGCTTCAGTGTACCCTGTCAGACTCTTGTATACTGGTGGTCTTCCTGTGTATATTACCACTCTTATCACTGCCAATATCTTCCTTCTCAGTGTTGCTCTGTACTCTCAGTTCCCTTACAACCTTCTCGTTCGACTTCTTGGAACCTGGGAGGCACGAGCTGACACCCCTCAACTATTTGCTGTGTCAGGTCTTTCCTACTATCTGCAGCCTCCTTTCACCCTTAAGGATGCTCTGTGGGACCCTATTCGAACCATCGCTTACGTCTTGTTCATTGTAATTACATCTGCAGTATTTGCTCGAAACTGGACTGAAATCTCAGGTTCGGCCGCTAAGGACGTTGCCAAGTCCTTCAAGTCTCAGGGTGTCGTCATTCTGGGACACAGAGAGGGATCGGCCACCAAGGAACTCAAACGAATCATTCCCGTGGCTGCCTCTATTGGTGGTGCTGTTATTGGAGCAGTTGTCGTGGGTTTCGACTTGCTTGGCTCCTCTGGAATCGGTGCTACCGTCTTGGTCGGCACTACTTCCATCTTCGGCTTCTTCGAGGTCCTGGCCCAGGAAGGTGGACAGACTGGTTTTACCGGTGGCTTGTAAGTCACTCGGGGCTTTCCAAAAATTATCAGTACTGGAAAATCCATGCTGATATAATAGCCAGCATTGCTACACATAAGCCATAAACCATAACGCTTCGTAATGAGACAATATAATGGACACCAAAAATTAAACGCAATCATACGATCGACTATTGACCAGAATTTCTCATTAGTAGTTTACTCATCTATTTGATCTAGCTACTACACATTACCCAAGAGCGCTTTTCAAGCATTGTCTCGTAAGTTCATTGAATGAATCCACCGTACAGTTGATGTCACCCCGGCATTGAAAGCTCATCTTGCTGTTGATTAAAAGGTTGCTCATATCACCAGATACGTCCACTCGTCTTATGCAATCCTTATCATCGAGCATCTGAATCGCAACACTAAGTATGCCATTGTTATTGCTGACCTTCGTTTGGAACGTAATTTTTAATCTTTCAACAGCGTTGCACAGCTCAGTGCTTTTGAGCCAGTAGCTTCTTACCAGATCTAACCGAGCTGAAATGCTGACATGTTTCATATTGTCCAGCCTTTCCTGCAATTTGGTAACGAGATATTTCTTGATTTGACTTTTCTCATCTTTGTTGACCACACTGAGTCCATCTCGTCGGATTATTACGCTCAGCATACCGTCGAAGTACTCAAAAGCGACCTCGCCATTCTTTTCAGCTACCCCATTCTTCCACAGCGCGATTCCCAATAGCTGTCGGTATTTCTCTTCCTTTTCATAAACATCAGCATCCTCAATTTGTCGAAGATTTTTCTTCTCAGCCTCCCTTGATGGTATTTCTCTTTCCAACAGCTGGCTCTTCCGGTCGATAAGGGCCCCAATGTTTTCCACCATACTTTCCATTTCTTGCGTGACACTCTCAAGTTCTCCTTGAGCGCTCCAGACTTTAGCTTTGCTACTTCTGACATCATTCTTGAGTTGCGAGTGCATTTCTTTGTCCTCAGTTTCATTCTCCTGCCGGAGCCTCTCAAGCACCTCCAATTTCTTCTTTGCAGCTTCAATTTTCTGTGCGATTTCTTTTTTACGAGTAATCGTTTCTCGATTCTGTTTTCTAGCCGCAGCCAACTCGTTTTCAATACCACCATTGTAAGCTCGCCTTATTCTGCCTAGATTCCTATCCAAATCCTTCTTTAATCCCTGAGTGAGCTGTGCTCTCCATTCATACCAAGCACTTTTGGCTTCTTCACGAGTGTAGCTTTTCAGAAGCTGGAACTGGCCTTTCATTATCTGCTTGGTTGCTGCAGAGGCCTCCGCAAACTCTTGGAACAAAACCGGATTATCTTCTGCCGTCTCTTTTTCCCACTGGGCAAAAGACTCCTTGACTTTTTCGTTATCGGCCTTTAGCTCTTTGCAGGCAAATTCATACATATTCAGAAGAGGGAACTGACTGGCGGCAGCTGCCACGAAATCTGTCAGTTCTGGCTCGCGGTCCTCATCTGTACTGTCATCATTAAGACCAATAGAAGAATGATTTCTCCTTCCCGCCAGAAAATCATCCATAAAATCAATCCCGATACGAGACAGAAAGTCTGACACACCTATGTTGTTGTAAGTCAGATCGCTGATGGTTCTAGCACGGACAATATCTTGAGTTCTCGCGACAAGGGTTGGCTGTACAATAGAAGCACTGGTATGTTGTGTAGTATGTGTAGTTGCTTCCATAATTGAGTCATCGTCATCGTCATTGATATCGATTAAAGAAGGGATTTCAGTGGCGGAAACTCTTTCCATGGGTAATGATTTGGGTATAGCTTTGGTCATCTCCATATCGCTTTCCTCCTCTGCTACAAGAGACAACCGGGCTTGAATTGGTCTGATAGGACTAACAGGGAAATTTATATCTTCAGCAGTGGCAAACACGTTGCTAGCTTTCATGGGCCTCGTGAAGTCCATGTCGCTTTCTATATCGCTGGTATCTTGCAGGGCACTGTTCTTGATTGGCCTGGTAATCTCCATATCGCTGTGATCATCTTCCTCCATGAGCGTTAGAAGATCTCCAACCGGTGGCCGGTTTGATTGAGCCGGTTTGGTTAAGTCCATATCGTCTTCTTCAAGCTCGGAAACGTGAGGGTCATAGTTTGTGCCTCCAAGTAAAGGTCTCATTGGTTTGGTTAAGTCCATATCATCCTCTTCGCTCTCTTCAACAGCAGTGGGCTTCACTGCCCTTGTGAAATCCATATCTTCCTCGTCTCCTTCCTCCTGCTCAGCCTGAGTCAATCGTTGTGAAACAGGCTCCATGGGTTTATTCAGAGTAATATCCATATCAGAATCTGACATTTGTCCAGGAGACATGAGACTTCCTCCTTTTCTAGGGCTCATTGAGTTTATTCTTCCAATAAGCTTTCTTCGAGGAGACCTCAAGGGTCGTGTGAAGTCCATATCCATTTCGTCAAGATCCCTGGGCCATGCAGGGCTGGCAAGCTGAGGAGTGAAGTTGAACGACGATATGCCGAACTGTCGTTGAGCTTCAGCTTCTGTGGCGGGCCTTAGTATATCTCTCTGCGTGTACTGGGGAACGTTTTCTTTATCTTGCAGCTCAAGCACAGCGTTTTTCTCTTTCTCATTCTGGCTGGCTGGGTGATCTGCATTCAATGGGCCGAGATCAGGAAATGGAATGGCCTTGAGAGGGGTATCCGTAGGTTCCTGAGCAGAACTGTCAACAGTATTTCTTCGAGATCGTCTAGGAGAACCGTTGCTGCTGATCTGGGGGGATTTTGTCCTTTGTCTGGCAGAACTAGCCGGCGATTTAGTGGGCCTCAAAGGGCTTTGATCTGCCCTAATCGTGAAAGGTAAAGTCATATCCATTGCCATACTCTCATTCTCGCTTTCGCCGTCCAGGCTAATCAGCGTTTGATTATCACCATTGTCTTCATTTGATTCTTGGTGAGAAGCCATCTTGGTCCTCTTCTTCCGAGGACTCCTAGTGGGAGAAGCTGCAGAGGCGTAATGTGTCTCAGGAGAAGCAGAACGTTTAGCAGCCAGTCTGGGACTTCTTCTAGGACTTACAGACTCGGCAAATCCAAGGGATTTCCTCACATTGGATGGTGGGGCTGCATGTTCAGGGGATTTATCGGCACCTTGCTGTGTCCAACCAGACCGCGAACTGAATATATCCACCCTTTCAGGTGCAAATGAGACCCTTCTGCCTGTAGGGGCCATACTAACTCTTTTCCCAGGCTGCGAGATGCTCATCAACCCGACAACGGTGTTATTGTCTTCTAGGTCGGCTCTTTTCAAGATACCCCTTGCCGGTGCAAGTGAAAGGCGAGATGGCCTTGGCCGAGATCGCTCAGGAAGAGAATTTCTTCTACTTCCCGATATATCCATGTTGAGTTTAGTTTAGTTTGGTTTTCTGGCTTGGGTCCTGCAGTGGTGAAGGTAAACAACGCGGGATCGCGAGGTGCGGCGTAGGTGAACGCGGGGCACGGCTGACTTCAGATTCGGTCCAGATAAGCTCAACTAGTCAACTAGCGAGATTTTTTATGTGAATTTGAATTCGCACAAGCAGAGTATTTGGAATATCATCTAGTAGGCCGATAAGGTCATTCTATTTATTCTAGTTTATTATATAGTGGGATGCATTTATAGCAAACACTCAATGGTGTTACATAACCAGCTTAGAACCATGGTATTTGTACACGGTAGGAGATCCAATTGATCGAGTAGACACAGCAGATGTAGTTTCTCTTTCGGGGAATCCTTTGAAGCTGTTAGCATAGGTGGCTACACTGTGAGCAATCAATCTGGTACTCAGGACCCAAGCCTCGTAGTCGACGTTGGTGGTGTTATCACACAGGAGATGATAGCAAGGATCTAGAGCGATACCTGCGTTTCCACCAAACATCTCTACTTCCTCCTCCGTTTTGAGTGCCTCTGCTCCAGTAGCAATTCCACCACCGGGAATTCCATTCTTAATGAATCCGTCGTAATCGGATCGGCCATCAAATGGAACCAGAGTGTAGTTCACTCCGGCATTTTTGTAGAAGTCAATATACAACTGTTTAAGTTCCTCACTACCTTTGGGATTGTCGACATTGTTGGCATCATAGATCTGATAGGCATAATTAGGAGAAGCCATCATATCATAGTCCATAAACAATCGAACCTTGATGTTTTCGTCCGAAGGAAGCACGCTGACATAAAATTCAGAGCCAAGAAGGCCTTCTTCCTCGGCAGACCACCAGGCAAATCGAACGGAATTGGTAACATTGAAGTCAGCCAGAGCAGTGGCCACTTCAAGTAAAGAGATTGTGCCGGAGCCGTCATCGTTGATGCCAGGGCCAGCTGGGACCGAGTCGGAGTGCGCACCAAGCATGACTACATTATCCTTATCACCCAAAATAGTCTCAGCTACTACATTATGAGTAACAATTTCAGACACATAGGCATCCACATACACAGTGGCTTCGATTTCCTCGCCAGACTCAATCAATTGGGTGTACTTTTCTCCGTCGGACTTTGAAATGCCAACAGTAGCAACCTGGTGCTCCAAAGGAGTGCCCAAGGTACCACTGAGCAGTTCGTCCTTGCCTTCATTATTGTAGATAATAGCAGCAATTGCCCCAAAACTACCCGCCAGTTCGGACTTGTCGCCAAATGGGCAAGTTCCTCGCTTGATCAGGGCAACAGTTCCTGCCTTGACGTTGGAGTAATCGGAAGGAAGACAGCCTTCATTGTCAACCACAACCAAAACTCCTGTTTCAGGCTCATGGTCTTTGGTAGGTGGGGTTAAGGAGAAAGGTTCCTCATTAATGGGATCGGCCCCGATACTAAGCTTGGATTCTGATACCGAGCCTTGTACGGCACTAAACGGCTGGGTTTCGTAGGTATAGTAGTCAGAAAGCTCTGCCAGAGTAGAAAGAATGTATTCCAGAGTATGGTTGTGTCCTAGTGAGCCAATTACCCGAGTAGGATGGCCGTACTCCGGTTCCGAGGCCTCGGCGATGGCAAACAGGTCGTCCGCTCGCTTGGCCAGGTTCTTCTCAGAGATCCTATCCTGGAGCTTTTCGGAAGAAACAAAATCCAGAGTACGAAGAGAATCGGAAGGAAGTTTCAGGGTTTGCTGATCCAATGGGATAGCTGCAACTCCTGATATTAGAAGTTGGAGAATCTGAGTATAACGCATGTTGTGTAACGAGTGAGTGGGTGGGTGGGGTGGAGGAAGGCACGATAAGAAACGGGGATGCAAGCCGGTGTAATAGAACATCACCACGCAACAAAACCTAAAGAAACCAAAATTGCAAAAAACCATAGTTCTATAAATACTAAAAAAATGCACCATGCCACATCATAATCAAAATCCATTCGATTCCGCCCGAGCCTTTTTATCACGAGTTGTCTTCATCCTGTAGGATTCCCTCGACATGCTTGTTCAATGTCACTGATCTCGAGGTGTGTTTATCTACATATCTCTGAATATCGGTGTAGATGGTTGATCGGCTCATTCCACCTTCTATCAAAGCAGCCGACTTGCCTCTTTCTCGATCAAGTAGACTGGGGTCTCTTTTGACCTGCTCGTTGACGTATTTTTCTATGGCTGATTCAAGCTCAGCCGTCGAGGACTATTTGTTAGTTCACACTCTTCACGACTACGACTACAACTCTACGGAAAACCCCCCACTCACATCATCCTTGAAGTCTTGGAACAGCTTTCTCCGTAACTCATCAAACAGCCCTTTACGTTTGAATCGAGTCACCAGCTCTTCGGCCGATTCCGTGGTGGCTGGCTGTTCTCCGCTCATTTCAGTTTAGTTGGGTGTAAAACGCCAAATCGGGGCCGAAAACAGAATTGAGTATATTTTTGGCAAGACCTAATTCAGCCATAATTGGATATCCACATCTTTTAGTATCGTGCCAGGTGAAACTGCATTCGAGTTCATTAAGCTGCTTCGACTTGATATTAAAAGGTTTTTGATTTACTTTATTTATATTTATTCACATAGAGCTATACAATAGAGGTCTATGTAGTCATGATACATTATCTTCGTAGGGTCCTGCGGGAAGTCATTAGTCCAGCGGTGGTATTTTAAAAGGCTTAGCTTAGACCGTCTATTTCACAAATGCAACGATGCAGCAACATAAAAAATGCGTTGAGATTATTCGTAGTTATCACTTAGATTAACCAGCAACTGAGCGAGGCACCGTTTGGTGCCCTGATCGTCTCTCAGGCTCTGAGCAAAAGTGGCATCTCGCAGCGGCTCTGGAAGCACTTGCCGTAGAGCTTCTCTGGCGCGACTGTTGTCGCTGAGACGCAGATAGCATCTAACAACATGCTTGAGGAGCCGGGACGACGACGCAGCCGGCAGTTCCGCCAACTGGCCAACCATATTGGCCAGAACAGTGGAAACAGCAAAAAACCGCTCATACGTCTGGCATACGTAGTTTAAGCCCATGTCGTCCATGAGGATTTTCTGGACAATGAAGATGGCAACCGTTTTGCTGAGCTCTGTTCCAGACTCCATTATTCTAAGACACAGAGGAATGATCTCTGTGGACAGCAGGAAATTAATCACCTCCGGGTTGTCATTTTTGACCAGAGCTCCAATCACACCCAACGAAGTGAGTCGCAGATACTCAAATGACCTGCTTTTGCTGGCAGTGTTGAGAAACGGGTACAGGAAAAGTGGGACATGAGCATTAAGGAACAGGTTGCGAGTATCATTATGGGATGCAACACACTGAAGTAGGGCCAGAGCATTGCATACACGGTTAGATGCAGAGGAAGAGAGCTGAGGAGGAGAAAGAAGAGGGTATACTGAGATGATTTCTTGGAGCAGGCAGGTCATTACGCCGCTGCTATACCACAGAATGAGCGCCAAATCGTCATACTGCTCTCGTTTTTTGCCCAGTTCAAGCAGCGCCTGTTCACGATTGGGTCCGTGCATGAGTTCAAGGATCCAGTTGAACACCTGGTCGTCGTCCGACGTATGTCTGGGAGGCGGTGCAGCCTGGCCAGAGGGAGCGGTAGCAGGAGGAGCACCTGGATGGGCCATTGGCAGCTGCTGAGGAATTCCACCGAGGCTGGGGCCTGGGGCATTCATTGCGGCGGGATATGCGGAGTACATTGGATGTAGTCCAGACCGGCAACGTGGAGGCGGAAATGAAATGAGTGGGAGGTAGGTGGAAAGATGGAGACTGTTCAAACCGAACTGAACCAAAAACCCAAAGCCACAAACGAGTTGATGTTGCTGACCTGATGGGTTATGTAAAATACCGCCTGCCCCCCACCCGCCAGCACTATTGTACATTTGGGCATGGAGAGCACACCGGAGCACGCGCCGTTTCGTCTTCAGCAAACGGGCGAGGGGGGGTTTGGCAGATTGATGAACGACCAAATAATATTAGGAAAGGAAATAGAGTAAGGGGTGAGGGAGGTGACGTGACATGGTAGGCAAAAGGGGAAAGGAAAGGAAAGGAGAACAGAGGACAAAAGAGGTGGAACAATCGGTGGTTTAGTTTGGATCAGTTTTAGTTTGGTCTTGGAGACCAAGCGAGGACCCAAAGGGTGATGGATGCTGAGCAGTTTTGGTGTTCAGCAGGACCAATTGGTTTTTCGATGAATACAGCGAATCTGCCTCAAGGTTATTGGTTTAGTATATGAGCAGCAGCCTGCTGCATTTCATTTACCAGGGTTGCATATTTTTGGTTTTGGTTTATTTGTTTTTTGGACTGGGCTGGCTGCCTGGGATTAGCCGTGCCCGGCTCACCTTAGTTGGCGATGAGAGGGTCCTGGCATGGGAGGGTACCAAGTTGGTGAGACCCAAAGGGATGGAAATAGGTGGTTGGAATAGGTGCCAATGCAGGGGGGGGAGAAAATACCGTAACGGACGGAGGCATTTCCATTTGGGCAGAGTTTTGGGTCGGCTTATTTTATGTACGTTTGTGGGCCACGCGCGGAATAGAAAAGTGATGAGCCAACCAGGGGGATACAAAGATGTGAAGAGATAGGAGATAGGCGGAGCCGATGCGAGGGAAGAGAAGGGGCGATAAGGCAAACAAAAGCAAGGGACACAAGAGAACAAGGAATATAATGCTGGATATATTGTGGCAGGCGTGTGTATATACGGGGAGGCAGGCAATGATAGTAGGTGGTTTGTTTGTGTTATTGCGATCTACTTGGCTAAAAAAAATAAAAATGTGGTGCATATAGGGATGGAACGTAGAAAACTATAAATACTGTCTAGCCCCCCAAGTTTTTCTTACCATACTATCTAAACCCCCCAATTATCTGTAATAATGTCTGAAGTTAAAGAAGTAAGTAGTTGAAAACACTCTTGGAGTTGACAGCTGGTTTGTTTCGTACAGTTGCCCATTTGTATTGCGATTCCCTTGTCTTGTAATAGGTTGCGCTTAGGTTTACCAAGTGGCGATAAGTCGCGTGAGCCCCTAAGGAGGCTGACACAAAATGGTGAAGCAGGTGCGGTGAAGTTTGTCAGAAATGACACGGGAATAACCCGGGTACAATCGCATCGTTGTCTGAACCGTTGGGGATAAGCTTTTGGTGATTTAGCGGCTGTGCTGCGTTATGTAGGGGATACATTTGAGGCTTGTTTGTCTATGCTGCCTGCTTTAAAAAAAAAAAAAACCAGCTGCTGCAAAACATGCTTCACCTGCCTGCTTTAAAAAAAAAGTGACAAAATGGACTTAGCCCCATTTTGTGTCCTTATCTGCAATGCCACCTTGATATTTATACAAATGATGGAATCGCACGCAAATTCGCTGCTGTCACTCACGATGAGTTTCCCGCCGTACTTTGCGCCCCACCATATTATTGCTTTTTCTAGTGTTGCGATGATGATGGTGGTGATGATGAGTGGGCGGGGCAGACGGCTCAAAACGAAAACGTTGAATTGAAACATATAACTAACCGAAAGACCGTTGAAACCCCCGCTGTAGAGAAGGTGGAAGCTCCTGTCACTGAAGCTACTGGTGAGGCATCCACTGAGGCCAAGAAGGTCGAGGAGGGTGTTACCACTGAAGCCAAGAAGGAGGAGGAAGCTGTCAAGAAGGAGGAGCCTACTGCCGTCAAGAAGGTTGAAGATGCCATCAAGAAGGTTGAGGACTCTGCCCCCGATTCGGTCAAGAAGAACTCTTACTTCAAGAAGGTCACCGGTGGTCTTAAGAAGTTGGTTAAGAGTGTCAACAAGTAATAGACCACAGTTTGGCATATAGCCGAGTCGAGCCGGTGTGCGGGAGAACCGTTCAGGTATGAATTTTGCTTATGTGCTTTTGTGATAACATGATCCCCGCTCGAGATCCATGAATTTTGTTATGCTTATACTGCCAGTATAGTAGTTAGTCTTAATATCTTAATAGTTAATCATCTAATCCTAATAATTTTGTTTTACGCTGTGGTTGGTTGTTTTCCTTGAATAAAGGTGATCGGCTTGATGTTTGATGTTATTGGTTTATCAATTTACTATGTATATATGCATACGGATATAGTACGCCGTATTAAATGAGAAGGGCCCCATTATGGTATATCATGAACAGTTCTCTGATTCGGTTTTATTTATTCCGCTCTTCCTTATCTATCATTACCGTCGGTATCGTGAGTCACAATTAGAAGGCGGTGTCTGGATGTGATTACAACTTTTTCCTTTCTTGGAGGGAATCCATATCCTAGATCGATAGTATCTATATATTTTTGGTCATTCCTTATTTATGGGCTAATTTACTTTCGGAGTTTTATCGCATAATCAACTATTGTCTATATAGTTGGCTGCTCTGTGACTTAGTCCGAATATCATCTTCACAGTGCTTGCCTTTATTGGCATATTGATAGCCCGCACTCACCTGTGTACCACCGCAGCATGAACGTAAATTTAATGTTCAGAATTATATTTTATATATGCGTCTAATACCGCATCATCACCATATATGCATATGGGCATGTCTTAATATCATTTTCCTCTTTGTCTTTTATAGTGTATTCACGGGAATTTTTCATTCTATTTATATTCTTCTTGGGGCACTTTTAATTATTGTGCTTTTATTATGTTTATTTGTTGGCCTATGAGTGTGATTTTATGCGCACGGCAGCAGGCCACAGTACCGTTATTATGCCCTTCCGTAATCTCTAAACTAGGCTAGATATTCACTTGTCATCCGGGATATGCCTCATATTCATGTAGCCGTAGAAAGTATCAATCCGTCCTTATTTCATGGGTTATCGGTTCTCTAACAGCAGTATCTCGGCAAAACCCCACCCAGGCTTGCTCCTGTCGTCATCAGCCAAGCCTACCGAGGTCCGCCCGGAGTTATCACTGGCTCCAACTGCTCATTTCCACTACTTTAAACCTCCTGTGTAAATCAAAATCCCCCTTATTTACCCTTACTTGCTCAAAAACAAATAAATTTGATTCACTTCCCCTCCCCCGGTTAGCTATGTTTCGTGGCCCTCTATCTATTACCACACACGGCTGACGTTGCGCCCAACTAATGGGCCGCAAAACCCAACTTTCTTTCTTCCTCCTCTTCTCTTCTGCCAACGCACAACAGCCCCCAGAACTCCCCCACGAACTTCTGTGGACAACCCACGACCCCGTCTGTGTCGTAGCCAGAGAACCATATTATCACCATGAGCGTGTAGGTATTGACAAAACTGGACAGTGCACAACGACGTGCTCCCCCCCACCCATATTTGCCCAGCGCTAACCCCTTCCTCCAGCGACCTTCGAGTAGGCAAGAAGTACCGCATCGGCCGTAAGATCGGCTCCGGTTCGTTTGGCGACATCTATCTGGGTATGTATTTTGACAGTTTTCGTCTCTATGAAGCATTTTTGGGACTGTCGCTAATTTCCAGGAACAAACATAATATCCGGCGAAGAAGTGGCTATCAAGCTCGAAAGCGTCCATGCGCGCCACCCCCAGCTCGATTATGAGGCTAGAGTATATAAATCACTAGCTGGAGGTATTGGAATCCCGTTTGTGCGCTGGTATGGCACAGAGTGTGACTATAATGCACTTGTGATCGATCTGTTGGGTCCCTCACTCGAGGACCTGTTCAACTTTTGCAACCGCAAATTCTCCTACAAGACGGTCCTGCTACTGGCCGACCAGCTACTATGTAGACTCGAGTTCATTCATGCCAAGTCGTTTATTCATCGAGACATTAAGCCCGATAACTTTCTGATGGGTATTGGCCGACGGGGAAACCAGGTGAATGTTATTGACTTTGGACTGGCCAAGAAGTTCCGCGATCCCCGCACGCATCTGCATATCCCCTATCGTGAGAACAAGAATCTGACTGGTACTGCTCGTTACGCTTCCATTAACACCCATTTGGGCTGCGAACAGTCGCGCCGAGACGACATTGAGTCGTTGGCATATGTGCTGATTTACTTTTGCCGAGGATGCCTACCATGGCAAGGTCTCAAGGCCCACACAAAACGACAAAAGTACGACCGCATCATGGAAAAGAAGATGACTACCAGCACAGAAGTACTTACCCGAGGACTGCCCTGTGAGTTTACTATATTCCTTAATTACGCACGTTCTCTTCGGTTTGACGATAAGCCTGATTACCTCTATCTCCGAAAACTTTTGCGAGACTTGTTTGTTCGTCAGGGATACCAGTACGATTATGTTTTTGACTGGACCATTTATAAGCATCAAGCTAAACAGCAGCAGATGCAACTGCAAATGGGATCGGAGAAGCCGGATGAGGCTCAGCAGCTGCCTGCCCAGCAGCCCTCCCAGCAGGCACCTCAGCAACCTCAGCAGCAGCAGCAGCAGCAGCAGCAGCAGCAGCAACAGCGGGCTGTAGAACCAGCACCTATTGTCATGACAGCCGCAGCAGCCAGTAAGCCAGCGGCTGCCGCCGCTGCTGAAGCCGCTATCGACAAGCCCAAGACTGGAAAGGATGACCAGGAGCAGCTATATACGCGTTTAAATGCCTACTTGTCAAATGGGTACCCATCTCTACTGCCTTCGGGTGAGCCAGGACCAGGAAGAGTTAAAAAGGTGGAGTCCACCAGCAAAATCGACGCTACAGCAGCCGCAGCAGCAGCTACCAAGGCGGCACGAGCAGTCAATGGGTATCCCGGCGGTTCGCGGGCTAAAGAGGAGGTGATGGAGGAAAGCAGTTGGTTGTAGGAAAACTGTTTAGGTTGGAAGTCTCTTTTGCTTGGATTGCATTTTTATTCATAATCACATATAATAAACATGGTTAGTAGTAGGATGGATGCTTTTGGAATGTTGAATCATGGCCAAAATGATATTCAGATGGTAATTAATTAGATTCCTTAATTGATGTTTGGTGTGTATTGTAGGCTCCAGCCAATGAACTAAGTGGATCATCAGAATACATAATGGTATAATATTATTTTAGAGTTATTACACTATATTTAGACGGTATCGCAGTATCAGATGAAATTTTGGTCACACCAATCTAGTCTTTCAGACTTTATTGTTGCGATTCGTTTCCGCCCGGTAATCCGAGGTCCGCTATTCAACTCGAACGCTTTGTGGTGATAAAACTATTGTTGATTCACGTAGATCCATATTATAAATCTTATCTCGTATCCTAACTGATGAAATTGTTTCTAGGAACAAATATTATATGCTTATGCTCACTTCTTTGCTTCT
Source organism: Zygoascus biomembranicola (assembly GCA_030556875.1). Classification (NCBI taxonomy): domain Eukaryota; kingdom Fungi; phylum Ascomycota; class Dipodascomycetes; order Dipodascales; family Trichomonascaceae; genus Zygoascus; species Zygoascus biomembranicola. Next base: position 994,074 of record JAKTUV010000001.1, read on the forward strand.
CCACTGCTTCTCCACTATCGTTTGACCCCATACTCCTTAGTCATCCTCCTATCTACAACATGCTTAGCTCGCGATTTGGACCTGAAGCTGTGAACCTGTACGCCGAAGGCGGTCTGAACAGACTGAGCTTTCTCAGAGAGAATTATGATTTCATCTATAAGGCTATTCGTCACCCGTCCGCTAAATTCGTTCTGTTTGGGGAAAAACAGTCGGTTTTGGTAGATGCCGAAGGGCGGGGACTCGAGTGGGGGGTCAAATTGTCTGATCTCGATAGCGTCGTCGAGGCAAAACTGGCGTATGGAAAGGCCGAGAATGACATAATCGCAGAGTGGGATAGCACGCAGCAGAGGGTCGGCATTGGCCGTGTTTTGACGGTATTTCTTGGTGTTGATGAAACAATTGGTACAGCTGGTGTCGAAGCATCGCCCAGCGTCAGTGGAGCCCCGGTATTTGCAGTTGATCTGTCTCTCAGGCACCTCAAGAGCCCTCTGAAGGAGAAAGTTCAACAGGTAGTATCGGCAATTGAGCAAAAAACGGGAGGAAAATGGGCCGAGGGCCGTTTGGTTCCGCTGACCAAAGACTCCGAATACGGAATTCTGGCCCAGGCCAAGATTTATGTAGACTGGAACGATCGAAACCGATTCTGCGGAGGTTGTGGGCGTCCCAATATGTCTGTAAATGGTGGCTGCAAGTTACTGTGTCCTCCAACTGATGCCGGAGTCGAGCTCGAATCCTGTCCTACTCGCGGTGTAGTGACCAATATCAGCTTCCCTAGGACAGACAGTTGTGTGATTGCTGCTATTCTTGACTATTCCGGTACGAAAATTTTACTGGGTCGTGGCAAGCGGTTTCCTGAGAAGCTGTATTCATGTCTGGCGGGTTTTCTGGAACCCGGTGAGAGCATCGAAGAATGCGTTCGCCGAGAAGTCTGGGAAGAAAGCGGCGTCAAAGTTGGTCGAGTTCTGATCCAGGGTTCCCAGCCGTGGCCGTTCCCTGCAAATATCATGCTGGGGTGCATTTGTCAAATTGCTGATGCGTCTGTAGAGAGCCATACAATCAATCTTGGTAACGATCCCGAACTCAGTGATGCCAAATGGGTCTCAGTAGAAGAAATCCAGCCATACTTGGACTATGCAAAGGCTACAAAATCTTTTGGGCCAAATAAGAAGCTGGAGACTGACGCGGAGATGTTTCTCCCTCCTCCGCAAGCCATTGCCCATGTGCTCTTACAAGCTGCAGTGCATCTGGCGAACACAAACAAGAATTCAAAAATTTGAGGACTAAAAGATTATTAAATATGTATATGAATCATCTGCTGATAGAAGAGTGCTAGATGTACCTTGAAAGTTCATATATATATTAGTTATTAACAATCAACCGAATCTGATGCAATATTTATTATTCATTCATTCATTCATTCATTCGCCATTTTTCGATCACCTAGCCAATATTCCTCTGTTTCCTCAAATTACAATGAAATACTTGAGTTCACAGTAAGATATATAAAATGCAGATTTTCTATTAAAGCGTTGTGCCGTGTAATATCTATATTCTCAATGTTCTCTGTCAAAACCAGGGGTAATGCGCCAAGATAGTCTAATGGACTTGTTGATTCAATCTATATACTTCAACATGAACAGATACCAAGAAAAGCTCTATATACATGCTATGTACGCCAAACATATGTTTATACGATAGCTCGTCTGCCATAACCCCAATACAGCTTGAGGCTGAAAATGTTAACGTAGACCTGACAAAGAGCGTAGATGAGAGGGAACTTGACAAACCGATCTGATAGTGAAAATGCTTTGCTGAGCATCAGCTGAGCAGGAGGAGGTGGCTTCTCGAGTACCTTATGCTTGTTGACGAGCTCAGTATAAATCTCCGGGAAATCGGTGATGATCCCGTCAAATTTAGCAGCAATTGCCCATTCCATGACAGAAGGAGCATTGACGGTCCACACATAGCAGCACTTTCCCAATTTTCGAGTTTCTTTCATCAGTGAATCACCCCATGTGACATTCCACGCAATGTAAAGGAGAGAAAGGCCGATACACTGCTCGTGAGCAAGAAACTGCCGAGCTAGCGACTGCGACACACCAATGTGCAAAACACCAAACTCAGGGGCATCCTTTTCAACTGCCTCGAGCACATCGAGTCTCCAGATGCCCAACACAATCTTATGGGCCCAGAACTGCATGTCATCCTTGATTTCCCGCAAGTCCCGCACTACCTTAGCAATGACCCAGGGTTCATTGGTCATTTTGACGTCAAGCATAAGGACCACGTTATTTTCTATGAAAGAAGGTCGCTCAATAAATAGTCGTGCAACATCTTGGAACAAAGGCATATGCTGTTGATATTCGTCGTCGGTGGTAAGCTTAGAAAGCTCCTCGTAGGATGTCTCGGTAACCGATTTTTCAACGCCAAAGCACCGTTTGGCAGTTGCATCGTGGGAAATCACCACCCGGCCTTCTTTGGTGACTTGGATGTCGGTTTCGACGATGTTGGCGCCACCTTCCTCGACCGCCTTGGTCAGCGAGATGATGGTATTCTCGGGGTATTTGCTCTTAAATCCTCGATGGCCTGCGCACAAAGGCAGCGACGAGCTCGAAACGATGTGTGGAACACTCATGGAGCACACGATAGTCAACGCAACAGATCACAGGCTATGGATGGAAGGAAGATGAGATTGTCATGCCGGTAGATGCGGGAAATCCTCAGCCCTTGCCGTGGGCCGCTTAGAAATGTAAGATGATGTAAAAAATGAAAGCAAAGTCACGTGTGGCTGTCAAATTGAAACTAACACAGCAGAAACGTGAGAGAGTTGCCGGTCATGAGCACGACATGATTGAATAAACGTGCTCGATGGACGATTGACAGAAAGGGGGGAAGAAGCGAGGCTGTAGACAATTGATATATCTCCGCAAGTGACGGAGTTACCCAATTGAGGGTATATGGTAAGCACGTGGTGAAAAGCTTGATTTTACGGACTAAGCTGGACTGATTGGATCATGGAAAGAAGTTTAGAGTCATAGATAAAGAGATACTCCTGGGTTTTGGCTTGGCTTGGCTTCTTGAGGGGAAAGAGAAGGAAAATCAAGAGGGGAAGATAAGAGAAAAAAAGTATGATGCATGTGAAAGACGTCATGCCGCCTGGAAGTAAACCCGTTACTCGTGGTAATGCATGAGGTTAACAAGGGATACGAGAATACAGACTGATAGTGGGGCCAGATTTGAATTGCCAGCGGCGAAGGAGGTGTGCAGCGTTGGAGATAAGCGGCATTGGAGTGGTTGAATATCCGCCTGTGTTTTTTTGTTTACCTAACCATGTCGTAATAAAATGTTTCGGCCCGACGGCAGTACCTATGGAATACCGTTGTTGTGGCTGGAGCGGAAGCCCTGTCGTACTAGAGGGTAGGGAGGTGATGATGTGATGCAAGTCTGGGGGGAGTTTTCTATATCTGGCTAGAGGCTCAGGATCTTCTAACGATGTTTAGAGAATAATGGGGAAACACTGCCGAGAGATTGCATGAAAAAAACTTCGGAATTCAGGCATGAACTTGTGTTCTGGCACTGGTTGTTGGGTTGGTATGTGAAAACCAAGCTCGGGAGATTTTGGCTCTATGGTTAAAGATATCACGATATGCATGCACTTGGAAGACGATACTAAGATGGCAAACGGGTATTCTCAAAAAGAGGCCCGCCGCTCCGCTTTGTGATAGGGTAATGATATTTAGGATAACCCGCCCGAGGAGCAACCAATCCGCGGTTTGTGGCACATGGGGTGATCTGATCCGATCCGCTACCGGTGGACGTTTGGTTCGCTCTAAAGCCACCGAGATAGGCAGATGCTCCGAGATAGGAGAAAATTCGACTGAGCAACAAAACACTAACCTCCAACCTAAGCAAAGTTTTCTTCTGCCGGCTCAGTGGGGTAAAACTATGCCAAGCCATTGGCTCAGTGGAGAACCCGCCAGAATAGCAAAAAATTATATTGTATTGGAATTAAAGTTAAATGATGCAAGGGCCTATACTTATCCAATATGAGTATTCACCGGAGGAGCGAGGCATTACAAACACAGCCATCTAAGACGCGAGCATCGCGCTGCTTTTTAGATCTAGTTAGATCAGTAGTTTATTCAATGTAGGCTTTTTTTTGTCCATTGGCGATCTTGTTGGGATCCCCGGCGGACCCAAAATGAGTCGACATCTCCTACGCCGCTCCATTTGCTTACCATTGGTTCATCCACCCCCACTGATAAGCTTCCACCACTAGAAAGGCAGTTTTAGCCATAGATCGGGCATTCTAGGAATAACGCTATTCCGTATTTGGGTTGGGAGCAGCTAAGCGACTCCAGCCTTTTTGTCGTCACAGTGGCAGGGACTTGTACACACCAGTCGCGTCGACTAACATGCAAAATTTTTCATGTTCAATCACCAGGATAAGTTGGCCAGGACAAAAACCCGCCTCACCGCTAGCTTCTTAGTCAGTATCTTTAAAGCGCGGTATACTCTTTTGTCAGTCGGTGGGCAGCTGCTTAGTCCTTAACTGGGTTGAGATTCCGTTGTTATCCAGCCAATCAGTTGTTGTGGCTGTAGTTCTGGTTCGTATCCGGATTTGGCTGGGCAGTTTGGGCAGATAGTTCCGAAATGGGCCATCGGACAAGTGTGGTCAGACTACAATGAACCCGGGAACCAGCACCGGTAGCCGACTGACATGCAGCAGATGCGGTTTGGTATTTGTTGAGAAATAACTCGTAGGGCTGGAGAAGCTCATTGTTTAAAATCTATAATCTCTCGCGCTGCTCATTACCGCAGATGGGGTCTTCTCGCGCAAATTTTGGGATCTGGGCTTTGCTTTTTCCGTTATCTATGACAGAACAATAACACTATTGGTGGAACGTTTAGCTATCTGTGCTTGCTTTTTGGCCTGCCGATGCCTATCTGGCATATATAAGGGGCTCGGGCCCTTCTGTTGGTTCAAAATAAAACGTCTGTGTGGCTATCTATCTCTTATATATCCCCTCTTGACTACTCTTCAAATACACAATGGCTAGTACTGGTGGAGATTCTCTCACCACCGATCTCAATGCTGGCTACGATAGAGCCGATATGGTTTGGGTCATGACCTCTGGTGTCTTGGTCTGGATCATGATTCCCGGCGTTGGTCTGCTTTACTCTGGTTTGTCCAGAAAACACCACGGTTTGTCCATGGTGTGGTCGTCTATTATGGCGGTCTCTCTCGTATCCTTCCAATGGTTCTTTTGGGGGTACTCGTTAACGTTTTCCCCTAGAGGTGGAGCTTTCCTCGGCACTTTGGACAATTTCTGCCTGATGGATGTTCTTGCTGCTCCCTCTGCCGCTTCCACTCTTCCCGATATTGTCTTTGCATTTTTCCAGGGTATGTTCGCATGCATTACCGGTATGATTATGTGTGGTGGTGCTTACGAACGTGCTCGTCTCGGTCCTATGATGGTTTTCCTGTTCATTTGGATGACCATTGTGTACGCTCCCATTGCTAACTGGACCTGGAATCTCAAGGGCTGGATCGCCGTGCTCGGTGGCTTGGATTTCGCCGGTGGTGGACCCGTCCACATGTCTTCTGGTGCTGGTGCTTTGGCTTATGCCCTGGTTTGCGGCAAGCGAAACGATGCCACCGCTGATGGTCTCCCCACCTTCAGACCCCACAATGTTCTGTCTGTAGTTTTCGGAACTGTTTTCCTGTGGTTTGGCTGGTTCGGATTCAATGGTGGTTCCTCTGGTAACTCTACCATCCGAGGATTCTACGCTGCCATGAACACCAACTTGGCTGCTTCTTGTGGTGCTCTTACCTGGATGTTCGTTGACTATTTCCGAAAGGGCAAGAAATGGTCCACTGTTGCTCTGTGCTCTGGTGCCGTTGCTGGTCTCGTTGGTATTACCCCAGCCGCTGGTTTCGTCCCTATTTACACTGCTGTCCCCATTGGAGTTATCACTGCTGTTGCCTGCAACTTCGCTGTCGATCTTAAGCATCTGCTCCGAATTGATGATGGTTTGGATGCCTTTGCTCTTCACGGTGTTGGTGGATTCACTGGCTCTGTTCTCACCGGCTTTTTCGCTGCTGACTACATTGCTGCATTGGACGGTTCTACCTCCATTGCTGGCGGCTGGATGAACCACCACTGGAAGCAGCTTGGATTCCAGCTTGCTGGTGCCACTGCTACCTTGGCGTGGTCTTTTGGTATCTCCGTTATTACTCTGCTCATTATGAACAGAATCCCCGGTCTCAAGCTCAGAATGGATCCTGAAGACGAAGCCCAGGGTACCGATCTTGTTCAGCTTGGCGAATTTGGCTTCATGTGGGAGGAAGAGCAGCCTGCCTATAACGGTCAGTCTGCCGCTGCCTCCATCGCTCCTAAGGAGAAAAAGGCTGAAAGCGAACCCGTTCTTCCTGAGAGCGAAAGTTCTGCTTAAATTAGATGTAGTTGGTATCAGAGTCTACAAAATCGTTTATTTGTAAAGGTTATTAATGTATTTTTGAATTTATTTGTTTACGCTGCGATGGCTTCGAAAAGCGGTGAAATTGCTTAGTTTTAGGGCTGTCTAAAATCTGTCTAAATTGAAACTAAGATCTTTGATCTGCATAACAATGAGATTGGTTGTAGATTGGACTGAAAGTTCAATTGGGCATTTTCCTTTTGTAACACCTACAATTCCTTGCTCCTGTCATTGGGCAAATCGGTTCACTATACTTGGCGCAAAATGACTTTCGATGTTGAATACAGGCCAAGTCCAAACGTATGCTTGATCGAATCTCGCTTATTCTGCCGCTACATGCTGACGTAACGCTGTCACTCTGAGAACAAACTTTGGGCTGAAATTTCACCAGCCCGGTCAGAGCAAGTCAGTCTCAGCGAGAGAAGTGAAGCGGGCAACTCTATTCAATTTAGGTTTACTACAAGACAAAGATAAAGGAAGCTACTGCTCCGCTCTGACCACTGGGTGTGTGCTAATGGTACTTCAAGACCTCAATCAATTGAGAAGGCTGCTCTACTCATTGATCCTGATCTGATCTGAATGCGATTTGAGAACCAAATAGTATAGCCTTAGAGATACTATACATTCCCCATTCTACATAGTCCCTGGCCTTACTTGTGCCTTTGCCGGATAGATCTTTGCCGGCCCCTTGTTCTTCTTTGTTCTTCGTGCACGTTTCAGCCGTGGGGTTCAAATCAGGGCATCGCCAGGGCCAACTAGCAAGAACCAAGGAATCTACATGGCTTCATTACCGAATAGCGTTGTATCTAAATTTAAAAAGTACCAAAAATATGACAGCAATTCATGCTGATTGAAAATCTACATTTATGCTGCTAAAGGAAAATTGCAATCTCGTTGTAAACGTCGCAGGGGATTTGGTTTTGCATTGTTCTTGCAGCTTCTTCTAGCAAAGTCTGGTTTTGTCGAGTCGTTGCTAGGAGCAACCACACTATTCTAGGCGGCACCTCCCAGATTTCCCGGAAATTCCAAAGTCTTCTCAGGTGTTCTCAAGCCTTCCGAGCCAGCACTCAAAAAAAGTATAAAAGTGCTCCCTCACTCCCCTGCCAAATTTTCCTTGTTACAACTATCAATTGATCTTATCTATTGAGTTAAAACACATCTAACTTATTACCACACATACAAACATAAAATGAGTAAAGCTGTTGGTATTGATCTTGGTACTACCTACTCTTGTGTAGCTCACTTCACCAACGACCGAGTTGAAATCATTGCCAATGACCAGGGTAATCGAACTACTCCTTCGTTCGTTGCCTTCACTGACACCGAGCGATTGATTGGTGATGCTGCCAAGAATCAGGCTGCCATGAATCCTGCAAACACTGTTTTTGACGCCAAGCGACTTATTGGCCGAAAGTTCTCTGATCCTGAGGTTCAGAACGACATGAAGCATTTCCCCTTCAAGATTGTTGACAAGGGTGGTAAGCCCAACATTGAAGTTGAATTCAAGGGTGAAACCAAGGTTTTCACCCCCGAAGAAGTTTCCTCCATGGTTTTGACCAAGATGAAGGAGACTGCTGAGGCCTTTTTGGGCGGAAACGTTAACAACGCTGTTATCACCGTCCCTGCTTACTTTAACGACTCCCAGCGACAGGCCACCAAGGATGCTGGTTTGATTGCTGGTCTCAACGTCCTCCGAATCATTAACGAGCCCACTGCCGCTGCTATTGCCTACGGTCTTGACAAGAAGACCGAAGGTGAGAAGAACGTCTTGATTTTCGATCTCGGTGGTGGAACTTTCGATGTCTCTCTTTTGACCATTGAGGACGGTATTTTTGAAGTCAAGGCTACTGCTGGTGACACCCACTTGGGTGGTGAAGATTTCGACAACAGATTGGTCAACCACTTTGTTGCTGAATTCAAGCGAAAGAACAAGAAGGACTTGAGCACCAACCAGCGTGCCCTCCGACGATTGAGAACTGCTTGCGAGCGAGCTAAGCGAACTCTCTCTTCGTCTGCTCAGACTTCTATTGAGATTGACTCTCTTTACGAAGGTGTTGATTTCTACACATCTATTACTCGAGCTCGATTCGAGGAACTGTGCCAGGACCTCTTCCGATCTACCATTGACCCCGTTGAGAAGGTTTTGCGAGACGCCAAGATGGACAAGTCCTCCATTGACGAGATTGTCCTTGTTGGTGGTTCCACTCGAATCCCCAAGGTCCAGAAGCTTGTCACTGACTTTTTCAATGGCAAGGAGCCTAACCGATCCATCAACCCCGATGAGGCTGTTGCCTACGGTGCTGCTGTCCAGGCTGCTATCCTTTCTGGTGACACTTCTTCCAAGACCCAGGATCTGCTCTTGCTCGATGTTGCTCCCTTGTCTTTGGGTATCGAGACTGCTGGTGGCCGAATGACCAACTTGATTCCTCGAAACTCTACCATCCCCACCAAGAAGTCTGAGACTTTCTCCACCTATGCTGACAACCAGCCCGGTGTATTGATTCAGGTTTACGAAGGTGAGCGAGCCATGACCAAGGATAACAACTTGCTTGGTAAGTTTGAGCTTTCTGGCATTCCTCCTGCCCCTCGAGGTGTTCCCCAGATTGAGGTCACCTTTGACATTGATGCCAATGGTATTCTGAATGTCTCTGCTCTTGAGAAGGGTACTGGTAAGACTCAGAAGATTACCATTACCAACGACAAGGGTCGACTTTCCAAGGAGGACATTGAGAAGATGGTCAATGACGCCGAGAAGTACAAGGAAGAGGACGAGAAGGAGGCTGCCCGAATCGGTGCCAAGAACGGTCTTGAGTCCTACGCCTACTCTCTTAAGACTTCTTTGACTGAAGAGAAGTTCAAGGAGAAGGTTTCCGACGATGAGCGAGAGAAGCTTGAGAAGGCTATTAACGAGACCATTGAATGGCTCGATAACAACCAGTCTGGTGCCACTGACGAGTACTCTGACAAGCAGAAGGAACTCGAGGGTGTTGCCAACCCCATCTTGATGAAGTTCTACGGTGCTGAGGGTGGTGCTCCTGGTGGCTTCCCTGGTGCTCCTGGTGGAGCTCCCGGTGGATTCCCCGGCGCTGGCGGAGCTGCCCCTAATGATGGCGGTGACGGCCCTACCGTTGAGGAAGTCGACTAAACTACTACTAAAGCTAGCTAGTTATTGAAGACTGTACATAATTCAAAATCATGAACATATATATCAGGGGTAATAAAGATATATTAATATAATTATAGACTCGACATTCCGATAAAAAGTAAAAGAAGATAATCGTATTTCCAACCCAAAAAATCCAACTGCCCTACCTAGTGCCTGATGCCGAATAGAAAGTTGCAGATTGCGTATGTGCGGCTCAAAGACCCTTTGGACTCCAAAGCAGCCAATCCATTTATCCCTTGTATTCGAAACAAAATGAAAGGGTTGTTAGAAGAAAAACAGGAAAGCGTTCAGGGCAATGCCTGGAAGAAATATCTGATGATTGCAGGAGCAATTGCTGCTGGACTGTTGGTAATTGGCTCCAGAGAGTACGGATTGGCCGGTATGGCCGAGGCGGTGACCGGATTCCGTTCTGGTCAGGTCGAGGATGATAGTGGATCCTTTGAGGTTGAGAAGCTCGTTCCCAGTACTGGCAAGGAGTTTGTTGATTTGGATTATTTCAAGACCGAGGAATTCCGTAACTTCTCTCTTAGTGCTTGGACTGGAGCAGTGCAAATTGCTACTCCAAGCTTTGATGATTTGGGCCCCGTTGGAGTGGACCCTCGATGGGAAACATTCTATAAGTTTGAAGACTATCTGAAGGAGACATTTCCTGCGTTCCATGAAGCTGCAGAGCTTGAACATGTGAATACTCACGGGTTATTGTATACATTTGCTGGATCCAATGACACTTTGAAGCCTCTTTTACTCACAGGGCATCAGGACGTTGTCCCAGTCCCTCCTGAAACTGTGGACAGATGGACCTATCCTCCTTTTGATGCTCATTATGATGGTGAGTACGTGTGGGGCCGGGGTGCGTCGGACGATAAGAATGCTGTTCTGGGTATTTTCGAAGCTCTGGAGACGTTAGTCAAAGGAGGGTTTAAACCTCAACGAACGATTCTGCTCGCTTTTGGCTTTGACGAAGAATCCAGTGGATATGAAGGTGGTGGAGCTTTGGCTGCAGCTCTGTTGGACAGGTATGGTCCCGATTCACTCTACGCCCTTGTTGATGAAGGAGGACTGGGAATTCAGGATGTTTACGGATCACGGTTTGCTTTCCCTGCAACTGGTGAAAAAGGTTATACTGATATTACTATTAAAATTACTACTTCTGGTGGCCATTCATCAGTCCCTCCCGATCACACTGCTATAGGAATTGCGTCCTTGATAGTAGTTACCTTGGAAAACAGGCCATACTCTTCTATTCTAACTGATGCAAATCCCTTTTACAAGCAATTGCAAGCTTATGCCAAATATGGAGCTACCATCGACAAGAAGCTGAAAAAGAATATCCTGAAACTTGGCACCAGCAAAGCAGCGTTGAAGCAAGTCATCAAGGAGGTTGAGAAAAATGCCGCGACTAAGTACCTAATCAGGACTTCTCAAGCCACTGACATCATAAAGGGCGGTCTCAAAGTTAATGCTCTGCCTGAAGAGGTTTCCGTCACTATCAACAGCCGGATAGCTGTAGAACAGGACCTTGCCTATGTGAAGGACACTCTTACCCGTAAGGTCTACGGAATTGCACGAAGATTCGGATTTGGAATTGAGGCTTTTGGCTCGCCAGTTCCGGGTTTCGAGACTGCTACCTCTGGCTTGTTCAATATTACCTCGCATGGTGATTTGGAGCCTGCACCGGTGACCGACATTGAAAATAACCCTACTTGGGATACACTAGCAGGTACCATCAAGCATGTGTTTGAGGATTTTGCTTCATATCCTGAATCTGAGATTGAAGCCGGTTCTCCTGTCCATGTATCACCCGCAATCATGACTGGCAATACCGACACCAAATTCTATTGGGACCTTACCAAAAATATCTATCGATTCACTCCTGTTCAGTCGACTAAACGATTCAACGCTCATGCAATTGACGAACGAGTTGAGTTGAATGCCCATATTGAGGGAACGGTATTTTTCTACGAGCTTATCCGAAATGCCGACAATGCGTAGATCACTTGCGAGTTTCTAAATAGTATGCGAAATATCTCTTAAATTATCCGGGTTTTTTGACATATTTCTTAAAGGGGCCTACAGCATTTTAGAGCCCTGTGCGAGCCTAGATCGAAAAAGCATGGGCTGCGCCCGTAAATTCACACCTGTAAATTCACACCAGAACACTTTGTTACCTTTATTCCGTTCATTTAACTGCATTTATAGTTAACTACTGTAGTTCACTTCCAACCTACCAGATGTCGTATTTCGTCATATTCTCACCGGCATTTGTCATTCTGCCCAACAACCACCAAATATGCCCAGAGTAGCGGTCATAGGAGGTGGACCGAGTGGTCTTGCAATTGCAAAAGCGCTGGCTGGCGAGAGTTTTTTCTCTGCAATTCATGTCTATGAACGGCAAGAACAGACCGGTGGAGTGTGGAATTTCAATGCCAATAAGCCCCAGACTGCTAGCCATGTCCCGAGCGATGATCCCACCGATGAGTCGCTGCTGTCAACAGATAGCTATAGTGCAATGTATAGGAACTTGGAGACTAATTTGGTTCGCCAGTTAATGGTATATAATGGGGTTAACTTTCCCGAGGGGGCCCCTACTTATCCGTCGAGATCAACTGTGTTGGACTATGTGAAATCTTATCAAGACACCCTGCCTGATGATAAGAACATCACCCTTCATTTCGATACTACGGTTGATGACGTTAAGAAATTGGCCAATAAATGGATCCTGACTGCTAGAACTAATAATAACGGTCACAGTTTCACCGGTGAATACGATTTTGTTGTTGTATGTGCCGGTCACTATGAGTTTCCGTACATCCCCGATGTTCCTGGATTGACCGAATGGTGGGAAAAGGAACCTAAAGCTGTACTGCATGCCAAAAATTTTGTTGACTGCGAGCCATTTATTGGTAAAAAAGTGTTGATTATTGGAAACAATGCCAGTGGAGTTGATATCTCGGTGCAAATATCCGAGACTGCTCAACGGCCGATATTGATGTCATCTAGACATGAATCGTTGAGCAAATTGCCTTCTTTCGATGGAGTGAAAGAGGTAAGACAGGTCGCACGATATGATTATGGCACAAAATCTGCAACTCTGGTGGACGGCACTGTCATAGACAAGATAGACTCGATAGTGTTCTGTACTGGGTATCTGTATGCTTATCCATTTCTCAGGTCTTTCCAGAAACAAATCTCTGGTCCAGATGCACTTTTGGATTCCCATGGTCTGAGGACTCGGCGGTTATACAAACAGCTGTTCTACATTCCCGATCCTACACTGAGTTTTGTTGCGCTATTGAAGAACGTCATACCCATGCCTCTGGCAGAGTGTCAAGGCTCTGTCATTGCCAGGGTGTATTCCGGTAGATTGAAACTACCAGATGAGTTGGAGATGAGGCGGTTTGAACAAAAAGAGTTGGATGAATCCAAGTCTGAAAGTGATTACCATATGTTTCCGTTTCCAAAGGACGTTGAATACTATCAGGGCCTTATAGATTGGGGCGACAAAGCAGACACTCCCGAAAAGGGCTTCAGAGCGCAAGACTGGGATGATGAGAAACGAGAACTGAGGGGCAAGGCTGCTACTCTGAAGGCTCGACGACTGGCCGAGCTGATAGAGCTGATAGACAAGAGAAGAGCCGAGCGAGGCCTGAACTAGTACTGTATAGATTGAATATTTATTTACAGTCATAGTTGGATTACTCTGGACTTTGGACTAATTACGGCAAGCTGTGATTTGGTTACTGAAAGTGCGTTAATCCGCGTTTTCCACTGTAGTCGTTGCCCTTATCAACATCGAACTCAACTCGAATTTAAGAAGTTTAGGAATATAACAAACAACAAGCTGCATAATAGAAATTCAGACATTTCACGGAACTTTCAAATACACTATGAAACCCCAAAAATTAGTAATATACATGTGCAATATAAAAGTGCTCTTTTCTTGCCTTTTTTATGCTCGCTGCTGCTCAGCTCTAAAATAATTTTAAGCCTCACAAAAATCTCACCTTCCATCATGAGTGGCCTAGCAGATCGTAGACGAGTGCTCGGACCGGCAGATGCCGTAAAGCTGAGTGCTACAACGGAAAATAGCGTATCAGATGCAGCTCCTTCTTCGCAAAGTCCGAAAATATTTATAAAACAAGGCACTGTTGCCAACGCCAGTGGATCATCGTTTGTTGAAACTGGTGGGAACAAGATCCAATGCTCAGTCTATGGGCCCAAACCCATTCGAGGGTCTTTTACTCAACAGGCTGAACTCACTGTGGAGGTGGAAATGTCTCCGTTCTGTGAGCTGGCCGAGGATCACGCTGAAACGAACTCTCTGAGCAAAGAGATAGCTGCGTTCATTAGCTCCTGCTTTTCTCATACAGTGATGGTGGAACTTTATCCCAAAAGTGCCATCTCAATCATTATATCCATTATCTCTGTTTCCAAAAATATAAAAAGTACCGTTGCTGCTGCTATTAATGGTGCTAGCATTGCCCTGTCCGATGCGGGAATCGCTCTACGAGACTTAGCTACGGCTGGCTCGCTGGCCATTTCGCCGGGTAGCGGCCAGTTGCAGTATGATCGCTCTGGAAATGTCGCTCTTTCTTCTGAAACCAAAATAGACGGTGTTGCTGCATTTTTATGTGCTAAAAACGACGAAATCGTGGGTATATGGCTGGATGGTTCCGATATTTCAGATGAAAACACTACTGATCTTGCACTAGAAGACTGCAAAAATCAGGCTACAGAAATGAGAAGGGTTATTAACGGGGTGCTTATTTCACACATAAAAAGTCAGGAGGCTGCGATGTCAAACTCACAGAATGGAGAATAGCCAAACTGCTCTGACCAGAACTTTGAGCACCTTCGGTCCACATAATTGTATATTAATACTCCATATATGATTGATAGCTTTTTATGATATTGTATTGTATTCTGTGTATGATTAATTTTTTTTTTCATGAGATTGTATTGCACTTGGCTAAGTATATATATGTCTTACCAAATCTATGTATGTGCTTCTTTTCTCATATGCTTCGCTGTATCGATGGCATGTGCCACTTATTTCTTCGGAGAATTCTTAGGAGAAATATTCTTTTTGCTCACAAATGGCTGCAAGGCTTGCTTGATGGCTATCAGGCGAGCTGCAAGATGTAAGGGAGTTCGGTCAGATAGGACTACTGAAGGAGCAATATCCACTCCATACGACTTTTTGATACCGTAAACAAGTCTCTGCAAAGCAGTCTCATCATCAATGTCCCATGGTTCATCCGGAGTCGAAGAAATAGAGCTGTCGGTCCCTGCAAAGCATCGGGAAATCAAGGGCATCAAAGACTCTGCCAATTCAGTGGCATTTTCTCCAATTGATTTGGGAGAGGACACAATCTCAAAAGGTTGAGAAATAGAGAGGACATTGTGCTTACCGTCATGATGATATCTGAATTCATAGACACCAATTTGCCAAGGTAACAGAGATCCAGAAAATTCCACCGAGCCCGAGTTTCCATCCTCCGCAATACTCACAACGCTATTGGTGTGGTCTCGGTATCCGTCCTTTTGGACAGCGGACCATTTTCCTCGACTGCTTACTCTGGTCACCTCAGTTGAAAGGTTGCCAGTTACTTGATATATACCAATCCAGTCTCTCTTGGAGTGCTGAGTATCAGCGGTCCAGGTGACCTTGAGAGGTGTACCAAGTTCGTATTGCAGCACTCCTTCGCCAACACTAGGAGTGTCAATTTTTAGCCCATATAATGCAGTATTGACGTGAACATCATCCGAAACATGCACAATAGTCAGTCTTGCAGGGTACTCTTTCAGTAGAACTCTCGTTTCATTAACCTTCTTAGTGGCCCCTGAGATTCGAGGCTTTGCCTGTCCAAGAAATGATTCAACCGCGTTAGATGTTTCAGATAGGACTTTGTCGACCGATCCTTGAAATAGTTTAACATGGCTATCAAAGGGTGACGGAATCTTTGCAGCCTGTCTTATAGTCTTAATAACACCAGCATCTCTTCGGACCTGATCACCATATAACTTCTGCATATGGGGCTGTTCCACGAATTGGATAAAGGCCATTCCTCCAACTGTCCAGACAAATGCTAAGAAAGCTACACTCAACTTATTGGTAATGAGCGCGACACCCCAGACACCGGCAATGCCAAACAATCGCTCTGGATTGTTTAGGTATCTATAGATGCCTGAATAAGTCAAAGAGCTCGAGTCGCGCAGGTAGAAGAAGTCACCAAAGAACCAACCATATTCACCGAGGGTTTCGTAGATAGAGTAGCTGGTCCACAGCTGAAGAGAGATCAACATGGCACCAACTATGTACCTAAACGGCCAATAAGATACACCTACAGGAGAACTGAGGACTCTGATTGTGTAGACTCCCAAGGTTGTATAAGACATGACGGTGCTAATGTTATAGATGGCCTGCCACTCCTCGTAGGCTTCAGCAGCTGATCGACCAAACTTCAGGTACATACTAGTGAAGAGTTTATCCTCACTTTGCTTTCGCAGAACATATCCGAGGCCAGCATTGTGAAACAGTCTCCATCCAAGAGCAGAGAGAAATGTGATCAAGGTCCAGAAGCCAGAATTTGCCGGAGCAAATGCCTGGAGGGCAGTAGTGAGAGTAAGCATAATGAGCATTATATCAGAAGTCCTGGTGATATTGAAGTTCTTGAACACCAAAAGAGCTGGTCGGAGAATAGAAGCTTCTGGCTCCTCTGAGTCGAATCCGCCAAATCCTCCATTGGAGGAAAAGCTCTCGATACGAGACTTTTTGATCGGTGCTGTATTGTAGGTCTTGTCGATGTGAGGATTTTCAACAAGGATCAAAAATACAAATTGAGAAGCATGGGCTAAAACACTTGCAAAAAACAAAGTATAGCTGGCTGTCATCAAGCAGAACCCATAGTATCCGGCGTAACCAATAGAATACATAGGGTGAGGAGCCATTTCAAAGACGCCGTCAAAAGTAAGATTCAAGTCCTCCAAGAAGAAGAAATCTCCCCAGTACCATGCATAATCCTTGATTACTCGGTGAGCATCTAGCTTAACCCAAAGGTTAAAGAAAAACAGAACAATTCCAGCGATCCATCTGCTTGCGATGAGAAGGGTGGGCTGAGTAGAAGGAGAGTAGCAGCTGAACACCAGCATCATATAACAAGTGAAATCACTCATAAGGATTAGATCAACAACTTCGCGAAATAAAAGCCAGGTATTATATTCGAGGGGGACTCCATAGAAGTCATAATCGGAGCCCAGTTTGGCAGAAAGGTCTGATTTGATGATCTGATGGGCAAACGAGTTTGATTTCTCAAACAGTTTGGACTGGGCACCCCACTTGGTCAGAGTCTTGTATTTCGACTGTTGATCGAGAAGCCAGCCTATTCCACCGTTGTAAGCTATTCTCCATAAAGCGAAGAGCAGCAGAAACACAGGGATCCGAGCGCCGGAGGGCAGAAGAGCATACAAAAGAACATAAGAAGACAGCACTGCGACAATCAATATGTCAGAATATGACTTTTTCACTCGGAGATCAAACAGACTAGACACCATATCGTGCGTAGTCGGCACCAGGAACCGAGTTCCATCGGGAGTAATGCCATGAATGGCACCTGCAGCGGTACCAGCCGAGGATTCCTTGTCCAACGGCTTTCGCTGAGTGAGATTACTGGTATCTGCAGCTGCAGACGCAGTTGTAGAAGCAGAATTCTCCATGTTGAAGAAGATCTATGTAGCTTACTAAAAAGATACTGAAGTTGAGCAGTACCTTGGACGATGAGGTGCTAAGAAAGCAGTTTGAAAATGAAACTGCGGAGATTGACCCGATCCAACAAGAGATTTATATACAGCGTGGCTTGGCACAGAGTTGCTTGTGTTTGGCTCTGTCAATCGCTAAATCTTAATAGCAAGGCCTCAATTCTAGTAAGTATTAGGGCTGATTTAGTTAGGAATGTGAAATTCGTGGCTACTAAGTAGTTTACCTTCTTTCACATGCGCCGGAGCGGCGACCCCAGATAGCTTTCTCAACTGCCCAACAGAGTATCGTTCCGATAGCAGGAAGAAACCAGGGGGGAAATCAGATCTGTGAATTTGGCAGTTCGGACCAAATATTTCTCCGATACTGTCATACTTATTGTAACTTGGAATTCCATCTCTTGTTACAATAATACCTTGATCTGCTGACAATCATCGATGGACCTCCTTCACGTTCATCTTAGACCCCTTCCCAAATTAGGCAATTCGTCTTGCGGACGATAATAAGCGTCACATAGTGTGAGCAATGGGTGGGTGTTTGCTTATGTCAGCAAGCGATTGCACGTGATGCACAGGTGGGAGTTTTTTACCGTGACTGTTTTGTGCTGCTCCTGGCACGCGTAACTCCCAGCACCACTCATGGGCTGGCGCACCGCACCGGATGAAATATTTACATTGACACCCACTCAACTTTTCTTTATCCCTACAGAACAAGTACGCCAAAATGTCTACCGAGCTTACCGTCCAGTCTGAGCGAGCTTTCCAGAAGGTAAGTGAATGAACGATACAAAAGATGTACAGGAGGAAGAGAAGAGAATATTTGATGTGATTCTGAGTCGACACGATGATTTGAGTTGCCCTTTTGACGACACTATGCCCGGCCCTCTCTACCAGCATGTAATTTTTTTTCATACTGTCGACGAGTGTATGATTTCTACTACTGCACCAGAGTCACGTCAAATATGAAGATATTCTCCTTGTATATACCGAGTTTTTTCAAGGGTAGAAACTAACCAATAGCAACCCCACATCTTCCTTAACTCCAAGGCTAAGGTCAACCGAAAGACCAAGAGATGGTATAAGGAAGTCGGTCTTGGATTCAAGACCCCCAAGGAGGCCATCCAGGGTGACTACATCGACAAGAAGTGCCCCTTTGTCGGTCTTGTCTCCATTCGAGGACGAATCCTTACCGGTACCGTTATTTCTACCAAGATGCACCGAACCATTATCTTGCGACGAGACTACCTCCACTACATTCCCAAGTACAACCGATACGAGAAGCGACACAAGAACCTTGCCGCCCACGTCTCTCCTGCTTTCCGAGTCCAGGAAGGTGATGTTGTCACTGTTGGCCAGTGCCGACCTATCTCCAAGACTGTTCGATTCAACGTCCTTCGAGTCTCTGCCGCTCCCGGCTCTGGCAAGAAGCAGTTCAGCAAGTTCTAAGCTGAAGGATGTTATAATAATTTAACAGGTTGATGAACAAAAAAAAATTATCACTAGATGACATAATAAATGCACAATGTATCTATCATATAAACTGATATCGTCCTTTACGTTTTTTTGTAAAAGCGCATTGACTTGAAATGATAAAATTATGACCATTCGTACACTATTCTCGATCTTGCTCTCTATCAAACTAAACTGACACGGTTTCTTGCGTGTTTTTCTTGAACAAACTGACTTCAACTGATAACTAATAAAATAACTATTCGTATATTATTCTTGATCTTGATTTCAACTAAATTAAACTAAACTATTCCTGCTCAACATCCTTAAGATCGAGCACCGTGATTTCACCGCCATCTATCACTACTTGCTTCTTTCGAAGCGACTCCTTGATGGGATTCTTGGCCATATAGATAGCATCCATCTCCTCCAGAGTGTATCCTCTGCTTTCCACAATAGTAAAATAAGCCCAAACAAGCTCAACAGCACACCAGCAGGCCAAAATCAAGTACATCTTCCATCCAATGTTATCGAGTGCAATGGGGGTACCAAATTGGTTCACCAAGGCTGCTGCACTGTTGACAAGCGAGTACATGGAGGCTCCCTTGGCTCGCTGCTTGTAGGAAAGCACCTCATAGGGATACAGGCCGCACAATGGTGTCAGACAGATACCATATGCAGTAGCGAATAAGAAATAAAAGGCAATTCCTGCCTTAGCTGAACCAACGGACGCGGTCTCGGCATAGGCAGCAGTTCCAGCCGTCATACCGACCCAACAGGCAACCATACCGACTAGTCCACCTAGAAGAAGAGTTCTTCGGTTGACCTTATTGCATAGTGAGGCACCAAGATAGGACCAGAAAGCCGAATAAAAGTTATAGCCCAGGTTGTAGTTCAAAATAGTGGTTGCGTTCGTGATGCCAGCAGTTTCGTAGAACTTTCCAATATAGTTGCCGACACCGCCTCCAGACCATGCAGAATATACGGCAAGTGTAAGAGCATTCATCAATCGGAATCGATCTCCCTTAGTTCTAACAAGATCTCTGAAATCCCACCATTTCAGCTCGTCAAACTCCAAGACTTCGCTGAACTCGGTCATCTGTAGCACCACAAATGCATTATTCTCGTCTCCCTCACCATGGTAGTCGATCAGAAATTTTCTGGCCTTGTCTCTGTTTCCATGAGTATAATCCCATCGGGGAGATTCAGGAATGAACCAGATGGTGAAAAACACAATACCCGAGAACAGCATTTGCAACCAAGTTGGAATAAGCCAACTCTTATTATCGTCATAGTTGGCAGCTCCTCTAGTAACTCCGGCGGCTATAATTCCACCAATATCATAAGTGCAGTTATAGCATCCTGAAATGATACCTCGATAAGCAGGATGGGCGATCTCAACTACATAAGAGGGCGCCGCAGAGCCTGCCAAAGCAGTACCAAAACCAAGAAGAAATCGGCCGGCAAGATATTGACCGAGACTATTGTGAATACCAGAAGTTCCCTGTAGAATAACTCCGATAATCACAATGGTACAGCCGGTATGAATTCCACGCTTTCGGCCCAGCTTGTCAAGAATAACACCAACAAACGGGATACAGCACACACTGCCGATCTGAAACATTGCAGTAATATAGGCAGCTTTGATTCCAGCTACTTCAGATCCAAAGGCATCCTGAAAAGGCACCATGACCAAAAGTGAACCCATCAGGGACGCGTCGAAACCGTAAAGAGTAGAGCACATAAAACCAACACAGCAAAACAGGTATAGTTTGATCATTCTCCATGATAGTGGTTTAGGGGGATCCTTGAGCTTAGCCTCGATCAACCGATCCGAGGCGCTCATGATCTTGACCTCGACGGTCACCTCGTCAACGGTATTCTTATCGACTTCCTTCTCTATTTCAACCATCTTCGGAATATTTCTTTCTGGTTCTTGTCTGAGATCATCCTTGGGCATACAACAGGCTTTATATAAATGGTAGTAATGGTAATACTACATGCCCGAATAGCACTCCGCACATGTCCCCGCAGGGTTGCATTGGACCCTTTTCAGGAGCATATTATTCGCTATCAGGCGCTATCAAACTACTAACCTCTACGAATAGTTCCCTGTAGCTGGGAAAAAGAAAGCTAGGCACTACTTCGCCTGCGATAGCCGATAACAGAAGTGTAGCAGCTCCGAAAACCATCATGTCGGGGATATTTGGAACAAATTGTCCATGCAACGCAACCTCCCTTAATATGGCTCAAGTGCTACCGTGCCAGTGAAATTCAGGCACACGTAGCCATCTTTTATGGTCGGGATCAGATGATTCACCATTGGTTTATCGCCGACTTCGTAGGCAACGATCTTCACGTTGGACTCTTCATACGGCTACGGTATAATCAGCAGCAAGGTTTATCCCGCCTAAATTTGCAACCTTTCGGATTCGAGGAATTATTTGATAAACAAAACGAATTCTATGACTCTGAACTGTAAGGTTATGGAATGTTTATCTTTATTATTTAAACAGTCTTCCATATGAGTGCGTGAACTAATAATTAACGGAAAGCGTGTTGATTCCAGATCATCAGATTACTGAACCATTTAATCAAGGGTTCATCTTGGCTGAGCCGTTCGATGGTAGCCAGCCAGGGGTTTACGTCACCAAATACTCCTGTGCAGAATTGACCTCATTTTACCTAACAAAGCGACGTATATTATCTTGGCCCGGCGGAAATCTCCGCGGATAGTGCTTATCGATAAGGGACTAGATTAGTTCCATTCAGCCCCGTCGGTGCTAGCAAAGCCAAGACCCTGGATCACTGTAACACCTTATCATCAATGCCAACTACCTTATCAGCCTGATCTACGACTGGTCTATACTTTCAGCATTCCTGAAATGATCGACTTGATTTCGTCAAGAGTTTATTCAGTAATTTCTCTTTTGGTTCTTCGATGCGGCTATGATCTACGTAAATTTCGTTCAGTGCTTTCGAGGTAGAGCCTCTCATCCTCGCATGTCTTGGGGTTCTTAATTGAGCAGTTACACTCGGGGATGATGGAACAAAATACAACCTTCGCATTGAGTATCCTTCCAGTACCATTCACATTAAATATTCTTTTTTGCCTAGACGAATACATCTATAGCTACCTATCATCAAACCTTATGCATAGCCTATCTCGGATCCCTCGTCTCGCTTCAACGCTTGAGTGACTGCCTCATCATTGCTACTATTGGCAACGGTATCGGTAGGAAGGTTGGCGGCTGCTCCCCTGTACAGATTATCGAGTATCTCGTTCAGAATCTGATTGAAACTCTTGTTCTTGTAGTCTATAATTGTCAGCTTCATATTGGTAAAAGCTGTCAGAATGTCGCTACCCCTAGGTGTGATCCGGCCGTTGGCCAACATGTTAGCCAACTTATCCCAGTCTACATCCTCTTCTCGCATTACTGGAGATGATCGCAGAAAGTTTATGAGGTCTACCTTGTCACTGAGCTTGAGATAATCCATAGCCCTTCCACTCTCCTTGGCCTTTTTGCTCAGCTTGTTCCACTTGTATCTGCACTGAATTCGAGATCGGGTTCCACCCATATTCTCAGACACCAGAGTCCAGTTAACGTCACCGCTGGGATCGCTCTGCATCATTTGTAGGACCACGCTTTTGAGCTGCTCCTCCTCTTCAAGCTCCCATTTGTTAGATTTTCGCTTGTCACCACACTTGACATAGTTTCTCCACCGATCTCGGCAGTCTTCAGGCATTCGTTCCATGTCGAGACCAATAGCCTTCCATTGAGCACCCTTTCTTCGCACCAGCTCGCCAAGAATAATATCTTCTTCCTTGGTCCATTTTCCTCGCACTTCGAATACATGGTATGCTCGTCTAACGTGTTTGTAAACTGAAGCTCTTGTTCGATGAGGAAGAACCGCCGCTACTTCATCCCAGAAGGAGTCCTTCTGGCGCTCTGAGGCCCAAACACGCTGCTTCAGCTCCTCCTTAGACCAGCCTTGCAGTTTTCGGTAGTCCTCCATGAAGTTTTGCAGGGCCATACTTTCCTGGTGGCTAAATGTACCGCCAGTTTCTGAACCATCTCCAGTCCAGGAAACTCTCTTATCATTGCTCAGTGCCTTAGCACTCGGAGTTCGAGAGGCGCTGGTTCGGTAATCGCCAGCAGTTTTAAGATCAGGCTTTCCATGACCAGAAATAGAATCATCATACTCATCGCCAGGAACCCCATCTACAGCAGCAGAATCCACTTCAGCCCTAATTGAGCGGGCTTGCCTGACGGCCTCCTCCAGATCATAGTTTTGAGTGGTAGTCTCGTCTAGATGAGCCAAGGCGGGATCAACATTACTACTCTGCTGGTTTTTCTTCGACTTCTTACCCCTGGGAGGTGGTCCGGCAGTAACCCCCGAGGACAGAGACGAGAAAAACGCATAGTCGCTCTGGGACTGGGTGCCGTGTTCTGACAGATTCTCAGTGTTAAGATATTTTTCCCATGGTTGGCCCGACCAGTCATTGATATCAGCTTCGTCATGGCTTCTAGCTTGGCCAGGACCGTTGGATGATGCGTTTCGAGTTCGCTTCTCGGCTTCTTGACCTAGCGATGCACCTACAAGCTGGTACACCGCAGCATCGACACTACCATCAGCCCTGTAGTCAGGTTTGGCAATTTCCGGGTCAATTTCCGGCACATCGGAGCCTCTTTTGGCAGCCTTATTTGAGGCAGACGGTGCATATGGCCGCTTTCGTTTCCTATCAGCCGGTTCGGGAACTTCGGCTCCATCACGCTCATCGTGAAGCTCTTCAGCAGGACCTTCTTCGTCCTTATTGTCCTTGATCCATCGCGAAGAAACTCGTTGGAAAATAGAACTCATAGCAACGTGCAAAACAAAAAATGCTCACGTACCAAAATCCGAGTTAAAAAAACCGTCGATAAATTAACCGCCTGCTTAATATAGATAGAGTAAACCGACTCTGCAGTCTGTTTCTAGGGTATCCAGTGATAAGCTCGTGTATCCAGTGATATTTCGTGTAAATCCGCCGATCTGAAATTTCAGTTCGCTCAAATCTCAGCTTCCTTTCGTTAGCCAATCATTCTGGTTCAAACAACAAAGGAGCTCGCCACAGCCTGGCATGCTCCGGCAAAACACGTCTGCAACTCTTTTTATCCGAGTTTCAGTCTCAGCATCTTCCGGTGTTCAACCAAGTGTCGAGCCAGTCCCAGCTCAGTTCCCAGTACTTACCCTTTAGTTGCCTGCGTTCGTCCGTCAGGGTTATCGAGAAGGTAGGGTGACAGAGGAAAGAGGTGAAAATACACTCATGACATGGCTGGACGGGGGCGTGCTGATGACTAATGTTGCCGGATGTGTGTCGGTCAAACTCGCGTAGATGAGGAGGAAGCTAGAGGTTCTGAGTAGGCGTGAGGGAGTTCCTGGATTTTAACTGAGGTTAATTAATCCTGATCAAACTTGCAACAGACACCTGCAGATCAGATAGACTTACAAGCTCTTTAGAGACCTGCTGCTTGTTCAGAGTCGCATATTGTTGTTGTTGGCTTGCAGATGTTGAATGCTTACTAATCATACCCCAATTGGCAGGGCACAAAAATTATAGACAAGAGCATCAAATCTTCGCCTGAACCCTCAACTACCTAGAAGCTATGCCTTCTCTTGCCAATGAAGATAAACGTGGACCGGTGCGGAATACTGCAAGGGCTGCCAAGGCACTATTAAAGCACTGCAACGGTTCTGACCCGGTGTACCTGCAGTTGACGTTGAAGAAAAGTCTTACTGAGCGACGGTCTGTGGCTCCTATGCTGATTCGCATTCCCCATGGCATTTACAACGATATTGAGAATCTTTCCATTTTATTCATAGTCAAGGATCCTCAGTCCAAGTACCAAGAGGCGCTGGAAGACGATCTTAAGAGCCCTACTCGGGGCATGTTCACAGAGATAATATCTGTGACAAAGCTCAAGACAAGACTACGGGCGGAGGGAAGCTCATATCTGGATTCATTCGAACTTATTTTGGTCGAAGATAAGGTGGCCTCACTGATTGCTCCTGTTCTGGGTCAAAAGCTTTATAAATCCGGGAAGAGGATGCCGATACCGGTAGCCACCAAAGATCCCAGCTTGGCGGCTCAAAAACGCCAGCCGGTAGATGCCAAGCTGGTGGGTACTCAAATGAAACGTATTGTCAAGTGTACGAGTCTTGCGATTGCACCTGGAACGTGTTTGAGCCTGTTGGTTGGTTATGGTCGTATGGGAGCGCATGCAGTACAGGAAAACGCTGATGCTGCTTTAGATCTTGTAGCCAATAATGTTCTCAAGGGCAAAGATAACGGGTGGGATCTGATTGTCGGTGCTCATCTGAAGAGCCCGGAGAGCGCAGCTATGCCGCTGTGGACAAGCTAGATAAAACGCTAGGCACAACAAGTATCGTCCCAGACGAGAATATTGCATAACAAATTAATGATAGTGTGGTGGTACGATGGAGGTTTATGTCTCTAGGCTAATGGAGCTTTGGTTTATTTTGCAGGCATTGGAAGGGTAGGACTGATGGTTAGTCGAAGAGTTGGATTAGTCGGAGAGTAATTGAGCTGTGAGATGGGGTTTAGGGATAGTCTGTAAATGACTAATCATGCGATATAGAAGCTCCGTATTTTTGAATCCTAGGTACTTAGGGCTAATCGTGGTGATTTACTCTGATACGCTATGAACATGACTTTGTGACTTTCTTATGGGAATAAACGTTAGAAAACCGTTAGAAAAACCAAGAAATTATCAGTGAAACTGATGAGAATGAGAATGAGAATGGAAAAATCTGGTGTAATTTGGCACCGACTTCAATTTATATTTTGATAGGAAGATCACGGCTGACAAGTCCGTTGTAATGCCAATGCAATTCGTATGACGATAGGCGACGCTTAACTAATTTAAGCAAATACATCGGATTATCCGCTTCTCCACACCGCATGAAGGTCGAACAAGCTGATTTTATCAACTATCAATGAGGACTCAAAGTTTTATCAGTTGAGCATGCAGGAAAGTAACCTATACACTTCATCTATGGCTTCCTTTTACGTGCTGATCCGTAATACCCTCGGACCGTGAATCTCGACTCCTCAAGGAAGATCCAATTGAAATCACCCTATTTCTACTTTTATAATCCCCAGCTTGTTCTTCATCGTATGACTGTATTTATCTCCCTCTGAGGGGCTCCATCTTAACTGAAAAGTAGTGTTTATCGGTGGGCTACCCGGTTTCACACTCGGTTATTAACGGGTGCATCATCCGTTATCGGTAATCGGTGACTGAATTATATATAAACTATATAACTTCCATTTCTCCACAAACCACCAACAACAAAGACGGCAATGGGCGAGAAAATTGTAATCGTAGGGTACGTTTAGGCGACCGCTTTAGATTTTTGCTACACACACTAACTGCGGGATCAGTGCCGGTATTATCGGCCTGTATACTGCATTCCTGTTATCCAGACAGGATAAGGCTAGACATATTACAATTCTGGCTGAATATCTTCCTGGTGACCAGTCTGTCAAATATACTTCTCCATGGGCTGGAGCCAATTTCTCCACTGTATCTGGAGACGATAAAGCTGCTTTGGATTATGATCGGATCAGCTTCAAGATGCTCAAGAAGATCGTCGAGGAGTTTAAGGAGGCCGAAGTCATTACTCAATTGCCTACTACCGAAATGTGGAGTGAAACTCCTGCTCAGTCGAAGCTGAATAGCTTGAAGGAGTATATTCCCGATGTAGGTGTGCCTCTACCAATAAGCTCTGAAATCCGAAACTCGTGCTAACTTATATCCGCAGCTCCGTGTTCTTGCCAAAGACGAATTGATTGATGGTGCAGTTTCCGGTATCACTTACACTACATACAACTTCTTTGCTCCAAAGTACCTGCAGGCTTTCAAGGAATATCTCACCAAGATGGGTGTTGAGTTCATCCGAAGAAAAATAGACCATATCAGCGAGGCATATATTTCTCCCCAAACCAAGGTAGTATTCAACTGCACTGGTAATGGAGCTATAACTCTGGGAGGTGTCGAAGATGATACTTGTTATCCCATCCGAGGTCAGGTTTGTGTCGTACGAGCTCCCCACATTCAAGAGAACTTTTCGTTCTGGGATGGCCATGAGTTGTGCTATATTATTCCTCGACCCTTCTCTAATGGCCAGGTGATTGTCGGTGGTTTCTACCAGATTGGCAATGACTGTCCTGACACTTTTGGTTTTGAGACTCAGGCTGTTCTTGATCGTGCAAAGAGATTTTTCCCCAAGCTGTTCAAGTACGGTCAGCCAGAGATTATCAGGGAAGCTTCTGGTCTCCGACCAGGTAGAAAATCTGGTGCTAGAATCGAAAAGGAGATTCTTGAGAATGGCAGAATTCTAATCCATAACTACGGTGCAGCTGGAACCGGCTATCAGTCTGGCCTGGGTATGGCTGTAAAAGCCATTGCTTTACTTCCTGAAGATTCCAAATTGTAGACTTATTCATCTGGAAGAGCTTAATCCAACGTCCCTAGACGTTTGTGCTCCCGGTTCGTGGTTGGACCCTTGGCAGCCCGCGGGGTCCAATTACAGAAGAAGGGCCTTCATTGATAAATATAGATATATAAAGAAATAAGCAAGTTCTTTTTATTGAACACTGATCAAACCATCCTGGGTAATTGAGAAGCATTGATGGGTTCTCCTTAGCGATCGCGACCCTAACCCACCAATATCACTTACTCACTGGGACGGGACTTTTTGGTTTTTCACATCTTGATCTTATTTCATCAAACAACAATGGTTGTGCCAGACCTCGACCAGTACTTGAAGCCGGGTAGAAATTACTACATAGCTATTGGATTGGAGGGATCTGCCAATAAGCTTGGAGTTGGAATCATTAAACACCATAGGGGCCAGTTGAGCGAAACAAACAGAGCTGAAGTGCTATCTAATGTCCGAGATACCTATATAACACCTCCGGGAGAAGGGTTTTTGCCCAGGGATACAGCTAGACATCACCGTAGTTGGGCAGTTCGCATCATTAAGCAAGCGTTAGACGATGCCAAGATCACACCAGCCGAGATCGATTGTGTATGTTTCACCCAGGGCCCTGGAATGGGAGCACCGCTTCAAAGCACAGCAATAGCAGCAAGATCTATTTCGCTCATGTGGGACAAGCCACTTGTAGGTGTTAATCACTGTATTGGGCACATAGAGATGGGAAGGGAAATAACCGGTGCTGATAATCCGGTTGTTTTGTACGTTTCTGGCGGAAACACCCAAGTGATCGCTTATTCGCATCAGAGATACCGAATTTTCGGAGAAACTCTTGATATAGCTGTGGGAAACTGTCTGGATAGGTTTGCTAGGACGCTGGAGATACCTAATGATCCCAGTCCGGGCTACAATATCGAACTACTTGCCCGTAAGGGCAAGAACTACGTCGCTTTACCATACACAGTCAAAGGAATGGATATCAGTATGAGCGGCATACTTGCATATATAGACAATCTGGCCAATGATCTACTCAAGGGGAAAAACACCAAGAACACCCTCACAGAGACCGGTGAGAGAATCACCCGAGAAGATCTGTGCTACTCTCTGCAAGAAAATATTTTTGCCATGCTAGTGGAAATCACAGAGCGAGCAATGGCCCATGTAGGTTCGAACCAGGCTCTTATTGTCGGAGGCGTTGGATCGAATGCTAGACTCCAAGAAATGATGGGGATCATGGCCGGGGAGCGAGGAGGATCGGTATTTGCAACCGACGAGCGGTTCTGCATCGACAACGGTATTATGATTGCCCATGCCGGGCTTTTACAATACAGAATGAATAGTACGACTAAATTGGAGGATAGTGTCTGTACACAGAGATTCAGAACTGATGAGGTTCTGGCGCAGTGGAGAGAGTAGCCAGAGACAGAATCGCAATAGTCATATAAATATCCATGATCCTAAATGTATATTCTTCGATATATCATGTATGTCCGCTAATCATGGTGTATTCATGCATGGATCCACTCATAGGTCATCATGAACTATGCTGGTGCTAACTGCCGAAGCAAGGGACTCGGTTGCCGTTGATATTATTTCACTGATACTGGCAAATGACTCGGTGGTCGTTGATATTATTTCACCAAGGCTTTCTGTGACTTCCTCAGCGAATGATGAAATGCTTTCTGATAGAGTTTCGGATATTTTTTCTCCAACATATTCGGTAACAGTGGCAGTTGGGTTTGCAGATTCGGTGATAACAGCAGAAGAAGTGGTGCTTGCGCTGCGTCCAACCCACGCAACTGCGCCGAAAAGTTTCAAAGAAGTCCACACAAGCAGCTTTACAGGGCCCTTGAGTATTCTTCTCCAAACAATCCATGCTAGTACCAGAGCTAGGAACCCCAATGACCCAAGCATGTATATCCGATCCCACTTGTCGGCTTCTTCTAGATGCCTGACTAAAACCTGCGATCCATTGAGCAGCAGATCAAATCCAGTGTATCTTTTCTCCAATTCCCGCAGAGATTTGGTGCCGTATTCGAGTTCCTCGATATTCAGCTCGCTCTTGGCCACCTCCGCCTGGGCCATTCGGTGCACCTGGCGAAGCGTATTTGTGATATCATCACTTTTAGACATTATGAGCTCGTCCTTGGACAGATTTTTGGTGGAACTTTGCTTGTCATCTTCTTTACGGTCGCCAAACAGCAGCTCTCGTTCGAGTTTCCATTGCTGTTGTTGGTTCTTTTTGCTCTCCACTTGGGCTTTTCTGAACCGTATTCTGCTTCCAGACAGATCTTCTCGAAGTTTATCTAAAGCTACCCGGTGTTGTTTGCCAGTATTCACTCCTTCATCCTCAAGAAGCAGGGCGAGACTTTCGATCCCGGTCTGAAAATCGTCAATACGCTGACTTATCACATCAGCCAGCTCCTGTTGAAGCTCTCTGGTGCCAATAAACACCTGTAGACGTTCAATGAGAACCAGCAGTGAGTGGCTGATGTCGTTGAGCTCTTTGATTTTGGCTTCTGGCTCTCCCGTCGACGACATGTTGAAACAGCGGGTGGGATAGTTTGTATGCCGCACCATCACCACTTTACATCACGATCTCGGCGCGCGCGAAACCAAACTTGTTTACTTTCACTCAACTCTCGTAAAAGCATAGTTTACATAGCTAGTATGAGCGACAGCTCGTTCCACCTGCAAAAAATAGCTGAAAGTGCCAGTTCGATTGAAACTCTCAAGTTCCAAGCTCAAGGCATCTTCACCAATGCTATTCTGTTGAAGCCCGATATAACATCGCTGATCCAGGACGCTGATCCCGAAGAGCAGGCGCTATTCACCCTGGATAGCAGTGCCCATATTAAGACAAATATACAGGATAATAAGGAGTGGAGCTTCGAGACTCTTATAGAGGCTCTACATAAGCTATCCAAGGTGTACAACATACAGAATCTCGAAGACAAGCTCAAGTTTTATGAAATGAAGTGGAAACGGCTCAACGACAATATTCTAAAGTACGAAGATGTAGTTGAGGACCGGCGACAGCGACTTACCTCTTTAACCTCGTCGTTGGAGCATCGTGATTTTGACATGGAAAGTACGGCCGAGAGAGTCGAGGCACTCATTGGCCAACACGAACAAGACATTCAGCGAATAGAAACCGAAATCAAAATCAAGCACCAAGAAGTGAGTATAATTTTTTCTTATTTAGTTCTTGAGTTTTCGTTACTAACTACGTGCTACAGATTGAAATCCTTCAAGCTAGACTGGAATAATGACACTCAGGCTTGTCCCGGGTAATACTGTTATGCATTAGCCTGGCTCGGGACAAAATGTTCTTAATAGTTATAGTCGTTTTGTGTGGCCTTACTTCTGCTGTCCTTGAAGCCTGGCTAGTTGGTCCATGATACTCTGGACTTGGGTTGTCGATTGACCACCTCCATTGTCGGGTTGACCTTGTGGTTGTTGCTGGGCACCATTATACATTTGCCCATAAGCTGCAGCAGCCTGATTATAAGCTGCAACCTGAGCGGCATTCATATTGCCCCAGTAGCCCTGCATTCCTGCTCCTCCATACATTGGAGCGGCCCCCTGAGGTTGTTGTTGCTGCTGAATGGTAGCTAAAACGCGCTGGAGTGATTGAGGGTCCATATTCTGTAGAGTGCTCATTAAGCTTGTAGTGTTAGGATCTGCTCCATAGTAGCCCAGAGGAGCTGCAGTTGGAGGAGGTGGTGCTGGTTTAGAAAATGAACCCCGGCCGTTTCTGCGAGCTCGCATCACAAGATCCACAGCTGCCCTTAGCTCAATTCTCAAGTATTCATCATATCTAACGTTTCCATTGGGTCCTTGCTCAAATACCTGGATATTCACTAGGCCCTGTCGCTGGAGCTTATTGTCCAAAGTCACCACTGCTGTAACACCATCATAGGCCAGTTGCTGAATAGCATCGGGAAGTGCACCACGTCGGTGCATCTCCTCGACTTCGAAGAAAATATGGGCTTTTCGGAAGCCAGAAGCCACGTAGTTAGTGTAGCCTCGGTCCAATCTGTCCAGATGGAATATCATCACTTCAGGACAACCCCCACCGCTGTTGGGTCGCTCCCGATAGCCAGGGGACCTGTCTCGACGGCTACGACCTCTTCCATCATTCCTACCAGACCCCCTGGGAGGAGATCTGGAGCGTTCCCGTCTGGAACTATTGGACCCTTCGTGCTGGGGTTTAGATATTTGCAGAATTAGATGGTTGCCTTTGATTGGGAGGCCCTGATCATTTTCAATAGCCTTGGTACAGCTCTCAGGACTCTTAAACTGGACAAATCCGTATGCAGCTTTCATGGAAATTTGGGCAATTGCTCCGTAAACACTGAATAGTCGGTAAACCTGCCACTTCTCCAAGCGGTCTGTGGGCAAGTTACCAATAAACAGACGAGAGCCGTACGGGAAACGATCCCACTTGCCTCCGGCAACGTAATCGGCTTCGTCTCGGAGAAACTCCTCATAAGCGCGAGCTTCAGCTTCGGTTTGAGACGAGTCCAGATTCAGTTCTCTGAATTTCTTCTCACGTTTGGACGATTGGTGGTGTTGCTGCTGCGGCTGGCTAGTGGTAGTGGTGGTAGTGGTGGAGGAGGAGGACGGTTCTGCGGAGGAAGACGAAGAAGAAGCCCCAGCGACAGGCTCCAGCTCGCTAAGGATCTTGTGGAGATCTTTGGAATCAGAGGGAGTGGCGGTTTGAGAGGTTTTGTTGCCAAATTCAGATAGTACAGATTGGAGCAGCGCTTCAGCAGCGGCAGGAGCAGCGGCAGCAGATTGGGGCTTTGGGGGCTCATTGGCCAGGAAACTTTCCGGATCGTAGTCATCGTCCTCTGATCCGGACTGGTCGGCCTCATTTGGAGGAGCCTGGGAGGTGGAGGAAGAGTTAATGTCTTGGGATTGTGGTTGTTCAGAGTCAATTTCAGATTCAGGTTCAAAAGGGTGGTGTTCATTAGAGGTAATGCCGGTAGTATCATGGTCCGGTGCAGCAGAATGTTCGGTAGACTGCGGCTCAGATAGACTGTTACTGTCCGTCTGTTTTAAAGTGATTGGATCTTGGGCATTGTTCTCACTGCTGGCCTTGGATTGTTGGACCGGGGATTCTGGTACGATCTCTGGACGAGGCGTTACGGCACTGTCAGGCTCGGGGGATGCAGAAGTCGTTTCAACAATAGAGTCTGTCGATACGGTAGCAATGTCGGGAGGACTGGGATCGTCACTCATTCTGATGGATACGGCAGATTGGAGATGGAAGCAAAAGTGACAGGGGGGGGGGAGAATAGCGAAGTTGTAGGTAGGAAGGAACAATGCAACACGCTGTAAATTGGTGCAAAAAATTAATTAGGGGAGAGAGTCATTGGGAGGGATTGGCGTCGAACAGGTAAGAGCAGAACTAAAAGGTTATACCGGGAAAATAGGCCAAAAAATATATAGGTGGACGAGGTAATTTTGGACTGGTTTGCAAAGCACTTGTTTTTTCCCGGAGGTTTTCGTGCCTTTGGTCGGCGAATTGGGGGTTTCGGCTCTTCATTCAACATACTGTTCTCTGCTTAGAACAAGCAGAACAGCAGGAAAAGCACAAGAACCTCTACGGGAAAACGCCAGATTACATTCACCTATCAATCGTCTTTATTCTACACGAGTTTTCAGTCCAATTGCCACTTCTTTTGCCGTTCTTCTCTCGTTTCCTCGCTCCTCTCCCTCCTAAGCTCCAGCTATTCTGAAGCCGAAAGCCCCCATTTGAGTAGTTGGTGCTGTGGAGAGCCACCTTCGCTTCAACCCAACTACGGTCAAGTTGCGGAGATCCACTTTGCACCCCACCAAGCAGCCAAAAATGAGCAGCGACAGCTTCTCGTCGACCATAGCGGTGACAAATAGCAATCTGACCCGGCTGTCCAAAGTCGTTGGCTCCACGGCCCAGAGTATGGTGTCGTCGCCGTACGGCGATCTGAGCCGAACCCATTACCACGAGGCGATGGCGGACATCACGCGAAGACCGCAGTTCCAGAAGCGCATTTTTTCGTTTGGAAAACGGGCCCCATCCGAGGTTGTGCGTTCGTCCATGTCTCGCCATCAAGATATCCAGTACCGGGTGCTGACGTCGATTCCTGACGAGATGCTCCAGGACATTCCTGACAGCGGCAGCAAATTCAGCCTGTTCCAGGGCTTTTCTGCCACCCGCGAGGACGGGGGACTGAAACCGTCTTCATCTGGCGAAGAGAACGGAACTGCTTCGATGCTCAAGGCCATCAAATCGGCTGAGGCAAACGGTGGATCCTCGTCGTCGCCCTCGGATTCGGCTGCTAAGATCAAATCTCTGACTTCGAAGCAGCTGAGCCTAGAAAAATCTCGATTAGACCACCGTCTGGATCTGCTGGAAGTGCGCAAAGAACTGGCTGCCAATGAAATCCTTGAAATCGATCAAAGAATAGCTCATCTCAAGAACATGCGGGGAATTGTGTTTTCACGAGTAGCCGATCTCGAAAAGGAAGAACTTCAGCTGGAACAGCTATTGGACCTGGTGAATAGGCAGATTGAAGACGGTGGTGCCGAGGAGCTTCCCGAACAGAATGACAATGAAGACACCAACAGCGATACCTCCGACATTAAATCCTCGTCCTCATCTGTTGTAAATGTCAGCCTACAAGACTCCATTGAAAGCTTGAATCAAAATACCCCTCTGCTGTCTGCCTCCATATATGGCAAACTGGGCACTGCTCAAAAGAGTAAAAAGAAGCTTCATCGACACAGCACATCTCGTCGAAAGACCATGCCTACACTACAACAGTATTATGAACCAGGAAATAGCATAAGCATTCTAGATGCTCATCAGGAATCCATTACACAGCTCGATTTCGATATTCCGTTTGGTACAATGGTTAGTGCATCGCTGGACCCGGTCATCAAAGTGTGGGATCTGAGCAAAGCCGAAGAGATAGGTGCGCTGGTGGGTCACAAGGCTTCTGTCAAATGTCTACAGATGGAGGATAATATAGTCATTACTGGATCTGCTGATGCATCTGCCAAAGTGTGGGATCTTAGTGATCTGGAGGACCCTCTGGTGGAATCGCTCGAAGCTCATATTGGTGAAATTACAGCCTTGCATTTCAGTGATAACACTCTAGTTACAGGATCAGAAGATAAAACTATACGACAGTGGGATTTGCAGAGTGGCCGATGCGTCCAGGCTTTGGATGTACTGTGGGCTGCTGCTCAAACAGCTACGGGGGTCTATTTAGACAACCCAAATGCGCATCCCGGATACACTTCACCGGTAACCGATTCATGGAAGCGGGCCGAAAATGATACTGCACCCTTTTGCAGCTTTGTAGGAGCGGTGCAATGCTTCGACGCCGCTCTAGCAAGTGGCACTGCCGACGGAATCGTTCGACTGTGGGACTTGCGATCTGGCCAGGTCCACCGCACTCTGCTGGGCCATACTGGTCCTGTCACATGTCTACATTTTGACGATGTTCATCTCGCTACCGGTTCACTTGACCGATCTATTCGTATCTGGGATCTCCGTACAGGCACCATTTCAGACGCGTTTGCGTACGAGAATCCCATCACGTCAATCCACTTTGATGCCAGGAGAATTGTGTCGACAAACCAGGAAAATACTGTCAAGATATACGACCGCGAAAGCGGAAAGCACTGGTCATGTGGTCCCGGAGAGGAGGATGAAAATGCAAGTGTGGTTAACTTTGCATGCTATAAGGAGGGCTACATGGTGGAGGGCCGGCAGGATGGCAAGATTGGAACTTGGGCGTGCTAAGTGTGTCAATTAAGCGTTATGCTGTCTACATAAATCAGGCAGGTGACGTTGTGTAAATAGTCTATTGCATTACATTATAAATAGATGATGCCGTTTGTTATGAATCCGTTAGTGGGAAAAGTGAGAATAGGTAGATTCGAGATGATTCGTTGGTAATTATCGATCAATGCAGATTTAGAACTTGACGAGTTTCCATCGGGTAGTCTGCATGTCCATGCATGAATGTATATTGTGTTCGATTGTTTTTTTTTGGTTCGTTACTGTCTCTTCGCTATTATGACGTTCCTTTCCTCCGACATCTGGTGTTTCTTATCAGCAGCTTCAGCACCGACTGTGTTGGGGACAGGACAGGGCAGCAGTTGGCCAGCTCCGACTGTGAGAATTGCAATGACAAAAGTCGTAGAGAAGAGGGAGTTTGCGAGTCGTGTTCGCTGAGCAGCTCGCATTGTGTTTGTCCGGCGCTGTTAACGAATGCAGATTGAATGATCTGTGAAAAAATCATTCGGTTGTGGCTTTTAAACTGGTGTTGATTGGCTCGACGGGTTGTGCTTTGTCAGGGATGAGTCAGCAAGGAAAGCCGCACGGTCCAATGGTAAGGTGGTAATCTGCGAGCAAGGGGTAGATGGACAGAACGTCATGAGCAGGTTATCGGGGGGGAAAAAAGGTTGCATTTGTTCCTGATCGCGTTACTTGAGGGATTGAATCAAATGTTTATGCCTGCGGCTTTTTGTTTAAGTGTTCATAGTGATGCTCCAGGGATCTGCCCTGCCTTGCCTGTCTGGATTAATCCGAGACAGTACAAATTCAAAACCACAGATATTGCGACGACTCGTATCCAATTCAGACCTTGTGAATATTTGGGATTTATGGATGGATGGATTCATTTGATGCATCTTCTTGAAGGTATATCGGTTGTTGTTGAACATGAAAATTACGAAGAGCTAAAGGGATGGACTGGTAGTGCTATATGAAGGCTATCTAGGCACCGTATTGAATAATTCAACATCTGTCAAATACAACGACTACGGATAAAAAACTCAAATTCAACATAAATACAATGTAAACACACAAAAACTATACAGCCTATCGAATATGACACCTATCTGCAATTTCGAGCCATTTACCAGTTCTGCACCCTGGTCGACCCCTGCCGGTTCGAAATCCTCACCGGTTACACTACACCCCTTTAGAGACAAGCTCTAAAAGCGAAGCACATTATATGGAGATGTTACGTACAAACGAAACCTATGCTCTTTTCTGAGCACTCCTCCATTTCATGTCTATCTTTTTCCGTTTCTGTTTCCGCTTCTGTATGCTATATTTTGATCCTGCCCCTTTGGGATGGGCACGTGATGGCGATGAGATGATCGCACCGGACTCGAGAGGATTATCGTCAGTGACTATCTTTAACGTCCAGCCAGCAAGTGCAAAAGAAGAAGGGTCAAATACACTAGAAACCAGACGAGATCAATAGATACCTTCTGCCTTCTTTCTGAGTGGATTAAGGTCGATTTCTGTCCATTCACCGTGTTTCCAGTCCGTGGGCCTCACCCCCAAAAATAACATCAAAACTTTGTTTTCCCTTTCCCGAAAAAACTCACCTCCTTGTTAAACTCAGTTTGTGCTACACGAGTGTGTTTTTTTGCCTTTGAGGATTACAGATTCGAGGGTTTTTAAAACACGGAGGCTATTTGATAAAAAAAACCCATTGAGACTCCCGGGGTTCTGCTTGTTGTTTGATACTTCTCTTTTCTGGTTCCTTCTTCTGCTGGAACGTCCCCTGCTGTCCCGTTTCATAAAAGCACCTGGCCGCAAAAGATGGGTTTTGGTGACTTTGAATTCCTGTGCAAGCAGGCTAACCTGCCAATCTGTGCTCTGGTGTACAACGATAAGGGAAATACCACGGTTGAGAGTTTACTGAGCCTGGGAATCATGCCGACCTGCTACCCGCGGTCCATTGATCTGGCCAACACTATTATCCTCAGTGTGGGCAACGCCTTTGTGAACATCCATTCCCTGGTGGTGGTCGGGCTTATTCTGTTTAATATCAAGTCCAAAATCACAGCAGTGGGCCGAGTTGGAATGCTGCATTTCTTCTGCATTTACGCTTTTCTCACCATGATCTCCTTGGTGGTGGATTCGGGTGTTACACCCCCCGGCTCGGCATCGTATCCTTATTTTGTGTCGATTCAAAACGGCCTTTCCAGCGCAACCTGCATGTGCCTGGCTCTCAATTCATTCTGGGGGTTTGACTTTTTCTCCGATGATTCGAGGACCACAATTTTTGTCCATAGAAGTCTGTGCCTTGCGGCATTTGCCCTGACTTTTGTCATTTCTCTGCTCACTGTTCAGAGCTGGGGTGGATCGTCAGTGTCCCCGACCAATACAACCGGCCTGTTCGTGGTGCTTTATGTTGTAAACATCATTCTGCTTCTGGTTTATGTTACTTTCCAGATCATCTTGTCGGTGGTTCTTCTGCATGATTGGTGGGCCACCGGAGCCGTTCTGCTCGGCTGCTTCTTTTTCATTGCAGGTCAGATCATCATGTATGTCTTTTCCTCGAAAATATGTATACAGGTCAAGCATTATATCGATGGCATCTTCTTTGCCACGGTCTGCAATATGTTCGGTGTTATGATGGTATACAAATACTGGGATATGATCACCACTGAGGATCTCGAGTTCAGCGTTTCCAACACCCAGAGCAACTGGGATTCCAAGGAACTTTATGACGAGACCTACGATGATGGCTACAGCCAGTATGCCGGTAGTACTTTTGCATTTAATAGTCACAATCAGCACACTGAGTAGGCAGATCTACGTGCTCTGATGAAAACATTTATGGCATTATGCGGTCCCCCCAAGCCATTGGTGAACTTTCAAGTCAATTGGATGGCATAGCACCGAGGACGCAATTAGTATAGAATGGAGTGAGGCACTCACTCACGGGCCGTGTTCCTCTCCCCATAGTTACCATGGCGGGCCGCCTTCTTATATCACAACTCCATAGTTTATTTATAGTGAGCCAAATCCAAATATATATCGATCCGCTGAATTTAGCTCTACAATTGCGTTAGGGGTCTATTTCAAGTTTTGCCTACTTCTGTTCAGAAAGTTTTGGGCACACAGCCTCGTCATGATGAGTGAGCCGTTTGCTACATCAAAATCGAAAAATCGTCCAAACCTTGAGACAAATCTATTGTTATTTCCCCACTAGAAACTGGAAGTCGTTTCGCCGCGAGCCACCCATTGTAAATACCATAAAAAATCGGATTTGCAAGGCTAATTCTGTAAATTTGTATTATTACACCGTAAAAGGACTGAACCAAGGCACCGTTTATTTGTTCAGAGGACTGGGATCATCTTTCCTTAAGCACAGATGCCCATTGATCCTACTCTTTTGGTCAGGCTGCAAAGCCAGCCTTCGACTTTGAGAAATATATGCATTTTGGCTCACGTTGATCATGGTAAGACCTCATTGTCAGACTGCTTGTTGGCCAGCAACGGTGTGATCAGCTCCAGCATGCAAGGCAAAATCAGATACCTGGACTCTCGGCCGGACGAACAGCTGCGCGGCATTACAATGGAAAGCAGTGCAATCTCATTATACTTTAAGGTTGCAAGGAAGAAAAAGGAAGAAGAGGAGGCTGTGGTTAAGGAATATCTTATCAATCTCATCGACTCTCCGGGGCACATTGACTTCTCATCGGAAGTGAGCACCGCTTCGCGGTTGTGCGATGGAGCCATTGTGGTAGTAGACGTCGTCGAGGGTGTCTGTTCTCAGACGGTGACGGTTCTACGACAGAGCTGGGTGGAGAAACTGAAGCCCATACTACTTTTGAACAAAATTGACCGTCTAATAACCGAATTGCAGCTTACCCCTAGTGAAGCCTACACCCATTTATCTAAACTTATAGAGCAGGTAAATGCTGTGGTTGGATCTTTCTATATGGGTCAGCGCATGGAAGACGATATGAAGTGGAGAGAACATTTGGAAAGCGGGCATGAGGGCGACTTCAGCGAGCAATCAGACGAAGATTTGTACTTTGCTCCAGAAAAGAACAATGTGGTATTTGGAAGTGCAGTTGATGGCTGGGGATTCAGCATTTCCCAGTTTGCTGCCATATACGAGCGTAAGCTTGGAATGAATCGCGAGAAACTCGAAAAGGTCCTGTGGGGTGACTTTTACTTTGATTCAAAGGCTAAGAAGGTTGTAACAGGTAAATCGCTGAGAAAGAGTGGTGCAAGCAGCCTAAAGCTGTCTCGTCCGTTGTTTGTTCAGCTGGTTTTGGAAAGTATCTGGGCAGTTTACGACTCAACCGTAACCAATAAAGAAGAGGACAAAATCACTAAGATCGCTAGTTCCTTGGATCTCAAGCTAGGACCTCGTGATCTGAAGACCAAAGATGGTTATGGATTGCTTACAACTATTCTGCATCAATGGATCCCCATGTCCAGGGCAATTCTGTTGAGCGTTATTGACCTCCTTCCTTCCCCAGTCGAGGCCCAGAAGGACAGAATACCTTTTATACTTGAGACAACCCCAGGACATGATAGCATTCCAAAGGAGGTGACAGATGGCATGCTGAATTGTGACCAGAGTGGGCCCGTCACCACCTTCATTTCCAAGGTCATTTCTGTGCCCAAAAGTGAAATCCCTACAGAAAAGCCGAAATCTAGCTCTAAAACAACTCTCGAGGAACTTAGAAATCGATCACAACGAGCACGTGAACTGGCTAACAGTGAGAATGAGTCTTCTTCGTCATTAGCATCTGCTTTAGATGATCTGAGCATAGTAGAGGAAGAAGAACGAGACAGCGACCCAGAAGTTGCCATTGGATTCGGACGAGTATTCTCTGGAACTTTAAAGGTGGGAGATACTTATTATCTATTGGGGCCCAAGTACAATCCAGCCTCTCCTGGCGAGTACCAAACGCGAGTGACTGTTTCTGGTCTGTATATTTTGATGGGACGAGAACTCATCTTCATTGACGAAGCTCCAGCTGGAACAATCGTAGGTATAAGTGGATTGGATGGGAAAATATTGAAGAGCGGAACTTTAGTAGGAGAACACGGAGGCCCCAATCTGGCCAGTAGTAATACTGTTGCTCAGCCTATTCTTCGAGTAGCGGTAGAGCCAGTTGACCCCACGAAGATTCCTCAGCTTGAACAAGGACTCAAGTTGCTTAATATCTCAGACCCATGTGTACAAGTCACTGTGAATGAGAATGGTGAACATATATTAGCAACCGCGGGAGAATTGCACCTTGAACGATGTATCAAAGACCTCAAGGACCGATTTGCAAAGATTGATATTTCTTACTCCAAACCAGTTGTTCCATATCGAGAAACTCTCGTTAGGGAAAGAAGTCTCCAACTTGGCGCAGATGAGATTGCCGGGTATGCTGAGAGGAATCTGGGCAACTTTACCTTGCAGTTTGAAGTTTTGCCATTAGATCAAAAGGTAACCGAGTATATCGAAGCCAGTGCCGAAGCTATTACATCCATCAACAACCCCGCGGACGAACACTATAGCAAGAATTTGGAGGAAGTGAAAAATGGTCTTACTGTACGGTTGGAAGCTAGTGGAGACGACAAGTGGAAAGATGTAGTTTCCAATATTGTTGCTTTTGGCCCAAGAAAGAACGGCCCTAACATCCTCATTGACCCCAGCGGATCACTGGCCCGTCGTGTATTTGCACCCGACTGTCAAAAAGATCGAAATCAGTTTGAGGAAAATATCATTACTGGTTTCCAGATGGCAATGTTGAAGGGACCCTTGGCAGCTGAGCCTATGCAAGGCATTGCTGTCTGGGTCAAGGTCGTTGCTGCTGATCAAGAAGCCAGCTCCGGTGATGCCAATGTTTCAGGAAGGGCCATATCTGCTTCTCGTGAGGCCATCTACCAAGCCATTTCCAGCTGGTCACCACGACTCATGCTGGCAACATACCTGTGCGATATCCAGGCAACAGCTGAGGTACTGGGTAAAGTTTATGGAGTTATCTCCAAGCGCCGTGGCAAGATTTTAACAGAGGAAATGAAGGAGGGAACTCCCTTTTTCTCTATTCATGCTTCCATTCCCGTACAGGAA
This sequence comes from Zygoascus biomembranicola, assembly GCA_030556875.1. Taxonomy (NCBI): domain Eukaryota; kingdom Fungi; phylum Ascomycota; class Dipodascomycetes; order Dipodascales; family Trichomonascaceae; genus Zygoascus; species Zygoascus biomembranicola. The sequence continues at coordinate 1,035,315 of JAKTUV010000001.1, forward strand.
GCGTTTGGGTTCTCGGACGAGATCAGAAAACGAACATCAGGAGCTGCCAACCCACAGCTGGTTTTCAGCGGATACCAGATACTCGACATTGATCCATTTTGGGTTCCTACTACGGTAGAAGAGCTGGAAGACCTTGGCGAAAAAGCCGATAGGGAAAACATTGCTTTGAGGTATGTAGTGGCTCTACGAAAGCGAAAAGGCCTTCCCGTGCTAGAGAAATTGGTAGAGAACGCCGAACGCCAGAGAAATATGAAGAAGTAGAAATAGGACTGGATGACCCAATTGCTATTATGGCAGTATTACTATGTAGAAATGTACCGCTATTTATGAAATTACTGGTTTTTCTGTAGAAATTTGCCGATATTGATGAAATTATTCATTTTCCTCTATTTCCGTTCTTCTCCGCTGAAAGTAGTATTTCAACCTCCGGCTCTTTGGGTAGACGAACATCAAATCAGAACAATATGATCTCACTATTTCGGGGTCGAGCAACCCACACCGCTATATATAAATTAGCACGTACATACAGTTCGGATGCATTAAACAGTAGAAGCTATTATGCTTTGTTCCCTCAAACGTTTCCGGCTGGTGGACCGCCGAATTCGCCTTTTGTGGTCGATGCTCCGACTCTGAGAAAGGAATTTCTACAGCAGCAAGCAAAGGTCCACCCTGATAAAGCAGGAAGTCTGGGCGCAGATAAAAATCATTTGGAAGTACTTTCTTCGCAGCTGAACATTGCGTATAAAGCATTGCTGAATCCTCTACAACGGGCCGAGCACATTCTGCAGTTGCACGGGATCGACGCACTAGCTGAGCGGGAAACTCTGGTGGACGAAGATCTTCTGATGGATGTTCTAGTCACCCGAGAGGCGGTCTCGGAAGTTTCTACCAAGGAAGAACTTTCAGAACTGGTGAAGGAGAACAATGCCAAGATCGAAGCATCGGAACGAGCACTGGAGAGGGCTTTCAGCGAAGGCGATTTTGACACTGCCAAAATGGAGACTGTCAAATTGAGCTATTGGATGAGCATCAAAAGTCATCTATCCGAAGCTGCAGAAATGCTGGGTAAATAGAGTAATTTGGAGGTTATTATTGATATGAAGGTTATTATTGATTTAATCCGGCCTTTGTTATTAGCGATCGTTTAGTGATTGATTAACATGTATTATATATACATATATACATATACATATATATATATATATATATATGTGGCTGTCGATGGCTTGATAATATCATAACTATCATCTAGGGTCCTCTACTTTTTAGTCAGTTTCATGGCCTAGCCCAGTCTGCAAACCGTGACCTAGTGATTTCATAAGATTCATCTGTAAACTAGTCATAAAACATCAAATATATCGAGCGGCGATGACCATTCTTGTATGGTGGCTGAGCGAGATTAAAGCCAGCTATCGAATAGCTGCTGCTTTCGAAAAGCACCTATTGGTCTCCATCTACGCTTACACTCACCATGCTTTCATTTTCTTCATTTTTGTCCTCTTCTTTAGGCTCTGTTTCGGTCTCTGCGTAAGCTTCGGTTGATGCTACTGCTTCTTCTTCCTCCAGTTTAGTGAGATCGTCGAGATTTTCAGGCTTTTGACGCAGCCATTTCATACGAGGGCCGCACTTTGAGAACTCGCTGATTTTGAAGCCGAATATCTTGAGTTCAAACTGCTTCCACTTGCGTTTGGCACAAGCATCTTCTACAGCAGGGAAATTTTTCAGGAACATGCCTGGGAATGACATGCCGAAAAACGCACCATCGATATTGAGGTAGCGACTGTTGGGCGGAACATATATGTCCATGCAACAAGGGCAGAACAGACGTACTGTTTCGTATCCCGGAACATCATGACGACCAATTGGCAATAGTGCCATTCCATCACATAAGTAGCGGGGGCATACACCAAACTGCTCGTTCTCAAACTTCTGAGCCATCATGTGCAGGCCCTGGCGACTTAGAATAAACCGGGCATGGATAAGGCCATACAACAGGTCTGCAGACTGCTCAACCATGGGTATTTCAGGCAGCTTCAGGGGCTGCTCCGGCTCAAGGTCCAGAATAAGCTCTAAAGCATATCGGTAGTTTGGAACTAGCACCGATAACCCTGTGAGATTGAATTCGTCGGTCATGAACTCGTCGGGCACTTCCACAAAGTACTCGTGGCCCACCATGGAGCAGAAATTGGTGACCCAGCTCTCGGCAGATATAGAGCCTGACGATACATCGTCCTCTATTACATACTGGAACTGACCGTCGTTTTCGTCTTCCTCCTCTTCTTCTTCATCTTCTTCATCTTCACCGGTCGTGGGATTGGCCGCAGCATCGTTCTTTGCAGGGGCATCTTTGGGTTTTCCCGGTTCAGCAACACCGGCAGAAGACCCAGCAGTTACGCCAGTCGATGTGGACATGGTTGTATTAAAAGAAAAAATGCAAATGGATATAGAATGAAGGAAGCAGCGTGTACCAAAGGGCGTACGGGATTAACGCAAATGCAAACTTAGAGCGAGAAATAGCTAATTGAAATCAAACAACAGGAATATCAAAACACTCCCCGATGAGTCGACCTTGGAGTTACACGCTCTCGCGATGGTAAAGTGCAGATTATTCGAAAAGTCGCACCTGCCCGTGAGATTGCAAGGCAATGGTGATGGAGGAGGAGTTTTGCCGCTCGCTCCCAAAATCCTAAAATCTCGGTTTGTCCCAGCCAGACACGGCTGAACAACCCCAGCCCGCCGTCCACCGATTCAGGCAATGTCAGCAACATAGATAATTTGCTTGTCAATCCCAAATGTCGCTGCTAGTCGGCATTCTGCTGCTTCTGTTGGTGACCCGGCTTGTAGCCCTGGCAGGTAAAACGTATATAGGCGAATTGGTAAGTAGTAGTGTATCGTGGGACTTGTTTTTAGTAGTATTAACCGCAGATATGGGAGGGTTATCTCCAGCTCAGCAGTTCGCAGGACATCAAAAAGCTGCGGACGCTGCAACGTAAAGCGGTCGATTTGTATACCAAACGGGCCAATACCAGTGCTAAAGATGATTTCGTCAAATGGGCCAAGTTGGATCGCGAATACAATACTACAAGAAAGGAAATAGCCACTTTGGGTAAGTTTTTTCCGGTGATTTAGTGGATTGTTGATTTACTTTTCAGCTTCCATATTTCAGTACAAATCTAATCTTCTTCTAGGTGATGCTGTAAATGCATCGAAATCACACTTCACCCGCACTGTATCCACTTTGATATGGCTTACAACCACGGGATTGAAGCTTTTCATCCGGTTTTATTACCGAAAAAGCCCTGTTGTATGGCTTCCGGAGGGAATGTTCCCCTATCCTGTACTGTGGGTTCTGTCGCTTTTCTCTTCTCCAATTGGCTCTGTGAGTGTCACAGTTTGGATGTTTATAACCGATTTGGCCCTTAACAGCTTGTTGAGTCTTCCTGTAGGAGTCGTGAAGCTCTGGAGACAGGAATCAGCCAAACAAAAAGCAGCCAAACAGGAGGTTCAGCCTGAAAAAGAAATATGACCTGCTGTCTATTTTATAGAGATTTTGTAATTAATCCTTGATGTACGAAAAACATGTGCTTCTGGTATAGAATCGGTTCTGGATCGGACATATTGTTGCCCGGCAATAGACCTCAATTAGATCCCCCTGATAATGGTTGCTGCATTTAGAAAACCAAGTAGTGCATGTAGGATGTCTAAATATGCTATAATGACATAACCTAAAGCTATGAGTGAGATGGTTATCAGCTTGTGTGTTTTGAATAAATTGTTCTATGCGTTCTTACATTGTGCTACAGCAAATCTGCCTTGACGCCCCAGTTCAGAACATCATTTGCATTAGCAAAGTCTTGGAAGTTCATCTGGCTAGACCGGGGTCCAAATCGCTTCTTGCGGGGGTCGAGTGCTCGAGAAATGGCTTCTAGTGCCCTGAATGAATGTACTTCAGGTTCCAAATTTGTTCCTCTTCCATCTCGAGCAGAGTCTCTCAAAGATGAGCTAGATCCACTTATACTCAGTCTACCCGATCGAGTTAGTTGCATCTTTTCGAGTCCTTTGCTGTTCAGCAGTTTGTCGGCAAGATAATGCAGCCATAAGACGTTGGTCTTTGGGCAGAACTTAGCCCAATTGATCTCGGGATCTTCAAGAATCTTCGACAGTGACATTGTGGAATAAGACGGTAGGGAATAGAGTGACGAAGAGGCTTGGTGGTGTACGGGTTGAGTCGTTGCACCTTCCTCGGCTCTGAAACAGTTTCTCATGAACCGGTAAACATCAAACTGATAGTCTCCCTTACCGCGGAAGAAGTCTGGGTGGTCCAGGCGTGTATGCAGGACTGTTCCAGAGTCATCAGTGGCACGGGAAAGCGTGTAGTCGATAAGAGTGACTTGCAAACGTCGCTGTTCATGGTGTTCGTCTTCAGGGTCTTCCTCATCTTCGAACGAAAACTGAGCTAGTAGCTTCTCTGTTCTATCCAGAAGTTCCGCCGAGCTCTTCTTTTCTCGCAACATACCAGCCTTGCCAACCTCAATAAGAATATTTCCCCAGTGGAGATCTCTATGCTCAAAATCGTATTTTCTCTCGGCCTCCGCCAAGTACCCCACCGTCTGCCAGAAAATCGTCAAGGCTTCGCTCCAATCTGCAACATCAAAGTGCTCTAAATCAGTGCCACCATTGGACATGGTAAATATGCAGTATAGCTGATCTCCCGTGAAGTAGTCTGGCCTATAGTTCAGGCTCTCCTTGCTAGCGGCGTACTGGTCCCACAGAGCCAGGAGGTAAGGCGGATACTCCCCTTGGACCACCACGGCATTTTGGATAGTTGCAAACCCATCGAGGTGATTGACCAGTTTCGCAATTTCCAATTCTTGAATAATATCTTTGATAGGAAGTTGGTCCAGTTCCTCATTTCCAAATGGTATGATTTTGTAAATTAGGTCTTTAGAGCCCCAAGTCTGTCGGAACACTTCTGAGAAGGACGCCTCGGCCAGTTTTACCATATCAGCTTTTGCAGTCGTCTTATCAATGTAAGAAGTGAACGACTGGATTTCACTGGTACTACAGGTGCCAAGTAATCGTTTTAAAACCGACTGTTCATATTCTTCCACCGGCATAGCTACAGTCTGGTTGGATTCTGAGCGCGATAAGCTCCACAACGAATTGCTGTTTCGGAGCTTATTATGCAGCTTCTCACGAGACGCCTCAACCGGGGTCGGAAGAGATATCATAGTTCTGTCAAACTCGGCTGCTGCGGGCGAGGGAGTTGCTGAACGCCCGAGAATCGAACGTCGAAAAGATGAAGTTCCAGGCGAGGCAGAGCCGTTAGAGTGCGAGCCACCACGGAAGAATGATCCACTTGGCGACAAATTCTTCAGGGACTGCTTGATATCGCGTATAGAAGATTTCCTGTTGAGAGCGTGCGAAATGGACAAGCTTGGTTTGTGCGATAGACGATTCTTAGTAGGGGACGGAGCCGCCACGGTTTCAGCTGAAGTCTCAGTCCCCTGGGTGCTGAAGTGATCTTCGATGTTGATTAGCGGTGACGGGGCAGAAATATTGGTTTTGGTGATCTTTTTGTGCTTGAAAAGTCCGTCTTTTTTGAAATAGACCATCTGTCTGGTACCGGCCGGACCCGGCGACAGGGGAATGTCCTGTTCAACTATCGGTAGCGTGGAAACCCCACTACTACTTGATGTATGAGAGGAAATAAACGAGCCCGAGTCTGAGAAAGGAGAGGCGTTGAGGGGAGGGGTACTCTTGTAAGAGATCATTGGCGCAATATATGAGGAGTCGGCATTAACCACGATGCTTTTACGTATATCTGATGATGAAGCACTAGAAAAGGAAGACGTGAAAGACGTGTTGCTGAAATTGCCCCTGATGCTGTACTGGTCCTGGTTTATTTGACTAGGCTCAGCACGGCCCTGGATAGTCGAGGTGTCAGAAACGTAGCTGTATCGATATCCATCAGGCTTGGCGTCGACGGTATGATGTGAAGATGCAGAAGAAATACCGGATGATATGGTGGAGGATGATACACTGCTTGTTATAGAGTCTCCACTGGCAACGGCCGGAGACTCGCTCAGGGAGTCTGGCAAAATGGACGTCAGCTCTTCTTCCGAGTCCGTGCCCCATTTTTCGAGCTCTGAGCTGGTTTTCTCTTCCCAAGATCGGTTGCTATCATCAGTCTCGTCACTGTCGGCCGGCAGTTCCAAAGGAGTAAACAAGGAGACGGACGATTTGGCTCGGTGGTGTCCAAAATGTGCAGATGCCGGCGAAGAGGCCGGGAAGACCTCGCTCAAAGGGCTTTTAGACGCGGGAGAGCCGCTCAGCCTGGATTGCAATTGCACGTACTGGGTCTCTACACCAACAGGAGCCTGGTTTTCGTCTGGAACAGCCATTACTTCTCGGTCCTTGACCGGCGAGGCCACGGCTTGAGCCCACAAATCATCATCCTGGCGGCCCTGAACCAGCAAAGAGCCTCTGTTTGGCCTTGCTTTTTTGCCGTAGGTCTTCGCTGTGGAGCTGAACGAGTGGAACAACGACGACGAGCGGTTGTGCCCGAACAATCGACTTTTCTTCGGGCTGTCAATCATGAATCTGGTAGATCAGGGAGACACGCTGGTCCGGATTCGATTTCCCGGAGAGAAAAAGGAATTGAACTGCAGGATTGGATCCGACCAAATAAACCACAGCAGCTATATTGGTGTTAAGTGGAGGTGAGTTCGCGTTTAAAAGACGAGGCAGAGAAGTTGGTTAATAAAAATCCAGTAGTCGTGCTTTTGGCAAAAGTAAACAGTGCGTTTTCAACCAGCCGAACAATGCGGCAGAACAGCCGTCTGCTCTGCCTGGATATTTGCCTCACCTCCTTTTTGGGGTGTATTTTGCAGCACCTATAGCGCGCATGCTGTAATATCATATCCATCAGCCGCGCCCGAATCCAAGGTTGGCAGGCCGATTTGGCTACGGCATGCCCTCCTTCCCTTGAGACGCGCGCGCCCGCAACCCCCAGTGCAGTACGTTACCAATGTATCTACCTGCATGCAGGCGTATCTAGGCGTGCTAACCTACAATGCGTTGCTAATTGGAAAACCTTACGGTGGAGATTGCGCCCCTAACAATGCACCTATGATATGAAACTCAGACGCATGACCGATGCAGGGGATCTGTACAGAAGGTAATTTTGTCACGGCGAAAAAAAAGTGATCAGCAGCAGAATATCCCGTCTGGCCTTTGGCCTGCCCCGAGCTTTTTCTGCATCGGTATTTTGTGAGTTCTGGCTGAAATCTGGGCCTTTTCCTTCTTGATGCTCATCCAAAGTTTCTGAGGATCTACAGTGGATCGACGCTAATACCACAAAAACGGTCTGCCAAAAAAGGGGGCCAGGTCGACCAGATTAAGTACAGGGGCCTAACCATCCAAGGGAATGCTATGTATACTCTAAACCACTGACAATTTGCCCGCATACAGTGGTGTGTCGTAGACATGCTTTGTTTGGGATAGGGCGGATGGGGGAGAGAGGGGGGATGGTACGGTACAGGGGAGCCAGATGGAATATATGATTGGGCGCAGATGGATCGGCTGAGACGGGATCGGGGAGCTAGCATATTCGCCTACGATACCGGGATCGTCCTGTGACAGCGACGGCCATTAGAGTTGAATAAAGTTGGGCTAGTCTTAGAATAGAATTCAGATCGAGGCCAGATCAAGCTAGCTCGATCGATTGTATACTAGATAGACGCCAGAGAACCCACTAAAAAATCGGGGCTATCAATTTGATAATAAATTGAAGTAGATCTATGCAAGAAAATTGGATCCAGAACTGTATGCACTTGTGGTCGAGGCCATTGCGTCATAGGCAGTAAGTTATAAGCTACACACATGCACATTGGTGCCCGCATCGGAGAGAAATCTTCCAGCAGCCCCTTTATTAGATCTTCCAAAAGATTAAATGCTGTTAGAGAGGGGCAAGACACTTTTGGGGGGTTTTCCCTCAAATATGATGATATACATGGCTGGCAGTTGAGGTTACCGCAAATAAATATAAAAGGATCCCACTAAACAGATCGAATGACCGGTCGGGCAGGATCCCAGGGTCCCTGGATCTCGTTCTTATACTTCTGCAGTCCCAGAAACCATCCCGGGAATACAAATGTCACCATGAACTGCACTGTAAGCCACAGTATCAAAGCCCATCGGCCACCCATAATGTACAGGCCCGAGTCACTGGCCAGAAGCAGAACTCCTAGAAGCACCAAATGAGCTTTTTGTGAAGAGGTGCGTATCCACACAGCAAACGTAGGCAGCACTCCAAAGATCTGAATACTGTACAGCACGAAGCAGAACACTGAGATGGTATTGGGCAAACGCGATGCCAGAACAATTGCAGCGGACAGTGCCAGATTTGTGCTCAGCATTTGTTTGAACTCCTTTTTGCTGCCATACGAATAATCGTAGAAAAATATGTTAAAAACACACAGCCAGCAGCTGAGAGGCCAGATGGAGTCGCTGCTGGTGCTTTGAGTCAACGATTTCAGCACCGGAGACAGTGCGAAAAGTGTGAACAGGATCAAAATCGACGACTTGAACGTCGTGGCCCGGCTCTTTTTGTTGGTTCCGCTGTGTCTGGTGGTAAAATCCCAGATCGCATATATTATCACCGTCAGCCCTGAGCTGCCGGAAGCAAACCATACGGGGTCCCAGCCATTGTTATAAATGCCAAGAAATACCATAGCGAACAGGGCCACAATACATAAATGCACCAGAATCACTGAGGAATCCGCCGCTAACGTCCAGTAGCTGTATTGTTGAACGTTGGAGTTACGTTTCAGTTGTGACAAAAACGAACTATCCACGTAATTGTCTGGAAAAGGCTGTTTTACCCATAAAAGTTTCCTCCATATCGGAGGGTACGGAGAGGAATACCCTGAATTGGCACTTATGTCCGGTGAGGGTGATGACGGCGGGCGCTCGGGGACGTTCAGCTCGGCCATGTTCAGATGCGTGTAAGGTGAGACAGTCAGATTGAAAAATCGTGTAATCTGATTTATCAGAGTCTCTTTGGCAAGTCGGCTGGGGCTTTCAAGAGGATTTATTTGAACAATGGCCGGTTTGAATTGACAAAAATAAGAACTAAACTACGCGCGCAAAACGTGGTTGTCTCTAAACTGCGATATTGCAGTTCTGATAACTAAGAGATTTGCTGCAGCTTGTGTTCCTAAGTGGTCACCAACCACGTAAGTGTATCAATCCAAAAAAAAATAAAGAACTACAGCACCTTCTGTTCCCATATGGTCACCCACTATAGTACTGTGTAAGGCTCTCAGATGCTTGAATAGGACTGATCGGACGGGAAGTCTTATTTTCATCTGGATATGGCCGTAGCTGACAGGAATAAACTGAGGAGCTATAGGAGGTGCAAATAATCCTAAATAGGATAAATTACAAATTGATTACTAATCGGTCAAAAAAAACCGAGCTGCTACTAATCAATTAGCAGGCTTTTTGCCAAAAAGTGAAAGATAGAGTTAAAGTACGAATATTCAATTTCTTATTATAATAACTTTAGCCATTTGTGATCTTCTTAGTATCTCTAACCATTTGTATCTCTATCCATGGACTATGAAGATTATCTGGACTAATTGTTCTTGTCATTTTGGTCTATTTGAGTTGAGAAGTGATTTTACTACATAGATACAGACGTTAAATAGGGATTATATACTTATCGGTCAGTGAAATTATAAGAGCACGTTAAGTAGCAACGCACAAAATAAATATTCAGATAGAAATACATAATATACATTACTGCTTTCTGTGCAATTTGTTTGATCAGTAGACTGGTTGACAGCTGAATATCGAATATCTAACGTTTGTCGACTAACCAGAACAGGAAATATCAGGGGTAAGAAAAAGACTGCCTCCTGTGAGTAAAACAATTGATATAAGAAAAGATTAACATATGGAGAAATTTCTATACACTTGGAAATACCAATAGAATGCTAGTTCACGAAAGTAGTGGAAATCACTCAAATTTCGGCATTAGGGCCAAAGGAGCTCTGACCGTAGCTCTCAACAATAGCACAGCATCTTTGGCCGCCAATCGCGTAACATCGTTTTAAATTACGAATTCAACTAGTTTGCATTTCGCTCCAAAGTAGAACATCCCTCAAGGTGTTCTGCCTAATAATCCGTAAATGTCCGACCAGTACGACATCCAACCTTCCCAAGTAGGCAATTTATGTCGGAGATAGCTTGGATCACGCTATTGCCCCAGACAAATCTGAGCTCTGTTTAGTGTCAATCGTCTGAGATTTGATTTTCACTGCCAGGAAGGAAATACTTGATCCAGGTCTTTATATTAAGAGGGTTGGAATTTGATTTCGTGCAATATCTTTGCTAAATATGACGATCGAGAGTGTTTGCGTTATTGGATCAGGCCTGTCTGGGCTGGCAGCGCTCAGTGCACTGGTCTCGGAACAAAAGTTTAAGGAAATCAAATGCTTTGAGATTCAGGATAAGGATGGAGGAATATGGAATTACACAGGTGAGGCAGGAGCACCTCCTCCTATCCCTTCGGTGGACCCCAGTCTTACCGTTGATACCACTGTTTCACCGATCTACGGCCATATGGAGACAAATGTTCCTTATTACAATATGGCATTCAACAGTAAACCAATTTTAGCTGAAAAGGAAGGTGAAAAACATCCTCTTTATTCCACCTACTACGAAGTGAGCGAGTATCTGCACAAGTTTGGCGAGCAATTCTCCTCTCTCATTTCCCACAATACTCTGGTTACTGGAGTTCAGAAATCTGGGGACAAATGGATCGTTGAAACGAGGGCAAAGTCCGGAGAAGAGACCTCCTCATTTTTTGATGCAGTAATTGTGGCATCTGGAAGCTACAATACTCCGCTCATACCTAATTATCCGGGCTTGACTGAGTGGAGCTCTTCTCATCCTCAATCCATCATTCATTCCAGAAACTACCGAACCCCGGAGATATTCAAAGGTAAGACTATCGTCATCATTGGATCACAGGTATCTGGAAAAGATATTGCCGAGGCTGCTGCTCCTTTGGCCAAAAAGGTATATGTTTCTGTGAGAAGCAAGGAAGCGTTAGATGACCTGGTAGCCAAACCCCCAGTACAGGGAGTCACCTGGCTGGCAGGTGTGGAGTCGTTTCAGCCATCTGCCAGATCTATCAAAACCTTCGATAAGGACATTCCTACGCTGGAAGATGTCGACTACGTTATTTTTGCTACAGGTTTCCTGAGGTCTTATCCATTCTTGACCTCTGTTAATAAGTCGGAAAAACCAATTATCACTGATGGACTACGAGTTCACAATATGTACCATCACCTTTATTATTCTCCCGATCCTACACTATCTATACTTGGTGTTCCTAAGTACGTGTATCCCTTCAGGACCTTTGAAGTTCAGGCGATTCATGTTGCGAGATACCTGGCTGGACGACTTGATCTTCCGCCTTTATCAGAGCGAAATTCTTGGGAGAAGAAGGTTCTTTCACAAGCTACAAGTGAGAAAAACTTTCATGATATGAAATATCCCAAGGATTTCCAGTACCTCGATGAACTGTGTGCTGAAATCGATGCTGCTCGGCCCTCACCCAGTTCGCTGGAACTTAGTAGACGAGATCGCGAGGCCCATCTGGAGCGAAAAAATATGTTCCAAATTCGGGAAGCTTTTAGAAAGTTGAGGAAGGCAGAAGGTAAGATAGCCCACAGCATCAGTGAGCTTGTTGAGCGAGGAATTTTAGAATTACAAGAGCCGGATGAGCAGTTTTACTGATATGGGTTGCCACTGGCCAATATAAGTCAGTTCTAATGTAAATGTAACCTAAGACGATGCAACTAATGTGGATTATTCTCGCCGTATAAAATGAGGATTCTCAACTATTCAAAATAACCCCCAACTTCACATATCTTCCGGCACCGGGCTTTATTCTCTCACATCCCTTACAGAACCGATCAAAAAAGAGTATAACAATCTAAAAATATATCTGACATGTGATGGTGCTATGACTATGGAGGACTTTACCATAATCTTGAGTCCATGCACGCAACGGTTCACATTGATGCACGCTGAAGCTCTTTTTTCACCTTTTCAAGTAAACTGGTGAGACCAATTTGTATAAGATTTTTCAAACAGTTCAACATGTGTGGCGGCTCATTGTGTAGCGAAATGCCTAAATATGCGTTGCCCACGACAAGCTCTGCTGGTAAGTCAGCACCTTCTAAGCGAGCCACTAACAGCCTGAAGCTCCTGTCTACTCGATCTACTAGATTGAAGTCGGCGGAATATAGACCTACCTCTCCCTCTCAGCCAGCTAGGCTCAGAAAGCCGGGAGAAGATCAGATGTCTGGTGCTGGATCGGCCACTCATAAAGTATCTCAGGCATTCTCGCTTTTCAGCTCTGATAGTACTAAATCCCTGCCATCGTACTACTCAAAATCACATGAGCTAAGGAGTTTCGTGAAATTGGTCGAGTCTAGATCCTCTGCCGCCGGATCAGTGGTTTATGGTAAGCCCGCTAGCGATGTCAAAGCCATCGTTAGTTCCACTTCCAACACATCCAAAGGAAGCGGCCACTCACTACCAGTGAAGCTATTTTCATCTTCTATTATATGCTCGATTGGATCCCCTGATTCCGCCTCGGCCAGGTCAGGTTCAAGTACAGTCATACGAGTAGCACTAAATGACTCCGCCTCCCACAGGCCATCGGCTACTTTTTCTACAAGTAGTGTATCAAATTCGGAAATGCCACAGCAAACTACTTTGGAGTACAAGGAATTTACTCTGCCTGGTAAAGTTTTGCCAGTGATTCAAGGCCAGAGCTGGACAAAATCCAAATCCCCTGAATCTTCCTCACATGTTGGTGGACCATTTGTCCAGATTAGTTCTAAATCTCAACGACCAGATCGAGGAGCACGTCTTGCTTCTTTCCCACCTTCACCTCCGCCTATCGCATCATGCAGCAAGGCCCACTCTGAAAAATTCACCAAATCCACTAACTCAGGAGGTAGAGATTTTGGCCTAAGAGATAAAGGAGAGCATGTTATAAAGGGCGCAAAGCCAGCATTCTCTAAGCCAAAATATATCTATAAGGATTTAACGCCAATCCAATGGTCACATCAGCAAAGGAGCCTGTCGAGTTATTACGAAAAGAAAGCTGATGAATATAAACAGAGGCTGCCCCCCAGAACAAATTGGTGCAAACCTTGGATCTCTTCGAAATATGGGGTAGAAGATCGCCGAAACGTGAAACTGTTCGGCATGGCCTCACCCGTTAAGAGATCTGAGAAGCACTCGAAAGAAGACCGAAGAAATGAGCAGCAGCATAAGAAAAGAACTGATAGTGTGTATACCAAGGTAGAAAAGGAGCAGAAAAGAGGGATCAAGCGACTTGCAAAGAAGAATAAAAAGGAAACAAAAAGGCGTCAAAGGAAAGATGAAAACTGTCTCAGAAACAAAATCAAGACAGCTTTTCTATATTTTGGAGCCGTTAAGCTACTTCCTTTATTCCATCTATTTTAGGCCTGCAATAACCACTACAGCTAATATGTTCAACCATTTGCATGCGTGTTGAGAATACTTTCTGCAGACCGAATAATGAGAATATTTTTTTTATTGTATAATGAAATATCAATTGACTGAGAATTTTTATTCAATGTCGTGTCATCCAGGAGGCGGAGCTGTTGTACTCTGCTTCATGCAGGGATAAGCGGTTGGCCTGACTATATGGATAACGAATGAAAGATTTTGAACTGAAAGCGGTCTAACGAGAGATGTGAAGGGAGAACCTTTTTTACATGAAGACAATGTCCTATATATTATGTATCACTTGTACGTATGGTATATCGCTTGCATGAGGGAATAACAAATAATTATCAAGATGTATAACCGTTAGAGTTTCAAGTTGATAAAAATGGTTGCTGGGACATCTCCATGGAAACCTTATCGAGTTTTGTATGAAAAGCCACATAATCCAAAATTAATCTTACCTTCCTACCACACTCTTCACATTCTTCCCACTCCGGGGGTGTGCTACAACGTTTCTGATATTCCGCGCAGTTGCCATGTCCAGATCGGAGCTGCATTAATGCGGCTAAGAATTTTCATGGGATGCTGGTAAAACAGCAAACAGAACAGAACAGGAGTTTTTTCTTATATCTCCACAGTATCAGAACAGGAGTTTATCTCCACAGTATTGAATCGGGGATTTTATCCCCACGAAAAAGAAGCGTTTGGCTTGTCCAAACAACAAATGTCCCCATAGCCTTGTGCGATGTTGAGTTTTCTGCTACTTAGTAGCATGCGTTTAGTATTTGCCGTTGTCAGCTCCGTTCTGGATATAGCTACTTCGGGGAATATTATAAGCATTGGGGCATACCCGTGGAGTGGGAAAAATCTGAAGAGTGTGGTACATAGGATAAAATAAAATAAAATAAAAACTTTTGCTAAGTATAATTACGGTGGAATGCCGCTGGCTTTTGAGATGATTACACAGTTGACTTGAGGGTTGTTCTCGTTCTGCTTTGCACATCTGGTCCTTTCTGGTGGTCTTAGTGACCTGATTCAGGCAGGCTTTTCATCGTAAGGACCTTTCTTCTGATTGATAATCTTTATTTGAAGTCTACGTACAAATATAGTAAGAAGACTGTAAATGGCCAAAGGTCTTTATGATGAGAAATCTGATATTTGACCGTTTCAGATTTTGGGTATTAGGCTGAACTGAAATGATTAGTAATGCTTGACTGACTGACTGATAATCTTTATTTATAGTCTATGTATATATAAATATCGGAAGGCCAGTCGGTTGTTGGTGGAGGAGGGGTAGCGTCAATGACTGTCTGGCTGCTTGGAGCCTGTTTAGGCTCAGTATCTACCGTTACACTCTGGGACAAGTCCCCTGCTGTTGCAGTGAGTGTCGGCTGGATCGAGTTTTCAATAATAATCAGTTCCGGGAGGCCTGGTACGGGGTCTTGATCATCGTCCGAAGACATGATCGCGTCCTCCGTTCCATCCGGTTCGGCGCTTGAGGGTGGCGCGGACTCGTCCGTGGACAAGCCTGCCTGCAACTCATCTTGGACGGTAGCCTGGGTATCAAGGGTTTCATCCTCCGTGATGCCTGGATTATCCGGGTTGTCCTTGTTGCGCTGTTGGATTTCGTTGTATTCTCTCTCTTGCGTTGACATATTCCGTTAACCACGTTTTTGATTAGTAATGTTTCCTATTTGGGCTTTTATTATTTGCCGGTCTTATAGCTCCTCATTTTATTTCTGTCAGCTACGGCCATATCCAGATGAAAATAAGACTTCCCGTCCGATCAGTCCTATTCAAGCATCTGAGAGCCTTACACAGTACTATAGTGGGTGACCATATGGGAACAGAAGGTGCTGTAGTTCTTATATTTTTTTATTTTTAAAGTTTACGGTGGGCGACCATATAACTCAGTGTACAGACTCAGTATTTTTTGGTTATTTGTAAGGTTGGCTGGCTATAAAATACGAGCTCTATCAAGAATATTTTTGCTTCATGGAGACTTGCAGCACTGAAGAATGCCAAGCAGTGGAGTTCAAGAATTCTAATTGCTTGGTTGCAATTAACATCCTCACAGTTTTCCAAATGCAGGGATAGGTACAAAGAGGGTATACGACTGGGTGCTATTCAAATGATTATTCTGTGCTTAATTATTCAGAAATCTGAGGGCGTACTTTAAGAAAACAAAGAAAGGTGATCCGCAGCTGCAGATCTTGGAGCTTTAACCAAAAATTTATATGGGCCCGAAACCTAAAGAATTTGAATTTGTCGAAGGCCCGTCTTTTTTACAAGAAGCCGATGTGACACAGAGGCTGGTCATCTGCCCCAGATGCGAGTCTTGGCACAGCCTCCCGGTATTAGATATATAAACTCAGTATCATGCAAAGAAGCTTTTCCTTAACGGTAACAGTGTAACCTTTTCCGTTAAATCCTTTGTAAACAAATTATGTCATTCCATGTTCAGAAGCAGCCTGAAGGAGTTGGTGTATCGGGGCCAGCGTCGCACAATGTGCTACTCTCCACCGGTAACGATATTCCAGGCCATGAGATTATCGAGAGCTTTGGACTTGTGTACGGTATTACGGTACGAAGCCGGAATGCCATTGCAAATCTCGGCGCTGGTTTCAAGAGCCTGGTCGGCGGAGAATTGAAATCGTTGACCAAAAACGTGGTGCTGTCTCGAGACGAAGCTTTAGATCGAATGGTTGCTGGGGCTCGATCAGTTGGTGCCAATGCTGTGTATGCCTTTCGATTTGATTGTGGGTCAATTGGAGAAGGCATGACGGAAATTTGCTGTTATGGCACGGCTGTCAAAGTGAGAAAGGTCTAGATATTGGCTCTAGGTGCTTCTGTGCAATTTGCTATATTCTCTCCGTCTAGCTATAGTCTAGTTTGAGCACTGCTTTACGTGGGGTGCTCAGTATCATGGCTATATTCGTTCATAGTACTCTACTTGAAGTAAATTTTTCCCCGTTATCTTAATACGCCATAATGTACATCTTTGGGAATCTCTTCAGGTTTTTGTACTACTCAGGGCCACTGATCGCTGACTGCTGAGCTGAGCTTATGGAGTCGGCGCGCCGCCTGTATCGCTCTCGAGCCCACCATGATTCCAACTTGTAATAGTAACCAGACAGTGTATACCAATTAAAAAAAGAACGGTATAATATGATCGAGTTGAAACGACAGCCGACACCGAGACGAGATATAACTACTGTCAGTAGTTATACCAGGAACAACAACGACGGTCATGGTACGGCGAGCGGAAGCGTCATTTCCAAAGTCAATGCAAACGAGTTTATTATTCCGAAAAGTACCAACGAGAATGATTCCCGCTCTATAACGTCTTCCCATCCTTCTACCACGGTTATTCATTCAATTGCTCGTTCAGGTGACTATTCTCATGCTGTTCCTGGGCCCTATGCCAGTATCACACCAGATAGAGAAGGAGAAATAACTGCCAGCTACAGTAGAATTTTGGAGTTGAAGAAACAACAAAGACATCTCTTACTTTCTATAGGAGATCGTAGCTTTGGCATAATTCTGGACAACTATCTCCGCAGTCTGCTCAGGGCAGCCGAGTTCTCAGAGATCCCGCCTAAGATTCTGGTTGCAAAAATGCTTGCTCCATTACTAGATTTCAAAGA
Source organism: Zygoascus biomembranicola (assembly GCA_030556875.1). Taxonomy (NCBI): domain Eukaryota; kingdom Fungi; phylum Ascomycota; class Dipodascomycetes; order Dipodascales; family Trichomonascaceae; genus Zygoascus; species Zygoascus biomembranicola. The sequence goes on from JAKTUV010000001.1 coordinate 1,052,525, forward strand.
TACCGGCTGGCACCAGGTGGTTTTATTTGAAAATACGTGTGACATGATCAAAATTATGTGTGACATGGCCAGCACTTCTCGACGCTATCATGATCTGTGCAGATTTCTCCAAACAGAGATATTGGAAACCCTGCTGGAAATTTGCAAAAGGGGCAAGTGCTGTCATGTTACCGCATGTGAGACGGTAGAGAGTATTCTGAGTTGTTCAGTAGATCCGAAGGGGGCTTTGGAAATTCTCACTCTGACCCGTCTTGCCAATGATTTTCTGAGCAGCGACCAGTCCAAATTTCGAGAGGAGAGAGGAAGATTTATGAAGACGTTAGTGAAGGATAGTGAGGACCAAGAGCTCATTAGTGCATGCGCTACGGAGATCAAAGCCACGCTTATGTTCGAGAGATGCTCAAAGGTCAGACACAAGTTCAAGCGGCTATTCGCCGGAACCAAAGTGGCACAAGAGATGCGTGAATTGAGCTTCAAGAGCCACAGGCGAGATAGATGGAGAGAGAAATGGAAGTTGAGCGCAGGCTGGAGCTGATTGTGAGATTTTGGGCTCAGGATCTGGTCGCATGACCGCTCTGCCAGATCAATATTTTGTAAAAGAATAAACTCAGCATCATCATTCAGTAATATTAAAAGAGTCAGCAAGCACTACTCTACCATGTTTTATGCCACTTTACAGTGGTTTTTAACAGTATCAAGGGACTTCGCATTGAGATTCCAAATCGGGTAATCCGCCTATCAGACATCGGCTAAATCAAAACCCAAACCTGGGGCTGGCTGAAGGAGCTATAAGATAAAGATAAACTCCTCAATAGCACAGCCAGAATATTCTGAGAATTAATTTTCGTGGGGAGAAGATGAATTCGATCGATATTTGGGTGCTGTATCCAAAAACTCTTATTGCTTTGATTGTGCCTTTAGTGACATACTATCTGGTGAAGCTGCTGTATACTGATAAGGACGTGGAGTTCTATGAAAATGGAGGAAAGGTTGAAATCACACCGGTTGATGAAGATTTCGACTGGAAAACCCAGGAACCAAAGGCGTACCGGCCGTTCAAGAAGGGCAAATACAACATGACGATGGGGCTGAGAAAAGTGGTGGTCAATGACTGGCTGCTGATGGAGAATAGCTATGACCGAATTACCGCACTAAGGGGCGACATTGTGGACAACCATACGGAGAATACAGTTTTGAGCGAGCCAATGGCTAAGAAGGCGGTGCATGAAACGTACGATATGATGGTTGAGTTCATGGTGAGGAAGTATGGCAAGTATTTCGAGACTCGAGGGAACATGGTGATCAACAAGGTCAAGGGAACAGAACTCCCCCGACGAGCAAAGTATTTTTCTAAAGATACAACGGAGGCGGATATAATTCGGCTGGTTGCTCGAAACTTTGAAGAGGACTTTTTGATTATGATGTGGGACGAAGAACAGCAGATGTACTTCCTCCGCAGTGGGTCGTTTGCATTTCCCTCGGGGTTTGATCCGGCAATCAAGCTGAACATGGCTCTCAAGGACATCCATGGACCGGTTCCTCTGTACAAGGAGAAATTGGATTTCCCAATGGACCGGTTTTTTGCAAAGCTCAAGGTGGGCCAGTGGGTGGAACGGACAAATTGGGCAATTCAAACACATGAGAAGCTGTACGCTCCGCTGGAAAACCACAGTGCGGCAGAGGTTGCGCTAAAGCCACTCAAGATGGAAGATTTGAATTTCGACAAGGTTTATATGCGGACTGAGAGACAGTGGCTGACAAGGTTGCCTAAGACAAAGGCCATACTGTTCACGATGCGAACGTATACCACGCCGCTGAGCAAGATCAGGGGCGAAGGGCGAGCGTTGGAGTTTGTAGAGGCGATAAATGCGCTTCCTGATATTGTTGCGCAGTACAAAAAGCGGCCTGAATGGGGCGAAGCTGTGACGGAGTACTTGAGCAGTGCATAGACCTAAACAGCACCAAACAGCAAAAAAGCTGCACTAAGCTACTGAAATTTTCGAGTTATTTCTTTCATATCCATGAGCTAATTAGCTGACTCATTGGTGATTATACACATATACTATTTTTAACTTATTATTAAGGGAGACGGCACAATCTGTACTACATTGTCCATAGAGGTCTGATCACCATGCGGGGTCATTGCTCAAATAAGTCTGAAACGGCGCAGTACTATTGGTAAACATAAACATAAACAAACAAACAAACAGATAAGCATTGAATTAAGTGACATGTAAATGTGCTTGGCAATATCGCTGTGCTACGCCGCGCCTCGTTTGATCTTGACGTTCTGCATTGGACAGACAGATCGGCCTGGAGAATACGTGAAACCAACCAAAGCGTGGATCGAACACGCCAAAGTACTTTATAGAAGCAACACTTGTCTATGACCGAAGAATGAGAAATCCTCATATCAGACACTGACAAATAACGACATTAACGAAATCCGCTTGGTAAATGTCGTTGATTCGACCCTGCTCAAACGCTAAGCCTCCTGCGGCGCACTGCCAAATCGACTGGAGCAGCCAGGGCAGTGTAACCTGGCGAACAGACAACAAAGACCAGCAAAAGGTAAATAAAAAGCGGCTGGTTGGAGTGCCTCGGAGATTTTTCGCTTAATCCTTGTTTTTTCGTGGTTTTTACCCAAAGTTGCCCTCTTTGCTGCGAGTTCCCCGTAAATCTCGCCAATCTGCCCTTCCCTGCTGCTAAAGTTTCTCTCCCCCGAGCTACTCAATTTGTTCAACAAACCAACCAGATCCCACGCGACTGAAATCACCACCACCAACCGACTCCAACCATGTCCCGACCCCAGAACATCGGCATCAAAGCCTTTGAGATTTACATTCCTGGTAGAGTGAGTATTTACAACCAAAACAATGCCGGGGTTTTGCCGCTCTAATCGGAATCGGCCCCCGCTCGCTCATTATGGCACCACCACCACCACCACAAGCCCCCCAAAAAACCCCTTTTCTAACAACCCAGATTGTGAACCAGGCCGAGCTCGAGAAGTACGATGGTATCCCTACTGGAAAATACACCATTGGCCTCGGCCAGACCAACATGGCCTTTGTCGATGACCGAGAAGATATCTACTCGTTATCTCTCACAGCGGTGTCGCGGCTGCTTGCCAAAAACAACATCGATCCTGCCAGTATTGGACGACTTGAAGTTGGAACTGAGACTCTGCTAGACAAGTCAAAGGCGGTAAAGACCGTTTTGATGCAGCTGTTCGGAGATAACCACGATATCGAAGGTATTGACAATGTCAATGCCTGCTACTCTGGCACCAATGCTCTGTTCAATGCTATCAACTGGGTCGAATCTTCGTCCTGGGACGGCCGAAATGCCATAGTAGTAGCTGGAGACATTGCCATCTATGCCAAGGGCAATGCCAGACCTACTGGTGGTGCTGGTGCCGTGGCCATCCTGATTGGCCCCGATGCTCCTCTGGTGTTTGATCCGGTGCATGGAACCTACATGCAGCATGCCTACGATTTCTACAAGCCGGACTTCACTTCGGAGTACCCCTACGTAAATGGCAAGTTCTCGCTCACCTGCTACACCCGTGCTTTTGACGAGTCCTACAAGGCCTATAATGCCAAGGCTGCTAAGCGAGGTCTCATCGAAGAAGACGGTAAGACTGGCGCTGATCGGTTCGATTATGCGGTATTCCATGTTCCTACTTGCAAACAGGCCTCAAAGACCTATGCACGAATGTACTATATCGACTACCTAAACGGCACTACCAAGTACGCCGAGGATGCTATCCCCGCCGAGGTCAAAGCTGTTGACTACGAAGCGTCCTTGACTGACAAGGTGGTTGAAAAGACCTTCCTAGGTGTTGCCAAGAAGAATGCCGCTACTCGAGCTGCCCCCGGTCTGATTGGCCCCACCAATACTGGAAACATGTACACTGCATCGGTGTACTCTGCTCTTGCTTCGCTGCTGTCTCACGTGGATGAAAAGGACCTGGCTGGAAAGCGGGTCTCGCTCTTCTCATACGGTTCTGGACTTGCTGCGTCCTTCTTTTCCCTGGTGGTTAAGGGCGACATCAGCACCATTGTCAAGAATCTTGATTTCAAGAACCAGCTGGCTGACCGACGAACCGTTACTCCTGAGGAGTATGAGGAGCTGCTGTCCCTGCGAGAAAAGGCTCATTTGGCCAAGGATTTCAAGCCATCTGGTACTTTGGATGATATCAAAACTGGAGTTTACTATCTGACTGAAGTTAACGATCAGTACGAGAGATTTTACGAGGTCAAGGCTTGAACAAGCAAAACTTGCACCAGAGTTTAATCAAAGTCAAAGCCAAAGCATATTGTATTAATCATATTTACGCTGTGCAACCAGGACTGATGAGTTTAGTTGCTATGCTACCTTTATTCGCTGTATATATCTGCTGACCTGCAATACTAGTAAAATAGGAGATAGTTTAGGATGAATGAATGAATTGTAGTAGAGGAAGTAATAGTACTAATAATAATAATATACTAATAATGATAACAATAACAAGAATAGTAATATTAACGGCCAATTGAACAAAAGATAAAATATGCCAATACAATTTAATATAATTGAAATATGCATATAGTTGGTAATTGTTAACGCCAACCTAGTGTTATTGTCCAGATTTTGCTTTCACGCTTCTCTCGTTGTTGGTGAGCATTCGCTGCATCTCCGTGTATATTATTTTATTATACGCGTCTAAAACATCCATCCTCCACAACACCACCCTTGTGACCACACCATTGTCACCTACACAATGAGCTCTATGTCGATAGATGAGATAGAACAGGAAAAGGATGACCTGGAACGGAGTTTACTGGCTGGAACCGGAAATATTGGTGGTCCTAATGACGGAAACGACCAAAACTCGCCCAGCAGGGTTACCGATGTTGACGACGACGATAACCAGGAGGCGGTTTTTGCACAATTGGAACGAGAAGGAATGCTTACAAGTACTCCAATGATACGGAAACCGCAGTTCATTGCTCGATATGACAGGCTTTTGCCGGACGAACCAGCCGCAGCCGGAGAAACTCCGCTGGAATTGGAAAGTAGGCCCCCAAATGAAGGCCAAAGTGCCTCCGACAACTATTTATCAAGACCCCCAATGTACACTGCAAAGTATCTGACAAGATCTGACAATGGCACAGGAGGTGGCGCGGAGAATCGGTCGGCAGGTTCGTCATCATCGCACAGTTCACAAGGATCAGGGATTTCCCAGGCATCCAATGGATCTGAAACCTTGAGAAAATATGACCTGGCCAGTGACCGAGCTCGAATACAACGTCTGACACGAAACAACCCTGCGTTTCGGGCTGACTCCGGTAGTTTTATCCCCCGGGCTATCACCCCAGACAGACCACGAAGCATGTATATGGGTACTCATGGACCGGTTCCCAGCTCGATAGACAGAATGCCTCGTCTAGGAAGTGTTCATTCAAGATCGCCTAGCTTACATGGTGGAAGTAGACGTGGATCAACTACTAGCAACACCAGCCATGGTAGTGTGAATCATCTGTTATTCCAGTCATACAGCCCGGATGTCAGTGACGAGACGATCAGTCCCCTGGCCAGGCAATTGCCCGGAAGAAGGCGCACGGGACAGACGCACCACTCTTCTGGCAGTTTACATTCGGTTGTGCCTCATCGGCTGCTCAGTCCTGGAGGTTCCCCTAGACTTGACCGAGCAGCGGCCGGCATAGCTGAAAAGAGATCAAGATACGAAAGGCCCACTAGCTGGCTTTCCAGTGGAGGGGGCCATGGGAGATCCAGAAGTAGCGACCAGGATGAACATGTGCTTGTGAATCAAGCACCTAGTCCTCCAGATTCCCTTATCGATGAGCTCGACAAAAGTCTCCAGGAGGAGATATCAAGGCAGAATGAGCAGCAGAATGAGCTTCAAGATCCAGGCAAGGCTGAACGTCAACTGGAAATCGTCGAGCTGGACATCCAGCAGACAAGGAAAACATACCAGAAGCTCAAGGAACGCTTCGAACTGCAGGTGAGATTGCGGGAAAATCTAGCCCAAAAGGCCAACCTGGAAGTCAAGCTACCAGAAAACACGTTGGATGAAGAGTCCAATGGTGTGGAAACGGCTTTCATTGATAAACAAGAAGATATCAAGAACTCGCATATTAAGAATACTAGCAATGCTATACGTTCGCCGGAAGATACCAACAGGCTAAACACAACTAAGATCACCACCCATCAGCATAGTACACCCCCAGTAAAGACCAAAAACGTTTTTTACTTAATTCTGCAGTTGCTGTTCGGTATTCTGCTGACATTGGTCGTGGCTTGGTAAGTTATCGTTGTCATGGCAACTAAATTTCACTTTTCATCCCTCAAGTTCCCGCTAACACCCCCCCAGTATTTTATGGTTCGCTGCCAGCGTGATCGACTACCGAGCATGCTTGAAAGAAATGGAGCAGTATCGAGCTCTTGGTCTGGAAGGTACTGTTCAGCTGACGCGCAAAGAACTTCCCCAGTTCGTTGATTGGGTATCTACATACCTAAATGACTACTAAGGTACGCGGTGACGACTAATCGTCGCTCGATGACTGGCTAGTGACTCAGTAGAACATGGCATCCGAGAACGGCCGACCAAGGGTGCGGCTGACGGGCCAACGGAATCGCATCGCCGCCGAACAAACAGCAGAAGAATGGCTGTAACAGGTGTGTTATTTATATATATTCAGTGCATCAAGTGATAGTAGATATAATTGATTATGTGCTCCTGCTGCCAACTGGCCTTGCTTGCTGGATGCGGGTTTCCATCCGGCCCAGACATCCGAAAATTTTCCCGGCTGGTTCCTTCCGTTCCAACCTCCGAAGTAGTTTTTAAGAGCCGATTCTCGCCTTGCATTCTCCACAGCGGGGGCAAACCATAGGAATTATTACCTGGGTGGGGCCTGTAGAGCAAAACATAGACTGGGATATATATATATTCGCTTGTGAACTACTAGAAATTAAATGAGAATATTTTTCTTGTGCCAATAGTGACTTTTTCCCCAGCCTTGATTGATATTTACCGCCCCAAAGGATGGTGTTCAAGAGCTTTGTGCATCTGAGCAGAAATGCTCATTTGGCCAAAAACTTGTGGACTACGTCGCAAGGAAATCCGTCGGGTCAGCCTGGATTTTTCGTGTCGACTCGGGAGCTTCCTCGGCTGAATGCTCAGATTGCTCTGCGTAGCCAGGCAGGCTTTGGACACGATTCCGATGCAAAGCACGAATATGCACCTCACAACAACACCCGGGTAGCAGCTGGACTGGTGAACTCGGCTGTTTTTAGCACTCATGCTCAACTGAGCAGTCTGGATGACGAGCGGGATGGTGAGAGGGATCGATTTATAGAGCTGATTCCCACTACCGGAACCTCCAAGGATTATACATCCAAAGCCGGAAGGCAAAGGAGACGGGCTGGAAGCATTTTGCTTGCAGCTCCATCCGTTGCGACTGGTAGAGTGTCGAAGAGAAGCTTTTCCATGTCTGCCGTGAGCAAAAAGGAAAGCAAAGATGTTGCCGATTGGCAGGTTGAGGATACCAACGCGCTTGATATGGACAAGGCAGCCATTCTAGACGTTGAGATCGAGTCTGAAGATCCCATCTTGGAGCCTTTGAATAGCGAAAGTGACTATTCTGCCTCTCCAGTTGAACCTTTTACCCCTGAATCACAACTAGTTGAACCGGTACTGCACACACAGCCGGCAAAGCCCGATGTTACTGCCCCTAACTCTTCTCAACATGAGAAATATCTCCATGAATCAGCCATAGTCGACGAAGATGAACCTATAGAAATCTCGTCGATAGACACTGCTGCGGAACAGAAGCTTGTTGAACGACTTTCCGCAACCCATACATCCCAGATCAACAAACAGCTACGAGATATCTCGAAGAAACTACAGCCTACATCTAACTCTGCAGTATATGATCTTTCGCCTCTTCTCGAGGGGTATTTTAGCCTGCTACAGCAGCGAGGCGCACCTAATACCGAAACTTATAGCATCATAATTGGCGATCTCATCAGCGCATCTAGGTTTTACCACGATATGCAGAAAAGCAATCTGGTATTTTCCTCAACGGCCATTAGAACAAGGCATCGTTCTCGCATACTACCTTCTGTGAAGGAACAACACGAGAAATTCCTGGAGGGGAAGCAGTATCTGACTCTGGCTCTGGATCTGTTTGCTGCTTCTAATAGTGTCAAGGTACAGAAGTATGCCTCATCTCTTTATGAAAATATCATTCGAACATGTATCTCATATGGCGAAGTCAAGAGACTGCCAATCGTTATCGATGCTGTTCAGAAACGTGGAGGCATGGAGCAATTGTATTCTGATCTTATAGAGGGATATGGAATGCTCAATGATCTCAAGTCTGCCAGAACTATCTACGACATGTACAAAGAGGTGGTGTCCAATGCTGATGTGGAAGAGTATAGAAGCACCACGCTTCAGGTCTACGCTAACATGATATCTGCATATTTTCACTGTGGTGAGGCAGCTACTGCCATTCAGTTTCTCGACAATATTGTCAAAGCAAAGGAGCCTTTTGCCAATGAAAAGCTTATTGTGAGTGATTCATTCAGTGTGGTGCTTTCCTCTGTCGTTGATGGATTTCTTCGTAATGGTGAGCTGAACGACGCCTGGGCATGGATAAAGAATCTTGAACAAGACCAGACTATATGCTCAATATCAGTCGAAACAATCTCAAAGCTGTTTTCACAGGCTTGTGCAAGCAATTCGGATATGGTAGAAGATATGTTCGACTTTGTTGCTTCTCAGAAGAGGAGTGTTAAAGATGTCGCTTTTAATGATATTCGATGCGACTATCTCATGTATTCTATCAGGAACAGCAACGAACAAGGAGTCTATAAGGCTATCAGAGAAAGCCAGCTTCGTGGAGGAATCTGGGATGAAACTACCATTGTCAGCACCGTGGAGTATCTTTCGACTAAAGGCGATACTGCACTGGCCGTCGATGTTTTTCAGTCTCAGTCTCAGAAATTGTATACTTTCCTCGAGCGAAGTAAGCTGGAAAAGGCATGCCAAGACCAAATGGCAGAAGCTGCTACTGCAGTCAGTAACATCTTCTCATCCAACCACCAGCTGACCATAATCCCTGCATTGGTGATTGCAAACTCAGCGTTTGCAGGACCGAGGCTGTTTGCTTCTGGCGGTGGTAACGAAATTCTGAAGGTGTTTTTCAGCTTGCATGGAACCCAGGAGTATGAAGAGATTTTGAGGAGTAGCAAGATGGTTCCTGTTGATGTGCTGACCTCACTTTCCAGGTGGATTGAAAGTTCAGAGTGCTCCCTTGGGGGTCTTAGCATTCCTACAAATGTCCTTGACAAGTTACAGAAGACTTACAGCTCGTTCGTGAAAGACATTATGACACATTCTGTCATCGTTGACACTCCTACTCAACAACGGATATCCAAGTGTTTGGATCTTTTGGAAGAAAGGGAGATAGGTGTAGCATGGACTGAGTTCTTGAAATCTGCGCAGCTAGCAAGAAATGAGCAAGAACCCTCTCAAGCGGTGCCTTATCTTGCATTTAATCTTGATGCGTCAAGTCAGATTATTGGATATGCCGGAACCCCTCAGGGACTCAATACTGCCTATGATATCTACCAGAGCACATTGACTTCTGGAGAGTTACTTACCCCTGAAGCTGTTGTTTCCGTGATTGAGAACGCGGGCCATCAAAAGGTGCGTTCTGTCTTAGGCATGACGTATGCGAGGGCTTTAGAGCGTTATCCTCACCCTGCCTACTCGCCTCAAGCATGGGATGCCTGGGTAGCTATTCACAGAAGTATTGTTGAACATGGTGCAGATCTTGATTATGGTTTAGCACGTCAAGCTCATTTCAGTTTACTGGATATGGGATCGTCTCCGGACGCTACTGGATACGGCAAACTAATCTCACACGAGCCTGTTGCATCCACACGAGACGAAGCCAGCGATGCTTTGCGACTGTTTAATGAAAGCAGGAGCCTGAATGTTATCCCTAATACCTTTTTGTATAATGTTTTGTTGTCTAAGCTTTCCAAAGCTCGACGATTGAATGAAGCACTGGCACTTTTCTCTGAAATGGATGATCTGGCGATCAAGAAGAGTAGCATAACATATGGCACAATGATCTCTGCTTGCTGCAGAGCTGGTGACGAAGACCATGCTAAGAAATTCTTTGAAGAGATGGAACTGTCACCTCACTATGTTCCAAAGGTCGCACCTTTCAACATTCTCCTGCAGTTCTTTGCACATACGAAGAAGGACAGGCCGGCAGCTCTCCAGGTTTACAAGCGAATGAGATCGCTGGGAATCACACCTTCTGCGCATACCTATAAGGTTCTAATTGACTTGTACTCCTGTATCGAGCCTATTGATCTGGATGCTGCCGACAATGTTTTGCTCACTATTCAAAAAGATCAACAGCCAATTACTTCTCAGCATTTCGCATCCCTGTTGTACGCGAGAGGAGTTTTGAAGAAGGATCTATCTGCTGCAGAAAAATTCTACGAAGGCCTAGTTCTGAACAAGCGAATTCGACCTGACAAAGTTATCTTTCAGGCGATGCTCGAGAGTTATGTGATGAACAGTCAAGTAGCACAAACAGGCCGTGTTCTGGATGATATGATGAGATACGGCGTCGAGATGAATGCGTATATGGCCAATATTCTGATTAGAGGTTGGGGGCCGGTTGATCTGGCTAAGAGCGTCAGTCTGTTTGACTATGTACTGAACTCGAATATGGCAGAGCCATCTTCGTATGAAAGTATAATCCGAGTGTTTATATTCTACCGTGATTTTGATTCTGCTGGCTCAGTTCTCAGATTGATGAGATCCGATAAATACCCGGAACCTGTCGTACAGAAAGTAGAAAGCTTGATCGCTCATTACAGCACGCCTGGTATCCAGTTTTCTCAAGAGGAGATTCTTCTTGAAAGCATCTTCCGCCCAGATGTTCACCAGGTTCAACATTTCAAGGAACCTATTAAGAGAGTACCTCTCACTGAACCAATTAGAGAGACTCAAACTGCTAGAATTTAATGATTATTTTATTGCATTTACTATAGACGATCATAGTTAGACTAATTAACTTCACTTTATTTTTCATCAATCTTTTCAGTCGCAATCTTTCTATCAAGTTCGGACAACAGCGCATCAAGGTGACTGGCAATAGCAGGATTCAACACGCATGCTTCGATCATTTGTGGTATCTTTGGCTGAAGCAACTGCTTTCCAGTAGCAGTCTGGGCGAGATTTTGAAGCACCAAAACTGCAGTGACGCCAAAACCAGTCTGTTTCGGCGAGTCTTCGTCATCCTTAGCCAGCAAGCCCTTCAGCTTCTTCTTGGGGGGTTCAGTAGCTCCCCCAGAGTTCAAAACGGAAGGAGCTACGGGGAACTCTCGAGGTTTGATGCCTTTGATGATAAACTTGCGCGTTCCATCGGGGAGATTGACTACCATAGCCTGGCAGTCATCAAATGCAGAGGTAACATTTTTGATAAACTCCACAGCAGGGAGTAGCTTTCGACCCTGTCGAGAGTAACTTTCGAACTGAGTCTCATAAGCTTTCCAAAGAGAAATCTGAGTGACTTCACCAGCAGGATCGTTAACATAAGAGGCACGTATCCAGTTGGTGGCTCTATCTGGTTCTTCAAATTCGAGAAGTTCATTAACTATCCATTCAGGCAAGACAGGTGGAGCAGGCAGGGTCTTTCGAGGAAGACGTAGGTAGTCGAGCTCAGGCTGTCGGAATTTCCAGCTGAGCAATCGAACGAGATGAGTGGAGCAGATTTCCTGATTGGACAAACTGGTAAGTAGATGTGGTATGTTGTCGTGACGAAGGGTGTACTGATACAAAAGGTCTAGAGCCGCGGAGATGAGTTCGTCGTCGTCGATGGTAAGATAGAGTAGAACATTAGTTACAAGCTCTTCTGGAAGACCACCTTCACCGAGGATATTTGTTTCGTCCCGCACCACGAGACGAGAGAGTGTTCGAAGAGCAGGTATCAAGATACCTCTGTCTTGGTTATCGACGCTCAAGGCGGAAATGACGCCTTTGAAGAAAGGGCTATCAGCTGAGTCGATATTAAGGTGGAACGAAATGGACTCAGCAATATCGATACAGTAGCTCTTCAGTTCGGCAAAACGTGATACTCTGTGGGGGAGGGCCAGTCCCTTTTCAACATATGACAGAAACTGGAGATTATTGGCCATGATCTGGGCGTTCTTGGGATCCAGAGCCAGGTTTCGGATGATCAAAAGAGCGATAAGCACCTTTTGACGACTCTCAAACTCGGAGTCTTTTTCTACAAAGCCCTCTTCTTCGGTCGCAGACTCAGTTGACCAGAAAGAAGCAGCAGCTATGAGATTGACCAGAGTCTGCAGTAGAATGTCGCCGGAAGAAAGATCCAACATCTCAGGCTGACGACACGAAAGGTCCATCAGACCAACCAGGGCCCAATCAGCCTCGCTCTGAATGCCACTCTTGAGGGCCATGGAAATTCGAGTAACCCAGTCTACTCCTCGAGCACCCTGGCCAATCACGTGTGATGTGAGGCCTCGGCCATACGAGCCAACATTATTCGACGGCTCGTAAAACGGGCTCTGGAAGGGTTTGCCCGGACGGTTGGCCGGGGTCATCACCAGTATGGCGATTGGACCATTGACGTTTCCTCCGCTCTGGGCCGAAGTAGCGTTTAGTCCATTGGTAGACAGCGCGCTACCGGGTTGTGGCGACGAGAAGGCAATGTGACGGGGAGGTTGGTTTCTTGTTCGTGGAGATGCTACCTCGGGAGTGTACAGAACGCGCGGTTGGCGAGTTTGTCGAAGAACTTGGATGGTTAGCGCTGGGTTTCCAGCTGTGTCAAAAGGAATGTAATGTTATACTCACCTCTTCCGGTGTCGTACGAGGAACTCATGTTGACGTGGGATGTGTGTTTGTTGGAATGAGTGTTACCGAAGGGATGTTATTGAGCAACTGCTTATAAATAGAGATGGATCCGGTGCAAAACAGAAAACCTCGTTTACCCAGCTTTGTCCTCCAGTTGTCGCGTTGTGAAGTGAAAAGTCGGTGGTGGAAAATAGCGAGGAGGGTAAATATGCGGCGCACCAATATACAACACAGATCAGATCGGTTAAGATCACTTAGGCATTTCCCCAGTATTGGATAAGTTTGAGTTGGAGAGTTGACGGGAGATGTTGGAGGCTGGAGAGGTTTTATTATGGTGATTGAGAACCGGGGGTGATGCCAATTAGTTGTTGATTGATTCATTAGCTCATTGCGTGCCGATACTGCAGTGCAACAGCTATGCAATGTAATCTCCAGGTTGATCGACCATTGTTCGACCATTGCTTGAGAATATGGTGAAATGAGCTTCCCATCTCATTAAAAACTCTCCCTTCTTTCGCATGCCGGTTTACCTTCGGGTTAACATCGGTCTTTATCGGTAATGTGCGGCAAAGCTCCTTCTCCAAAGGGAGTAAAAGGACTTACCCGTTTAGGATGCACGAGGTACATGCCGATAAGCACCAACCCCCTCCCTCCGGGGATAACGACATTATATAAAAGGAGCCGAAGTCCGAAGGTTTCTGGGAGCGAATTGAGCGAAACCCCCCCAAAACATGTCATCTCTCGAAGCTCCTACCTCTGTAAACAAATCAGCCAGTACAGTGATCTTAGGACTCGCTGTGCACAAGTATGCGGATAAGCTGATTGCATTGGAGCACCCAAACTCCAAAGGTGGATTCCACGACAAAGCGTTGATTTTCATGGGAGGATTGACTGATGGTGTCACTACGGTTGCCTATGCTCAGGATTTGGCTGCAGCTTTGGACAAGGTTGGATGGGGATTGGTGGAGATTCTGACCCAGAGCTCGTTCATGGGGTTCTGTACCGGAAATCTCCAACGAGACAACTACGATATTAGCAGAGCTGTAGAGTACTTTTATGGTCCTAATGGAGGATCCAAGACAAAGATTGCCATTGCCGGCCATTCAACTGGTTCGCAGAATGTTTTGTACTATTTGAGCCAAGAGTACGCAGGAGATCTCTCTCCGCTATCCACCCGACCCAAGGTCGCAGGAGGCATCTGCCAAGGAGGAGTCTCTGACCGAGATGCGATTGGAATGATATTCCCGGCCGAAGAACTTGCCAAGAGCATTGAGCTGGCCGACGAATATATCAAAGATGGTCGTCCGACTGATCTTCTCCCCCGAAGCGTAACTGCACCGTTCTTCGGAGCCTTCTGTACTGCTGAACGGTGGGTTTGTCTTGTGAAAAGACGAGGCGGAGATGACTTTTTCAGCGAGGATTTGGAGGAATCTGACTACGAAAAGACGTTTGGAAAAGTCACCGCTCCTCTTTTGGTGGCTTTTGGTGGAACCGATCAGTTTGTTCCTGAACAAGTAGATCGAGAGCTTTTGGTTGGAAAATGGAAAAAAGCCACTCCTCCACAATTCTGGAGCAAATACGGCGGAATCATTCCTGGTGCCAATCATGCGATTGACGATAATTCTGAACCAGGAGCTCGAGAAGAGTTCATCCGAAGAGTAGTAGGGTTTGTAACAGAGGAAGTCTAGTTTAGCCGTCCTATCCAACAACACATATTTACATGATATATATATACATGGGATATATCCGTACACGCCGGTCCCGTTCATTTTTGTCTGTTTTTGCTCGTTCTTTGCTGTTCTTTGCTTAATTATTCATCCTCATCAGTCGATGGCGGTGCAGCTGAGTCTTTTCTCAAGTACAATTCCACAGCTGTACTGAATGCAGCAAAAGCTCCACATCCAAACAAAGCAGCCTGTGGTCCAGATTTGACTGCGAGGCCTCCTCCAGTAAGACAGCCTGCTGCTACGCCATTATAGAGGTCGTTCTTAGCTCTCAGCGACTCGATGGAACACTCCACACCGGTGAAAATGAGACCAATAAAACCGAAATTCTTTGCAGACGACCATGATCGTTTGCCCATGTCCGAAAACTGGACTTTCATCTGCTGTTTGAAAGGGAGATCGGCATATGCGTTTTGCGGGCCCATTCCAATCGGGGTATCGTAACTCATCTACATTTACAAAGGGTTAGATCAACAAATCCTACTCTAAGGAAAAGTTTACAGATACATACACTAGCCATGAAAAGACCAAATACACCACCCAGGGCGAAACCGGTACCGCCAGCCATGATGCTTTTGCCGGGGCAACTTTGCATGAAATTCATCATCATCTGGGCACCAGCCTGAGCCTGCTCATCAGGAGTCATTTGCGAGAACGACTTGGGTTGCGCTCCATAGTTGCCTGCGCCGCCGCCGAAATTCATTTGTGAAAGTAAAAGAGTTGAAGGCCAAAGTGACTTTTGATTTGATTTTAATTTTGCAGTGAAGGCTGCTGAGTCAGTTTTTTGGGATTCTTAGTCAGCGCAGCACAACACAAGCAGGAGAAGGCCATTATGTCATCGTCGGTGGTAAGGCGGATTTGGCTTGGGTATAGGGTTTGCTACTTTGCGAGCAATAACAGCAACAAAGGAAACAAAACGTGCCCACCAGAGCCAATTGTGCAGAAGTGCGGTGGGGGCTGAAATGAGGCGATACTTTGGAATTAGAGAGGAAGCTACGGATAGGAAGGTGCACTGGTGTTCCGAATTGGCGGTGGGTTGTTTAGGCTGACTGATGTTGACCGATTTACCCCGCTACTCAATAGCACGTGATGGCGGGGCAGGAGTCAGATGAGAACAAGGCCAGATTAGGATAGCAGCGCAAGGTTTGAATTGCGCTTGCTAAGTGGAGGAACGGTTTAGATTGCGGCATGGCGTATATATAGGGGCCAAATTGCAGCGGATGGCGAGTTTGCTGGTTTTGCGTTTTCTAGTATATCAATAGCGGAGAAAATCAACGGAAACGAAAGAACATTTATCGACTGTTTACCAATTCGCATTCCAATTCATACTGTGACAATTGCAATCGCAAAATGAAACTCAATCTTATTATTTCGGCTGCAATTGCAGCAGTTGGCCTGATTGGCCCCGTAGCTGGCTCGTCCAACAGCTACAGCGACCAGATTATTCTCAAGAGTGGCGAGGTCACCGACAAAATCTTGGAGAAACTAGGAATTGCCAAGCAGCAGGTGTTTGACACTGCCGGTCAGATTCGATCGGACGTGTTCAATACCTGGAGTGAGTCGGATATCAAGGCGTGGGCTGATGCTCATGGGGTCCAGGCTCCGACATTTGACACTGCAAATATTCAAGAATTCGCAATCAAGTACAAGGATCTTCTGGTAGACGATATTTCCCACTATTCAAATGAAGCATCGAAGACAGCTTCTCCATATTTGACCAAGGGAAAGAATTATATTGCGGAAACTGGAAATGCCTTGTTTGAAAGTGCCGTTGCGACCTGGAGCGATTCCAGACTCAGGGAGTTTCTTTTGAGCCGAAATGTCATAGTTCCAAAGACCACTACCAGACAGGAGCTGCTCAGGCTGGTTGGTCTGTCCAAGGACAAGCCCGTAGATACTCTCAATGTTGGATCGTGGTCGTTTGAAGGCTGGTCCACCGAAGATTTGACCGACTGGCTCAAGGAACAAGGTGACAATGCTGCGGGGGCTGCCAAGTGGACCCGTGAACAGCTTGTAGCTGCTGCAGATGCTAGCTACCAGAAGGGCAAAGGCTTGTATGACTCGGGAAATAAAGAAGCGGCTGTGAAGTATGATGAGATTTCCAAGAAGCTGGCTGCTGCCAAGAAGACGTCTTTCGACAAGTGGTCTGAGTCAGATTTGAAGAGCTATCTTGATACTTTTGGAGTCCAGACAGGACGAGTGGTAGATAAGCTTGAGCTCCAGCGATTGGCCCAGACACAGTATGATCTTTTTACCAAGGGAACTTCTAATCCTTCACTTTGGTCCAAACTAAAGGGTTACAGCTACGAAGCCCACGGATATGGCCTTGGAGCCTTTGAATATGCTCGTCACTGGTATAACGTTCTTTATTCTGAATTTCTCAAGTGGGCTGGTTTTGCCAAGCAGAAGGTTGATTTGTGAAGGAGTTCAAAGAAGCCGAAGCCTACATAAATCTGCCAAAGTCTGCACTTAGTTAGTTTCTGTATTTATATAGTCAATTACAAAAATTACCGGAAGAGAAGTAGAAAAGAAAGATTACGGGATGGTAAGCACCTACATGGATCGATACAGTGTGGAGTGCGTCATCGTATGATGCTCCCTTTCTACCCTTTTCAGATCAATTCACCAATGTAGTAGCTATTATAGGAGTAGATGGATACACATCTGAACCGCAGCACACCGTAACATCAAATGACAATAGCCAACGGTGTGCGTATTATGTGCAGCACCCCCACAGCCACACCTAGAATATCTTGACTATCAGTACCAGGTATAGGCAAAAAGAGCTCAGTATAATATCTTTGTATGCCCATCTTTGGCACTAAACCTAACCAGCTTTTGACGTTGCAGCTTTGGTGCATTTGAATAATTTGTTGCCCAGATTTCAGCCTCCTGGGTTAAAAGCCAAGCCGCGTCACATGGGGCGCTCTATTTTTATCTCCATTACACCAACACTGCCATCAGCCTTTGAACTTTCCTAAAAAAGCCAGGGCCCGCCGTATATATATTGACTCTTAACACATTTGGGTGCGCAGATAGAGTGATTTATGGATCCCAATAGTAATAGTATGTATAACTGGGCAATAATGTCAGAGAAAGGCTGAGAAAAAGGCCATATCACCACCGGTCCAGGCCATTTGTTTACATTTATGGTTGATCGATCCGCTATGACCAAGTGGGCGCCATGGTCGCGAAAGTCGCAACTCATTCTACTCGCCTTAGTTTCAATATGCTAACTATATAAAGACGGGTTCCCCCAGAATCCTTATAGAAATGGAGTGCCCAGCCAGGCTCCGTACCCTCATGGAGACTCCAGCGAACAAACCCCAGAACGGGCTGCCGCTGCAGGAAGCCAAAACCATTTTTACAGCCGAACTGAAACCCCACCGCCATCGCGCGCAAATAACCCTTTCTCCACAAATACGGGATATTCGTCTGCTTCTGCTTCTGGAAATCCTTATGGCAGTAGCGGCACCCCAAGTGCGTTTGTTTCTGAACATGTTCGTCCCGCTGGGCCTGCGTACCCCACCAGCCATCCAGAGGACCCCCGAGTGCCTCTAGGATCGGCTTCTTCTGCATATCCTGCAAATACTCCTGCATATGAAGGCTACACTTCTAGTTATCCTGCTACTCATGAAGACCCCCGCATTCCTATGAGAGCACATAGTCCTATGGGCCGAGCCAGTCCCCAGGGACCTCGTCCAGTGGGATCTTTGGCATCTCCACCTATACCGAGGTATGGCGGATCCGGTTTGTATCCTCCTGCTTCTGCTGGATCTTATTCCCAGCCTTTTTCAGCAGGATCTTACGGTGATTCGTCTCCATATGCCGATGATTCGTACATGGATACCTCATATCAACCACACAGAGATGAGCTGAGTCCGGGAATTGACCCAGGCAGAAATGAATACGGTGCGGGAGCAGGCTACTACGATGACCACCGTGATTTGCTGCGAAACAGAAGCTCTCTGCGAAGGGGGCCGTCCCAGCTCAAACGGCAAACCGTCAACATTGGTCACATGTTTGGCGGTGTCAGAGGGCACTACGAATCGGACGATGGTGAAGAGTTTGCCGGAGATGAGGAGAATTTCATGCCTTTCCCCGGTGACACTTATGCGCTGAATACCTTTGAACGAGGTTCTACTCCGTACTCTTCTGAAGGTAACACCGAATATGACGAAAGTGACGATATTTCCGAAGAAGATGCCAGAAGTGACACCGATATTTCGGAATCTTATACCGAAGATATGCCTCCTCCAGTTCCTGAAAGCCAACCGAGAAGAGAAGCACCAATTCTGGTCAAGCTGTTTAGAGGAAACTTTGTGCTGGACTTCCCGGTAGCTCCACTACTGTTGCAGCAGTACCCTGATAAGAGTGAACGTGAATATACTTATATGAGATACACCGCAGTCACCTGTGGTCCCGAAGAGTTTGTGCAAAAGAATTTTACTCTTAGACAGACATGCTACATGGAGCCTCGACAAACTGAAATATTCATCTGCGTCACGTTATACAATGAAGATGATGTCACCCTAGCTAGATCGCTGCAAGGCATCTTTGATAACATCCGTAATCTTGTACGACGAACGAATTCCAGCGTGTGGAATAGCGAAGCGTGGAAGAAGATCGTTGTATGTGTGGTTGCCGATGGTCGAAAACAAATCAACCCTAGGGCCGAAGCATTGCTTGCAGCACTTGGTGCCTACCAGCCTGGTTTCGGTATGAGTAAAGTTAACGCTACCCCTGTCACTGCGCATCTGTACGAATCATCGACAATGCTCGACGTCTGGGTCCAGGGTGGAGCCGTTAAAATGGAGCGGTCGAAGAGCTGCCCTATTCAAATGCTCTTTTGTCTAAAGGAAGAAAACAAACAAAAAATTAACAGCCATCGATGGTTTTTCCAGGCCTTTGGCCCTATTCTAGCACCTAAAATCTGCATTCTGATTGATGCTGGCACGCAGCCCAACAGTAAAAGTCTGTATCATCTCTGGAAGACATTTGACGTCCATGGCAATGTTGGCGGCGCGTGTGGAGAAATCAAAGCTGCTCTGGGTCAAGGGTGGCATAAGCTTTATAATCCTTTGGTTGCAGCACAGAATTTCGAATATAAGATGTCGAATATTTTGGATAAGCCATTGGAGTCGGTATTCGGATATATTTCTGTGTTGCCTGGTGCTTTTTCTGCTTACCGATATACCGCGATACAGGATGGACCGTTGGAGAAATACTACCTGGGTGAAACCAAGGGACATGGCAATGCATCTAGTAAAAATACTGGAGCAGCCGTACCTCTCCTAAGTACGTATGATGGCAGTGACATGATAATGGAGGAGTCTGTTGAAGGGGCTGCTTTGGTAAGTGAAGAGAAGGAGGCGGAGGCGGCTACGAAGGCTGGCAAGAAGAAGCAGAGACGGTTTGGTATTTTTGATGCCAACATGTATCTTGCTGAAGATCGAATTCTGTGTTTTGAGCTGGTGATGCAATCTCGTCAACGATGGCTTTCAAAGTACGTGAAGTCAGCCCGGGCTGAAACAGATGTACCTGAAACTCTGGCTGAACTTGTACTGCAGAGACGAAGATGGCTCAATGGCTCTTTCTTTGCCGCTATCTATGCACAGGCCCATTTTTACTCCATTTGGACTTCGGGTCACAGTATTGGACGTAAGATTGCATTGCAGATAGAGTTCATTTACCAGCTCGTAACGGTACTTGTATCTTGGTTCTCAGTTGGAAATTTTTTCCTCGTTTTCAGGATTCTCACCAACTCGTTAGGAGATTCGAGCTTAGGATTCGCCCCCGGTAGTGTGCTCTCTTCCATATTTCTTTGGATCTACGTCGGAAGCTTATGTACCATGTTTGTGCTGTCGTTTGGTAATAGGCCCAAAGGAACCCAAGGATTTTACATTATGATTTCGACATTTTTTGCTTTCTTGATGGTGTACTTGATGTTTGCGGCTATTTATATTTCGGTGAAGAGTGTGCAATACGCAATATGCGCCAACGGTGGTTTCTCGATCAGCCTTGTGTTCTCGAATGAGACATTCAGAGATTTGGTGATTAGTACATTGTCTACCTATGCGTTATACATTATCTCGTCGCTCATTTCTTTTGAGCCTTGGCATATGATAACCTCTTTTATTCAGTACATTCTCATGAGCCCGGCCTACATCAATGTGTTTAATGTGTATGCATTTTGCAATATCCATGATATATCATGGGGTACGAAATCTGCTACAAAGGTGGAGCAGCTTGCCGAAGCGCACACCAAAGAGAGCGATTCTGGAGCGTTGGAAATTTCTGGTCTTCAAGGAGGATTGGATGAACAGCTAGGAGAGATGAAGTATCTCAAGCAGCTGGACATACTCAAAACTCCGCCGCCCAAAGAGAAGAGAACTATGAGTGTGGAAGATAGTACCAAAGACTTTTATGCCATGTTTCGATCTATTGTGGTGCTGCTGTGGATATTCACCAATGTGGCTCTGATAGCAGTTGTGCTCAACACCGCTGGGTTTGACGTTTTCGAAGGAACTAGTACGACTACGACTACTACTAAGCGTGCGGTTGATTTTGCTGGATCGGTTGCTACTCGAGCTTTTGTGACTGGTGATGGTGATGCTACCTTGCTGGGCAGAATGGTAGGGGCTGCGGTTCAAATCTTTGAACGAGCGGATTGCACCGAGGTAGGCGGTACTGACACAGAGCAAACAAAGATCTATCTAAGTGTTGTTCTATGGATGGTTGCAGCACTTGCAGCGTTTCGATTTGTCGGAGCGGTGATGTATTTGACGTTGAGATTGTTAGGAAGATAACGATCGATAATGAAAGTGATCTACGAACATAACGTATATAAAAATGAATCTATCTATGTGAAGATAATTTCCATGCAAGCGTCGGAGAGAATTATCGGGGTGCCGAGATATGGGTCGTCGGCAAGCCGTACATGTATATCCGCCGCACACTGATGGTGAATCACTCTTTCTCACTTTTATCATCATGAGAGCAGTGATTCAGAGAGTCAAGAGTGCATCTGTGACAGTGGACTCAAAGGTCGTTTCAAGGTGGGTAGAAAAGGCATTGTAGACTCGTTGTAGAGTCGTTTTTGGAGATGTCTAACTGGAGTATCGGAAAGGGTCTGTTGGTACTAGTAGGGGTTGGAGGGGATGATAACGAGGAAGACTGCGTCAAAACCGCACAGAAGATTCTCAAGCTCAGATTATGGCCTGAGAATGAAGCTGAAGACTCTGCGCAGTGGAAAAAGTCGGTGCTGGATATCAATGGCGAGGTGATTTGTGTTTCTCAGTTTACACTGTATGCCAAGGTCAAAAAAGGCACTAAGCCAGATTTCCATGGAGCTCAGAAGGGAGAAGTAGCACATGACCTGTATCAGAAGGTTCGGAAGTTGATTGCCCAAGGACTTCCGTCGGGGGAGGTTGGTGATGGAGTATTTGGAGCAATGATGGATGTAGCACTGGTTAATGACGGACCAGTAACGATTATTTACGATAGCAAATCAAAGGAATAGAGGCAAACGGGTGAGGCAGGAAATATCCAAAAGCAAGGAACACCTGGAAACAATGAACATTTGGAAGCAAGGAACATCGAGATCAACTGCTCCGTTCGGCTCCTGTAAGATATTACAAGATACAAGGCATTTACCACTGCCAGTCATTGTATATACAACTATAGAATAATTAGTTCTTCTCTGGACCCTTTTGAGCCTGAGACACTTGTTCTCGCATGACTGTAGTTAGTAACTGCCAAATTCTACAGGTTTAAGTTGAGAATCGAATCGAATCCAGTTGAATCAAATCAAACCAAACCAAATCAATGAATACACTCACCTTGTTCTACCATTTGTAAATTCTGAGCTTTGCTCTCTACGACCATCTCGAGATCTCCTACATTCTTCTCCAGTGTGGCTACCTTTTTGTCGAAGAACTTGATGGAGTCTTTGGCATTCTGTAAGACCGTTAGCGCAGATCGCGGGCGTAATCACTGAAGTTTAACTTACCTTCTCAACGTAATATCCAGTACCAATATCGACCATGTACGTATCTATGTCACTGACTTTTCCCGGGACGTACAGGGACGAAGTGAGAGGTACCAAAATCGGTTTGTCTTGATGTTAGCAGCGCTACGTCTGTTTGAAGCCGAAGGATCATCTGCCTACCTTTATTTGAGTCTCGAGACGTTTGTTTCACCGAATCAGAGCATTCTCGGAATTTCTGCTGTGCTTGCCGGAGCTTCTGGTAGGAATCGCTTAGGTGCTCGATTTCCTGCTCCACCTGCTGCTTGAATTCGTTCAGCTGCGGAAGCGACAGCGTAGACAGATCGACTATTGTTTGTTAGAAATCGTCACGTACACTACTATATATCTATTATATAAAATATATGGTGTTCTACTTTTACACGAAATACTCACTTCTAGTCGGTTCTGCCATATGGACTTGATTCAATGTTACTTCTCGATGGTGAGTTTGTTTGATCTTTGCAAGTTACCAAGACAGGCACCGCCGCACGTAGCAATGGAGGATTCAAGGATAGCGGCGATTCTCAACCAAGCCAAGGGATTGCGAGAAGAGCCTGAGATTCCATCTGTAGCTGAGTCCGTAGTTAGTCCTGCTGCTGCCGTAGTGGTGGAATCTCGGCCGGCCGTGGTGCCGGCTAGGTCTTCAACCCCGGTTGTAGCAGCATTGCCGTCTAAGTTCAAGCAGCCTCAGTTGCAGCGATCCCGTACATTGGATCGGATTCTTGTTCATCCTTCTCAGGTTCATGGAAACCCGCTCATGGAAGAGCTAAAAAAGGTGGCCAATCTGAGGTACACTGTTTCCCAAGATATAGATGCCGACTATATCACCGGTTACACCACCTGTTTACTGTTTTTATCGCTTAAATATCATGGACTGCACCCTGACTATATAGAAGCAAGGATGAACAAGGTGGGAAACTCTCATGATCTGAAAATACTGCTGTTGGTGATTGATATTGACAATTCTACCAACGCTCTGAGAGAGATTACCAGGATGACTGTGAATAAGGACTTCACCATCGTGCTCAGCGGGAATATCAAAGAGGCAGCTGATTATATAGTGGCTCTTCACAAGCTACAGGCCAGTCCGCCTAATATTCTGCAAAAAATCCCCAAGGAAGCGTACAAAGAGCAGTTGGTTGATGTCAGTACCAAGGTCCCCAATGTGAGCAGTTCGAACATGTTTGTAATTTCGGCCAAATACGGATCACTTCGGAATGCCATTGAAAAGAGCAGCACTGAGGATATTGATCAATTGCCTGGTTGGGGTGAACGGAAAGCTGAAGGGTTCAGGCGGGCCTTCAACGAGCCATTTTACTGGTAAAACCTGTATCATACCGCTTTCAATGGTGGTCAGAAACCTATTTGGTTTATGTAGTTATTTATTTGTGTATTGCTAGCTCTAACTCTAATGCTAGAGAGTATTTTTGAGAAAAAATTACAAATACAATAGTAAAATAAAAGTGAAACGTCGCAGAGAATGCACAAGCGAAGTAGGACAAGCGAGTAGGACAAGCGAGTAGGACAAGGCCAATAAATAAGTCAGAGAAATGCCAGCAACTAAAAAATTAATTCGCAAGATTCGGCTCACTGCTGAAGTAACCGTGATCTCCTCCCTTGAGCCAGCCCAGTCGATCTTTGCTTGTATCTCTGCTTTTGTTTCCTTTGGCACTGGGGCTTCTACTTCGCCCCAAGTGTTTGTCTTTGCCATCTATGGGATGCTCTAGGAAGAATGGCAGCTTTGGCTTCACTTTTGCCGGTGACGAGCCCTCAGAATAATATTTGACCGATCCACCGGGAGTTGTGGCCGAGAGCAGAGCTTCTCTATACAGCCGTCTGGTGGGATCTGCTTCCCGCTTGGCCTTTCCCTTCTTGCGCTTATTAGACTCACGAACTACAATGACAGGAATCGGAGAATGCTGAAGACAGTACTTGGACACACTTCCAGGCAGTAATCCACGGAAACCGTCGATACTTTTTCCTCGAGTGCCAACCACCAAAATTGCAGGTTCGTAGATCTGAATCATCAGCTTGAACATGTCCTGAACTTTGCCAATCGACATTTCCAGTACCAGGGAAACCTTTTTCTGACAGGTGTTTTGCTCAATGATCCACTTGAGAAAATCCTCGGCCTTGTCCCGGTAATGGGTGGAAGGATCCATCCTGCTGGGGTCAATGGCAAACAGACACACCAGTTCATCACCATCAGCAATGAGATCTTCAAACAACCATTCTAGTGCAGCCTTGGAATATTTGGACTCGTCCACGCCAATCAAAATGGTTCGGGTCAGACGGTCATATTCATAGTCTTGGTGTTTGGTTCGAAGAGTCAGAGAAAAGTCCGTAGCCAGCTTGTTATCTACAGTATCAAAAGCGATACGCTTCTGGTAAACGCTGCCTTTCCTGCCGTGCAGTTCTTTGGACGTTTCGCTGTCGCTGTGATGCATGGCGCTTTTGAGTTTGCGCTTAAACTCGGTGGGCACCACAAACCCGTGCTCCTCGTGCTTGAATTCAGCGTTTGTTGGTACCAGCTGGGGCGAAGACGACCATTGCGGTGACAACATCGGACTCTTGGGAGAGTCGGTCATGTTGCAGAAAGTCTATTGATGGAAGGGTGGGGGCGGTTAACGGGTGGTTTAGCGGTGTGGAGAATCGTGCGATTTGGGACTGGGTGGTTCATGTTGGAAATCTTAGGTAAGCGATTCCGGGATGACGATCGACAGGAGCGGAGAGATAACCAGTAAATCGGCAAAATGTGGTGACAGAGTAGGGAATGATACGGATGCAATTCTTTGATATTCATAGTATGCTTCTGGATTTCTTCTGGAGATGTTTCCAGCAACCGGGATCTTGAGTTGTTGTGTCCAGCCTTTATGAATGTGGTATTCAAATGGCTGTGAAGAAAAATCATTCAGTCTCCAAACCAATGCCTTTGTCAGTAGCGATGATTCTCACATCAGTGTCAGGGATTAAGCAGCATTTCGCTTGATGATGACTTTTTCTTAAATATATGAATAATTACCCGCTATTATACTAATTATGCAGACGCAGAAGGCCAGGTCGATCCAGAGCCAGACAGGCTTTTATCAGCTTTTTATCAGCTCCTCGAGCACCACCAGTTATCAAGCCGCACGCGACCCAGGTGCATTGTACAAAATCAGGGCGCATCACCAAAAATGAGCTCATCGTCTTACACGATACTCCTGGACAAATGTGCAGATTTCTGATATTTAAGGGTGGGTTTTGAATATGTATGAACTGCTGCAGTAATTTCTTGCTATTAACACACAACAGGCACTGATCCCATTCTCCTGTCGCACTTGCTGACTCGACCGGCCCATAGCATTATCAAGTAAGTGTCATAGAGTCACTTGGGGGGGCTTCGGTTAGACCATGCCGTATCTCCCCAGAAGTTCAACAACACCTGCTAACATGACATGCAGCCAGTCATATGATTCAAGATTACGTTTGGATATGAGAAGGCCTATCAATGGTGACGGATTCGGAGTCGGATACTACCCTGTGGAGCGGGATGCCGATGTTGAAGAGGGTCCCTGTGTGTTTTGCAGCACCACGCCAGCATGGAACAACTTGAATCTGGAGAGACTTGCGTCCAAAACCAAGTCGAAGATGGTTTTTGCTCATATTCGAGCTTCCACTAGCGGAGTCCTTAGCGAGACGAACTGCCATCCCTTTGTGTTCCACAGCTTGATGTTCATGCACAATGGCAGTATCTCGGGATTCAACAAAATCAAGCGAAGAATGGCTGACCATATCAAGGACGAGTACTTTATTATCATTCAGGGCGCAACCGACTCGGAATGGACGTTTGCACTGTTTCTCGATTGCTTGGACAGAGCGGGTTATGACCCTAAGGCATGCGGTATTCCATCCAATGCCATTCGAGAAGCCCTACTTAAGACATTGGAATACATAAAAAACTGGACCAAGGAGGCCAGTGGAGACAGTAGCAATGAAGAAGAGCCCAGCTTGATGAACTGTGCTGTCACTGACGGTGAAAGCGTGGTTGTATCTCGATATGTGACCAGCAAGACTCTGGAGGCAGCTTCGCTGTACTTTTCGTCAGGAACCAAATTCTACGAATACGAACCGGGACAATATAGAATGGAGAGACGAGATCGGGGCCAGAATATCATCATGGTAGCATCGGAACCGCTGACGTTTGAACGTAACGACTGGATCAGCATTCCATCCAACACTGTCTTGACAATTCGAAAGCAGACCATCATGTTACATCCAATTCTGGACGAATACTATCAAGAGGATCCTAGTCAGCCACGATCCAGTGACTTTGCCGAGAAGAAGGGTTTTGTGTCGCCTATGGTACTTAACAGGCCCAATGAAGGAGTTCCTCCTCTGGAACGAGAGGGTCGAAGCCGACTTTCCGAAAATGAAGTTCTGTCAGTCGGTCCGGTAGCTGCTCTTCCAGTGATTGTTAGCTAAACCCTGTCAAGTTCTCCAAGTATGATCAGGGTGCGAGGGTCTGTACTAAGAACTTTTCACACCAGATTCTGTCATACTGCTACTTCTGCTTGCATATTAATTTATATATGTTGCTTTGATACTCTGAAGTAGTTCTCAAAGCAATATCGTGCTCAACATTACCAAACCCGCGCCAAAGTCGATTTCACACCTCCATTTTACACCCCCATTGTATGCCGTTTTTCCGTAGTAAACCAAATGTCGCCTGTCGTATCAGCTCCGCTTCGCACGGCTGTGCAGTGCAACATCCAGGCCCAAAATGTAACCTTGGCAGATCATTGTCGCTTTCTTACTTTACGTCTTTTTTTGTACCAGTTTGAAAGTCCATAGCAAATAATAATGTCTTTTCGAGATCCTACTCGAGATATAGTCCGAGGACTCAATGTGCTGGAGATGGAACTGGTCAACGAGTCGGACTGGCCTGCGCTTGATCATGCCAGCATCGAAAGCAAATCCATCACCTATGCTGATACGGTATTTCCGACGTTCGCTTTCTTGGCTGGAATGAACACAACCAAATGGAATAAAAGCGTGGGTCTTATCGGGCTGGGGATTGCTTACAATTCTTTGCCCGTGCTTGTTAAGGGAAAGGATTTCAACATGCGGTATGTCGGAGTTCTTCAGAGAACTGGTCTTGCCAGTTTGATCTTCAATACCTTTCGGTCCACTGAGTATCCTTATTTGTTCAGCATTTGTGCAACTGGATTGTGGTATGGATTGAGTGTGGTGCTATCCAAAGACTGGAGCGATCCGTTCAAGGCCCCAGCTGATTCTGCTCAGACATTCATTGACTCCAAAATCGTTGGCAAGAACACAATGTATCGACCTGACTATGATCCGGAAGGGTTTCTTGGAGCTCTGACCACAGCAGTAACCCTTGATCTTGGCTACAAGTATGCCACGGAGAATCTGACTTTGGCCCAGAACACAGCTCTTGGTCTGAGTGCCATCACTGCCGGTTTTGTTATTTCCAAGCTGTTTCCCAAAAAGCTACCCATCTCCAAGCCTTACTGGACTCCTACTTTTGTTCTCATTGCCGGAGGATTCTCGGTGCTGAAATACGGTGTTGTTTCGGCCGCTGTGCCTTATCTCCCTGATTTTGCAAAATACGTTTTGACCTGCGTTGGAAGACGATCTCTGGAGGTTTATTTGTCTGCTGGCCTACTGCTGGTGGTTTCCAGTAAATATAATGTCTGGAACTCTGTCAAGAGCAAGCTGGTGGACCTGTTTGGAGCCCGAGCCGGTGATTTGGTTACGTGCGGCCTATGGGAGGGTCTATTGGCGGGTTTGGCCGTTGCATATGTCAGATATGGTATCAAACTCAAGTATTAAATTAGCCTGTAATCGTAGATGATAGTACATGTCATACATAGTATATTGTTGTCCTGTTACTGTTCCCCAGATTAGGGGTTGGTGCGGCGGTGGATCGAGCCGAAAGAGGAGAATTCGATAAGAAATATTGTCGCACCGCAGAACCAGCAGCTCCTCTCTGTTAAAGAGAAATCAAAATTATAAACCATCTTACTTTATTGACTATATTTACATAAGAAAAACTTTACCGCATGATACTCAACACGATAGACATATATATAAGAAATTAGAAAAGGAGCTGAATAAGAACAAAAGATTTCCAATTCACCGCTGCTTATTTAGAAGGCGAGAGTAGCACCAGTGTAGCTAAGGAGTGTACCTTGTTGCTCCGGCTTGATCTCTTCGACTTGCTTGAGGACGGCAGCTGCCGATCCTTCAGGCGTCAAAACTTCAACTGGAACCTTTCCAATGACATCAGCGCCAAGTCTGGTGTCGGTCAAACCAGGGTGGATCGTGAAGTACACAATTCCAGACTGCTTGTAGCCGTGCAGCAGTGCGATGCTCTTCACTATCCAGTTGAGCTGAGCCTTGGACGATCCATAAGTGGAGTAATTAGGCAAAGGGTAAAGATTTCCGATACTGCCAAGATTACTTGAAACAGCTGCAAACTTAGCAGGCTTGTGTTCCGACTTTTTCAGAAGTTCGTAAGTACTCTGGAACAAAAGCAACGGGCCACCAACATTAAGCTTAGTAGAAGCTGTAAGGTCGTCGACCTCAGTTTCCAGCAATGATTTGTTTCCGAAAAAACCACCAGCATTGGCAATCACGCGATCTAAATATCCCTGTTCCTTTTCAATTTTCGCGGCAGCTGCTACGTGCTCCTCTTTACTATCACTGTTCAGTCTAACGGGGATAATATTAGAGTACTTAGCGACTGCGGCTGAGAACTCTCCGGTCGTATGGTTAATATCCCGAACTCCAGCATAGACAACCGTATTTTCCCTCTGAGCAATGTTTTCGACCAATGCGAGGCCAATTCCCCGATTGGTACCGGAAATAAAATAAACAGTAGGCTTAGACATTCTTTAAGTAGGATTAATGTATTGAACTTGTAATGAAACACTTGTGCAGTAGGCTACTGGGAGCAGCTTCTTTTTATGTACGTTGAGTCTGATGGTGTCCCCTTTGACCCCTCCGAGAGTCCCGGCCAAATTAATAATCTCACCATAACTGCATATCGTTCCTAATTTCATAGCCTAGACCCTCGGGAGAGGAGAGTAACAGACGAAAATATAGACAAAGACTTCATTGGGGGTGGAGGTTACGACTGGTTGTGAGAATGTACAAGTAACTATGTACATGGGATCAGAGTCTCAGAAGCCGATTCTGAGAGAACCTCAGCTAGCAATAACAGATAATTGCAAATACGAGTTTAGAATCTTAATAATAAAGTTAATTGTTAACCAACCGGAGAAGGAGTGGACTTCTCCTATTCGTCCTCAGGGGCCTGCAGCTGTTGCTCATCAGGCGGCATAAATATCCGTCTGGGGTAAAGTTGGGCCGAAAGAACAAGAGTAGCAATCGGAGGTCTGCACGGCGATAATATTTGCCGGGCTGGAATGATTAAAAAATTAATTGCCGATGGTCAATTTAGAGTAGCAGAAATGCCCTCGAGTTAGACATGAGCCTCATCTTGTCAAAACCTTGAAGAGGAGAGGCTGTACGGCAGGTGTCTGCCAGTGCGACAGCGACGTCTGTGACCAAGATCGGAGCTCTTGGTTTTTGTAGCAAGACTACTACTATGATTGTGATTGCAATGAATAATGAAATATATTAGTGAGAAATAATTATCTACCTAGCCGAAGAGGAGATCAAACCGATAGCTATGTCAATGTTTTCGTTGGCAGATTGTCAGTTGCCGATGCTCAGAGGCAGCACATCGGATGCACTACTGATGATGCCTCAACAGCCTCAACGAGCTACAAGACCGTCTTTTTAGAGCAGCCAAAGTAATCGGGCGGATATGTTTCTAAACTGAAAAGTGACTTGTAGCCGTAAATGAGCAGGATATTTATGAATACAATCGATGTTAATATGCACTTCTCGAAGTAAAGCAGTTAGCACCTTTGCTGACATGCTAATAACACCCTCCCCCTTATCTCAACTACAAACGCATAAACTAGGCACAATAATAAATAAATCCTTGTCATCTACAAGTCCCACTTAATTAGATCGAAACAGGCACATGTAGTCTATCGGCGTTTTCCATGCATCATTGTGTAGAGCCGCACCTTCCTAATTGGGCAGTCAGTAAACATTAGCTGCCGATTTCCTGGTGCTTACGCCTGTTTTTAATTCGAACGCTTCACAACACTTCGTCTTCCACCTCACTGATCTGATATGTTTTCTAGCAAAGACAAAAATCCTATGCATCTGCTCGGCAGTATACAGCCCAGGGATAGTGGTCTGGGAAATCTGCGACGGCCTCAGAACCCGATTCGAGGAGATCTTGGTCCCTCGGAGACTGCAGATGAGACTGCCATTATTAGTGGAATGAACAATCTGAACTTCAAAAGCACTCAGAACAAGGAGAATGCTGCTGCTGGCCCGGTTGAACGATACCGTCCTCAGCTGACGGCTCAGGAGCAGGCTAAGGTTCAAGATCCCAAGGTGAAGAGAATGGTAAATGTATGCCAGCTCTATTTTTTTGACTATTATTTTGGCTACATGTCATATTTGGGTGCTCGACGAGAGCGGCAGAGAAAAGTGATGGCCTGTGTTGCCAATCTTCCCCCTGCTGAGAGGGCAGCTCAACTCAAGAGCTATGCTGGTCGGGAGCGAGTGCAATTGCGAAAGAGAAGAGTCAAGCTAAAGTATGGCGATTTCAAAATCCTCACTCAGGTTGGCCAGGGTGGGTATGGGCAAGTTTATCTTGCCCGAAAGTCGGATACTCGAGAAGTTTGCGCTCTCAAAGTGCTGAACAAGAAGCTTCTGTTGAAACTCGACGAGATCAGACACATTTTGACTGAGCGGGATATTCTCATGGCCGCCAAGAGCGAGTGGCTAGTAAATCTGCTTTACTCTTTCCAGGATACTGAGAATGTATATCTGGCAATGGAATTTGTTCCAGGTGGAGATTATCGTACATTGCTGAACAACACTGGCGTGCTTGGACCCAAGCACACGCGATTCTATATCAGCGAGATGTTCATGTCCTTGGACGCTCTTCATCAGCTTGGATACATTCACAGAGATCTCAAGCCCGAGAACTTCCTTATAGACCATAATGGCCACATAAAGCTGACTGATTTTGGCCTGGCCTCGGGCAATATCTCCAAAGAACGAGTCGAGTCCATGAAAATCAAACTTGACCAGGTCAAAGATCTGGATGTCCCCTATAGAAGCATCAAGGAGCGCCAGCAAATGTATAGGTCTATTCGAAAGCACGATATAACATATGCTGACTCCATTGTTGGTTCTCCTGACTATATGGCACTTGAGGTTCTGCAGGGCAAGCCCTACGACTACACCATCGACTACTGGTCTCTTGGTTGCATGCTATTTGAGACTCTTGCTGGCTATCCTCCGTTTACCGGCCGAAGCACTGACGAGACATATGCCAATCTCCAGAGATGGCAAAAGACGCTGCGACGGCCCCAGTACGAAGATGGTAAATACGTTTTCAGCGACCGAACCTGGGATCTGATTCAGAATCTAATTGCTCAGCCCAGGCATAGATTCAAGAGCTTCAGAGAAATCAAGAGGCATCATTACTTTGCAGAGATGAACTGGGATGATCTGCGAAAGAGCACTCCTCCGTTTATTCCCCAGCTTGACGGTGACGCTGACCCTGGCTACTTCGACGACTTTAACAACGAAGAAGATATGGCTAAATATAAAGAGGTGATGAATAAGAAGCAGCAGGTGGATGGCCTCCAGGATCGAGGTGTTCCTCTTCCTTCTCGAGCATTCTTGGGCTTCACCTACAAGCATTCTAAGGGATCAAATTCCGCCGCTAATTTGGCTGTACTTGACGAGAACAGAAGGAGTATGAGGAGCAGGGATGTGGAACCCACTTTCTCTACTATGTTCTAGGCCACAAGAATTGGACCGCGAAACTGGGACAGTTTGGCTCATATATTCCATAATCCTGATCCCGTCAGGTATTTTTTTATTCATTATAGGTTGTAGGTAATACAGGTTTCTAATTCAAAGGTTTTTAAATACAATGCTCCGCCGTAAAAATATAATGAGCCCGTCCTTTAGGCTAAACTTTGTTGGAGCGGAATCAGTTCCGGTAGCCCTCTTTACTCTGCTCCTCGACCTCTCTCAGACGTTCAGAAACAGTGTCTAATTTGCTCATAGTGTTTTTGACATGCTCACTGATAACACTAAATCTACGGTCGTCGAACAGGTTTTCCCTGAGTACATCGAAATTCTCGTCTCTAGTTCCGGTTAATTCGGTTCAGTTCCGAGCCATACATACAGTTAATTTACTCACCTCCACAGTACTCTACTTGTCTCTTCATGTTTTTCGCTTCCTCCTGCCATTACTTGTGCCAATTCCACTTGGGCTTGTCTGAGTTGCGCTAATGCTTCTGCGTGTCGGTCGCCGAAGAAGCTCTTGTTGCTCTGGGCTTGGCCGGCAAGCTGTCCAATTTCATCTAAAACATCCAGTTGGGTCCATAGGCGATCATGTGTATCAACGACTGGTTTGACCGAGGGAATACTGGCAGTATTTCCTTCGGTTGAAGGTTCAAACTGATCCCCTCGGGCCGACTGAATTTGGGAGAGGCTAGGAAGATTGGCACTCTCACTGTCCACAGACGGCTCATCTGTCATCTTTACAAATAAATAATGAAGTTACACTTTGGTGTCGACTAACATCGACCGCTATCTGCTATGCGATTTCAGAGAAAGTGACGTTGTAGTCGTGAAGCTGCTATTTACAATGATAAACCCAAGTAAGCCGCAGATGATCTGAGGGAAAAAGTATTGTAGGAAAATGGCAGATTACAGATTCTCCACAAAAGTTTGTAGAATTAGGAGAAAGAATTACATCATGTATCTTTTTTTTTTGAGTCATAACCAGTGTAAGTATATACATATCTCTATCTAGCGGTTATCGAGGCATCATGCCTCCCATGCCAGGAATACCCCCGGGAGGAGGACCGGGCTGGCCCTGACTGCTCTCCTGGTTAGTGACGGTCTCGTCGACCGACAGAATCAGACAAGCAGCTTCTGTAGCAGACTGAATGGCATTAATTTTGACCAAGGCAGGTTCCCAGACAAATGTCTCAAAGTTGTTGGCTACATCTTCAGTCTCGAAATCAACACCGGCCCACAGTTCACCACGAGCATGCTTCATTCTAAGCTTGTTGAGAATATCTGTGCCATCAAAACCAGCGTTCTCGCAGAGCTGTCGCGGGATGATTTCCAGAGCCCTGGCATATGCTGTGATGATTAGCTGCTGTTTGCCTGGGATGTTTTTACTGAAGTCTCGCAGATATCTGGAGATCTCCATTTCGCAGGCTCCGCCACCGGCGACAACCAAATTGTGTTTAACGGCTCGCTTGACAATCATAATAGCGTCATGCAAGGATCGTTCGACTTCGGCTATAAACTGCTCAGATCCACCTCGCAGCACCAAGGTGCATGTCCTAGCTTCAGGACAACCTGTGAACAGATTGTATCGTTCTCCACCGATTTGCTTCTCTTCGAATTTAGCACAAGTACCCAGGTGTTCAGGGAAAATATCGCTAGTAGTTGACAGAATAGTACCACCAACGGCCTGGACAACTCTATCCATGTCCTCTTTGACTACCCGGCCAGCACAGAAAATATTTCTGTCTGCAAAGTACTGAGTAGCCAGATCACCAATAGGCAATGTGGACAATACTATTGAGGCACCGGCTGCTTCGATTGCCTCGAGCTTGCTGTAGATGATACTCCATTCGGCGTCCACCACAGCCTGGTAGTCCTCGACCTTCTCGACTCGAACCTCAGCGTTGTCCTTCTCGGCCTTGAGCTCCAGTTCTACATGTAAACAGATGATCTTGGGGTTGGTGAAATTTTTGGGCTGCTGCTCGAAACCAGCATAGGAAAAGGTCTTCTTGAAGGCTACTCCGTCGACAAAAACGGTATCCTCAATAGCACCACCAGGAACCTTCTTGATGCCGATCAGTTTCTCATTCAAGTCCTCCTGATCAAGGGTCAGTACGGCATTCACCACCATCTGGGTGAAAAAGCCGGCATTCTTGTGGATCAACTTCGAAGACATGGCGGTGGCCGCACAACGCTCCAGCAGTTCTCGGAACTCCTGTTTGCTGTCCTTTTCGACCTTGACGGCGATTTCGCGGATCTTTTCAACCGCCAATTGGCACGCTCGGCGGTAGCCCTTGGAAATAACCTGAGTTGACACGTTTTCTTCCACGAATCCACGGGTTTCTTTGAGCAGCTCACCAGCCAACAGCGTCACCGAGGTGGTACCATCTCCAACCTCGGCATCTTGCGACCGAGCAACATCAACCAGCACCTTAGCAGCAGGATGGACAACATCTAGCAGTTTGAGAATGGTAGCTCCGTCGTTGGAGATGGTAGTTTCGCCTCTGGCGTTTACTAGCAGTATATCTGAGCCCAGAGGACCCAGAGTAGGCCGGATGGTATCTTGGATGGCCACACAGGCATTGATATTCGAGATGATCTGTCCCTTGCCTTGAGAGGTATCTGTGCCTTCCTTGAGCACCACAATCGTGGGGGTTTGTGTGAAGCTCATGGGTATGGTTGAAAACTGAGTTTTTGTCACAGGTAGTTTGTGAGGTTTTGGTGATGGGTTCTTCGTCCTTCTGTGGGCGGGGGTGACCCGGCCGCCGCAAGTTGGGACCTTTTGGGCCTCATCTGCTTAGGTGAAGCCAAAGCGATGCAGTGGGTGTTTCTTTCCTACCAAAACCATCTTTGAGCGGCAATCTGAGCTTGTGAGATTGCGTTTGATAATTAGAGGTTAAAGTGCCAGTTTTTATCGATTGCTGATTGTGGCAAAATAGACTGTGTATATTTGTAGTGTGAACTTCTTTTCTTCACACTGTTATAGCTTTTTGGGTTATTGTTCAAGTAGGACTTTCGCAACGTCATTCCGCTTATATTACTAATTGGATCTCCCGCTCTCCACCAGTGAATAAGAGCAACCCTTGATCCAAACTCTTGTTATTGATTTTTTTCTCTCTAATTGAGTGATTTGTCAGTTGTTAATTTGTTTCCATCAAATCACTGCCGAGATATGAGTGCCTCTCCTTCCAACATGCAGATAGACAAGCAAGGTGAAATCGATGAAAGTCTGTACAGCAGACAGCTGTACGTGCTTGGCCGTGAGGCAATGAAGGCAATGAGTGAGTCAAATATTCTGATTGTTGGTCTCAAAGGTCTTGGTGTGGAAATTGCCAAAAATGTCGCCCTCGCCGGTGTCAAGAGCATTTCTCTGTATGATCCAGAGCCAGTGGCCATTGGTGATCTTAGCAGCCAGTTCTTTCTTAGTGAGGCCGATATTGGTCAGCCAAGAGCTACTGTAACCCAAAAGAAGTTGGCCGAGCTAAACCAGTACACCCCTGTGTCCGTGGTTGACAAGGATCTCGATGAAGCCACCATCAGCCAGTTCCAGGTGGTGGTTCTTACCGAGACTTCTCTGGAGTTCCAGGCAACAGTAAACCAATACACGCATGCAAAAGGTATTAAATTCATTAGCACCGACACCCGAGGTCTTTTTGGCCAGGCTTTTGTTGACTTTGGTTCCGAGTTCACCGTTATCGATCCCAATGGTGAAGAGCCCCATACCGGTATTGTAGCATCCATTGAGCCAGATGGCACTGTTGCTGCGATAGATGAGACCAGACATGGTCTGGAAGATGGAAGCTGGGTTAAATTCAGCGAGGTTCAAGGTCTTGAGGGCCTCAATGGTGGCGTAACCCGACAAGTCAAGGTGACTGGTCCTTATACCTTCAACATTGGAGATATTAGCGAATATGGTACCTATATCAAAGGAGGTATTTTCACTGAGGTAAAGAAGCCTACTAAACTTACATTCGAGCCTCTTGCGACCCAATTGGCCAAACCAGAGTTCCTGGTGTCTGACTTTGCCAAGTTTGATCGTCCTGCCCAGCTGCATCTTGGCTTTCTTGCTCTTCAGGCCTTTAAGAACAAAAACAGTAACAGCCTCCCGCGACCAAGAAGTGAGGAAGATGCAAACCAGCTTGTTCATCTTGCTCAGCAGGTAGCCAAGCAGTATCCTGATGTTCTTGGTGAAGAAGCGACTTTGAACGAGAAGCTCATCAAGGAGCTTTCCTACCAGGCCCAGGGTGATATTTCTCCCATGAATGCTGTTTTAGGTGGCTTGGTTGCTCAAGAAGTGCTCAAGGCATGCTCTGGTAAATTCACTCCTATCAAGCAGTGGCTGTATTTTGATTCTCTGGAAAGTCTGCCCAAGGGTAGCGAGAACCTTACTGAAGAGGACACTAAACCGACTGGAACCCGATATGATGGTGCAATCGCCGTCTTCGGCAAAGATTTTGTGAACAAGATTAAAAACCTAAAGGTTTTCTTGGTTGGATCAGGTGCAATTGGTTGTGAAATGCTCAAGAACTGGGCTTTGCTCGGTCTTGGTTCCGGCCCTGAAGGTAAGATTTATGTCACGGATAACGATTCTATTGAGAAATCAAACTTGAATAGACAATTCTTATTCCGCAATAAGGACGTGGGCAAGCTCAAGTCTGAGGTCGCGGCAGCAGCTGTATCTGCCATGAATCCTGACCTCAAGGGTAAGATCGATTATAAGAGCGACAAGGTAGGTCCCGAGACTGAGAACATTTTCAACGATGACTTTTGGAATGGTCTTGATTTTGTGACAAATGCTTTGGACAATATTGATGCTCGAACATATGTTGACCGTCGTTGTGTCTTTTTCAGAAAGCCTTTGTTGGAATCTGGCACGTTGGGCACCAAGGGTAATGTTCAAGTTGTCATTCCCGATCTGACTGAAAGCTATTCATCTAGTCGAGATCCTCCTGAGAAGGGTATTCCTTTGTGCACCCTTCGATCTTTCCCTAACAAGATTGACCATACTATTGCCTGGGCCAAGAACTTGTTTGTGGCATTATTTGAAGAACCTGCTGAGAACGTCAATCTGTATCTTTCCCAGTCCAACTTTGTTGAAAGTACTCTGAAGCAGGCTGGTGATCAGAAGACTATTCTGGAGACTATTTATAATTACCTCGTCGTTAACAGGCCTCTCACGTTTGAAGAATGTATTGCCTGGGCTAGACTGGAATTTGAAACAAAATATAACCACGACATCAAGCAGCTACTTTACAACTTCCCTAAAGATGCTGTAACCACTACTGGCCAGCCTTTCTGGAGCGGTCCTAAGCGAGCACCAGATGCTTTGGAGTTTGATATCAACAATGAGAATCATTACAGCTTCATTGTATCAGCTGCAAATCTTCACGCCTTCAATTATGGTCTTAAAGGAGATGTGAATCATGATTTATATGTCAAGGTTCTTTCAGAGGTTCACGTTCCTGAGTTCTCCCCTGCTAAGACCTTTATTCCCACCACCGACGAAGAAGCTAGTAACAATGCCTCTGCGTCTATTGATGGTGACCAGGATGAACTTTTGAAGATCGTTGAGAAGCTGCCACCTCCTTCCTCGTTAGCTGGCTTCCGTTTGCAGCCTGTAGATTTTGAGAAGGATGATGATAGCAATTTCCACATTGACTTCATCAATGCTGCCTCTAACCTGCGAGCTCTGAACTATGGTATTGAGCCTGCAGAGCGATCTAAGACTAAGTTCATTGCGGGACGAATTATTCCTGCCATTGCTACTACCACTTCTTTGGTCACTGGACTCGTTGGTCTGGAGCTGTTTAAGGTTGTTGATAGAGAGAACAAAACTATCGAGGATTATAAAAACGGTTTTGTTAATCTTGCTCTTCCCTTCTTCGGATTTTCCGAGCCTATTGCCTCGGACAAGTACAAATATAATGACAAGGAGAAGGATAAGATTTGGGGACGATTCGACATTTATGGTAATCCTACTCTTGCGCAGTTCATCAAAGACTTCCAAGAAAAGGAAGGACTTAGTATCACAATGTTGTCATCAGGTACAACTCTTCTTTATGCTTCTTTCTATCCGGCAGCCAAGCTGAAGGATCGAATGGGCCTCAAGTTGACTGAGCTGTTGGAAACCGTGAGCAAGCAGCCACTTCCTGCCCACACTAAATCAGTGATTTTCGAAGTCTGTGCTGATGACCTGAATGATGAGGATGTTGAAGTTCCTTTCATTTCTTTACACATATAATGGTGCACCGCGCGGTGAGTTATGTAGTACTTAAATAGAACTAATTCAGAATATGATTGTTATATTGAAAAGCAGCCGGGAAGGTATATCGCCCTGTCGGCGATATTGGCTACCTCCACTTCATAAGTAATAAGAACTATTGTCATCGAGCGGGTTGTTTTATAATGCTCTATCACCTCTAGAATGGCCGCTGTTGAGATAGGATCCAGAGAAGCTGTAGGCTCGTCAAGAATCAGAAGGTCTGGGCGCTTAAGAAGAGCTCTTGCTAGTCCTAGTCTTTGCATTTGTCCGCCGGAAAGTTGGTTGTTCTCAGCTTCACTCGAACCGCCAATTATCGTATCGTACGATTTCTCCAGATTCGTTGTAATGTGGGTGTCAATCAAGCACTTTTTGCAAACAGCGATCATTTCTTCTTCCAGCTCAGATGAGCAGTTTCCTATTTTATAGCCAGGAATACCATAGAGGAGGTTTTCACGAATTGTACCGTGCAAAAATGCCAAGGGCATTTGATCGCATACGGAGACACGACTCCTAATAGTGTGTAACGGAATATCTTTTATGTCCGTTCCATTGAAAAGTACCCGTCCATGTGCTACATCACATATTCTGGTAATCAATGATGATATAGTGGATTTTCCGCAGCCCGAAGGGCCAGTGATCGCGACCACTTCTTTATTGGCTACGGTAAAAGTGACATTCCGAAGAACTAGAGAATCCAGCAAAGAGTAACGAAATGAAACATTGTCAAACTGAACGGATGACAAAGAGAAATCAGGGATAGGACGAGAAATAGGACGACTCAGCGATGGCTGAATTTCGGCAAGTTCGCAGGCTAAGTCTGCAGCTTTGAACCCATTTCCAATTTGTGGAAAGGATGCCATCATAGTTTCTAGACATACCAAACCATATAAAATCATCACAAAAATAAGCATAAATTGACTCGCTTTATACTCACCGACCGAAACCAGTTTCATTCCATAAAAAAGAAGAAGGCATTGTCCAAAAAACATGAATGGTTTGGTAGCCCCGAACACGGATCCCAAAATGAGAAATTTCTGGCTCGCCGTGTCCATCACATCCACTTGTCTGGTTCTCATGCTGTGCAGAAAATATTGCTCTAATCCTTGAATTTTAATAGTTTTTATTCCAGCAAAAATATCCTGAAGCAGATTGTTAAGTCGGTTGTCTTTCTCATCGTATTTCTCTTCCCATTTAACACACAAATGTTTATACCAGAACGATACAGCATAAAACACAGGAAAGAGGGATATGACAGCCAAAGAGAGCTTCCACCCCATAATAATACACCATATGGCGGTTCCCAGGCTGGTCACCAAAACTGATATGACTCCACTAAACTGCGAAGCAACCAGTCTAGCATTTTCGAGATCGTTCATAAGAAATGTTTCCAAAGAAGTTCTGTGCTGCTCTGATTCAGTGGAAACAGAGACCCATTTCATGCCGTGTAGTAGAACGCCGTCAAATACTTTTCTGCGTAGGTGCTTCACCCACTGTTCAGAGGCAACATCCAGGAAGACCTTTCCAAAGGTGCAAATGCCTTCTGCCAATACAATGCATGAAAGAGATATTATCCATGTTGTCTTTTCAGAGGTAGAGCTCCCAGGGAGAATGAGAGACATTAGATGAGAAATGGCATATGAAAACGCCGGATTGAACGAGGCGGCTAACACTGCACTGGTCAGCCCCGCAAAGAATAGGGGCTTGTTAGGCATGAGCTTCAAAATTTTTATGTAGCTTGAGGTGTTCTTCTTCAGCTTGCTGCCTTCTGTTGGTGCAGCAGACACTTGTGCAAGCTGCTTCTCGGCATCTGCATTTACATCATATGGTGCTGATAGATGCTCTTTTACCGGTGTTTGCAACTCTGAATTCGATATATCTATATTCTGGATCATCGATGAGAACTTTCCAGACTTATTCTTG
The DNA here is from genome assembly GCA_030556875.1 of Zygoascus biomembranicola. Lineage (NCBI taxonomy): Eukaryota > Fungi > Ascomycota > Dipodascomycetes > Dipodascales > Trichomonascaceae > Zygoascus > Zygoascus biomembranicola. The sequence goes on from JAKTUV010000001.1 coordinate 1,093,285, forward strand.
TTTATTTCCCAGAATGGTCCGTGCTCCACTATTTCACCGTGATCGAGCACATTGATGTAATCGGTGGCCTCCAATTCTGTCAAGTCATGAGTAATGACAACCACAGTTTTCCTCTTGCTTAGTTTTCTCAGTGACTTCATCACAAGTTTTTTTGTGTCCTCGTCTAGTGCACTGGTAGGTTCATCAAAGATAAGGATCTGTGCCTTTGACAGAATTGTTCTTGCGAGTGAGATTCGTTGCTTCTGTCCGCCACTTAAATCCACACCAGATCGGCCAATACGGGTGTCTTGAGTTCTCTTTCCCGTTTCAACGATATTACTAACGCCTGACATCTCCAATATGCTGTCAAGCTCATGCTGGCCAACATTACGATCTTTAGCACCAAGTAACACGTTTTCTGCCAAGCCCATATCAAACATAAATGAGCTCTGGTCCATGACAGCAATGTTCTCATGCAGCCATTTTATACTCAGTTTTTCAATTGAGTATTCATCGATAGAGATCTTTCCGGACGTAATACTGTAAAATTTCAACAGAAGTCCCATAAGCGTGGATTTACCTGAGCCAGAGGGACCCACCACAAAGTTCATCCTGCCTGAGCAAAAAATCATAGAGCAGTCTTTCAATACCATAGAACCTGATCCAGAAGGATATTTGAAATTAACGTTTGAAAATGAAACCCACCCGCTTGATGGGGCAGGGTACAAGCCAATAAGATTCTTTATCTTGGCCATCTGTGCAGATTTTCCATCTATCTCCTCGTCTAACTTCTTGACGGCAGCCATTCCTCGAGCTAAATAAAGTAATTGGCTTGAAAGAGAGCTAATGTTAGCAGTTGATATCAGGCAGCACCAAAAAACCTTGACAATGTCACCTGCCGCGGCCCTATTGTGTTCAACGAGATAAACTCCGTATGTCAGTCCTCCCACGAACATTCCCATGGCAGCCACATTTGACAGAGAATCCTGCAAATGAAGGGTAGTATATATTTTCTTCGTGAGCTCATACAGTAGCTGAAGTGAATGCTCTAGTTTGTCTGCCTGTTTTCTTTCGCCTTGGAATAGCTTGACAGTTCGGAGTTCCTGCATAGACCAGTGAATAACGTCTGATGAAGTAGTGAAATACTGCTTATTCAGTACAAGAAATCGGCTCATAAACACCGAGCAGACATGGCCAAGAAGGAAGACGACTGGAAGTTCAGAAAGCGTCACTAGTGTAAGCACCGGTGCACTTATGAAAGCAAGAATTAGGCAAGAGACAATGGTTGCAAAGCATTGGGTTAACAGAGCCAAGCTTAGCGATGTTGCAGAAATTAAATCCTCAGAGCATCTAATAGCAGAAGAAAGTGCGCCTAGCAACTCCTTTCGTTGGTCGAGCTCGGCAAAGCTCAGGTTGACAAAGGAACGAACATACAGAGCCAATGCCCGTTGCCCCTGGATTTCACCGAACCTTGACATGCAGATATAGACTACAGAGTTCAAGATCCAGTTTTCAATTCCCAGACCCAGATATCCGAGAGCATAAAGCTTTACATCGGTCATAAACTGTCCTACTGTCAGCTGGGCAGTAAGGAATTTGTCCAATTTGTTGAAAATTCCGCTCATCAACAGAGCGGTTATAATAGTATTCAGCGACAATAGCGCAGATAAAAATATCCCAGGAATAAGGTATTTCAAATCCGATTTGGTGGTGAACCGGAAAAGGCTGCTACTGCTGCTACTGCTTTCAGCGTGTTTTTGCATTGCAGAAACAAATAAGACTGCGTCTACAATCCTCAAATATGCAGGAATTCATGATATTAGTGATGCTTATTGATATATAAGGTGTTACAGTGATGTTCTGGCGGCACCAAGCGCCTGGCCGCATTTTGTAATTTCACCATTGTTGAAGCTTGAAGAGGATAGCGGGATAAGCGCAGATAGAAGCTTTCCCAGATAATCCACAAAACGAGAAGCAGAAGATAACACAGCTGAAAAAAGACCATCAATAAATATCTAAAATACAGTATTTCATGAATTAGTGTAATTCTGGTTTCGGTGGAAATGCAGAAGAGGGTCATCTTCTCCTGAGCAACAAAGCTATTCTATCCGCCGCAGAATGTGGGGCATCTCCGCAGGACCATCGTCCTCATTGCGACATGCGAACAGCGATTTGGCAGAAATTAGATGTGTTCATCTGGACAAAAGCGGGACAAAAGCGGGCAATAGCTGGTGAGTTAATTCGATTCAAATACACCATGGCTTCTGTTCAAGAGAAGATAGAAAGATATGCTTCGCAAGGTTTGTGCTCCGTAAGGTTTGTGCTCCCTTGAGGTTTATGCAGTGCCATACCAGTTCTACGAGCTGACATTCTGTAGCACCCCAAGTACAGGGAAACAGCAGCGCCTATGGTATTTCCTTTCGGGCTGGTTCTGGTGGATTCTCATGGTTTTATATTCTGATACGGCCTTCATGCCCAGGCTCAGCCTATACAAATATATTGCTGTTTCACCACCGATACGGACAATGTGCGGCTCGATGCTTTTCACATGCACCCTCCGCTATCCAGTGATTTCGCCAGTGATTTAGATTTAGCCTTCTACCTCACAGTTCTTATCCCTTGATATAGTACAAATATCTAAGAATGACAGAAATATTCCCTGGTTTTGCTATCGATTTTTCTCAGAAAAGCCTGCTTTGTGAGTATAAGCTCTGCCGACTGTAGCCCGATGATCCGATCGGCTTTTGCTAACTGTGTAGTGTCGGCCGCTTCGGTGCTGTTCAATCCCACCTTCTGGAATATTGTCGCTAGATTAGGTATGTGTTAGAATAGATTTTGATCTGTAGCTTGTCTGAGTCCTAACCGGTATAGAATATAATCAGCACACCTTGACTAAGGTGTTCGGGGGAGCCAGGAACGGGTGTTACGCGCTGGCTGCCACTATATTCTCGCTCGGAATTTTCCGAGACATTTTGTATGAAGCTGCCTTGAAGCATCAGCCTACCTCGGAATTGTTGACGGGCTCTGCTGTCAAAGCAATTGCTGTGGCTTTGTTTGCTGTTGGCAATGTTCTGGTTCTGAGCTCCATGTGGGCTCTTGGAATCACGGGAACTTACCTTGGGGACTATTTTGGCATTCTCATGGATCACCGTGTCACTGGATTTCCCTTCAATGTCACTGATAACCCCATGTACCATGGCAGTACTTTGAGTTTTCTGGCTACCGCTCTGTGGTTCGGAAAGCCTGCTGGTATTGTCCTTACTGTTATCGTCTACCTCACCTACGCAGTAGCCCTGAAGTTCGAAGAGTGAGTATATTTCTATCTGTTGAGAATTATGAGATTTTTTGTTTCGGGAAATGCTAACCACCCAACCTTTTAGGCCTTTCACTGGTGAAATATATGCTAAGCGAGACAGAGAGCAGTCTAAAAAGTCCAAATAAAGCGGTTTTGAAAATCTAACTGCAAACAAGATAAAGATGATAGTAATATATTACTCATTTAGAAAGCTAGGAATATTCCTTGTTGAATGCTCGACCAATAACCATTCGTCTGATTTCGCTGGTTCCTGCGCCAATCTCATATAGCTTGGCATCTCGCAGCAGCCGGCCAGGAACTGTTTCGTTGACGTATCCCATACCGCCCAAACATTGAATTGCGTCCAGGCATACCTCTGTGGCTCGCTCGGCCGCATACAGAATGACTCCAGCGCAGTCCTTGGTGTCTTTGATACCAGCATCGGCTTCACGAGCAGTCTGGTACAAATAGGCCTGGGAGGCCCGGTATTTGGTGTACATATCAGCGACTTTCCCTTGTAGCAATTGATTGTAAGCAATTGGCTGTCCAAACTGCTTTCTCTGGTGAATGTATGGCAGAGTCTCGTCGAGCGCAGCTCGCATTAATCCAACAGGGCCCGCGGAGAGAACCAACCTCTCATAATCCAGCCCACTCATGAGCACGTACACACCCCTATTAAGTTCTCCGAGGATGTTCTCCTCGGGAACAAATACGTCTTCGAATACCAGTTCACCAGTGTTGGATCCTCGCATTCCCAGTTTGTCAAGCTTTCGGGTGCATGAAAAGCCCTTCATGCCCTTCTCAACAAGGAATGCAGTGATTCCCTTCGATCCAGCACTGGGTTCAGTTTTAGCATATACCACTACCACATCGGCATCTGGGCCATTGGTGATCCACATCTTGGTACCATTGAGAGTGTATCCACTACCATCGGAAGTTGGAACGGCATTTGTCTTCATGCTGACAACGTCAGATCCCGATCCGGCTTCAGACATGGCCAATGCTCCAATAAATTCCCCAGCAACTAGTTTGGTAAGGAATTTTTCACCCTGCTCCTTGGTGGAGTGAAGGGAAAGCTGGTTTACGCACAGCTGCGAATGAGCTGAATACGACAGCGCAATTGAACCTGGAGATCAGTATTAATCCAAACCTAACAGGATTTCATCCTCCAAAATAATAAGTGTATACCCACCGCTATGTCTGGAAAGCTCTTCCATTACCACACTATGAGCATAATAACCCAGGCCAAGTCCCCCGTAATCAGGACTGGCGGTGATGCCCAGCAGGCCAGCAGCACCAAGCTTAGGCCAGAGGTCGTTTGGAAATGCATTGTCGGTATCTGTTTTGGCAGCTACTTCGGGGGTTATTTCTCGCCTACAGAATTCAGCCGTGGCTTGACGCAACTCCTCGACTTCTTCGTCCGATGTCGAAACATAGGAGCGGGCCAGGGCTGGGGCTCGCCGCATAGCCGGACGGAGGCCCCTAGTTGCAATACGATTGAGAGTGAAAAGCATGCTGGAAAGACCGCCCCATGTGGAATTATGGCTTTTAAGTACTTTTCATTGTGCCATGTTCCGAGCTTGTGCCGCTACTGTTAGCTGAGGCGGGGATTCTCCGTGAGTGGGCAAGGGACTACCCCACATGGAGTGTGGGGTCACCATCCATATCGGGCTCCAAGCTATATAAATTAAATGCCTGGGGGCCGGGACTTGATATTTCGAAAGTGCAACAAACAACTAGGATGAGATTTCTACAAAGAGCACCTCGGGCTTTGTATTTACGTTACCAGCTGCAGCGGCAGCCTGTTGCGATGATGAAGATGGCTTGTGGCTATTCTACGTTTCCTCCCCAGAACCTGGTCCAGCAGCTCAATGTTCTGCAGACCAAGGTGGATTCCTCTTCTCCCGGTTACAAGGACAACCAGAAAGATATGGAAACCGTCATGGGCGAGTTTCAGAAGCTGCAGGATCACGTTGTCAACGGGATTCCCGAGAAGATCAGGTCTAAGCATCTGGGTCGGAACAAGCTGCTGCCTCGTGACCGTATCGCAGCCCTGGTCGATCCGGGAACTTCTTTTATGGAATTCTCCTCTTTTGCTGGACACAGCATGTACGGCAAGGACGATATACGCTCAGGCGGTATTATCACCGGCATTGGCATTGTGTCGGGCACCAAGTGCGTGGTGGTAGCTAACGACTCGACGGTTAAGGGCGGCACATACTACCCGATAACCGTGCGCAAGCATCTCCGAGCACAAGAAATTGCCCGAGAGAACAAGCTTCCCTGCCTATATCTGGTTGATTCCGGTGGAGCTAATCTTCCTCACCAGGCTGATGTGTTCCCTGCACATAATCATTTTGGTCGAATCTTCTTCCAGCAGAGTCGAATGTCGTCGGAAGGGATTCCCCAGTTGGCCCTGGTTATGGGACCCTGTACGGCTGGTGGAGCCTACGTCCCTGCTATGAGCGATGAATCTATAATTGTCAAGGGGGGTGGCCATATCTTCTTGGCAGGGCCTCCTCTCGTCAAGGCTGCTACTGGTGAAGTGATAAGTGCAGAAGAGCTGGGTGGTGGTGAACTGCACTCCAAGGTTTCGGGTGTCACTGACTATCTCGTGCAGAGCGAAGAGGAAGGCATTGCTCAGCTCAGAGAGTGCGTTTCACATCTTAATATCCCCGGAAGATTGCCTGCTCCGAAGGAAGAGGAGTTGGAGGAGCCAATTTATGATCCAGAAGAGCTGCTGGGCATTGTCAGTACCAACCTGCGAAAGGCATTTGATGCCCGAGAAATTATTGCTCGTATTGTTGACGGATCTCGATTCTCTGAGTTCAAAAAGGAATATGGTACTTCTTTAGTGACCGGCTGGGCCAAAATCTGGGGCCATCCTGTTGGCATTCTTGCCAACAATGGACCACTTTTCAGCGAGTCGGCCCTCAAAGGTGCACATTTTATTGAGCTTTGCAAGCAGAGAGACACCCCTTTAGTATTTTTACAAAATATCACTGGTTTCATGGTTGGATCTGATGCTGAAAAAGGCGGTATTGCCAAAAATGGTGCCAAACTCGTGAATGCCGTGGTTGGCTCCGGTGTGGAAAGATACACAGTGGTTATTGGTGGCTCATACGGTGCTGGAAACTATGGCATGTGCGGTAGAGCATATGAGCCTCGATTCCTGTGGTCCTGGCCCAATTCTCGCACTGCAGTGATGGGACCTGAGCAGTTAGCTTCGGTGATGGAGACAGTATCGTCAAAGCCAGGAGCTGGAGAAGATTTACGGACTCGAATAGAGGCCGAATCATTGGCTCTCTATGGTAGTGCTAGGTTATGGGATGATGGTATTATTAGGCCCCAGGATACCAGGGCTCATCTTGGCCATGCTTTGGAGGTTCGAAAGCAAGCCCGGGACCTAGCCGAAGCTCAGGACCGACAGCCCAAGACCGGATTCGGAGTATGGCGAATGTAGAAAATTACAAGAAGCAGTACAGCTAGTTGATGTGGAGCGTACAATCAGGAGAGAGGTGGAGTGTATATTCTCCACCGGCAACAATTGAGTCATTCCTATTGTATTTCTCTGTCATACTTATTTTGTCTCGTTAAATAATCGCTTATGCCCCACTCAATGGCACCCTAATAAAAAAATAAATGCATTACATGATTGTGCAAGGTTTCTTGCTCTTCTTGGGTTTCGACTGCTTCTCAGGGGCAGCAGCATTGGATCTACCCAGGCGCAAGTGCCGAGAGCTTTTCTTGCTAACAAGGTTTGGAATACTCTGGCGTGCAGTTAGTCCATGGCTCCCACTCTCATTGGAGTGGCTCCTCTTTGCGCTCATGGCCTGATACTTCTCATCGATGCTGCTATTGAGGGAATGCCCGCCCAATGAGGTGCCCAGAGCAGAATCTCGACGCATAATTTGACGAACAAGGTCCACAAATACTTCGTCGACATTCGATCTGTACTTGGCAGATGTTTCATAGAAGGGGACTTTCCCCCAAGAGTTTGCAATTTGTATTCCTTCCTCCGGCGATATGACTCGCTCCTCCTCAAGATCGCATTTGTTGCCAACCAGCACAATTGGTATATGAGGGTTGTTGTTAATGCGTATGACCTGTTCTCTGAGATCCATAAGATCTTTGAGAGAGTTCTTGTTGGTCACACTGTAGACTAGTATGAATCCTTCTCCGTTTTTCATATACAATTCACGCATCGCAGTGAACTGCTCGACGCCAGCAGTATCGAGAATCTCCAACGTACAAGACCGTCCATCTACACTGGTAGGTTTCCGATAGGAATCCTCTATCGTAGGATCGTATGACTCGATATAAACTCCCTGCACATATTGAACTATCGACAGTTAGCCAAAACTTGTGGTCATCACCATTGAAGTAGAACTTACCAGTCAAAGCCGACTTTCCAACACCTCCTGATCCAAGGACAACAATTTTGTATTCTAAGGTTAGTATGGGTAATTCACTGCCGATGCCATATCATATACGAACCTCTCATGTTGTGAATATCTGTGTATGTATGTTTATTAGGTGACTTTGGTAAAAAATTTGAGGTTTATCAAAAGGGTCACCACCTATGCCGCGTGTTTGATACGCTAGCAGCTGGTTTGCAGAAAATGTATAAACCGAAAACTATTAGCTGGGGTCGAGTAGATAAAGGCAAAATATGCAAGACTTTGGCCTAAACAGAATATCGCTTCCCGTCCTGTACGTTTTGTTTCCAGTTATATAGAAGAAAGAAGTTTTGTAGGTCGAGGAGATGGATCGATGTTTACATTAGAAAAAGCAACTAAGTCGGGTCCACCCACCTGGCTCAACGCGTCTGTAGTGGGAATCTCTTCGCCGAGCCCCACCAGGCAAGGCTGCAGCAGTTGGAGATAAACCGACTGCCTCCCCGATCTGAGAGGGATCGATCGGCGACGGGGCATCAAGGGAGACAGCAAAGGGGGGTTCTAGGCGCGCCGGTCGCATGGCCGCCGTTGAGAGAACAGCAATGCAGGGTACTGCCGAGGTGGAAAATTTAAGGAGGGCTGCAGAGCATGCCTCTAATCCTCCCCTCGTGCCGATGTCGCTTGATACTACCGAACGGTTCAGATTTACTGATGCGGTCGTACGATTTTCTTTATATAACATAACGACTTAAGACATCGACTGTTAGTTCTACATGCTTTATCATATTTCTAATTGGTTCCTTGGTTGAGCCGTTTGGTTACTTGAGTTGAACTTTGTGTCCACAAAAAAGGCACTCGATGCCTCAATGTGTTAGACATGAGTTTTCAGCCAGCCCGAAAAATAGATATACATAGGAGTTACTAAAAAGACCTTTGTAATGCAGAGAAGTATATAAATCGATCATGGGCTTCACATCGAACTATACAAGCCCATACTAGTTGGTGTATCAGTCAATCTTACCAATCGTAGATAGAGCGGTGATAGACTAAAATAGACCTAATTCTGGACGGGCATCGTGGGCCTGAGCTTGCTAGATCTACATCCAAACCGCACAAGGTTTGCCGCAATGGTAATGCGATCGTAAATGATATTCGACGGGATGTGTCGCTACGCATAGTTTCGCTCATCAGTTACATTAATCCATACAATAATAACCTACCTAGCTTATTGAACCAGGGCTCGCAACCCCCCGACAAAATAAGTTACAACAACACACACAACAACAGCAAAAATACTAAAGCAACAAGAATAAAACAGAAAAATCCTGCACTACCGCAGATCCATAATAATACAATTTGTGACAACCACACACCACTACTCCCTTTGAAAGTTTAGGAGTTGCTAGAATGGTGTCCAGCTTGGATCGCTTGAGACAAGGTCTTCTTTCGGCCAGTAGTGGCCGTCCTAGCTCGCACCCGCGCTTTTTCGGCAAGAGAAGAATCCACAGCGGATATCTGCTCTTTAAGCTGACTGTCGACATTAGGATCAGCATCTGATAACAAACGCACGGTAGCATCATCATCACCAATAACGATATCAGAGTTGATCGTAACACCAGCCCGCTTACCAGCAGGTTGAGGGATGACATTTTCATTGGAATCTACCTTCCATTCTGCTGGTCGAACAGCAGAAGCACAACTTTCACAGTGTTCGACAAAGTGTTTAGGAGAGGTAAACATTTTCTGACACACTCGGCACCAGCCACTGTCCGACTGCTTAAACTGCACAAAGTGCACCAGTCGCAAGTGTCGCTTCAAAACGTCCAGTCGGTTGAAGGCACCGCCGTTTCTATGGCAGGTAGGGTCACTTCGCCAATAGGGGCAGTGGAAGGTGGGCTTTTCGTGAGATCGAATATGTCGGCGCTGGTCAGACAGTCTGGCAAAAGACCACTCGCACCCCTCATAAGAGCAGTGGTAGGGTCGCTCCGCAGTTGACACCGGGGTCGACACAGACTTCTTTCTCTTTTTACTCTTGGGTTCACCAGAGTCGCTAGAGCCATCGGTAGGGGCAGCCAACGGAGGGTGGGGAGTTGGCCCCTGTCCTTCAAAGTTCTGGTAGTTGTTTTCACCAGCACCACCGGGATATTGTTGATTGGGGTAGTAGTAAGGTCTGCCAGCAGAAGCATAATTATAATTGCCCTGCTGCCCCTGCAATGGCTGTCCGCCTTGAGGCTGCTGCTGCTGCTGGTAGTTGCCATTCTGGTAATAGTAGTTGTTGTTGGAGTATCCACCATAGTATGCACCATACTGGGCAGGCGGAGGGTACCCTCCATATTGACCACCCTGCGCCGGTGGAACATTAGTACCGTCACCTTCCACCTTCTCTCCAGTCACCTCCGGGTCGGTAGCTTCCCCGTCTTTTCCAGGTTTTCCGGGTGCGCCGCCCTGTGCGTGCGGCGGAGGAGGATAGGCTCCGTAAGGCTGTTGTTGTTGCTGAGGATAGCCGGAGAAACCATAACCGTAAGGCGGGAAAGGCCGTCCTCCAGCGTTAGGAGCCTGATCTAGTCCCCTGGCGAATCGTTCTTCGCTGGCCACCTGATTGGATGCCGACAGCAGGTTGGCGATGGATGGACGCCGCTGCGCCGTATCGTCCTTAACACCAGCCTTATCGACACCAGTGGCAGGGCCTCCCGCGATTCTGGATTCTCCATCGGATCCATTTACGTGTCCTTTGTCACCTCGCGAAATACCATCGTTGGCTTCGGTGGTTCCTTTATCTGTAAGACTGTCATCGATATTGGACTCGGGCTCGTGGCTCACGAGCTTGCTGTTATTGTCACTCATGGTTTTTTTATCTTGCAAGGCAGGTAAAAAGTATCGTCAATCAGGACCTGGATTTTATTGCCAGTCTTTCTAACAGCAATAATTGATCAGATTCCTCGCAGTTTATTTGCGTTCTGAACCTGGGTTTTGTTTGAAAATATGGTATCTTTCCACGTTTGTCGTCTAACCGGGAAAAAAGTCTTTGTTTGTGGCTTAACGCGCCAGGGATGGATTAAATTCACTCGTAAAGTTCCACTTCAACAGCAGCAGTCGATGATAGCGATATTCTCACGGTCTCCAGATGGTTCTTAGGTATTCTAACACTGAGCTATCTACCGGGTGCCGCAAAGTTGCATGAAGTTCTGCCACTGCAAATGCGGCGGTTGGCGTCACCTTTATGAGAAATATAAGCGTGACTGTGGCGAGGGGCTGGCGGTACCAGAGTTACTCATGGCCAGCCTTCCATATCCTAATCTCCGAAAACCATAATAAGCAGGATGAAATATGGCCCGAGCGAGCAAAGTACCCGGAGAGCCAAAAAAATTTATTAGCAACCGTAGCAATGATTGGTACCAAGGTGAAACTTGGCTTATACAGGTGCTCTCATCTCTGGAGATGATCGATTTTCCCGGCCTAAGCCGCAGTTCATCACTCCAAACCAAGCTGGCTGGACAACAAACTCCGCCGCGGGGCGGGCGGTGTGAGAGGCAGGGCTGTCGTCAAAATGCTCTGTATTGTAGGGCTCGCTGATGGAGTTTTGAACTAACTTACATACCTCTAAATACATTTTTACTTGCTCTCCTTCGGCCATCGTATCTTTGAGAAGATCGTCCCTTGTCGACCTTGTCACCTGTTGAATCATCCGGTCGGGATCTGGTTCTCTTGGGCTTTGGCGCAGGTACATACGACATTTCTGAATCTCCAGTGGCTTTCGTTTTGATCTGGCCAACATGCGATCTAGGCTGATCTCTGTCGTGTGATCGTACTTGGGCTCCAAAAGTAGTATCAGAAGAGCTCTTGATGTTCGCAACTGGGCGCATTTCCTGGCGGGCTGGTTTGTGGGCAACTGTCTTTCTCTCACGTCTCTTATTGTGCCGTTTATCCTGAGAAGGTTCAGATTCCGAAGCATCGCTGTCATCTGAGAGGCTCTCTTTTTCTGCTGCAGTGAGTCCTTTCTTACCGGTAGATCTCTGTGGCAGTTCACTCCTTGGCTTGGCTGTTGGATGCAAGAGCCGATATTCGTATGAATTCTCATCGATCTCGAATTCAGGGTCTTCGAACATCTGAGAAAATCGACTATCAATAACTTGGCCGTCTTCGGTGGTCTGATCGGCTGTCGAGGAGCTAGCTGCAATCTCTGCCGCGAATGTCTTATTAACTTTGACTTTGCTGAAGTTGTTGTTGCTTCTGATTCGAGATTCTCGCTCTTTGTCAATGCGTTTCTTGATCTCTCTTTCTCGGTGCTCTCTATATTCATAGGGATTAGAAATAAGTTTAGCCTGCTCATATAGCCGCATATCAATAAAATAACCATGCATATAACTTTTGACAACGGCACTGCCAATAAGGTGATCCAGATTCAAAGACTTCAGTTCCTTTCGGGTAACGAACCGATAATTCTCGTAAACAGACGGCGTATTGTTCTCTTCCATTTCTTCTGTGAGATTCTCCAAGAAGGAGCACCATTTTGGTGCTGGACCAATGGAAGGAACATAATATGTATGCATCGGCTGTCCTTCGTTAGCAAAGAAGAAAAGACCAGATCCAGGTACATGTGCAATATCATTGATATCCACTGTAGGCTCCATTGAAGTATATGCAGAGCCTGTCTGAGGATCCCATATCTTGGCAATTCGTTTATCTGCAGTAAGAATTTTAGGCTTGGAAAGAGCATCATCCAAGTACATTATCTTCTTGATTTCAAAGCCATATCCTTGGTCTTTAACCATAGTCGGTTGAGAAGATCGTAGATCAAAGAGCATAACTTGCCCCTCTGAATTTCCGAGTGCAAAATCCATACCGTTGCCTCGAAATGCCATGGAAGTAATCGCACTCTTGTCTCCTGCCATACTAAGCTGGCCAACCCTAAGTCGACTTCTAGGATCCCAAAACTCAACAACGCCACTGTCCGTACCAAATCCTAATAATCCATGCGCAGGATTTACCTCTAGGCAGTTGATACCATCATGTCCTGCAACAAACGGTGCAAGAAACCGGCCTTGGTCTAGGTTTAGTCGGTATACCTCATTCCCTGAGGCTCCCACGTATAAATCACAGTTGTTTCTATTGTAAGCCAGTGCACGACCGAATTTTGGTATTCGAGAGCGAGAATGAATACCTCCTTGAGCATGAAACTCTATTGATCTATCATTCTGCAGGTGAACTGACTTAGTCCAATCATCAGAAATTATACAGAAATCAACGTTCTCTGAATCAGTGTGTCGATCGAATTTCAATGAGAGCTGTTCAAAATCGTAAACATGAATCTGAGGCTTGTATGTTCCAGTTGCCATGCAATACTGGCCATCTCTAGTAATTTTTATTTTGTTTGACGCTTCTTCGAATTCAAAATCCTGAACGAGCTCTACCCTGTTGGCATAGTCTGAGTCGTTCTTCAGCGATCGCCTTCTTTTTTTGGCTAACCAGTCGGGCAACGACCTGGATGCATTCGAGCCTGAAATCTGATATACAGGTACATTCGCACCTGGTGTCGATTTAAGAACCATGGTTACGTTTCAATCGATGTCAGTCTAGGAATGTCAAAATCTACCGATAAATATTTTTTTTTCTGGTTCCCAGTTCGCGCGGCTTTAAACTCTGCCGAAAAAACTGGTCTTGAGAAAGCGTAAACGAACCACAATCACAGATATATATATACCATCTGTTCGAAGCTCATAATATATTTATTTTCCTACCAACAATCCTACTATCAGGACCAATATGAATCTTCTACGCCGCCCGTCTGAGGAGTAAAACTTGTAGTCGCTTGATGTATTGTGTGCGTTATAGTAGCTCTTCAATTTGGAGCTGCGTTGACGTATCTCTCTTATACCTCCAACACGCAAAATCATGAGCCATGTACTAACTCTTTAGTTCCCCGTATATTAGGCACAATTAATTTAACTCCACATGTCACACACACAGTACTGTGCTTCTTATGCATACATATATAATCGTTCATAGCTGGAGAATTGATCGCCGTCTCATGATTATATGACTTGTCTCTGGATTGAATATATTCTGGGGCTGCAGCAGTAATATCTCTGCGCCAAGTTTTTCAGTGGAAAAGTAAAAAGTTGATAAAATAAACAATATTTTATATATTTGGGTGTATAACTTTACAAATTGTTATTATTTATTTCGAATTTGATTTTCTTCAAGAAAAGTTACTAATTTTAGAACAAATATATTCAAACCTCCCAAATGTTACTCAATTTTGCAACTTTCAAAACATATATATGAAAATTTTCAATAACAAACTTGGGTTTTTATGATAATTTTGAAGTTTTTGCGCCACAAGTTTTTGAGACTGTTACCTAAATTTGAGTGAAAACTAGAGCAAACACAAATACTGACTGTAGCTTAGCTGCTGGGTCTATTATACTAGTGCTGCTGCCTCTATCATGCCGGAACTTGGACTACCCAGTCAGTTGGATCTAGACAATATTTTGATAGGTGCCTATCGCACCTACTAATTCAGCAGTCCAATATGTCAGTCGTGTAAACGGTGCTGCCATTGTAGTTGTTTTCTCCACACCAGGTCGGTCTAGCAGCTAAGACATGGATGGTTCCTTACTCTACTTGGTCGAAACTGTGCAAAACAATTACAATTTCTAATTTGAATCTATCTCTATATGTTGTTAACTAATCTAAGCCTCTGTGGCCAAGCTGGTATCGCTATTAGTTTTGGGCTCCATTTCCTCTTTGTTATCGTACCCCGTATCTGGCTGGCTATGATGGCCATCGATGAAAACAACATCTGTAGGCTTTTCCTTTCCTGCCATCTTTCTAAACAGATGAAGAAGTGGTTCTCTACTTTCCCACAATGGATAGAAAGTGATATAGAAGAAAGCAAGAAAGGTCCAAATAAAAATCACGACAATCCATCCTCTGAAAAAGGGCTTGGACATGATATAATTTTGACCGTACATCGGAAAAGGTAAGATAAAAGTCAGCCCGATAAAGATAAATGGTACCAAGGCTATAGCCCATTTGAGAGCAGTATGTAATTGTCTCTGAGTATCAGCATCGATCTCCGCAAACTTCTGCTCTGAAACTGTAGCATCATCACCAATTCTGAACTTAGATTGTAAATCGTCAAGGGTGTTGTGACCTGGCCAAATAAGAGAGATAATGACACAGTAGATAAGAGTCGAAAAGAATGTGACAAAATTGGCAATAATAGTGGAGTCAACAAGGCCAAGGTTATCTTTATTTATTTCACCGTAGAAATGATAGCAGGCTCCGAGCCAGCAGGCCATGCCAGTAAGGGAGCCCAAAGGCATACCGACATAGAAGCACCACTTACTCATTCTCTTCCAGAAAAGTGTCAGAATAATTCCTACCGGTGCTGAGCCTAAGATGATACCGATAAATGTCAAAATCCATGAAATGGTAATACCGATATAGTTGAACATGATGGTCATGCCTCCGGTGAACAGTGCGAATGCTACCACACATACATGAGAGACGGTAACAAGCTGTTTACCGGTAGCTTCAGGTTTGATGTATGTTCTAAACACATCGTAAGTCACCACAGAAGAGAAGGAAACTAGCTCAGCAGAAAGAGCAGAAGTACAAGACATAAACAAGATAAGTAAGCCAGCGGCCGCCCCACTTTTACCCATAATAGCATACAAACCATACAACATCGGCATTCCCATATTGATCTCATCGGCGGATATTTTGTCAGGATAGGTCGCTGAGACAGGGTTGTCGGTCAATGCTAGGGCGGAGAGAGCAGAAGCTGTTCCTAGAGCCCAAGGAATAATAAACCAGCACAGCGAGCCAATGACATAACCTGAGACTGTCGATAGGGGTCTAGCAGCAATCGCCTTTTGTCCATAAGATGGATCTGCAAATACTGAGGCAAATCCACTCATAATTTGACTCCATGCTGCCATGACAGCTGTTTTGTTCTTGAAAGTTAAGTAGCTACCTTCAAAACCAGCGGATGGATACTCTTTGCCATGTGCCGCAAGCAGATCCCACATTTTATCAGGGGAGCCAATATGCTCCGAAGTAGCATAGGCAACGAAAAGAGCAACAATTACTACAACATATATGACAACAGTATGCGTCCAGTCACTAAGAAAAGTACTCTTCAAACCTCCAAGTGTGGTGTAAACTGCGACGCTAACAGGGAACAGCAACGCAGCGGCAACAACATGTATCTAGATTTGTTAGAAAATTGGGTAAAATAGTATTAAACTTTTCAAAAAATGTTCTTACGTTGGCAATATGTGCGAATGCTTGAGAAGCACCCAGCAGCAGCATACTTGCAATAATCACATTGGTCTGTAGGGTTAGTATCCAGTCTCACATTATGAAAAGGATTCATACTTACACCACAAGAATAGAAAACATAGACACAGTGTGCAGCTCTACCGAACCGAGCTCTAACTACTTCAACAATTGTGTGAGCACCAGTGGCCTTTCTCTTGATCTGCAGGGCAACCATTGTGAATAGCATCGAGTGTGAGATGCCACAAATTCCGTACCAGTAGCCGCCACAAACTCCATATTTATAAGCATACACAGAAGATGATAGTAGAGTACCAGGCCAGCACCATGATGATACCACTGCGGAGGAGATCAGACCTGATTTTATCGATCTAGAGGCTGTGGAGAAATGCTCGGAGTTCTGAGCCTCACCCATATATTTGCTTAGGACCCTAGTTACCAATATCATCACTAAAGCGAAAGCGGCGCCCAGTCCGACGACAAAGCCATAACCATAGCCAGCACTGAGAACTACCATAGTGTGTTGATTTAATTTAGAAAAATTTGGGATAAGATGTAGGAGATGTGTATTTTATATAAGAATAAAATACGTTATCTATGGTTATCTCAGATTGCCAAGCTTTATTATAGTCTGATAGTGCTATATACCAGTTGGACAAATGTCAGCCATCTGCCCCTGCTTTGGTTGCTTTTTCTACTACGATTATATGTCATATCAATCTGCTTTTGGAAAGAGCTGCACTCGTCATATCATATATCGGAAGTTGTTGCCGGCTTGCTATTGCCGTGAGATAATAAGCTCTGTCGGGTAGCATGCCGGATAACTTGCCGGATAACAAACCCTCCTCTTATCATCACCTACTTATTTGAGAAACCTAAAACTCTTAAATTTTGCGGTATCTACCTTATCATTAATTGCCTATGTCTGTCGTTTCGCTTGATATCAGTGAAAATAACCCGGTTACGGGAGAGACGGTGCTGTCTCAGTTAGATAAACTTGGGTTGTCTATTGCTGAAGACGAGCTCGACGACTTCACTAGAATCCTTGGTGCGGTGCACGAAAGTGCAACCCGGCTGGACACCATTGATGACTATACACCGCTTACCGATCTCGAGCGGTTTCCTCGCTTAAATGTCGAAAAAATAATGGGCACTGATCCACTTGGAGCCTGGGTCTACAAGTTCGACATTGTCGATGAGAACTCCGAGGGTCCATTGAGAGGAAAGACCATCTGTATCAAAGATAATATTGGTGTTGCTGGAATACCCCAGGTAAATGGTACAGATACTTGGGAGCCTTGGGTTCCGATAGCAGACGCAACCGTTGTTAGGAGGGTTCTCGAGGCAGGTGCTCATGCTAAGGGAACTGCCAATTGCGAACAATTGTGCTTATTTACAGGCAGCCATACCTCATGTCTTGGAAATGTTCATAATCCCTATGCTAATGGCTACACTACAGGTGGAAGCAGCTCTGGGTCTGCAGCATTGGTAGCTTCTGGGCAGGTAGACATGAGCATCGGCTGTGATCAAGGTGGCAGCATCAGAATTCCTTCTGCGCTTTGTGGTCTGGTAGGACTGAAACCTACATTCGGATTGGTCCCTTACACTGGAATTACTACTCATGAGTACACTTTTGATCATGTTGGTCCAATTACTCGTACTATTGAAAACAATGTCCTGCTGCTCGAAGCTATTGCTGGAGTCGACGGCATCGACGATAGACAGATGGGTGCACCACAGAAGCTCCATATAGCTTACAAACAGCCTAAAAGGCTTAAGCTTGGATTGCTTAAGGAGGCTTTCGAAGTACCTACTTTGGAACCTTCCATGAAAGCCAAAATTATGGATGCCGTGAAGGTCTGGGAAAGTTTGGGGTATGAGATCACAGAAGTGTCTATTCCCTTCCACACTAAAGGACCAGAGATTTGGACGATCATTGAAAGATTTTCTGGTCTTGAGGGCAGACTGGGAAAAGCAGGTGGTCGAAGAGTGTATATGATGAAGGAATACTATGCCAATGCAAAACTAGATCAGCATTTCTTCGACAGAGCTCCTCCAAATGTCAAAAATAGTATTATCAATGCGCTATATTTGGCGGAAAACTTTCCTACGCTATACTATAAAGCGACTAATCTGGTCAGAAAACTTTCGGATGCCTATGATGCGGCCCTGGATGAAGTTGATATTCTCATAACTCCTACAGTCCCGTTCCCTGCCCCGCGCCATGGACCAAGATCCGGACCGCCAATTGACCAAATCAAGAGCACCTTTGGGCTCAACACCAATACGTGCCCCTTCAATGCTACGGGGCATCCTGCAATGAGTCTCCCCATTGGTTGGCTACCTTCGACTGATGACGATCAGCTCAAGCTCCCCGCTGCTGTACAGCTTGTCGGAAAGCGATTTGATGAATCAGCATTGTACACAGCAGGCTACGCCTGGGAGCAGGCTTGTGATTGGAAAAGCAATTAACGATCAGGAAAATAACTGTAATCAAAGATGTATTCTATAGAAGAAAAAAAAAGAAATCCGATCTCGCTATCCATCGCCTGATTCGTATATCGTATCTGCCCAGCCCATGAGTCTCCCTCGGCTCCGAATAAAAGTAGACTGATTGCCATGACTCCTAGCTCTCATTATGTCGTATTTTATTCATCCCTGCCAAATACTACAGCGGGTAGCTGTTGCCGGTTCAAATCTATCTAGGGCGCTGGTGATAGGAGAGTGGTCCCGATGAGGAAAATGCGCCGACGGGCGGGTCCCGAGCTAGATAAGAGATACATAGTAATCGCATTCAACCCAAAAATTGGCGGCTAAACCGTTACTTCCTTTTATTGGTACAAGGCCGAATCAAACCTTCTTCATTACTAGTTATTGTATTGATAAAGATCTTTTAAAACTCTCGCATATATTATGTCTGCTACCACCACTATTGTAAGCACTCTCGCTACCAGCGGAGATCGGCTATCAGCTACTCTCCACGAATCCTGTCAATGGGGTGCAACGGACGACGGTGGAATGAACAGACTGGCTCTCAACGATGACGACAAGAAAGTGAGAGACTGGATCATTGCTGAAGCCAAAAAGCTTGGTTGCAAAATTATTGTTGACTCGGTGGGAAATATTTTTATGGTTAGACCCGGTCTGAACAATGATATTCCGCCAATTGGCATTGGCTCTCACCTGGACACTCAGCCGACCGGCGGCCGGTATGACGGTATTTTGGGAGTCCAGGCTGGCCTAGAAATCATGCGAACGCTACATGACAATGGGTATACGACTTATGCGCCTATTGCTACGATTGTGTGGACCAACGAGGAGGGGGCCCGTTTCCCCACTGCCATGCTTGCCAGTGGAGTATGGTCTGGAGCAATCTCTGAACAGGCCTGCTATGATCTGGAAGATGTGAACAGTCCTGGAGTTACCTTTCTGAGTGAACTCGAAAGGATCGGATACCGTGGTGAAGTCCGATCCTCCTATGAAAACATACCGTTATCTGCTCACTTTGAACTTCATATTGAACAGGGCCCTATTCTCGAAGAAGAAGAAATTAGGGTTGGCATTGTAGAAGGAGTGCAAGGTGTGAGGTGGTTTGAAGTCGAAGTCACTGGCAGAGAGCAGCATACTGGTACAACACCGATGAATAGAAGAAAGGATACTCTGGTCTGCTCTAGCATAATGATTCAGTGTGTTGAGGAAACCGCCAATGAGTTCAAAGGTTTGGGAAGTGTCGGAATAATCAATAGCTTTCCTCAAAGTATGAATACTATTCCTGGCAAAATTAGCTTCTCTATCGATATTCGGCATTCGAAGGAGGCTCTTCTGAGCGAGTTGCAAGTTGCTCTTTTTCAAAGACTGGAAGCAATTGCTGAAAAGAGAGGGTGCTCATTTTCTTATAAGGAGCTCTGGGGATGTCCTGTTGTAGATTTTGACAAAATCTGTGTTGGCTATCTGCGTGAATCGGCTGAGAAGGAGGGCCTTTCACACTTGGGCATGCAATCTGGCGCAGGTCATGATTCTTGTCATACTCAGGAGCGATGTCCCACCGCTATGCTCTTCATTCCTTGTAAAGGAGGCATTTCGCATAACCCTGCTGAGTTTTCTACTGCCGAGCAAATGGCTGACGGTGTCCAAGTACTTATTGGTGGTGTATTGCGATATGATAATTATCTCAGAGAACAGAATGAGAAATAGCGATATAAATAGTTTCCGAGTTAGATGGAACACTTTAAATAATTCTTAGCCATTAGCCTCCTATAGTCTCCTATATTTCCCTTTTTGGAGTAGCTTTTCCAAAGTAGCATAGCAGTAAGAAAGTTCTGAGCTGCTAACCCTGACAATAAGACACTTCTGAATATATTTACAGATCTTAGAAAATACGAAATAAATAAAAAAAATGCGCTAGAGATTTTCTTCTCCGTTACTTCTTTTTCATTGCGTGGGATGTTCGCTTTACTCTCACCAGGCAAGGGCGGTTTTTAGATCTATTCTCAGTGTATCCCTTCGATAGATAGAAAAATAGAAAATAAATGCCAAAACTAATGCAAAGAACAAATTGCAGAGATTTTGCAGAGTAGATTTACAGTACCTTTGGTGGTTGTATCTGAAAAAAGAGTGTATAAAAAAAATAAAGAACTACAGCACCTTCTGTTCCCATATGGTCACCCACTATAGTACTGTGTAAGGCTCTCAGATGCTTGAATAGGACTGATCGGACGGGAAGTCTTATTTTCATCTGGATATGGCCGTAGCTGACAGAAATAAACTCTAGGGTAATAAAACGTGACTATCTATCCTAAAGAGGCAATATTATTAATCAGCGGAAAATGTCGACTTTTCCTAAAAAAAACCTTATGAGTAGCAGCATGGGGCATAACCGAAATGGGTCCTCGAATCACCGATTCTAACATTGATGAGCCCATGCCAAAAGACTAAAAAAGTCGAATATAGGATTTTTCCACTCTTCTCGGTATCCTTATACTTAGACTTTAACTAAAGATTATTAATTGATAAAAAAAGTGTTCATTACTATAAAACATGAGAAAGATTAAGCAAGATCACCAAAAAAATCAAACGGATACGTAGATGACCTCACCATCTACGTACACAATGTCTCAATTAAGTCGAAATGGCTCAGAAAGTGGGAGTTACACAGATACCATAAAAGAGCTCCAGGAACAATAATTCCCTGCGGCACCGGCCTCTACCGAGCGATGCAGACGAGCAACCGTCCAGGCGCTTTTAATTCCACCCCTACTGACATCCTCCACAGGGGCACGCACATTGCCCCTGTGGAATTTCGACAGCGCGAAGTCCAGGGCTACACCATAGCTAGAATAGAGCATGGTGTAAACCCAAGCAACCCGGTCAAGGACTTAACCCATGACCGCGAAAATAACGGACGAAACTTGCGGGCCTTAGTGCCCCAACTGCAGCAGCAAACGCACATTTTCACTACTACCGTACTGGAACACCATGGCGACCCCCCTAATAAGCGGAAAAAGGGTCGCTATAAAATGGCCCGCAGCACGGACATCGATATTTGCTTTCTGCACCACACCCTTCACATAATCGCTGGTACACCACCCCGAGACTGGTGAAAAAATGTGAAGAGTATGGTGAAGAGGCAAAATAACTCGGCATGGGGTAGCCTTTTATCCTAAAATCAGCCCCAATCAAGACCGATTTTTGCAGCACCCGCAAAGCGAAGTTGTGCCAATCTGGTGCTGCTACTACTGCTCGTGTCAGTCCAAAGCAAATTCAGCAACTCGCATATTCTTCTAATGAAATGGTTTTGAGCTTTCTGGTCACAACTTAGAGTGAATTTATGATGAATAGCAAAAAAGATACCAAATCATAAATGATAAGGATCTTATAAACTCCGATACGGGGAATCGAACCCCGATCTGGACGGTGAGAGCGTCCTGTGCTAGCCATTACACCATATCGGATAATTGATGTTCTAGGTTGGAAGCCTGCCCTACATAGGTGTAGTACTATAATTGCTTTTTGAAGTCGTCTTACATAAGCGTTGTGTTTTAATTGCTTTTGTCTACGACTTTCAGTAAAAGCCATTCCTACGAAAACTCCATTCACTAATTGAACTATATAGTCACATGGACGTTACATAAAGACCTTTAATCAGTGGCTGAAGGTTTATTTCGATTTTCCTTCTTACAACCTTTTTACGTCGAGTTAAGGTACTGAATCTGGTTATACTATGCTCCAAGGAACGATAGCTATCTGCCGATAAATTTACCTCCCGTACTAACTCATCTGCCGTATATATTCAGCTTCGATGACTTCAGATTGTTCTATTGTTTATTTGTCGGTATGTTGGTTGTTTGTCCATCTCGTTCAACTCGCTGAATTTGTACAGTGGTTTTCTTCTAGGATTGATATTTAACAACCGCATAGTATCGCAAAATATCCGGGCCAACAACCATGCTAAGTACGCACATAAACCTGCCTACATACACATGACAACTAGAGGTTATCAAACCAAGCAAAGCATATATAAAGAGTGGACGGGCGAATAATATTATTCAAAGTATCTCTATACATAGAGATTGGAACCGATCGGTTTATCGATAAAAAAAATGGCGCTGTTGAATTAATTGAAAGTTTTAATTAAATACCCATGTAGCTGTAAAGTGTAAAAGGAAGATTGAGGGTACCAAGCTGCGTCTTCTGATTGCTTACGGCCAGGGCCGCCTGGACTCCATCGTGGACTTTTGTGGCTCAACTTGAGACTTGACAATCTTTATTTATAGTCTCTGTATGACGATACCAAGGAGACTCAATTTGAAAATTCTCTATGCGACTATTCCAGTCTTTCAACACGAGCCGGTCAATGGATCAGTTATTATCTCTGTGATTTTAGGATCCTTTTCAGTATGCACCATACTTCCAAGGCGCAATTCAGGGCAACGCCTCAGGGAAAATGAATATTCAGTTGAACCACCGACTGACTGGCTGATGATAATCTTTATTTACGGTATATGCATAAAGACACTAAGAAGAGTTGACTAAAAATTTTATGCTCGACTGATTCAGTCTTTCGCCACGGGCCCATCGATTGATCAATGTTTGGAGATTGAAGGGCAAATCCAAGCGTAGGTAGACACCCAAACTAATTTCCACAGACCGACCCAGTGAGATTTGTTCAGCCGCCTGACTGACTGATAATCTTTATTTATAGTCTATGTATATATGAATACTGAGAAGACTTGGTTAATGACTGGGAGTCATTCGGTTACCTGTGCTATATTCGACTGTTTCAGTCTTTCGGCATAAGCCCAAATGCGCGGGTGGGTCGACATGCGACACGCGGATCCGGTTCATTATGCACCATACTACTAAGGCATAATTTTTGTTCAGCCGCTGACTGACTGACTGACTGACTGATAATCTTTATTTATAGTCTATGTATATATGAATACTGAGAAGACTTGGTTAATGACTGGGTCTTGTTCAGCCGCGCAATTACCGCTTTGGGAAGAGAAACCGTGGAAATATGGTGAGGTTTCAAAAAACAGAGAAATAACTCTCTGTGGCTTAGTTGGTAAAGCGTCGGACTGTAATTGTTCTCTGTTATCCGCAGATCGGGTGTTCGAATCACCCCAGGGAGATATATTTTTTGCATTTTTTTTGACTCAGAACAATAATTATCTGGAGCTTGGGAGAGTCTAAGCAATAGTTTTTATTTATTTAAGTTGCTATCGTCGGAGGGTTAAATATCTGGCTCAAATGGCCCGTACGGCTTGTTATATTTCACAGTGTGCCTACTTGGTAAAGGAGCAATCACTTAAAACAACAAACTTTCAGATTCCAAGAACCCAGATGTTAAGAGCAAATATGTATATATGGGCTTAATGACAAGCCATATCTCTGGTAGCGTTCTCAGCTCCAAACAAATAATGGCCTGCAAACGCACCAGCAGTGACTGCCAGCATTGCCCATCCCTGAAATTAGCACAAGGCCCCGTAAACTACAGATTACAACAATCTTCACCTTACATTATAAGTCATGAATATCAGCCTGGAAAAAAGTTAGTCATAGCCACATAGCGAAAGTATCACAATTAATGCACCTACATGAGCAAGAAAGAATAAAATACCTGGAATGCGTACAGTCCCGATTTGATAGCCTTTGAGTTTCGCGAAGCTAGTCGGTTAGTTTCGCTCGAAATCAACGGTATTTCCAGCAACCCATAATCAGAAACTGCCAGTTAGTAACCCCCATCCCAGTGCCAATACATAGACATCATACCCCACCTGTATCGAAAGTTCGAGCAAATCGTCTAATATACTCGTATCCAGCGCCAAGCAGCACAATGGCAATCAAAGTGAGCACAAAATCGGTGGTGGTACGGACATGCCACCATTTGAATACCACACACAAGTCTGTGGGATCCCAAGTGAAGAGCATGTTCATACTGCACATCGCCTCCATGTCTCCATGGCCCATTTCTGCGTGGTTCATAGCGGAGTGGTCCATCCCGGAGTGGTCCATTGCTAGATGTATCTGTGTGTCAAGTGTGGAGGAGTGGGAAGTTCCGTACACAGGCCAAATCTCACTCTATCATCGGCTGGCTGGTGAGAAGATTAGAGCAATTAGACCAACCACGTACAACTCTGTTGCGCGCTACCCCGACACTCTGGCCACTCGAGCGGTAAAATACCTTAAATTAACAGCAATAGCCAAAACGCTAGGAAACATAGCCCCTTTCTAGCCCGATCGTGCGGTTGACAGTTTCGGCTCAAACTCAGCCATTACATAACCAACCGGCCCTGCCATATCAGGAATGCACCGTAGCACAGCTCTCACGACAATCACGCCAGATGAGCACGCTTAACACCAATAAAAAACACGACAAATGGTTTTACAGGTATTAGTTGCCCTTGACCAGATCCACGGACTCCGCCGGTCGCATCGCCGGTCAATTGCAGTGCTGTTGGAGCCTCCTTTTTTTTTTATCTGAACTTGAAATTGCACAGCCTTGCCTCTGCTAGCCTTTCCAGCAGCAGAGTACTGAAACCAGATCAACAGTCAACCTACCAAGATTACCCCATAATTGCCGCCTATACTCCTCCAAAGCTCCTGTATCTTCTCCATCTGTTCCTGCCACCGCCAGGCTGAGCCAAATTCCACCTTTGCAAGTCCCGCATCCCTCTTCGGCCGTTTCCCACGTGTGGCCTGTTCTTGCGCGCAAAGTTCATGGCACCACGCCGCTACGCTTCCAACTCAAACCAAACATTTCACGGACCCGAGCCAGAAATCAGCGCACCACCGCGTCCTCTTAAGCAACCGACTCAGCAGTGCCTGGTTTTTTGCTTTCCTGAATATATAACCCCGGATAGTTAGAATTCCAAACCAAAACAACCTCGTAAAAAAAATCAAGAAACCATGTCTGGAACACTAGGCGAGCCCGAGTACGATTTTGTCATTGTTGGTGCTGGCATCATGGGCCCATCGCTGGCTGTTGGCCTGGTCGAGCAAGGCTGGAAAGTGCTGGTTGTCGA
Organism: Zygoascus biomembranicola; assembly: GCA_030556875.1. NCBI lineage: Eukaryota > Fungi > Ascomycota > Dipodascomycetes > Dipodascales > Trichomonascaceae > Zygoascus > Zygoascus biomembranicola. The sequence continues at coordinate 1,118,766 of JAKTUV010000001.1, forward strand.
GCGAGACATGAGCGAACCTGACAGAATTGTCGGAGAGCTGCTTCAGCCCGGTGGAGTCGAGGCTCTGCACAAGCTCGGCATGTTGGACGCTCTGGAAGGCATTGACGCCGTTGCAATCCGAGGCTACCAAGTGATTTACAACGGCAAAGCAGTCCATGTGCCTTATCCCAAGTCTGTAACGGGACGGGGTTTTCACCATGGTCGATTCATTATGAATCTGCGAAAAATCGCAAAGGAAAAGGGCGTCAAATTCCTGGAAGCCACTGTCAACGATGTGCTCAAGAGATCGAGCGAAGACACCGAGGTGTTTGGCGTACTGGCTACCGAGAAAACCACCGGCAAGAAAATGGAGATTTTGGCCCCTGTTACAATCATTGCCGATGGCATCACTTCCAAGTTCAGAAAACACTTTACCACCGAGGCCCCAGTGGTCAGATCACATTTTGTTGGTCTGGTACTTGAAGGTGTCCAGGACGAGCTTCCCGCTCCCCAGTTCGGACATGTCGTTATTGGAACTACACACCAGCCCGTACTTCTGTATCAGATCGACTCTCATGAGACCCGGATCCTCTGTGATATTAAGGGCAATGTGCCAAGCATATCCTCCGGTCTGATGAAGGAGTGGCTTGAGACCGCCGTCCGACCTGCGCTGCCCGAATCGACTCACAAGTCATTCGACAAGGCTGTTGCAGATGGCAAGTACAAAGTAATGCCCGCACAGTATATACCTGCCACCATAAATAAGATCACGGGCCTCATCATGGTTGGAGATGCCATGAACATGCGACACCCCCTGACTGGCGGTGGCATGACTGTGGCTTTCAAGGACGCTGTTTTGCTTGCCTCGCTGTTTAATAAGGCCGATGTTCCCTCTGTTGTGGATAGTTTTGCTGTTAAGAAGGCACTGAAGACATTTTACGTTGAAAGACGAAAACAAGGCTCTGCAGTCATCAACATACTGGCCATGGCCCTTTACTCCCTGTTTGCCGCCGATGAGGCAAATCTGAGAATACTCCAGCGAGGATGCTTTGGATACTTTGAAAGAGGAGGCAGCTATGTGTCTGAACCAGTTTCGCTGCTGGCTGGCATGAACCCCAGCATCTTCACTCTGTTTTATCACTTCTTCAACGTGGCTTTCTACGCTGTGTACCTGAATTTTATTGACAAGGGCCCATCTGGATTTCTTATTGCATTCTTGCAAATCTTCACCGTCCTGTTCACGGCTGCCAAGGTATTTCTGCCCCTGATGTTCCGAGAAGCCAGATGGTGGTAGTTCTCTCTCACCGAACCCTTATTAATATAGTAAATACGCTTGGACTCGGATATCTCCTGACCGTCAGCAGATGAAAACTAATGTTATGGTCCTGTGTTTTGGCCAGGGCTTGATGTATAAATGCAATGTATGTAAATGAAGCTCATAATACTTCGTACTAAATCGACTCGACTCTTCTTTAATTACCATTACTACAATAGTTCCTATACTACAAACACGGTAAATGCTATTTACAAAATTTCATCCAACTCCTAGCGGCAGACACCAGCACTAGTTTACTTTTCCTTTTCGGCCAGTTTTCTCAGTCTTTCCCTTTCAACGCTATGCTCTTGAGTAATCTCGTCCTGCTCCATTTTTTTGAAAACAGTCTTTGCGATTTTTTCATCGAACGCTCTCATAGCCTGTGGGCCTTTGAAAAAAGCAGGATCATCTCGGTGCTTCTCCATTTCCTTAACCATGTATTTTTCGTATTCCACTCTCAGTTTCTTCTCTCTCTCATACTTGGCTCGTAGCTCAGGCGACAGGCTCTAAAAATAAGTCAGTAAGTCCCATATAACACACATTTGACATGTTCCAGTGAGACAAGCGATCGCAGATCGTCTTTAGGTTGCGCAATATCAGCTTGGCTGCAGTTGAAGTAAATTGAGTTGTGCCTTTATGGATGATCTGATACTAATCTGATTCGTTTGGCATAAAATGAGTAGCACAACTGCCAAAACTGCCACTGACTAACTACCTGAGCTTTTACAAATTGCATATCCTACAAAAGCCCTACACTTTCTTGCCAAACGCGCACCTCTCGTCCTTTTACATGTACCATTACAGACTATCATACTCACATTTATAAACTGCTCATCCGTAGGTGTCAAATACTTGAGGCATAGAACACCAGCACCAATAACAGCGCTTGCACTGACAATCGTGGAAACCCAAGCTCTCGTAGTGGGCATTATTTAAACAGTGGTTGAAGGAAAGAAGTTCCGGCACAGTTGATGTTCAAAGTGCGGCTGCGAACCAGCCAATGGTCAGGCTCCAATAATAATAGCACATTTGGATTATCCCGACAAATTGGAGAGCAGATATATTTTACAGGTAGTGGAATAAAATTCTACTCAGATCTGCAGGTTAAGCGATCAGGTCCATCTTCCGGGATTATATCTCCTAAGATACTAACCTGGTCGAGATTCTTGTACGTCGAGCATCATCAACTATAATAGCTTTGCTTCAAAATTCCCTTTTAATAAGCTAACTAACCTATTTTATGCTATAGTATTGATTTGATATTTACCTCACTTAATTAAAAAAGATGCATTACAACTTCGTAGTGGAAGCACCCTTGGTCTGGATGGAAGAGTAAAGCAATGTGGTCAAAAAGTCATTGTAATGAGCATCAGTGATTTCAGGCAACAAGAATTTCCCAGCAGCATCGAAAGCATTATTTTTAGGAGTAGAAGGCGCGCTCTTGATCTTCTCGAGTTCTTCCCGGAGCAACTGCTGAACATACTCGGCAGTGACGGTTCGACCCTCGGCAGTTGTAACACCGTGCTTAACCCACTGGTTGAGCTGAGATCTGGATACTTCGGCAGTCGCAGCGTCCTCCATAAGGAAGTTCAAAGGAACACATCCAACACCTCTTAGCCAGGCTTCCATGTATCCCAGACCAATGGCAAGATTCTTTCGAATACCAGCGTCGGTAATCTTACCGCCTGGGATGTAAGGATTGAGCAGATCTCGGGCAGTTACAGAAACTTCTTCCCGTCGCTTGTAAATCTGGTTAGGCGTTGGCATGTACTTGTCAAATACTTCGAGAGCAATTTCGGCCAGAGCGGGATGAGCAACCCAAGTACCATCATGGCCAGCAGTGGCTTCTCTGATCTTGTCTTCATAGACACCAGCCATCGCCTTCTTGTTGGCAGCTTCATCGTTCTTGATAGGAATCTGAGCAGCCATACCTCCCATAGCATGGACACCTCGCTTATGGCATGTCTTGATGAGAAGTCGGACATAGGCAGCCATGAACGGAACCTTCATGTTAACATCATCTCGCTCAGGAAGAACAAACTCGGGATGAGCACGGAGTTTCTTGATGTAAGAGAAAATATAGTCCCATCGGCCGCAATTGAGACCAGAGGAGTGTTCTCGGAGCTCATAAATGATCTCGTCCATCTCGAACACGGCCAAAATGGTCTCAATCAAAACAGTACCTCGAATGGTTCCTCGAGGAATTCCGATCCAGTCCTGAGACAGTCGGAAAACATCGTTCCACAAACGGGCCTCCAAGTGAGACTCCATCTTGGGCAGATAGAAGTAGGGGCCAAAGCCCTGGCTGATGGCCTCCTTGGCATTGTGAAAGAAATAGAAACCAAAATCAAACAGGGATCCCGAGATAGGCTCGCCGTCCACAGTGAAGTGGGTTTCGTCCAAATGCCAGCCACGAGGTCGAACGATCAAAGTAGGATAGTCCCAGCTCTTGTTTTGCTTGGATCGGTCCTTATTGAGGGTGTATTCTTTATTGCCAGCCTTGAGAGAAATGTCTCGTCGCACAGCATCGTACAAATTGACCTGGCCATCGACCATATTGAACCAAGTAGGAGCAGACGAATCTTCAAAGTCACTCATATAGGTGTACACATTGGCATTGAGAGCATTGATAACCATTTTCCGATCAGTGGGTCCCGTGATCTCAACTCGACGGTCTTCCAGCCCGGGTGCAGGCTTGGGACCCTGCCAAACAGGGTCGTCTCGAATGGACTGTGTTTCAGGCAGGAAATCAGGTAGTTCACCGCCGTCAATTCGCTTCTGACGCTCGTCTCGCTTGGCAAGCAGCTGCTTTCGTCGAGCATTGAACGCTCGGTGCAATGAAGCGACAAAAGCTACGGCTTCCTTGGTGAAGATCTTCTCGGTATGCTTGGGAATCTCGACATACTCGACGCCAGACACGAGGGATTGGATTTTAGCAGGCATATTGGGAGTGGTGAAATGGGGTGGTGGGAGAAGCAAAATTCCTGGAAATCCGGGGTATATATATGGAGGGAGGAGAGGAAACTGTGGAGATGCCGAGGCGAGGCCCGAGAAATTGTCGGCACTCCTCATCACAGACTCTGCCTGGGGTCGGTTGGAGCTGAGCACAGGGCTCTCACCACCACGCCTGTGCTGGATAAACCCAACGAGTCTCGGCCGACTACGTCGATGAGAAATACATTTCGGTCTAGCTAACTGACCTAGTCATGGAGATTTGGAACAATTACCATGTCCGGAGGCTCTGGTGCTCCTTCTTTCCGAGCTCATTTGGTTCCCCGGTGACTCTTCGGGCGGCACGTGATCACCATGTGCGATTCGGCCGGCGGCCCTCAGACCCGGGTAGCGATCAGACCTGAGTAACGATAACCCCAGCCGACCAACGACAGGTATTGTCAGACAGAAAGCAGCTCTGAGGTTCTGGTTTTGATATTTGTTGAGTTGCGGAGACGTTTTTGAAGCTCGCTCATCTGATCCAGCCGGTCGAGCCCTTGCCATTCAGGCTGAAGCCCTTGCCGGAGTTGCTGTGGCCGTGCACGAAGATTAGCACCGAAATCAATCGCACTTATCTGCTGAACCAATTTTGTCTACTGATTACATATCAACTGCTGGCAGACTGAGATTGAAATTTAATGTTTATCATTGCTATTAATGGATCATCGTCGGTGATTTAGTAGCCCCTGGAAGTATCTCCTAAGGCCCAACGAATCGCTTTTTGATAATTCTTGGTAATCAACATTTCAATTAATACCTCTATTGGTGATCCCAGCTGCTGATTTCCAGTCTAGACCACGGAATTCCTGGGAAAAACTGCTTATCGTGCTTGTTGAGTTGCGCAAACCGGCCAACTCACGGTTCCCGCCGTGCGGAAATACGCACACTTTTGTCGGAGTTACCGTAAAGGGAACAGGAAACGGGTATACCCGAGGGTCTGGACCTATAGGACTGGCTCAACGAAAGGAGCATTCAACAAGGCGCTCATAGATCTGGTCAACAAAACAGATAGCAGGCAGCAATAATAATCGATCATGACGGCTGAAGGGGACATTCGCTAAATGCCAGATTCTCATGGTACCTGTCACTTGGACTCCACCGATGCGGTTTTGTTAGTCCCAATGCTGTAAAGAAAGCCAACCTCAAACCAACCTTACTAGTTGCCTCCTTGGTGATTTTCGCTATCGAAAGTATTTCATCCAGCAACACCCCGATACTCTTTGAGTTTTTGATAATATGATTCATTCGGTTCTAATCGTGAACAATGCGGGCCTTCCTCGATTGATGAAATTCTATACACCGATAGACTTGCAGACCCAGTCGCTACTGCTCAAGCAGGTCCACGAAATTCTGTCGGAAAGAAACACAAACCAGTGCTCTTTCGTAACTCCTCCTCCTCTACTATTGGACGGAATGGAAGATGAAGTCATCCGAGTCATTTACAGACACTATGCTACTCTGTACTTTGTGTTCATCGTCGATGACCAGGAAAGCGAACTGGGCATTTTGGACCTAATCCAGGTATTTGTTGAATCTCTGGATCGATGCTTTGAAAATGTGTGTGAACTGGATCTTGTTTTTGGCTGGCAAGTTCTGCAAACTGTCTTGGGTGAAATCATTCAGGGCGGAATGGTGGTCGAAACCAACATCAACAAGATTGTAGCTGCGGTCGACGAAGCAAATAAAGGCCATACCCCTACTGGCAGCTTTGACGATGCTTCAGGAGTTCTGAGCAATGCTGCTGCCAGAGCATTCAGCAACGCTACAGGAGTTTTCCAAAGCTTTACTAGAGAAGGAATTTGGCCCGGACGCTAATCGCTACTTGCTGATGATTATGATCAAGCAAAAACAGCTAATCGCAAGCGCAACCGTTTTAAGTTTGCCCATCTAGATGCTACTGAACCATGTCGTGGTATAGCTACTTATCTGAATCCGTGTGTCGCATATCACTGGCATACATCACCCCTGGCTAGCACCTTTTGCATGGTCTCGCGTTGAGCAGCGAGATCCTTTCCTCAAGGGGAAATTTTCCATTATATTGCATATTATTTATTCTCGGACGCTACTGTGCTTGACTCATTTATAGAGACTGAGAGTCTGCCGTTCAGGCAACTCTGGCCCACCACGTACCTGGTGCCTGAAGATTCTTCTACCCCAATGGGTCCTAATTGATAGATAACCGTTTGAACTGTCGTCACTCAGTTGACAACATTTTGCAAGGCTCTCAACTGGACTGCGCTCCAATCTTGAAATGCAACAGGTGCAATAGCCATACGTATTCACCTTTGTAAAGTGTATAGCTTGCTTATAATAAGACAGTTTTCTTATTCATATTCCCACTTTTATTTCACTCCTCCCCCAAGAAGATGGCTTGATCAACATTTCTCCGCAGGGGTGAACTGGGTAGATCAACCCACACCCACATGTAGGTCTCTCCACCTGCACAGCGTGAAAGGCGTGTGAATAGGAGATTTTGAGCATTATGTGATTAAGCTATCTAAATCCAGAAATAATTTTCACTTATCATACTCCAAATAATGCCGAGTTCTCACTGACTATTACAAGTATCCTTTGCAGTGATATACTTATCGCAGCCAGTCTCTCTCTCCAGTCTCCATGTAACTTTAAAAAGGAGAAGCAATATTTTGCCTAAAATTTTGCCATGCGTCAGCAATGGCTGGCTGAACAGATGGCAGGAACGATTTAAGCTTTGCATCTCACCCACCCCAGGCACCAATTTGCCAAAATCCACATGTTTCAGTCGAAAAACCAACTGCAAACCCACCCAGGCCGTTTTCATGAGGTATATGCAGATTTGCTAGGCTAACCAGCCCCCTTGTTATTTATTATCGTCTTTTCCATCTGCACCTTTCATCCCTGGGTTCGACACAAGTCCCAGTCGCATAACCCGCTGTCTCTTCCTCCCCAGATCTTCAGGGTCTAAATTGAACGCAACATTCAAAGGGTGAATTATGCTTTGCTCATCATACTGGACACCAAAAAGCTAAACGGACGGAATTTCAGTCCTTTGTCAAAAGGAACTACTACCTATAAATATATAATGTACGCAAATTGAATTACTACGTGAAGGAGCCGAACACCGCATGCTCGCTAGCTTGAGGTCTCAGGCACGGCGGAAGCAACTGACGATATAGCTTGATACACCTTGCTTTTTCCAACCTTGTTTTACTTCCCGCATCAAGATCATCTGGTCTGTTACACACTTCTGTAACGATAAAATGCACTACAATGCAGCTGTGGGGTGGATCATTTGTATCTCTTTTATATAGACAGGTCTGCCTGTTCTGGGTTTTCACCTCTGTGCTAGTATTGCAGCGCTACCGAAAATACTGACTAGACATAAATCAGAGCAAAATATCTTGCAAAATATCTGAAATAGTATAATTCAAGCACGATACCAGCAAGAAAGTGTATGCCATATTAACTGTAACAATCTACTTCATCTACTTGTGGGATTTGGGCTGTTCAATAACTCAACGTGTAACGTTCAATACGAAAGTAGTACCGAGTAGAAGAGTCTGAAATACCCGCCATGGCCGACGTTGCCTGGATAGCTGCTATTGTGATCCCAGTCGGAGTATTCCTACTTGGAAGCATTATCGTTGTTGCAGTGTACTGGACGAAATCTCGCCGAGCTGCTGAGAACAAAACGACCGTTTCATCCAAGGAAGCAGAGCTGATTGCTCATAATTCCACTTTCGGTAGAAAGCGTATTGGACCCTTTAAAACTGGAGGTACCACAATTAAGACACTACCATACAAGGATTTCGATGCCGATGTTGAAGCACAGAGAAATCACAAGCACACTCACTCCAAGAGCGGCTCCAAAGACATCAGAGATCATGCTGGCAATACCAGACCAAGTAAACCTCAAACTGCTCACAAGAATGCAAAGAGCTCTCAAACCCATGGTCATTCGCGCTACAACTCGAAGACTGGTCCTAAGCCCTTAGCTGAGACCAAGCTTTATCCATCTACCAATTCAGGCCAGGAACTGAAATGGTACAATCCTTTGAGACTCTTCAAATCGGAAGATGATGACGAATCACTGCGATATGAAGGTACCGATAGTCTGTCAACCAGAAGCGTTGATTCGAGAAGAGTACATGATAACTATCACAAGAAACAGCAGAAAATGCTCATTGGAGCAGCAAGCACCCCCAAAAGTGGGTCACCAAGGTCCTTACAGGTGAGTGATATGAACGTTGACGAACAGAAGCCGAACCATTTCACTATTCCCATCACACAGATGCCACACTCTCTTGAAGATAGTGACTCTTCGGTGTCTAAGGAAAGAAGTTCGATAAAGATAGCAGAACCTGCTCTAGCTGCTTCAGGAAACGGTTCACCCAATGACTCAATTGGGGATTACTTGCCTAGATTGTCGGTTCAGATCACACGAAACTCTTCTCTTCTTCAGCAGATGAACCTGGTTTTCGAGAATGATTCTATTCCGTCTATTGACTCGACGAAGCATTTCACTACAAAGCAGGCACTTCAGAAGTATCCTCAAGCAGCCCGAAATAGTCAAGTATCGACGCATACTAGCCGGGGCTACAATTATGGCTATAACAATCGTTACAACCGAGAGAGCATCATCAATAGAGCACACACCCCTGGAACCAATTCAAACCACTCTGCCAACTCTAAGTCTCCACGTCCCAACCAGAATCCTAAATTGGCAGATTCTCCTTACATTCATGGTGAAAGTGCAGTCTCACTTGGCTCGAAAGGCTCCCGATCCAGTCGCTCCGGCATTCAGCGAAGACGATCTTCTCTGTCGCACAAGAGTATGAAGAGCATAAAGAGCACTTCCAGTAAAGGAATCTCTAACATATACCAATTTTATGGAGAAGATCTAATCTCGGTCAGCAAGCTACAGGTTGCGCTGGACAAGCCTCTTCCCGAAGAACCAGATGTAACTCCTACACCTCAGGGTACCAAGCCGGGCCATGCACGATTTGTATCGGCAGACTCAGATTTTTCCCCTTCTTCAAATACAGATATTGTGACGCCTCCAAGTAGATCACCCTTGCGAGGACTGGGAAAGTCCCCTCAGAAGGATGATCTGCCGGTTCTCAGGCCGTCACCCCCTCTACGAGTAGAACACAAGAAGAGCGGCTCTGATCACAGCCCATCGCCACATCATTCTCCATTTGAATCACCGCTTGACTCGGATGACTCACCCAGTCAAGCCAGTCTTTTCACTGCAAAGACCTCCCCAAGCGATACTGAAGTCACCGGACAGGGACATAATGTCATTATCTCACCTCAGTCACTCATGAGTGAGCAGAGCAGACAGTCATACCCCGAAGGAATTGTGACTGTTCTCGGAGAGGTGTATCGAGTTGTTCATCCCTACGATCCTGAACTTGAAGATGAGCTGGAACTCCGACGAGGAGAGAAACTCATAATATTCCAGGTATTCGATGACGGTTGGTGCTTCGCCAAGCTTCTGGTCAATGACCCTGAAAGATTCCCCACATCTAGAATCATGGAAGGAATATGCCCCAAAGCATGCCTGGCCAGTTTGTAACTCGGGTGTGTTGCAATTCAAGATTTGAGATCTAGTCCCTCTTTTGCATATAAATAGCTAGAACACGCATTAATGAAACAGCATGATTATTCATTATTCATACTCATTGTAATGTGCTTTTACTGAATTTGGAGTTTGAAAGAAAACAAGAAGATAAAAATCTAATATCAATATTCAAGGGATACTTATATAATAAACCTAGCAGACAGACTTAGATAGCAACGGAAGCATGGAACTTCTCGCCAGCATAAATAGCCTTGTCACCCAACTCCTCCTCGATTCGCAAAATCTGGTTAAGCTTGGCCAATCGTTCGGATCGAGCGGGGGCACCAGTCTTGATCTGGCCAGATCGGATACCGACAGACAAATCAGCGATGAAAGTGTCCTCAGTCTCACCGGATCGGTGAGAAACCATTACACCCCAGTCGGCGGCGTAAGAGTTCTTGGCAGCCTGGATGGACTCGGTAAGAGTACCGATCTGGTTGACCTTGAGCAAAAGAGCATCAGCAGCCTTGGTCTCAATGGCCTTCTTCAGATAGATGAGGTTGGTGACAGTCAAGTCATCACCGACAACCTGGACCTTGCCAGCGACCTTGGGGTAGAAGTTAATCCAGGACTCCCAGTCATCTTCAGCAAAGGGATCTTCAAGAGAGACAATGGGGTACTTGTCAATCAAGGAGAGGTACAAGTCAGCAAGCTGGCTACCAGTCAACCACTTAGACTTGTCAGAGTCGGGGTTCTTGAAGTCCAAATCGTACAAGCCATCCTTGTAGAACTCAGAGGAAGCAGCATCAATGGCGATCGAGACCTTGCCAGTGTAACCAGCAGCCTCAATGGCATCGACAATGAGGTCAAGGGCCTCCTCGGCGGTGTGAATATCGGGAGCGACACCACCTTCATCACCAACATTACCAGCAGAAGTACCGTACTTCTTCTTAGCCAAAGACTTAAGATTGTGGTAGACTTCGGAACCGGCTCGCAGGGCATCAGAGAAAGTAGCGAACTTGAGGGGAGCAACCATGAACTCCTGGATGGCCAAAGCACCACCGGCGTGGGAGCCACCGTTGAGCACATTCTGGAAAGGAACGGGCAGAACAAAAGGCTTGGGGGTGCCAGAAACTTCGGCCAGGTGCTCATAGAGGGGAACCTTCTTCTCAGCAGCACCAGCTCGAGCAGCAGCAAGAGAAACACCAAGAATGGCATTGGCACCGAGCTTGGACTTGTTGGGAGTGCCATCAAGGCCGTTCAAGAAGTCGTCAAAGGCAGCCTGATCCTTAACATCGAGGCCAGCCTTGAGTACGGCAGGGGCGATGACGTCGTTGACGTTACCGACGGCCTTAAGTACACCCTTTCCAAGCCACTTGGACTTGTCACCGTCTCGGAGCTCAAGAGCCTCGTTGGTACCGGTAGAAGCACCAGAAGGCACAATAGCTCGGAAAGTACCATCAGCGGTGGTAAGCTCGACTTCTACAGTGGGGTTACCTAGTGGTGTTAGTTAAAATTGCAATTGTCACCTGACAACATCCACCACACAGAAGACAAAATATCTCCAATTGAAGCTAACAGCTTGATGATGGAGGCGATGGAGGTTTTTGGCATTTCCGCACTTTGCGGCGGCACGACTTTATTTCGGACATACACCCGGAACAAAACGGCCAGATAGCATTTGTTATACGACAAATGTCAGCCGGCAGATTGCCGTTGTACTCCTGACAATTAATGAAGCTAGAAGCTGTATCAAATAATTATCGTGGCCAAAAACCACCACCACTTCAACACCCCCCATAAAACCGCAATTAACGGCCACCAACCAACAAGGACCACCACTGAATTATCATCAGTGGTCCACAGCCACCGCTCAATTGAAACAAATTGTGCTTCTACATGTGGAGTACTACGATTGCTATATTGTACTCACCTCTGCTGTCGTAAACGTATCGAGAGTGAATTTTTTCAATTGCCATGTTGTATAAATGTGTTGTGATGGAAGCAAAGATGCAGACAAGCCCGCCTTTATATTCTGGTGGTCCCAACATTTTTGCTGGCACACCCCCCCCGGTGATGAGGAGACCAGCAATTGTTGGATAGAGTCAGCACAAAGTGGTTGCGGAAAAACAGTCATGTTGCAGGCTACATTTGTGACTGTACAGAACAGGTTTGCTTGTCCAGTGCTCGCTTGCTTTTAGTCAGTGTATTCATCCATTTCTATGGCTATCAGCTGGCGGCCGGCTGCCAAACTGTCTGCTTGCGCCATACTGGAACATGTGCATAGCGTGATCTGAGCTAGTAAAATGGAGCCCGGAAATGCCGGCAGATTATTCATGCAAAAGTGCTCTTTGGTAAATTGACATGCTTTTTAACTTATTATAATACTATATTATTTTTGAATTCCCTCCCTGTCAATTGTTGACGTTGCTGCTGCTTGCCATCTTGTCATTGTTCGTTGTTCCAGTTCCTTGAGTTTGAGCGGCGGGCTACACATTTCCCTTAAAATGCACATGATCTTGTGCACGGCTTTGCGGGCAGAAAAATAATTTTTCAAGCCAATTGCAAGTGAGCAAATATCTGATGTACTTTTCAGCTGTGCTTTGTCCGCCGTCAGCATACCGTTTGAGTCCTGGTATATTCCGTTAATCTTTGGGCTTCTTTCTGCCTGCACCTCCGCACTTTGATCTCACCACCATGATTTTTCACAAGAGAGTAAATCCGGCCATGCCGTCATGACACCACGTTATATGACTGCGGGCCAAGCACCAGCAACTGCCCAACAAAAAATCTTCGACATGCAAAAAAAAGGATCGGCAGGGCATAATACGGAATAAAGCAGATTGCAAGACTTCTTTGTTTTTGTTTCTGTCAAAAACCCTGACAATCTGTCAAATTGCGAATCAAATAGCCTCCATCACCATCACCGACGTTCAAGCGAACATCTCGTAGGCGTATGACTAACCCCCATTCAATTGTAGTTATCACCTCCTGAGATAGGTGTTCAATATAGAGACGAAATAGAAATGAATGGCTCATTTCAGCTGTCGTCACACATCGTGCTATTACTCATCGGAGCGGAGCTGCCCCATTTTGTTTCCGCAGATTTTTTCGGGAGCCCCACCGTTTGTTCCTTGACGATGTGTACCGTCTCAGGTATGACTCTGTCATTGATGACAAGCCCTCCTGCAAATATTTACTCATTATATAATTTGAAATGACGACCGAACCCTCATACCATCACCGCTTCGCTTTCCTTGCTCTTCGTCATATGGCAGCTGCTTAGACGGGCTGCGGATATGCTCTTGTACGCTGTGCCCAACTAGGTAATCAGGACAAATTTCAACAGTGAGCCGCTTAAACCTCTTCTTTTGGTTAGCACTGAAGAATCACGTAAAAGTGGCAGAGAACAATATAATGCAGATGCAACACATATCTTTCGATCGGGGAACATTCTTCGAAGTAAATGTCCATTATTAATACTTTAAAAAATACCGAGAAAAGAATATATAACTTTTGGCCCAGCCGTATTTCCAGCTGGCATGCTTCATTGATCGACTGATATTGTGTTAACTCAAAATAAATACTGAGCATTGAAATCATCCGTCTTTTCAAAGATACAATTATACCCGGCAACAAAAGTAAAAATGCTAATATGTATTGGCGGCGAAACGCCCTGATTACAAGATTAAGAAACAAGATACATAGGATACTACAAAGATCAAAACCACGCGACATTGAACGCCCATAGCCATAAGGTCCAGTCCACGCTGCACAAGTCACAAATGAGATGCTTCAGTTGGTAAGACCCAGCATGTCTCCCAGATTAGATATATCCTGCATGCCTCCGTGCATATCTCCTCCAAACTCCATCAAATCATTCCCCAGGTCGTTGCCAAAATAGAAATTCAGGCTGGCATCGTTCTTAGCATCTTCAAACATTCCTAATTCTTCTTCTTCCGCAACAACACTGACACGATGAGATTCATTGCTTACATTAGTCTCGGACTTTGAGTAAACAAGTGATTCACCCAGGACCTTGTTTGGGGGCACCGGTGAAGCATTGTCATAGTGGTACGGTGATCGGTTGAGAATTCCAGAAGTGCTTAAGGACCGTCGAAGCTGGGCTGGCGATGCTGAAGAGGTACATTCCTGTCGTTCATGCTTCTCCTGAGCAATCTGCTGATGGGCAGGCGTTGCAGGAGAAAGAGAAGGAGAAAAGCCAGGGGAATTGGTGAATGCAAAAGACATCTCAGTAGCGGACTTGCTTCCACCCTCTGTCCAGCTATAGTCTCCATTGATGGCCTGCTTAGCAGCGTTGGCATTGTTAACGGGTGTAACAACCCCTCGACGTGAAACACCCAGATTGGATGGACGTCTGCGACTCGGAGCATTGTATGAGCCAGCTGAATCAAAACTGGCAGGAGAGGCCAGGGCCGCAGAAGTATCACTAATACCAGCCAATGAGCTGGAAGATGCACTATGACCTCCCATAGTTGGGGTTCGCATCGTGCTGCTCAAAAATGGGGAGACCGAGGGGCTTTGAAAACTCATAGGAGTTAACAGTGCTTCGTCATTCTCTCCAACTAGATTCCAGGGCTCATTAGAGATAGGTGACTGCAAACCTAAAGCCGTGTTAGACGACTGAGGAGTAATATTATAAGGTGAAGCCATGACGACACCAGTTTGTGAAGGAGGGAGCTGAACAATCTGAGAGACAATATTATTAGAACCGGGAACACGCTGAACAACAGGTGGAGATTTGAAAGAACCACTAGAAGAAGAAGGAATGCCAGATAAATAAGGGTGAGCGAATTTCGCGCTCAGTGGTTGTTTCGAAGGTGATGATTTGGATGCTCGTCTCGGGGGAGCTCCAACCATTGGTGGTGTTCTAGGAGGTTGATGCTGCTGCTGAGCGCCCACACTCGAAAGCTCATCACTAGGAAGAGGAGGTAGGGGCTTCTGCTGCAGATTAGACACCGACTGAATGGGGGGTGCAGCGCAAAGACCAGCTGCGGCTGCGGGGGTCAATGGAGGCGGAGGAGGATGCTGGTTCTGATTATGGTTTCCATTGTTATTATATTCAGCCATCTTCTTGAGAATGGCTGTCTCATTATTAGCCTTTGCCTTGGCACGTCGGTTCTGGAACCAAATTTGAATGTTACGAACTGGCAAGCCAGTAGTAGCAGCCAGTTCCTCACGCTTCTCCTTGACAGGACGAGGCGTATCTTGAAAGCACGACTCCAGCATGGCAGTCTGCTCGGGGGATATTCTCTTTCGCGCATTATGGTGCGGGGAAGAGGGTTTCTTGCCCATGTTCTTGTCGGCATAAGCGCGTTGCTGTTCACGCCAATACGCAGCTGCCTGATAGTCTAACATGGCCTGCTGCTGAGACGAATTGATTAGGCCCATACCGGGCTGAGGAGGAAGAGCTCGATACAAGTAAGGATTATGAGTCTGCTGATAATTATTGCTCACAGCAGCGATCTGAGCCGGTATCATTTGAACACCCATCATGTGCATGGCATTGGCAGCTTGTTGTTGCTGAGCAGGACCCACTTGGACATCGTGATAGGGCGGGGCGAATGCTGCTACACGGTAGGCAGCATCCTGGTCGTCTGGCTGCTGCTTGACACCTCCTATGTGGGTAGCAGCAGCCATGCCGTAATGGGATAGGGAGGGATCCTGATAGAGGCTATCCGAATACATATGAAGATCGGATTCCCAAGCCATGACGAAGGTTATTTAAGGCGAGGAAATACAAGGCAGATTTTGGCCCGTAAAGTATGAAACCCGTAGGACAATGCTGAAACAGCGGAATGAACGATGGGGACACAAGAGCAAAATGATGAAGTTGACAGTCCACAAGCGGTCACACAAGCCCTCGTAGTACAGCTCCTAAGAACGAGAGTGAGAAGGATAATGAGTTAACGAGAACGCACCAGCAGTTTTTGTAGCTCAGGCAGCTGTTTGTTACCTGCTATATACGCCCAAGGTCTCAGAAAGACAAAATACTAGGTCAAGGAAGATGCAAAAAATAAAGCGCAATGAACGAATCTAAGACAAGCAAGCAAGTGGCCCAAACGGGCTAGAGCGGCTAAAGTTTAAATTGTCAATGCACGCCAGCGTAAGTCCGTGCAGCTACAAAGGCGTGGGTTGTACCAGACCCAGGGTTAGCAAGCTTTCCTTCCTACAGGTCCAAGAGCCAGGGCCTTATACAATGAACAACCCCGAAGATCAGTTGGTGCTCCAAAAACTTGATTTGGTGCTGTTTTTCCAGATCGTAAGATCTCCCAGATGCCCACTCCTGAAAATGATGTCAAGATTGGATGGGTACCTTCCGCAGTGGACCAGGAACAACTCAAACCTAAAAATGGAAAACAAGGAGATCCAATCAAGCTGCTAATGTTAGCCACCGCCTGTATCACTGGCCGTAGCCTGTGAGGTAAAAATAATAATAATAGGTAGTACACGATAATGCGGCAAGCCTTTTTCAATCGTAGATCACCCAATGATTATTTAGCCTGGCAATTACTACCAATTGTTTTGCAAAGTTACTTACTTCGATCTTCTCTGCTGTTTTTTGCACTTCTCGGCAGGCTGGTTGGGGTTGTTTCAACTTTTAAGATAGGCTCTTATTACTAGGTTGCAATATCCTATCCGAGCAGAATGCACCTATTACCGCTAGCAAATGCAGATTTGGAAGTGGTGCAGCGTAAAGGGGGTTATGGGATCGCACAATACAGCCTTAATGAAAGTGGGCGATGATAAGATGACTAGTTAATTCTCTATCGGGGAGCTCTACTGGTGTCTTCTGGGTTCTGCCATATATATAACAATCTAACCGTTCAACCAATGTCTCCGGTAAGCTGCCCATTTTAATATGGTTATGGTTTATTTTTTTCTGGCGTAGGAACAACCGCCTTGCTTTTTTTGGAGGTAGTTACTTATTTCAGGGTTGGAAGGTGGGCCACAACAGGAGATTCTGCGTGCATCTCCGCTGCAAAGAAACATGGGGATCGACGCTAGAAGAAAATGGGACTACAAAGAAGATCCCATAATGGCCGACTAGTGAATTCGGGCACCTATAGCGACTACTCATTTTCTGAATTAGCGCACGGCACGTACGAGCGGGATTGCCCGTCCAGGAAAAAAAACAACCCTGATCGGCTCTCTGGGAGGGCAGTCATTGTCCCACCTACTGAGATGAAAAACTTTACTATCCGTGGCGCATTACAATGGTTTCAATGCAATGGAACTACCAACTGCAAACTCTCCCCCCCTCCAGTACTAAGGTTACACGCTGACGGGCACCAAACTTCAATGAACGGCTAATGTGCCGTCCGCCGTAGGACACCCGTGGACATGGCCTTGCGGTCATCTGTGCACACATTCTGTTGATCCCCCGTTGTTCCTTCTCTTCATTAAACTTTGCACAATGCAAACTATACTGTAATCGCTCGGAATCATTCTCCCCAACCATTGGTGATGCAACACCCCCAGGACTTGTTCACTCATAATTGATTTATTTCTGCACATAACGCTAACGAGCCTATCTTTTTAGATCCAAAATATATTTTCAGCACTGCGCCGTGATCCACCCCCCCTCGTTGTGGCACTTGCACAGGCACCGATGGGCCGTTGCAGCTCTCAAGCAGCAAGCATAATAAAAGTAGTACTCTTATTTGAACAAATTGACCACAGATTGAAGTTGTTCGGCTTGGATTTTTCGATCGGGGATCACTGGCCGGTCGGCCAATCTGCAGAGTGATCCAAGCTTGTGTCGGGATAAGCCGACTGATTTAGATGGTTGAAAAAAATGCTTATATCCAATGAAAGCAACTAGAAACCGCAAGCACAATTTCAACGTACCTTGGCGTACAACAATTTGTAGAATGTAGATCCCCTGTTAAATAAAGTTTACGCTTGACTCCAACGCCACACATGATGGAGGCACATGTCCGCCGGCTTACTGATACACTAATGTCTCAGCAGCCAAATATAATATCTATATATCCAAGCAGGCTGTTTAATATATATCAGAGATGTTGGCAGTGGAGACACAGAGACATGGACTGACTACATGCAATATATGGTAAAAATATCTCCTACATTGATAGTTGCAGCCCCCGGCCAACCAGGGTATATTACGCAGCAAATATTTGAACTTTAGCTTTCATGGTGGATCTTCAGTACCCTGCTCCCAAAACTCATTCGGTTATCTCTATAAATCTTCGCCAATAAGCGCCTTAGTAGCCACCTTGCTGCCTCGGTTTAACCATATTATCGCCCCACCGTGCTTGTTTGGTTGCGATCCGATTAAAGCTGCCCGCTAAGCTTCACTGAATCGATCTTCGAAGATGCCCACCGTCCAAGCGGGGCAGCGTGCGGCTTGTGCCTGGCACAATAAGCATGATAGATGTCTGATATACAATCAACATGCCACTATTTTAAATCTGCATAAGAATTAGACACAAAAAATAAGGCCCATTTTTCAGCTTTGTCAAATGTCTCGAGCCAGACATGACGGACTTTTCCCATTGTTTTGACAGAATATTGGTTGCCAGCTGGTCCCCCCCCGCTGTGCACACCTAAAAGAGAAAATAGGAGGTTGCTACCAACCATATCTCATAGCTTGGCCAAGGCGGCTGGGAAATTAAATTTATGGGTGCTTTAATGAGCCGTTTTACCGGAAAACCTATATGAAACACCTATTCTGTGGAGCATGCAAGCACTCCCGAAGGCGGAGGGGCTCTCATTACTTTTTAATTAAAGCCCGTACGGGTCAATCCGTACTTGTTCGGTAGAGTCCTTGTTTGGTAGGACCGACCAGGCTCAGCACTAAACTCAAAATGGTTCGCAGCAATGTTTTTACAGTAGGTACGTTTGAACTGATGCCGATTTGATTAGCAGTACCGTAGCATCATTTGTGTGAGGATAATATGCTTTGACATAGATGTGGATCTTCTTCCTCTGCCGTTAACGTCCTGTAAGACCTGTCTAGGTCAGTTATCTTGCATATGCCGGCAGCTGTAATGGGACAGTAGCATCATATTGAAAGGCATAAGACTAAACCTTGAAATCCCGTGGCCTGTGCGTGCCTTCGTAAATGGTGAACAAAAGTGAAAATTTATTTTTTGCTGTTCTACGCCAGTGTCTCCCTTCTTGATAATACCTCAGGGATCTGAAGAGTTTGTTTTTGGATCGGTTTATCATCACCCTTAGGTAACGCCGTTCGCAAGACGATCCCCGCTATCGGCAACAGTCTGTTCAAACTATGTTGTGGCTGCCAGTTGGTACCTCGCGCTGGATTGTGATTAGTAGGAGGAATATTCGTATTTCGACAGGTAGTAGCAATCTTTTCTGTGTAGGTAAAAAAGAATTATTTGGAAATTCACTAGACGCTCTATTATCCTGCATTTTCAGTTTTGCCGGTGTTTTATTCTCGTTTGAACTCGTTTCCTGCTACGTTTTCTTGTCATGCCCGCTCCACAGCTCGTGCCAACGGCCTACCGACATTATCACATTCGTTTCATCTTTCCCGTACGCGATGCCGCGCTTTCGGAGTTCCCACCACCCACAATCCGTACTGTTTGGTAGCAATGCAATGGGCAATTTGGCATTGGTCGAAATTCCTCTGGGTATGTATTGATCTACATAGATCAGCAACAAGTGGCTCGGCTCAGGGCCGTTTCTGTCTTCTTATCGCTTCAACTTACCAGTATTAGATCGAGTCTGGCACAGGTACCCAACCCCGAATGAGAATGTCTATCTCTAATTTTGACTTTTTACCGTATCATCGTTATCGAGGCGGGGGGCACCAGCACGGGCCCAGCTAAGGTGCAAGATGAGCTGATTTTGCCCAGTGTTTTCGACTCCTTAGAATATTCCCCATTGCAGAGCTTAGGGCTCCTGAGCGCTACTATCTGTCTTCCATTTACATGGTAATTTATTCGTGCCGTAAACCCACAACCCTAGTTAGATGCCTTGCTCCTTACTAAAGATCTTGATTTCCGTTTACGGTTTCTGCAGCTCCCGACATCTCCTAAACACCGTTTTTCCCATGTATTTGAGAAGGAGCATCGATTGGGGTTGGGGGCCATGACTAAGCAAACGCCAACCGCTGACTCAGCGAGAGATTTCATGGAATGGCACGGCTGTTGCACACCAAAATTTTTAATTTTTCTGGTGAAAACTCGATAGCAGAATCATCTCACTAACCGCCCCGCCATGTTCAAGCGCCAGATTAGCACTAAGACGGCGTCAACGACACGGCTAATAAGGCAGAAACTACATGACGTGGATCATGTGAGCAAGCGGGCGTCTGCTACGTCTGCGGCCACCACAGTCGCCGACTCAAGCTCGGTAGCCAGCCCGAATGGGCTCTGGAAGACCCGGGCTATTCCTCGATCTCGTTCGTTGCAGTATCAGGGCACTTCTTGGTCTTCACCTCACGATACTATTGCTAGAAATGCTTTTGCCAAGGATCATGCGCACCTGTGGACGCTTTTAGAGGCCTGTTTAGACTCAAACAACATGACCAGAGCTGAGTCTGTTCTGGTCGGGTTGTCTAGCCTGGCTACTAAGACGGATATCACACTGGCGGTAAACAATTATCTGCTTCGTCTGTGTGAGTTGAATGACAAGTCGCCGTCGGTTGGCCAACTGTGGAAGGTTCGAATCCAGAACCAGATACCGCTGTTTGACCCAAACAGCGTCACGGATGCCATTTTACTCAAAAATATTTATACTGCTGGAAACGTTAATGAGCTGAGGAACTACGTTGCAAACTACGAAAGGCGTACAGGTCGAAATGTGGCTGAACTGCTGAGCCATGTCGAAGTGCTCAGCCTGGAGACCCTTCGAGATATCGTGCGTGTATGCAACGTACCGCTTCGAGACATTAACGAAAAATATAGAGACATTATTGTTGCATCTTTGAATCTAGATATCCCTGCCCCTCGGAGTGGAAACGAGGACGAGAGCATTGCATCCGGTGAAGTACTTAGTGCGGCACCCACCGAAGACATTGAATATAATCTGAAAAAGGGCATAGAAGAAGTTTCACCTACAGGAACTGCTGGCCTAAAAGCATTACGTCACTCCCTTAGTGGCTTGTTGGAGGTTGATGAGGAAAAGGATCTGTGGGATAAGTTATCGCCATTGGTGCTCAACAAAGACGCTGCAGACGGAAGCTTTGTTGACTTTTACAAAATATCCCAGCAAATTGAAGACCCGGAAAAGCTTGAAGAATTCAATGCTCTTCTCGATCAGTTTAACGAGAAGAGACAGCGAGCACTTGAAGCCAGGGGTATCGAAGGAGCTCGGGAGAAGTGGCGCACTGTTTTTGAAAAAAGACGGGAAATGGCCATGGTTCAAACGAATGGATTCAAGAGAGGCAAGCAGACCGAAGAAATCGTAGGACTCAAAGCGCTTGATACTCTTCTGTGGGAATGGAACGAAGCCATGCTGCCTCTGATAGAGGAGGAGTTTGAGAGGATTCGCAAAATTCTTCAGTATGAGTCAATCAAAGAAGTACCACTTGCCATCAAGAAAGAAATGCATGCCCTGAATATTTCTTTTAGTGACAGATTTGAATATGGTCCTTATTTATTGCTGGTGAAGCCAGAAATTCTGGCTCCAGTTACTATGCTGGAACTTCTACGACTCAACTCTACAGGGGGCGTCTCTGAAGGAATGAGAACGGCTAGAGCAGTTCTGGCCGTTGGGAAAACTGTCGAACGGGAGTATAGAGCTCGTTTGTTGAAGGAGAGAGAAAGGTCTTCCCTTAAAGGTGTTAAAGAAGCTGGTGCTTCTGAACAGGTAGTAGCGGCCAAGGCTGCTGGCGCTATACGGGATGCTGTCATGTATAGTGATCTGAATACGAAACAAATGTCGTGGCCTACTTCCATAAAAGCCAAGATTGGAAGCCTTCTTATCTCACTCCTACTGCAAGTTGCAAAAGTTACGGTTAACGGTACCGATCCCGTCACTGGAGAGAAGATCAGCGGAAAAGCACCGGCTTTCTATCATTCTTATCAGTACAAGAATGGAGCTAGAGTTGGCGTGCTGAAGATTCATAGGGTTTTGACGCGGCATCTTTCTGGCGAAGCTATTTCATCTGTCATCCAACCTCAGCAGTTGCCAATGCTTGTCAAGCCTCGGCCCTGGGTTGCCTATAATAAAGGTGGATACTTATATTCGTCTAACAAGATCATGCGATCTCGAGATTCTCCAGAGCAAATGGCCTATCTCAAAGCGGCCAGTGATGCTGGAAAGTTGGATAAGGTATATGAAGGATTGAATGTTTTAGGGGATACCGCCTGGACGATCAATTCTCCAGTGTTCGATGTTATGCTAAAAGTTTGGAACACTGGTGAAGAATTCCTTGATATTCCTCCTAATGTGGACAGCGTGCCAAAATACCCTCCTGCGCCTGCTAGGGACTGTGATCCTGCAGAAAGACGTGATTGGCTCAGAGAGTGCCGACGGCTTGCTAATGAGACGTCTGCACTATTCTCACAGCGTTGTGATGCTAACTACAAGTTGGAAATCGCTAGAGCTTACGTTGGAGAACGGTTTTACTTTCCGCACAATATGGATTTCCGAGGAAGAGCCTATCCCTTGAGTCCTCATCTGAATCATTTGGGTAACGACATGGCTCGTGGATTACTGAAATTCTGGGAAGTCAAGCCTCTCGGAGAAAATGGTCTTGATTGGTTGAAAATCCATTGCGCAAACCTGTACGGCCATAACAAGCATAGCTTTGATGAGCGAATTCAGTTTGTTGACGATCACCTGGCAGATGTTTTGGATAGTGCCAATGACCCACTGGAGGGCAAGTGTTGGTGGAAAGAGAGCGAGTCTCCGTGGCAGACTCTTGCAGTTTGCATAGAAATTCGAAATGCGTTGGAAAGTGGTGACCCGCACAGCTACAAATGTGGTGTTCCGGTTCATCAGGATGGCTCCTGCAACGGTCTTCAACATTATGCGGCACTTGGAGGTGATATTGAAGGTGGAAGAGAGGTTAACTTGATCCCTGGAGATAGGCCACAAGATGTTTATAGTAGAGTGTTGGACATTGTCAGGCAGCGGGTTGAGGATGATGTGGTGAATGGAGAGACGAAGAAGATTAAGGACGATGCTGCATTGGTAGTAAAACACCTCACTAGAAAACTCATCAAACAGACAGTTATGACACATGTATATGGTGTCACATTTGTGGGAGCCAGAGCCCAGATTGCTCACAAACTGCAAGAAGTTGAAGGATTGGAACCGCATGAAGTTTATCAAGGCTCTGTGTATCTGGCTAGAAAAGTCTTTGGCGCGGTCAGATCACTGTTTGAAGGTGCTCATTTGATTCAAGATTGGCTAGGTGAAAGTGCCATTCGGATTTCAAAGAGTGTACGACTTGATTTGGACCCGCCTGAAACTGCTAGAAGAGGGCGGCCCCGTTCAGATGGCTCTACGAAACCACAGCTTTCTTTGAAGGGTGATGGCAGACTTGATTGCATGTCTAGTGTTATATGGACTACACCGTTGGGCTTACCAATTGTCCAGCCATATAGACAAGACACCAAGAAGCAAGTCACTACGGCTCTTCAGTCGGTATTTATTAGCGATCCTTATGCTCTTCGAGGTGTGAACACTCGAAAACAGCGAACTGCATTCCCCCCTAATTTTATTCATTCGCTTGATGCTACACATATGTTGCTTTCAGCTATTGGATGTGGCCAGGAGAATATTACATTCGCAGCTGTTCATGATTCCTATTGGTCGCATGCCGGAAGCGTTGATAAAATGAACCGAGTATTGAGAGACTGCTTTATCTCTTTGCACGAGTTTGATCTCGTTGAGCAACTAAGAATTGAGTTTGAGTATCGTTACACGGGTCTATTAGAGTTCTGCGCAATTCCCCATGAATGTGAAGTAGCCGAGAAAATAAGAGCAGCACAGGAGAAGCATGCTATTCGAATATACGGCCATGCCAGGAAACTGACCATGTCAGATCAGCTGATGATTGAAAAGGAACGATTACACAGGCTCGAAGCTGGTGAGCCAGACGACATTGAAACTCCAGTGTCGGTCATCGAACAACTCCCAGTCGAAGAATTGGAAAAGCTGCTAATTCATACGCCAGAAGAGATGAAGGCAAAGGGGCTTGGAAAGAGACAGTCTCTTAATGCTAGCCGATTCCGATCCACCGAGCACGAAGGATCTGGCAGTGACCTTTTCGAGGAGCGAGAGAAGGTAGAGGCTGTTGGAGAGGAAGAAGGAGGAAGCCCCAGTAATGCCAGTGTTTCCAGAATAGACGACCTTGGTACTGCTTCGCACAAGGTTATGGGCATATTTGTCCCGTTACGGATGACACGAGTCCCACCCAAGGGAGGGCTTGATGTACGGCAGCTGCGAGACAGCAAATATTTCTTCAGTTGAGCATATAAAGCTGAGGAAGTACAAAAACAAAAGCATACGTGCATAACTGTATATATTGTAAATATGTGAATATCATATCTAAGTATCATAACATCATGAAGAGGGTGGGGGACCAAAGAGATCAACCAATCTTGCCTTGGCCCTCCATGACAGCAATCAGCTGTTCCATGGGTCGCATTTCTACTCTGTCGAGAAGATCAAACTGCTTTCCAAAGGAGATGAAGTGGGCAAAAAAGCTATTCCAATGAGCCTCGAGGCTGAGGTGGACGATTTTATCAAAATGATTGTGGTACAAATGAGCAAAGATGCGGAACATTTGCTGGTACATTTTTCGCACCACCGAGATGAAATGAGCAGGGAAAGGCACCCCCTGCTTCGTGGGAAAAAGTGTCTGGTCGTCAAACCGGCTGTTGATCCACGTGAGAACATAGTCAATAAACGTCGACGCTGGAAGTCGGACTTCTTGTCCACTATTATCAACCCAGGTGTAATCTACACCGGGACCAGCGTTCATGGATGCACAAGTTTCGAAATCGGAAATAACTCCGTAAAATTGATTGAGATAGGTGAAAAACTCAAACACATTGAGGGCAATCCATTCATTGACGTCGACATATTTCGGCAGCATCACAATGGTTTGGAACGAGCCTTTGACCAGAGCAGTTCGAACAAACGGCTGACACAAGAAGAGCGGCTTCTGGCCTCCTGTCGACGTGGCTGCTCCAACGCTACTGACGCTGGCTGAGCTATTCAGGCGAGACGTGCTGGCTTTGTTGTGCAAAGAGTGCTGACTACCGGTCCCGTGCTCGAAAGCCGGGCCCATAGAATGCGGCTGCGGACTGGCCTTATTCTTTTTACTTGATCTTCCAAATCCTCGGAAAGTATTAAAGAAAGACATGAATGCTGGGGGGAATTGTGTTATGGCGCTTGGGTTGTTTTACCAGCCAGCCGATTGACATGTTGGAGTTTCCCCCCTGGACCCCGGGTAACCGGGAACTGGACAATCAAAGTATCATATACTAGATAAGGCAAGATTAGTAATACTTCCTCATTGGGACACGGACAGCTGCTCTCGCCCATATATCTACTTTGCTATAAAAGTATATCTCATAGGCCTGTCATCTTTAACCATATATGTAGAAACTATGTCCGCAAGCCCACCTTGCTTGTTGAGCATGGCCTGACTTATGATCAACAGATCAGCATGGTTTCAACAGGGGGGTGGAAGGGAGGGGACAGAAAATCACATTCACGCATTCCGTACAAGGAGTTTTCGAACAAAAAAATCAAAGCGGACTTGGCGTAGTAGGTGGGCTAGCGCGCGGCATGGGGGAATTCACGCATGTGGCACAGGAGGTCAGTTTTAATAATCATTCTAGACCTGACTAGTCGGCAAGTCGACTGAATAGTAGAGCAGCTGCAGCAGCAGCAGCAAAGGGCCTTTGTACCTCTCCACTGCACATGAAAGAAAATCATATACTGCATAAAGTACAAGGCCCCCCATACAATTCAATCGTAAAAAACCATGCAATAACAATATAAATATCTATACACTCAAGTATATAACTTAAAAACGAGATGCAGGAACTCGGGACTTTACTGGCATGTGCTGGGCTGGCGCAGCCTAGTGCTGGCCTTGACCACCAGGTCCTCTTCCTCCTCTGCTCCGCTCGTTTCTTCATCAATCATCATAGGAGACGGCTCACCAGCCGCAAGTTCAGAGCTGATGCTGCCATCAACTGTCTTCTCCTTGCTCACATATGCCACATAATGCTTGCCAAAAACTGCCCAGTGGAACCGGGCAAGCACAATCATTCGACCTGCCAGAGCATGGCACTCTCGGTCTACAAAACCGTTGCCAGCACTGGTACTCAGGTTGCAGCCGTCCAGAGCACTGAACACTCCCAGAGTTTTGGTGATGGTGTTAAAAATGCTCTGTCTCGCTCGTTTCTCGAGCAAGGCATACAACTCGCTCTTGGGCTGCAGCTGCTTGCACAGCCAGCCAGATGCGAAATCTGACATAGTAGTAGGAGCAAAGCTAACATTGGCGTTATTAGCCACATTGTATGCCCGCTTGGAGATTTCCAGACCCAAAGCCGTAGTATTCTTTGTCCACTTGGCATTTCCCATAGAATCGCCAATAATAGCCAAAATATCCTTTTTTAGTTTGTCCACATATTCTGGGGTGAGGGGGGCATCCTGTACCTCTGCAGCTTGGGTATTGTTAGATCGCTGCTGCTGGATTAGCTGTTGGTAGAGCAGAACACACAAATGGAGACAAACAATTCGTCGAAGCTCAGCTCGGAATGAAGACAACCTGGAACTGTCAAAGCCAAAAGCTGAGGGGAACTCTGAAACTATATCACTACCAGAGCACGTAATGAGCTTGAGCATTCCGTACACAAATATCTGTCGATACTTTTCCTGGGGAGCTGTTACTTCAAAGGACGACTCTTCAGCAAACTTGTCGGTAGACTTGGAGAACCACCTTAGAGAGTCGGTGAAATCAATCTTTCCCCGCTCCACATATTGGGCATAGTACTCCTGTTCAAACTCCACAGCGGTGTTGACGAGAATAGGCCGCAAGGTGCGGATTTGATGATTGGCAACGTCGAGCTTCATGGCTTCCAAAATGGCAAATACCATTCGAAGACCCTCGACGAGCCGTTTAGGTGACTTGGTGGTGATACCCATTTCGATGCGGGCCACCATTTGGTCGACCCACGAGTCCCGCATTGGGGCACAGTGGGCCTTAAATACGAAGGCGAGCCATCTAGCCAGAGCCAGAAAGTCAAGCGCGCCTCTAGAAAGCTGCTGGATCATCAAGTCGCTGTCCAAGACCGAGTCAGCGTACGGACGATCCTTGGTAGGCAGCAGAGACATGAGAATCTCCTTCAGTGTGGTGAACAGCAGCGGCAGCCGTGAGGCGGCAGGGTTGGCCATGCCAGACACAATCGAGCCCTGCGCATTCAGAATTCCGGTGAATTCACCAACAATAGACTCCCAGTACTTTTCAGCCACCGCACGCTTGCGACGGCCTCGTTCACCATCCAAATTGGGTCGGAACTGCAGCTGGGGGTC
This sequence comes from Zygoascus biomembranicola, assembly GCA_030556875.1. NCBI lineage: Eukaryota > Fungi > Ascomycota > Dipodascomycetes > Dipodascales > Trichomonascaceae > Zygoascus > Zygoascus biomembranicola. The sequence goes on from JAKTUV010000001.1 coordinate 1,146,110, forward strand.
GAACACAATATCGTGCCTCAACTGAGGATTCTTGAAAATTTCCTGCAAGTCGATTTCCCGCAGACTGGCCGAGTTGACCGGTGGAGGCTGCAGAGAATAAGGGCTGATATGGGATGTTGCGGTGGAAGCGGCTGCTGCTGCCAAACTGTCTGTCTGAGGAAGTGGAGGGGGCAGCGGAGCAGCCTTGAGGGACGACGAGGACGGCTGTAACGACAACGACGACGAGCTAGCAACCGCAGCAGCCAGGGACGAACCCAAGGGTGGAGTCATGGCAATGTTAGATGCAGAGTGCGAGAACCGCTTGCGAGACCGACGATGCTTGAAGCATGAGGGAGACAATGGAGGAGGAGGAGGAGGAGGAGATGATGCAAACAGGGGATGGCTAAGGTTACCGTCAGACCGCTGCTTCTGGATTTTGCAGGGAGGGATAGTATCCAGGAATAAATTGGACAGTGACCGAGATCTCCACCGCACCTGACGCTTGTTGGACCGGTTCAGGGGCTCCGGCAGCGACATACGGGTAGCCAACTGTCTCTTGATAGAAGGAGAGGCCACTGGAGTAGGGGCATCGGGCACCGGTTCGGCAGGAGAATGAGTGTGGTGAACAGGCTGCGAGCCGGGTTCAGCAGCAGCTGCCGTAAGTAGCGGGGTATCGTCCAAGGTGGTCTTGAGACAAGAAGATGCGTTATTCAGGAGGTCAGTTTGCCAGAGCTTGTGTCTGTTGATGGGCACAACTATTTCCTGGGATTCGACCACGACGTCGGTTTCGCCTGAATGCGAGCCACTGGCCTGTGATTTTGTATTTTCTGACCTATTCATGTCGACGGTCGGCAAAAACAGCAAAGAACGGAGGGAGGCCCGGCAGTAGGCGGGGAGGGGGGTTGGAAGAAGGGGGATGAAATTGTATCCGGTATTTTTAAAAAATGAATATTTATGCTGGCGGAAAGATTTCGAATAAAATATCGGTTCTGTTTTAGCACAAAAAGCGTGGGGTATTTAAGGCCGCCAGGTCAAAAAAATTTTGGTAGATTTTGGCTTGGTTTCGTTATCGTGTCGGTTGGCGAAAACGGTGATAGCTGGGGCTGTTCGCTATATAAATAACTGAAAATTTAATGGTATATAAAACAATGGATGGAAATAGGAAAAAAAAACGGGTTGGGCAACCACTCACTTACTCACCCAAAAAACCAAAGCCAGCAAGCGGGTAGACCAGGAGACCGGAAAAGCAATAATAGTCACTTTGGGTGGGTGACTGCACTGGTCGTATAGTGAAAGCCTCGTACCACCGCCTGCCCTATTAGTCGCCAGAGATTTCCCTTTCTCAGCCTTGGTTCCGTTCTAGGTTTGCAATAATTGGCAGATGGATTTGTTGGCAATTTTGCCATATCCGGGCGACCCCCCCGTGAAAACAACTCAGAAAATTTTTTTTTTTTTTTTATAGCTGTTGCATATTTTATTTGTACAAAAAAGCAAGTCCGCCGCAAGCCTCAGCGTTTTTTCACTTGACTAGCAGAAGACAGAATACCAAATCAGCAGTCAGCCGAAGCACCCTTATGGAACAATAGGCAAATTGGCAGCGGGCCACGCATGCCGGGCTGGGGGGTTTGAGAGTCTACGGCCGGTTAGATTGCAAACAGTAAGTTTCTCCGTTTTGTGCTCCGATACAGTTCGGTCGATGATCAAACCTAGTGCAGTACAGACTTGCGTGGAGTGCATTGAATTGGACATTTTTTTTCATTTGACGGAGTGGAGCGGATTGAAATTTACGCATTCGATACACCAAAACAAGCATCTCTTTTGTTCACTCCCTCAGAAACACACTTTTGACCACCCACGGCAAACTCCCCCCTTCCCATTCACTAACAAGGTTGCGCATTGTAGTGAATTCTGTGCCCAGAACAACTCAGCTGCCCAACCTAACACAACCAAAACACCCCCAAAAATAAGCCCCCCTTGTAACTAAGTCAAAACGTAGTTTCGTATAGAGGCACCGGATCCGTCAAATTAAACACTACCGCAAACCAAACCAAAACTACGCCCCTAATATGCGTTATACCTAGTTGCACTGAGCATTTGTGGTATCTCAAGCAACCCAGCTTTGCTTGATTTGGGTGCCCACCACCGCCTTCATTCACCACTAAAACGACATGCAAGCAAAATGGCTGTGCCGACCACCCATGCTGCAGGGTCTGGGTGGATATTTTGTGAAGCTGGGGTAGTACCGAAAAAAACCACCACCTTCACCAGCATGTCCGGCCCGGTACTGCTACTGCAAGCCAAACATGCATAATGTTTGACTTAGGGGATAAATTGCCCATGTTGGGTTTATGGGGTTGGGTGCTACCTGGGGTGCTGGTGTTGGTGCTACTGCTTTGTATGCGTTTATGTTTATTATCCCTGCAGAGTACTGTGGAGTTTGTTTCCATGCCCTGCTAATACAGTGCAAAAAGCTGCACCACAGTATAGCGTTTGCACTTTATTTTGTCGCAGTTTCTGAGTCTGGGGGGGAGCAGGATCGATCGCTAAACTGCTGCAAATACTGTTACAAACCCCCTTCATATTTCATTTGTTTTTTGTTTTTGGCTCAAACCCTTTTTGCCTATCGTCAAACTTGACTCCTTTTTAGCCAAGCATCCAGTGTGTAGTATAGTACTCCATCATTGATCATTCCTGGCTCGGACTGACCCAGTAAAACGCACTGCAATACACTTGTTTGTGGACCCCCCTACCCTAGCAATCGTAATTACTCCGATCGGCGAAACCACATCAATAACACTAAGACCCACCCAGTAGATTAGGAATAATTGTATGTAAGCTCTGGCTAACCCCGTCGATCGTTGCCAAACTCCGACTCCCTAACAAAGCAATCAGCGTTCATGCACATGCACATATGCATTCGATACTCTGCAGCTCAACAACATTAAAAAAACCGCCACAGCGTAGGAGAGAATGATTGACATACCAGGTCGCAAATCGGATCGAAATCGAGTGGCCTGCCAATTAATAGAAAACAACCCCCCCTATTACACTTGCCGATCCCCTATCCTGCCCCGATTCTGTCGGAATCCAGATCGACACTAGTTTATTCATTAAATGGGATCATTTTGCACAGGGCCAGGGTGCAGGCGTTCTTTTCTTGATCGGCTTCCTTTCGATGAGAAAGCCTGTGTTGCCTGCCTCCATCGGAATCGGATTGGAGACCCGCCAAAGCCAAATTTCGGCTGCAATAAACCAATTTTGAGAGGTAAAAAAAACAGGCCTGGTGACTAACCACTGAAATTCAAATACAAGTCATTAAACAATACACTAGCAAACATTTAAACAACGCACTAACTAATATATTTTGGTAACGTAAAGTAAAACAAACGGCGGAATCCGAGTTTTCACTTTTTTTATTCACCTTTCTCCTGAAATACGGCGGCCCATGTTCGCAGCAGAATGTTTGATAAACGGCGCAATGCAAACGACGACGTTTCAAAACGGCACGCACTCCTGTCAGCCATTTTCCCTGCAAAATCGCCCCTATAGCCTCACGCGCCCGTTCGTTTCGTTTGTTCGGGTTCGCAGTCGCTAGGCTTTGACCAGCAATTTCCACCGACTATCACCGACCGCCGCACGGTAGAAGGCGGTTTTGAAGGGATGAACAACTCACTGTGGATTAAAAAACTGCTGGATTAAGAAACACCGGCTTGCAAATCCGGACAGCCGGCACAACGCTGCAGATACCTTATTTGGTGATATGGCATAGTGAGTTTGGTGGGCAGCCGAGTCTTGTCATATCCATCTTGTGATCCGATAGCTGCCGGAGCTGCTTCTTGCAGCCCCAGGCCTGCCAGAGCTCTTTTTTTTTTTCCCTCCCTACGCCTTTGTCCCTCCCTCCCTGTTGCGATATTTGGGCGCACATCCCGGAACGCCCATTTGTACTATTTTAGGTACTAAGCCAGTTGCAGGCCTGGGAATGAACCACTGCCGATCACTACGCTGCGGCCAAACGGGATTCCCCAGCGACATTTGCACCCGAACCCCCGTCTGGAAAGTTTTAAGGGGCTTGGTTGCTTGCGCAGTGCACGGACGTAGCCGAATTGATGCCAAGTCGAGTCGCCTGCTTACGAACTAGGGCGTACAGATTGACGAGGCCCTTTATTGTCACCGCCCTCTCTGGCTTGCGCCTCATACCTAACACGCACCCAGCAACGCTGCCAAACAAAGCAACTGCCAACCACCCCCTATCTGGACAATTGAACGGCTAGTCATTTGCCCATCGAGCCGAGCCCGAGCACAAGCAATAAAAGCTGATCTAAGCTAAGCTACTCTAAGTCAACCGAGTGAACAGCAAAACAAGATAAGATCGGCTGGCATACGAAATGACATAACCAATATTGGTTTTTCAGCTGAAGCTCAGGCCAAGCCAAGCCCAGCCCCAAACTCAGCCCACTGATCCACTGCTCAGCCGATATCGAGCCACATCTTCCTTTCATCTGATCAGATCCTATTAACTCGTCCCACTCCGTAACTCGGCCCTGTTAACTCCACCACCAATTCCCACCAGCATCCACCCATATCAGCCCAGTTCCACCCAAAACCCCCCAGGCATTCTCATCTGTCGGTCGCTTTTAATCTGATAGCATCTCACCCATCCAACACCTCCAAGCCACTGTACAAAACATCATAAATTCCCAATAAAAACCCCAACAACAAATCCCAAACCTTCTCACACCCCCTCCGCTTCATTTCGCTTGGCGCTCTCTCGCTTATCGTTATCTTGTTCGCTCGCTCGCTCGCTACTTCTTGTCTTGGTCTTTTCATCACCTTAAAACCTCGCTCCCTTCCACCACACCCACCCCATCGCCCGCCGGGACCACGTGACCACCTCCCAACCATGCAATTTTCGCGAGGCTCGTTTTTCCCTCCATCCTTAGCATGAGCTGCCTTACAAGAGTCCGTGAAAAGTTCCTTGAGGACGCAGTAGGGGGCCAACAGGCTCTGCACAAGCTCGAGGGTTCCTGGGATGTGCGAAAAAACATAAATAGGTTTCGCCAGCATGAGTGGACCGCACGTGACCTCCAATATGTTGTGGCGGTGCCTTCGCTCATCTTCTCCTTGGCCATCATTCAGGAGCCGCCGTTGGTCGTCAGGTTGGCTGTGGCCCTGCTGTACTTGCTGGGAATCACAATACCCATAACGTCCCAGTTTTGGCTCCCGGCTTTACCGGTACTTACTTGGCTCATCTTGTTTGTGTCTTCGCGGTTCATTCCCGCCGACTTCCGGCCTGCTATCTTTGTTCGAGTTCTCCCCGCATGGGAAACAATTCTGTACGGCGGAAATCTATCGGAAGTGCTGTCAAAAACGGTTAATTCTGCGCTGGACGTTTTTGCCTGGATTCCTTATGGATTGATCCACTATGGTGCGCCTTTCGTCATGGCCTTTGTGCTTTTCATCTTCGGACCTCCGTCCACCCTCCCCTGCTTTGCCTTTGCGTTCGGCTGGATGAATTTCATTGCTGTACTCATTCAGCTGTTATTTCCTACCGCTCCACCTTGGTATCTCAATGAATACGGTCTGGATCCTGCCAGTTACAATGTCCAGGGCTCGCCGGCTGGCCTCGCTCGAGTTGACAAGCTTTTGGGGCTTAACATGTACACCGGAGCATTTAATGCTTCGCCTTTGGTGTTTGGTGCCTTTCCCTCGTTGCACTCTGGCTTTGCCGTAATGCAGGTACTGTTTTTGTGCCATTTATGGCCTTCGTGGTCCCCATTGTTCCTATCGTACATACTTTGGATCTGGTGGGCCACCATGTACTTGGCCCATCATTACTTCATTGATCTAATTGGAGGCGCATGTCTAGCATTTATCATGTTCTACGTGGTGCGACTCACCACGCTGCCCAACGTTCAACCCGGTAAATTCTCACGATGGTCCTACGACTACATTGAACGGGGAATCTCTACTACGCAAGTCAAATTCCGCAAGAGCATTGACGATGAGGAGTATATCGAGCTGCCGGTTGTAGAAACTCAGCAGGATATCCAGCGTATGGATAAGTCGTTTCCCAAGGTGTCTTCAGGTCATAATCACACTTCGTCTCTGCATCTGTACTCTGGCCAAGAAGCGTACAACACTGGCGGAAGCACATCCAAAGGAATTAAGACTCCCAAGTCATCCTTAAAAGTCAATACTAATGAACCAGAAGAGTTCCCCAGAGCTCATGTGTTCGAACTGGGGTCATCGGCGACCACCAACCCGAATTCCCCCAGACCCATATCCCGCCCGGGCTCGCCTTTGCAAAGCAAATCTTCCTCAGCAACGTCAGTGGGGTCTTTCCATCCGGCATCACCTTCGCCTAAGGCTGATCAGCGTCCGATTAGTCCTTTGAAGAGGGGATAGTCCGCATTGCATGAAGACATTCCAGATATGCATCTAGCATGAATACGCATTTTAGCATGCACCAGGTATTTATAAAGAGCAAAAAAGTGTACATTCTATTGTTGCACTATTCATTGCACGTTTACATAAACTACAACTGTACAAAGGGTACAGTACAGTACATTATCATACACTAGACTAGCGATAATAATTATAGTAATGAGAATCTGGTGCTTGGACATTGTAAGTAAGCAGATCATTGAAAGGTCATTGATGATAGATGGTTTTGCGATTCCCCGATATATATTTCTGATGCTAATCAAAGGAGGTGACTGAGAATATCAAGCAAATAGGCGCACAAGCTTACAAGCATACCAGCATATATGCCCAGGCAAAGTCTTATAGTCCGTGTGACTTACGGACCAGGTCATTTTCAGTCAATAAATAGTATTTTCGATTATAGCTTTCTCAGTTTTAGCGTCGAATGTGAGAAATCCTAGCCATTTATCTCCTTCACCTTGGATTCCAGCTCTGGATATGCTGAAACCAGTTCCTGCCCAAGTACCGTGCCAAACTGCTCCATAGCCTTTATTTTGCCATTGACGTATTGATTTTGTTTGGCGAGCAGCTCAACAAATTCTCGGGTATAGACATCCGAATTACGTCCATTCTCAATATACTCCACTACATCCAACGGCACTGTCATATCCATGGCATAAGCCGTCTGATTGACCTCATTAAGCTGATCAACAAGCAAATTCACTCGGTCCGCAAGAGCCTCTTCGGCCTCACGGGTCGCCTGGTAATCATACACAAGGATACCGAGCTCGATCTGAGTCTCTATGAGCTGCTGGAGCTGAGCACGAAGCGGGGCCGTGGCATCTCGCGAGGGAGCAACTGTCATTTGGGTTCTTAGAGACAGGTTATAAGCACGACGGGGATACTGCTGTTAGAGCGGTCTAGCTATGCTACTATCTACAGTGTACAGGTTGTGAAGGGTGAAGTGAGGTAAAGTGAAATACCAAGACTTAAAATATCGTAGTTCACGTGACCAAAGAGGTGGGGGATCGAATATACGATCTGTCTATCAGACCCACTTCGCATATTTCACATATATAGACAGAGTCTTGGCGAGTAAGACAGTCTGAATATTTGAATGGTAGCTGATATTATTTACCTGGGATTATACTGAAATTCCGCTCTGCTCGGAGCTGCCCTGATACTCACTGATATTCACAGCTCATCGAGGCATGGTCTAGACTTTCTCCACAATAAACACAGGTACTGTAAACAAAACGTTAAGCCAAACCTCAACAGTACTATACAGACGCTAAATAAACCCATCTATCGTATCAAAACATACCAACGAAACTGCCGCCAAGCAAAGCTGCCGAAGTTTGTTCGTTGTTGCGATTCCATGCCGCACGGCTGGCTGCAGCTGCTTACGTTAAATTGATTTGATTAGCCCTGCGATTGGCAAACCAACCTCCATTGAAATTCTCATCATCAGCATTCCCACTCTCTCCGTCCAGCCTGCCTCCACACCCACCCCTTCAGACTCCTACGCTGCTCACCATGGAGCGAGGCGAAAGTGGGAGTGTGAACGAACCCGGGAATGGCCCGGGATCACCCCGGGAGCGTCTGAAAATCCCATCTACTGCTACGGGCGGAACCGGCAACGGCCACCGGCACATGCTGCATCTGTTTGGAGCACCAGGAATTAATATACGGTTAACCCCGGACAACATAAATGCCATAAGCGGTGCTATGGCAGGGCTGTTAGCAGGAGTCGTGGTTTGTCCACTTGACGTTGCTAAAACAAAGCTTCAGGCTCAGGCCGGCTTCACCAGTCTCAAGGGTGCAGGCGGACAGCGGATGGACATTAAATACAAAGGTATGTGGGGGACTTTGGCCCAAACATACCATGAGGAACACATTCGCGGGCTTTACCGAGGTCTGGTGCCGATTATCGTTGGATACATGCCCACATGGACCGTCTACTTTTTACTGTACGAAAAAACCAAACGGGCGATGCTGGAGAACCCCGGACTGCCTTACCTGCGCACCCACCCTGCTGCTGCTCATGTACTTGCTGCAGTTGCAGCTGGAAGTGTCAGCACGTCGCTGACAAACCCCATATGGGTCATCAAAACAAGGCTTATGAGTCAAAATCAACACTCTTCGTGGAAGCAGTATACCGGGACTCTGGATGCTATGAAATCCATGTTCCGTGAAGAAGGAGTCCGAGCGTTTTATAGTGGCCTGGGACCGGCCCTGCTGGGTTTAACGCATGTCGCCATCCAGTTTCCGCTGTACGAGCGCTTCAAAAAGATGTTTGTGCCAGTGGAGACGGATTCCCCCTCTAAACTGTCATTCGGCATCATTCTTTCTTCCGCATTGGCCAAGCTAATAGCATCGACTGTCACTTATCCGCACGAAGTACTACGAACCCGCAACCAGATCGCCGTAAATGACCACAAGTACCGCGGCATTATAAAAACCATTCGAACCATCTACCTGGAGGAAGGGTTGCGAGGATTCTACGTTGGACTGGGCACCACGCTATTCAGGGCTGTCCCTAGCTCGGTGGTTACCATTTGCACCTATGAGGCCATTTCCAGGTATCTACTGTCATTCTGAAGTACGGATACATGTGTACTTGCAAACAAAAGGGCCCATTTGTATCAGCCCTTCACGCTATGGTTAAGTGACCTGCTACAGCTGACGAAGAGAACCCCAAAATGATCATGATGCTGCTGCCCATCGAACTGCAGTCTTTCTAACACGACGAGTTCATGCTACTGTACATTACGCCTATTACTCTCCTCTACACCTACACCTAGCTATTCCACCCAAACTCTCTTTAGCATATAGTCAGATGCCTTTACCACCCGGTATCCTGCATGTTAGATGCTTATAGATTTGCATGATGAATATATATATGAGAAATGAAGATACCAGGTTTATGAAGAGTATTTCAAGCAGTCAAGTAGTTTGATTACTATTAGTTGACGGTTAAGACACTATGAATGCTGGCTGCTCTGTTTGTCGACACACCCATGAGAAACTATCATATAAACGTTCAGATATTGCCAATAAGCATCTCAGTCTTGGATTAAGTATAAAACAACAGAAATAAATACACCCTGAGTGGATTCTGACCTGAGTATCTACAGGCAATGTATCGCCAGATAGTCCAAATCACGTGACAACTCCCTTCTTAAACTTCGTTCACCTCTTTTTGGTAAACTTTCAACCTCCAGCCATGGCAGAACCAGCAACCGAAACACTCACGAAGCCCGAGGCCAGCGAGCCCGTCGCTGATCAGAGCATGAATGAAAATGAAAACGAAGCAACGCCTACTGTAGATGATATCAAGACCCGTCTGCAGCTGTTGGAAAACGAGGCTGAGAAGCTCGAAGCCATGCAGGAAGATCTGAACAAGCAGACAGATGAGCTCAAAGAAGACAAAGAAGACGTGGATAACCGATCTGTATATGTCGGAAACGTCGACTACGGCACTCCTCCCGAGGAGTTGCAGGCACACTTCCAAACCTGCGGAACTATCAACAGAGTGACCATCGTTGTGGATCCGTTCACAAAGCGACCCAAAGGCTTTGCATACATTGAATTTGCCGAGCCATCGTTGGTTGCTCAGGCCCTACTGCTCAATGAGTCTGTTTTCCGAGGAAGAACGCTCAAGGTTGTGCCCAAGCGAACCAATATTCCTGGAATGGGAGGTCGAGGCCGGGGCCGTGGAGGTTCTCGAGGTCGAGGACGAGCAGGATACCGGGGTGGATTTAGAGGCCGGGGTGGATATAGGCCTTATTAAAAGACGTTTGTCGTAATTATTGAAGAGTGAAAGAAAAGAAGAAACGGAGGCATGATGAAATATGAAGAAGAAAAATAAGAATTTGAAATGAAAATGAAAATGAAAATGAAAATGAAAATGAAGAATGAGCGGTGAGAAAATTAAATCATAGAGAAGAGACACGTCTGAGATGGAGGATGAAAGATGCGAAACCCTCTAATTGTAATTATGACTTGGCTAGTATGAGTGTTGGCATAGGCAGACTATCATGTTGAAAGACCAGGAGCAACTTTTCTATTATGACAATATATATTTATATGGTATTATGAATATCAATCTTGTTCTAGTGTGGTTTTGATACTGATCAATACTTCGAATAAATAGACAATTCACTCTGGCTGTGTAGATATGAATGTAAGCGAATAGTCTATGGTATCAATAAATCCCGTCAAGCGGTTGGTGGCCATTGAGTAGACGAGAAGCAATTTGAACTTACAGGCGGAATTTGCACTTTTTTCTGTGAATTACGGGAGTATTTATCAATGAGGAGCCGATATGTACTGACCATTGCAAGCTGCGCTACAGGAAAGAACACACAGATATACCTGGCCATCCCAGTCCAAGTCTATAAGAGATCATTATTCGACCCTCATATCATGGATGAGTAATACATTGCAGCTTTTATGCGGGTAATCGGGTACTTTAACAGGGCTAAATGCCAGTTTTCCTGCAATTCTTTCGGATCTTCCTCCATGCCTGCCTTCCAGCATATACCAACACACTTTCTGTACAGATCCTCAGCAATCTACTTTGTTAAGCAGTTTTATTCCATCCATGCAACCAATCTCTCCCCATGCACTACCCACCTACTGAGCAGGATATCCAATTTCTCCAGTTGTAAGCCACCCCTTCTCACCCATCGGCTCTCTTCTCCACGACAGAGTCAGTTTCGATTGATGCGGAGTAGCCTGTACCGGTGCTCGACCGCCTTCTCGTTTCACTAGAAACAAGCTCTGCCAGATGTCACCGGGCAACAAGGTAGGCGGATGCAGATTGCTGGTACTATCGCCCAACGCACTGGAAAACCCTTCCTGAGCTAACAGATCAATGGTCTCCAACGTCAGTGTCGCATCTGATACATTTTCAATCTGAGCTTCGATCAAATGTGCCTCTGCGTAGTCATCTCCAGCGGCAGCAGGCTTGGCTACCTTTGTGATTTTGGTTTTCACAGCCAAACCAGGGTTAGCTGTGAAACGGTAGTTCTTTCGAAAGGACACCGGCTCATTTTCTTCATTATCCAACCCCACATAGCTCAATGTCACATTGAGAACATGCAACCCCGGATCTTTGGCTTCATAATGCACCACATGCTGCTGAGAAATGGTCTCATTGTCCAGCACCATTTCTCGACTGTCAGCCAGCAATGGGATAGAAGTCCCGCTGCCTGATTCGCTGGGCAAAACCATCGATACCGCCAACTTCACCCGTATACCAGGACCTTCACCATTATCTTTATTGATGCTCAGCAGGCATGCGAACGGCTCACCAACATAGACCGAGCCAAAAGTCCCGGGCAAACTCAACAGTGCCTGGGGCACTGGCGGTTCGGTCAGATCATCGGGGTATTTCAACACCGGTCTGCTCAACCGCAGTACCTTGAGCGATACCTGGTGCTTGTCCATGACCGTTCGTGAACTGTTACACTGGCTTGGTGATGGAGGTTTGTCGATCTGCTCTGGCCCAATCCAGAACAACTGCTACCCGGCCTTACCCGCCCTGAATTTTGCCCAATCCGGAAACTGGCCTCTCCACCTCTTCCCATATTTCACTCAAGCCCCCTTTTCTTTATCGGTACAGGTTGATCTGGGTGGAAAACCAACGGATCAGAGTTGTTTTTATACTCCACGGCTATCTGTGACACCCACGCCCCGCTGCTGCCATCGGCAATCGCAACAGAAACGGAATTGCTTAGATAACCAAGCGGTTCTTCTCGCTCTGCCTTTCTTCTAATCTGGCATTGCATTTCGCGGCCCAATCATAGAACTTGACCCTCTCGCTGCGTGCGATCTCACGGCAAAACCACCTCCCCAAATTAAGCAAAACCGCAGCCAACCAAACCCCCCAATTGACCAGTGCGACTGAAACGCCTGTTAACCGAGGAATCCCATTTTCTCTTCTTTTGTATCTGCTCTGCCGCCATTCCATCTCTTTGGCTTCCCTGTTGTTGGGTACCCAGCTGGCTATTTTGCTCATTCGGGCCCAAATTACACCTTGTCCCATCAAATCACTAAAATAGCATCGTCATCGGTTTCAGCAACAATATGCTGGCCCAGGTGCTTCAAAACACAGACATGAAGGTGGATCATCACCCTTCAGAACCTGCCGTGGAGCCTCCCCCGAAGGTAGCTTCGGCCGTTCCCATCCGGCCGCCTGTGTCCCCGGATCCCACCCAGCACAACAATAACTACACTACTGCCGCCGAGCAGGCGCTGTCTGTCAGTGCCGATAGTGTCATTAATGACCTCATGAGCAAGGCCGATGGCTCAGTGAGTACGGCGACGTCGGTTGGTGACCCATTTGAGGTCGAGATCAATGGTAAAGTGGCCGTTTCCGGTCCGCCGACGTTGGAGCATCTAATGAGCATTTCCACTCTCAGACCCACATCGTTGCTGCCAAGTCTGAGTCTGCTTTACCCGGATACAGCACCGAGATCTGCATGGAGACCCCAAATCGACCTGTGGATGAAGAAGAATCATCCTGGCAAGCTTCGGCAGATTGTCGAGCTGTGTAGTCCCGAGGAGCACAAAACCGCAAGTACCGTAGCAGAAGACCGTCGAAACGCATCTGCTACTACTACTGCTCCTTCAAGCTCGCCAAAGCGCGAACGAAGGCTTTCACATGATAGCAAGCCGTATGCTCGTAACCGGCCGCCTGCTACTGACCATCGCCGGGCTCATAAACAAACACAGCCCACTGAGCACCGTCTGCATCAACATGGTAATGGTGCCAGTTCAGGGTCCAGCGATAGCGTTCATTCACATTCACACTCTTCTTATTCACATTCTCACTCGCATGCATCCGACCTAGCTGCAACCGGCGGAGGAGCGGACAAACTTCCGTCTCCACCCGTATCCCCGGTCCACGATGGTGTCACTGCTTCCAGTGGTAGCTTTTCACGCAGAAGGTGTATATCATGTGGATCTGACCAGTCTCCATGCTGGAGACCGTCGTGGTCGGCAACTGCTGGCCAGTTGTGCAACTCGTGCGGACTGAGATACAAAAAAACCGGAGCTCGCTGTATCTCAACTACATGCAGGCGAATACCGGCCAAGGGCGAATGGATGGTGATGAAAAATGCTGCTGTGAGAGTCAATGGAAAGCTGCTATACCAGTGCTTGGGCTGTGGGGGAGAGGTTGAAGTAGGCGAACGAGGCTGAGAGAAACAGGACACATTATGAACTGTCGCTGTGTTGTTATATGAATCTAGGCGGACTTGTTCAAGAGAACCGGTATGCTCTGGATTCCACAGAACGCACATACATGCAACCCCCTCCCCGACCCGCAAAGCACACATCACCCGCGGCTGGCCCTGCTTCGTCTCGCGGCTAATTTAAATTATATTGGTTTTAGAAGGTATCTGGAGGCTGCTAAGTATACTTATCTTTGGCAGCCGTTTGTTATGTTTTATTTTATTTTGTTTTGTTTGTTTGACGTGCTCGGGATCGTCCTGGAAGATGGATCGGGCATGGCTGTACAACATCGATAACTATCTATTTTATTATTCATTATATCGAGGTTATTTTGTTCAAATTCTTTATTGACGGAGATAGTTTATTGGGTTGGGTAGATAGGAAAAGTGTAGGAAAGAAATTGGAATAGGAATATAAGGCTCAATCTGTTTTAACTTGATCTGCACGACTCTGGTATTATCAGTAGTCTCGGATTTGAAAAGTAAACTATTCTGTTTGACTGCAAATTTAATACGCTATAGAAGATAATCCAGCATTGCAGCTGTATTGAACATTGACAATATCTTTTTAAGGTGGGGAGGCGGGGGACAGATCAAAACGCGGGGTAGTACCGAAGAGCTTCTACAAACAATAGCAAAAGAACCGAATATTCGCTAGAGATGCGATTAAAACCTGGCTTTAAATAGTGAATCTTCTTCTATCGTTTGAACGCAAAACACGAATCCACTACGCAATATTTCCAGACTTCGGCGTGACCAATTCCCTATTTCTACAGTCCCTCGCATCTGATTTTCCAGCCTCTCATAAAGTTGCCAATCTGCACTGCACCATGTCGGGTTGGCTAGATCGATATGAGCATTTCCTGCTCAACAATGCCCACCAGATAACCAGCATAGAAGGAACTTTGAGATCGCTGAGCTTTATTTTGCCGGGACGGTACCAGAATGTCGAGGTTGTGAGCGAATCGCTGTACTCGGTCCTTCAGATCATCGGCATGTACCACGATCGCATTCTGGTCAAGGCCAATCTGAAAAAGGACAAGCTCACCGCACATAACCGGTATGCTCAGAGCATGGCAGATCATCAACGACTTTACAAGGCGGTCGGATTAGCGCTGGCGCTTACCAGATGCACCGAGTTGCTGATGGAAATGGCGGTTATGGCGAAGCCTGCCGAGGTGCGGGGCGTTGCAAACAGAAGACGAGCAAAAGCCACTGTAGGCATCGAAGCATTCAAAGCCATTTTACGGTTGATTCTTCTGATTCAGTATAAAAAGCCCACCATGACCGATCCGGTCATTCAGCGTCAGGTTGATGCTGGCGAGCTACCAGTCGAGCCCAATGACGCAAATCTCACCTACAAGATGGCCCGAACTGGCCTGGAACTGCCCCAAACGCCGCTCAACGGCCTCGAATACCTATCTGGACGGGCAATTATGGCCGAAGATGTCAAGGATCCCCGATTTTTATTGCATGTTCTTAGCAAGAATGGTACTTTAGCCGAGGTATTGCACATTGCCCGGCCCGTCCTCTACAGCTATTTACTTTATCGTGGATCCACTACCAATAACAAGAGTTTTGTTGGCAAATGGGGCCCTTGGGTTGTGGGATTGTCGGTTGATTACCTGTCAAATAAGCTTCTGCTTGATTCATACAGAGAAGACTTGCCTGGTGGTCTCCGCAGTCTAACAGCTCTTGAAGCCGAGGAGCTCAGCACCCGTCGCATGGCTCTGTGGTGGTGGCTCCTACGGGGTCCCATGTATGACAATGTCAGCCGGCCAGTTCTTGACAGAGCTATGCGCTTCCTAGACATCCCGGTTGTCAATTTGTTCAGCGGCATCCTTGAGGACTACCTGTATTTGCTCGACAATTACTATTTTAGTAGTGCTACGCAGTAACGCGGGGTAAATTATAGGCATGAATTATCAGTAGACATTAACGATTCAGATTTTATGAATGGAGACTGAGTGTACAATTGCATTACTGTTTGCTTGGTATGGATATCCACTATTATAAGGCTCGGCTTGGCTTGGCCCCCGCAGTCAGGAATACCTGATTAAAGTCGGCTCGAATGCGAAATGTCAATAAGATTTTAGCTTGATGATTAACAAGTCTAAATATCGTGAACAAGGTACGAGTAAAATAGATAAAATAAAAAATATAAAGAAAAAAAAAATATGAATATAACTTTGCGCAATTCATAAACCCGCTCCGTACCAACGCTCGAGCCAACTGAGATCACATTATTCACCGGGCCACAAACATATCTATAAGCACAAACTACCCCGCTCAGTCTGTAAAACGCAGTAAAATAGCCATCATCAAGTCTTTCCAGAACTACCTATCCATTCGCTCAAACCAGTCTTCGGTAATTTACGTTCAACTGCCCAACTCTACTTGATTGCTTCCTCCATTTCTCCCATCTACAACACCTTTTACTTTGTTGCATACCAAATTACGGAACCCAACCATCGCACCAACACAACACTCACTATTGCATTTTAACTGCGTTGCCCGCACACACGTGATCCATCATCCTCTTCTGCTGGTGGTCTCCGGTTTCTTTTGGGGGTTTACAATTACATCTACAAGCATCTCCGCTGCTTCGTGACCAGTGTGCTGTTATATTTGTTCAGAACTGCAGGGTTTGGTTGTCCGAGAGTCGCCGGACCTCCTTTCATTGTTTAAACAAAACCGCTTGCACTGAACCTGCGCTCAATCCTTCCTTAATACGAGCAAGCCGATAGAGCATTGCCCAATTACTGTCTTCAAATCTGTATTGCACTGTCTGGGACTGATTGATTTGTTTTCTTGTTCTGTGGGATTTTACAGCTTAAACTCCGGTTTTGCAGCCATCATTTAAACATATCAAACCAGACGCATTCGTCGTCGTAACTGGTTCAATTGCATCGACAGATATCTTTGATACATTGTGGTTATCGGAAACACTGATTGTATTTCACGAAACCCAAAGGCATTGAATTGAACAAGGCCACCCCCCTTAGCAAACTACACATCCACCCTTATTTGGTTCAACCAACTCGCACACGAGTCAATAATACTCTAGGAATTCACTATCTCTGCTCCTCAATATGGAAAGTGCCTTGCCTAAACGCTCTACGGTTTCCAAGGGGAAATACTCTCTCAATGACTTCACCATCATGCGTACTCTGGGGACAGGGTCGTTTGGTAGAGTCCACCTTGTCAGATCGGTCCACAACAATCGATTCTACGCCATCAAAGTGCTCAAGAAGGCACAGGTGGTTAAGATGAAGCAAGTGGAACATACCAATGACGAGCGGCGCATGCTTAAGTTGGTCGAGCACCCCTTTCTCATCAGACTGTGGGGAACATACCAGGATAGCCAGAATCTCTTCATGGTCATGGATTACATCGAGGGCGGTGAACTGTTTTCGCTTCTAAGAAAGAGCCAACGGTTCCCCAACCCAGTGGCCAAGTTCTATGCTGCCGAGGTGACCCTAGCTCTGGAATATCTTCACTCGCACAACATTATTTATCGAGATCTGAAGCCCGAGAACATTTTGCTGGATAAGAATGGTCATATCAAGATTACCGACTTTGGCTTTGCGAAGGAAGTACCCGATGTCACTTGGACTCTTTGTGGAACTCCAGATTATATTGCTCCCGAAGTAGTGACGACCAAGGCCTACAACAAGAGTGTCGACTGGTGGTCGCTGGGTATATTGATATACGAAATGTTGACAGGATACACACCGTTTTATGACCAGACCCCCATGAAGACGTATGAGAATATACTGGTTGGCAATGTCCGATACCCTTCGTTTCTACACCCCGATGCCGTGGACTTGCTACAACGTCTCATCACCAAGGATCTGACCCGTAGATTTGGTAATCTACAGAATGGATCACAGGACATCAAGTCCCACCCATGGTTCTCCGAGGTAATATGGGAAAAGCTGCTCTCCAAGGACATTGAGACCCCGTTCGAACCACCCATTCAGTCAGGTATTGGTGACACTTCACTGTTTGACAAATACCCGGAAGAAACCAGTAACTATGGAATAAACGGCCCCGATCCATATGCAGAGCTTTTTACCGAGTTTTAGTACAATGTAGGTTAGTTGAATGCTGGTGAATGAATATCCCTCTGCCGCTCAAGGAGACAATACACACAAACTCTCGTATAGTAGAATAGGTTTAGAGATATCCATCATAATCTAACAAGCAAAAATTCTCGTACAGTAGAACAAGTTTAGAGATATCTATCATAACCTAACAAGCAAAAGCTCTCGTATAGTAGAACAAGTTTAGAGATTTCTATCATAATGTCTAGTTAGGGCTATGAGTGTGTTGCCAGACAGCGAACGACAGAACCGAGTAAAACCTGCATAAGTCTTCGTGAAAATAGCGCAAACCAATTACGAAAAATACTCTCAAATTTACGATAGAAAGCAGCATAATGTGTAATGCACTACCTTTTAGCCATTTATGTAATATTTTTGTTTACACCCCTATCAGGCGCGACCATAAACTTGAATAGTAGATTCATCTCCTTGTGCACTGTATTCCAGAATGTCAGCTGCATATTCTCTACGCGGCTCCAGCTAGATGCGGCACTAAGGTTTGCATGACAATGGGACAGATAATTTACAGCTCAAAAAGCAACGTGCTTACGGGTAGTCACTCCGAACTGAGCCGCTCCAAGAGCGTGGGTGGCCCCAACCAGAAAAATAAAACAAGGAATCTGCGTGCCAATGGAATAACACTCATTTCAGGGAAGCTTAGCGAGCAGTCTGGAACAAAAAGGGTGACTGACTGAACTCTTTTGAAATACGCCAGACAGGGATGATCAGTACATAATTTCGCGCATCTGGTATGTATTCATCCCCATACGTTCGGGTCTTGCGTCCAAACAAATATTATAGTGGGCTTCGGCCCCTCGCTGCCAATTCCGACGGGGTTTAAAATCCGATCGATAGGTTACACTGTAATGGTAAAAAGGCAATAGGGGGGGAAGGGAAATGTGACCATGTAAGGCGGCCAGCAGATGAGGAATTCTCGGCATGACAAAATCCGGTGGTGGGATAATAATACAGGCTTTAGCCACACTGGGCAAAGCGTCGGGCGGGATGGTGATCAGATATCGAACAAGGAGGCCCAGCTTGGAAAAGGAACATGCCGATTGTCAACGCAGGCGCACACACAGCGCGGAAGATAGACAGTCACTAGTGCAGTGCTGCAGACGTGCTTCTCCGCAGGCGAAAGAAAGAGGCCACTTCGGCTTTTTTATCCAGATTTGACGACTGCCAGTTGCCAGAAGAGCAGTTTTCCTGGGTGGTAGTCATCAGTTGATTGCTTTTTGCACGATTAACCTTTTGAGTTGAATAACTGCAACAGGTGTGTTTGGAAACACGACGCTTGCTTAATCAGAATCTATTCCCAAACAGGTTAAGCATGCATGAGTTTATACTAGGCGCTGCTACACCCCCTCAACTTGCTTGTTTTGCATTAATCAGACGAGCCTGATCGGACTGCGCTGAAAATTTATGCTTAACTCTAAATCCCACACTTTGCCCACCGGGTAAATGGGGCAATTTATATTTATAGAGTGCTCTACCAAATTTGGAGAAAAGGCAAGGGGACAGACGGCATCGCAGGTGTCTGGGCCCTGATTCATCATTACACTATTAGTAATATTCAAGCGGCAAACAAACATTTGGTAAAGGATGCTGATCAAAGACTGACACAGAGTGCTTTGCTTGGTTTGCTGACCTGGCCCTTTTTTCGTACGGTTGCTCCGCCGGTTAAGTCACAATTTCACTGGAGCGGCTGACGATGATCTTCTCCCTTGCGCCTATGTAAACAAGGAGGTAGACCACTGCTAAATCCAACTTCAACGTCCGGCAAAGCTAAAATATATGGAGAAGCCGTTTGCGGTTCAGTAATGGAGTTAGGGGAAATAAACCCCCAACCTGCTTTGTTTCAATTTGAGCTGGGGATTTAAACTACCTTATTATCATGACACATTGTCAACCCGAACTAACCGGGCCCAGTCCTGCTGCTCCATATCCGCAGGCTGTGACGGACTAAGCGTCTTTCGTAATGATGGCCCTGACCAATAAAAAAAAAACCATATATGTATGGCCGTAATTGATCTTCACTGCAAGACGATGGCATTTATTAACATACCCCGGTCTAAAACTTAGGCTCTAATTTGAAGCTCTGTACCATGCCCCCCTCCGTATATTACGTCAAACAATATTTTATGCTAAACCCAAAAACCGTTTATTTTTTCACAAAAGAAATGTTTAAAGCTTTAGCGCGCAGTATGGAGCGAAGAGCGAAATGCGTGAAGACCGGGTTAGAACCTTATATCTCACTGGGGTATGGAGTCTGATGGGCTCGGGTGGGCTATTCTTTTTTTTGACATATCCGCAGGCGCCATGCATTGTCGTTTTTAACCTTTCCCGCGCCACTGCTGCCTGCGATGGTGGTCGTCTGCGGCAAACTTAAGGTGTTGTAGTCTAAACCGCTCAAAAAAATACACTACGACATTAGGCGTTGTTATTTTATCCGCAGCGCACAAAGAAAAAACACACAATCACAAGCTTGGAGATTTCGCACCCCACCAGCTTTCAGTCTAGCCTGTCTGTTTCTAATACAAGCGGAATTTTTGTCTGCTGCGCCAGTTTCCTGTTGTCGTCTTCTGTTAACATACAAATAAACTGTGTTTGTGCATACTGTAAGCAGTCGGTCAGCCGATCAACATAATGCCAGATATGACGTAGCAACTGAGCCCTAGAAATCGTAATAAAAAGGTCTTCCTTCGCCCGCCAAGTAACCTCCACCAAAATCGAAACGCCACTCAAACTGCTTTCTATTGACTCTCAGAATATCAGCGTCCTTATTTATATATATTTTCACCACCACTGCTGCGCTGCTCATCGGTGGATCTTAACTCGTCTAGAAAGAGAGAAGCCCCAGGCTCGCCTCGCCTCATCCACAAACCTCGTATTCAGTTTTGCTTTTGTTGCACTTTTTCACTATTGTCGTTGCTTTTTGTGATTACATTTGCTTTTTCGAACGATCGCAAGTCAGGGTCATCCCGAGCAAGCTGGCGCTTTTCTATTATTCTTCCTTCCTACCTACCACGCGACCGTTGCTTATCCAGTTCTTCCACTACCGTACGATATCGAGGTAATCATTCATGGAAACATATCACGGCTACGTCCGCGCGACGCTGGACGCTATTATACTATTCGAAGCCTGTCGGCTCGGCCTACTGCCCCGAGTCCAGCGAAGATTGTCCGACCGTGAGCGCAAGGCCATTCGGTCTGGCTCGGTTTTCATCTGGGATGAAGGCGAGGCAGGTATGCGCAGATGGACCGACGGAAAATCATGGAGTGCCTCTAGAGTGTCAGGCTCGTTCCTGACTTATAGAGAAATGGAGGGCAAACGGCCAGATGGCCCGTCGTCTGATGGCAATAATTCGGACGAAGACAGAAATGATACCGATGAAAACCTGTCTGACGGCTACCGATATAAGCCAGATGGGCTCATGAAGCAGAGTTTCTCCATAACGACTGCCACCAACCTCAAACTTCATCTCATTTCGTACTTTTCCCGTTCCGACACCATCTCCACCGAACTCATGCTACCTTCCCAGGATCCCAAATTCAAAAACCTGATAATACCTCAGGGTCTCTACCCGGATCACACGTTTGCTGCTACTCCTGATGCTCGTGTGCCTCTCCCTACAAACCCGTATTCGCAGGCCCCTCCTCCTCCTCAGCAGACATATGCTTACCCCCTCGTGAGTTACGAGCAGCAGCAACAGCAACAGCAGCAACAGCAACAGCAGCAACAAGTCCAACAGCAGGTCCAGCAGGTCCAGCAGGTCCAGCATCAACAGCATCATTTGTACTCCCAAGTTGCTTACCAGACGTCTTACGCTCAACCACCACCACCACCTCCTGCAGCTACTGCTCTACCAATTCCTCAAGTTCCTCAACAAGCAACCCCTATCAAGACAACTCCAGCAAACACACCTCCTACAACATCTCCGGCAATTCAGTCTGCGTACTACATTTCCGCAGCTCCTCCTACAACTACAGCTGTACCACCTGTAACTCAAACAGCTCCTCATCCTCCTGCATACACCTATTATTCTCAATATAATAGTCCAACACCTACTCCTCCTATTGCTGGAACATCCCCCCAGCTGAGCCTGAGTAGCCACTTGCCTCTACCGAGCCGCAAGGCTAAAGATGTACCTTTAGGAGGTGGTCTATGGGGTGAAGATGCGAGAGCCATTCAAGTCCTGGACCGGTCTTTCAACATATAACGAATATCCTGGGGCTTTCTTTATTTACCCGCTTTGATTTGTTTATGTGCGTCGGGTTTCTGTCCTCTTTATTACAAAACTGAGCTTCGACTCATCTCATCTCTCTCCGCTGTCTTGAACGGCATTCACTCTTATTAAGATCTCATGTCCGGATGACATAACGATCATACTTATCTATTCGTCATATAAGCCGTGTATTTACTCTTCATTGGTACTTTATCATGTCATTACCTCTCTATATTACCTCTATATAGTGCTGATTCTGCAGCCTTCCCTCAGTAGATTGTGTAATTTGCTTAGAAGCTTATAGTCAAACAAAAATTGAACATAAAACATATTATACCTAGCCGAACTATTAAGCATTAGAGGTTGCGGAGGAGATGTCGCATTTTCTTCTTTGGGGGGTAGGTGTGATGCACGATTGCTCAGCCCAAAACAATCCACTTCTGTTTGCTTAGGGACCAGAGCAACCGCAGCTGACGTCCGAGTTAGAGCGCCTCAATTAAGACGCGCACCTTATCCATTAATTCTATTAAAAATGTCAATAATTTACAACATACTTTTAGGGCGGCTCTCTTTCAAACTACCCAATTGGGCCTCGCGGTAGTGTATACAATGAATGAGTAGTTCAAATCACATAACAACGCAATCCTCTTTCTCATTTGTCTGAATAGGAATATCCATTTCATCGAAAGTACGCGCGTATGAATCTTTATCTAGCATCTTCGGCTCAGGAGGAGGCTTTGCCATTGTTTCTTTGTCAGAAATTTCGCTATTAGCTGAAATCGACGGGGCTCCTTTTGATCTGTTTGTTCCCGATGTCGTCCAGCTAGAAACCGTAGATTGTCTGCTGAATACGCTAGCATTAGAATCCACTCCAGGAGAGTGGTTCCGATCTATTACTGGAGGTGGGGCGCCCAGATCGGTAGCATTAGAGAGAGACATGCTACTATTCCCCATGTTGGGTATAAAGCTGTTTCGATGTCTTCTTTCTGGAGATGCAGCCCCTGATGATCTACCTGACTCTCCTGACACTTCATCCTTATCAGAAGCTGGTAATGCAGGTTCGGGGATAGTCCATAGAGCAGTTCGACTAGGTGAATGCCTGACAGGTGATCGGTTAGGAGACCTTGCACCACTGACACTTCCAGATGAAGATATTGTGCTTGAATTAGAAACAAGCGAAGACTGTGAATTTCGGAACCTCAATGGAGCGGTCGAATAAGGTGAGGCTCCAAGTTGTTCGGCAACATCAGTCGTCGGCTCTGTTGTTTTTGTCGGAGAGTTCTCCAGCGAGATACTCTCTTGCGAAGGTGATGGGTTATGCTTCTTAAAAACGCTTTTGATCTGCTTAGCAATGGAAGAGGCGCTAACGGAGCTGACTCGTCTGCCTTTTCTGATAGATTCAGTTGAAGCGGTTTTGTCAAGAGCATTAGCACCAGAGTCACTAACAGACACACCAGATCTATCCGGGCTGAGACTCGCACTTTTCCGTACTCTCAGAGGAGTGATAGGTTGTGAAAGGTTTGGCTGATCTTCGATAATAGACTTAGGCAAGGCACTAACAGACCCAGACCCCACAAGATTAGAAGGGAGTTTGTCCTGTTCTCCACTGGAGGTGCCACTTCCAAATGCCGCGACCGTGGGCGATGATACCTGTCTTGTCTCCCTTCTAGGACCGGTATACTGGCTACTAGGTACGGTAGAGTTACTGTGACGATGTCGTCCTCGAAGAGGTGAAGGTGACCGATTTCGCTGTACCTCAAAATCGCCATTACCGCTCACATTGTGTGGAGAAAGATCTGGCCTTGTTAATGCGGGATTGAGTCGTCCTGCCGGACTAGAAGTGACAGAGAAACTATCTCGCGGGTTGAGCATGGGTGGTTTGGTCGGACTCAATGGTCTCGATCCAGGCTGAGATGCCGGACGAGATGAAGACTGGGATGACTGTGACAAGCGACGTGATTCAGCTCGAGAAGCCGGACGCGACGATGCCTCCGAGCTCGGTACAGACTCAGGTTTAGCTGAAGCCCGGTCAGACTCAGATTTCTCTGCCACGTTTTCATTGAGATGTTCCGCTGAAGCACCTCCCACAGAGAGCTTTTTCAAGGCTTCGGAAATTATATACGCACCAGATGTACCTTCTGCAGAAGCCAATGAACGGTTAGGAATTTCAGCGGAAATGCCTGAGGCAGGAGGAGGTGTGTAGTACGCTGGTGTCACCTCTCTGCTCTCGGAGTCAGACCGAGGCTCTTCGTCGTTAACGACCCGGAAACGAGACTTAGGCGTAGACTGCTTGGAGCTGGCCTTTGGAGTTTCTGCCAACATCGCAGATTGAGCATCAGGCAGATTGCCATTTGACTCCGTTAATGGCTGTTCTGCATAGACGTAGTCCTTCACGGCTTTCATCATACCAAATAAGCTGGTCTTTCCCGGGTAAGAGGGTGCCAGTTCATTCTCTTCCACATCACCATGAGCTTCTTCTATCATAGTTTGCTCTTTTCTGATACTGTTTTTTCTAGTACTCTTTATGCTACCTCGACCACGCAAAGAAAGACTCCGTTCATGGTCCTTCCTTGTAAGCTGGCGGCCTAGTTGAACGGGAGTATTATCCCGCTCGGTTGGCTCGGTACTTTTTATTGGCAGTGTCTTGGCAACAGTCTCCTTTAAGACCTCCAGTCGCGCTGCACCATCGCTTGAACCCGCCTCAGAAGAGCTCTTGTACCACTCGAGAGCTAGATCGACATTGACTTCAACAAAGATGCCTACTTCATAACAGTAGCCCACAGCGAATTTACCAGTGGGATTGCCTTGTTCCGCAGCCACAGATGCAAATTTGAATGCCCATTCTTCGTTCACTTCTAGACTGGCATCTTCACTTCCACACAGAAGCCACTTGGCAATTTCAACCTCGGGGTATCCGCCGAGCCCGGCATCCATATCTCCAGTATCCTCTTCCTTTCGGCGGAATAGCGCATACTGCGATTGACGAGATGCCAGGTGAAAGTATCGAAGAGCGACTGCTGCATCGAAGCCCTTTCCTCCACCTTGCCAAGCTTTACCCATGCGCACCAGAGCAGGGCCAAATCCAAGCCAGGCTGATCGCTCCAAAGCCATGAGCCCCAGATCGCCATCTGGATCTGGAATAGATATACCAGGCAGCTCTTTTAGATGAATTAGGCCGTAAATATACGACGACTGGGGGCAGTCTGGATCGGAGATGAGACAGCTCTTCTCTAGCAAACGCATTCCCAAATTTACATCTACTGGTTTGCCAAAGTGCCCCTTGAGATATGCCATAGCCATTCTATAGAGCGACGCGGAATCCCCACGCTTAACCCCGTGTTCAAAATAGGCGAGAGCGTAGTCGACCTGACCGTTGAGCTCGTAGTTTGATCCGATCCGATACAGAGATCGGGAATATCCCAGCTTAGCCGACTCCAAAAAAAGATCCATGGCCCGATCGGTTTCCACGGCGTGGCCAAACAGCCCGAATAAATGCCATATCCCCGAAATATATAGGGCTGCTGATTGGTACCGGTTGGACTGAGATGCAACGAGCCGGACAATATCCTGAGCAACCGATATCAGCTTGGGGTCCACCCCCCACTGGTTTTCTGAGAAATCCAGAGTATCACGAGCCCAGCGAAAAATCATTCTGGTGCGTTTATGGCTGTCGGCTTTGTCGGTTGTAGTTCCGCTAAGCGCCGCCTGGACATGCTGTTCGTATTCTGCCTCGATGCGCTGCAACCGTTTCTGCGGAGCTACTGGTAGGCCCGGGAATGGGTCGTTGACCACTGGGAAAATGCTGTCTGGGAACCAGAAGCCGTTGAACAGTCGCAGACAGGAACTCATGGCCGGGTCGTGGTGATGAAGAAGGTGTGTTTTAGTAAACAAAATAGACTTCTTCGCGGTGAAGTGAGGCTGAACCCCGAGCCGCTTCTCGATCCTGGATCGAGGCATTGTCAGATCTACCGGGGTTTAAGTCAGAAAATCACAGTAATTTTTATGTTAATATCCAGTTTCAATGGAGGTTTAATGTTTTTGGAGTTGATGGCAAAAGAGATGGCCATTGTCAGTGGGGCAGGTCTCCATTGTGAGACTTTTTGGCCTCAGCATTGTTGCAATGAGCCCATCTAAGTTTCCCGTTTAGGCGGACTGGAATTTTGGCTGGGCAAAAGACTGTGAGAATCGCTGCGAAATGTACCAAATTCACGGCGAAAATTACATCAGATTTCTACTGAGACATAATTATCAACAGCATTTTGCTCTTTACTTTATCGCCATCTTCAGGCCCTGGTCCGTCTGGCATTTTGACTACGTCCGTTCCAGTCGGTCCCTGAACTCCTGGACTAACCAAACCAAAACACCGCCTTATTAATTCAGGCGGGGTGCCCAATGCCGCTTATAGTGAAAACCCCCAAACCAGGACTTGGCTTTGAAACAAAAAAGGTAATAGCATAATAATAATAATATGCGTTCACATGTCATAGCTGGTGTTCATTCGCAAGTGTCGCAACGCTGGCATTTCTGACTGTTTGCATCTGTTCCGCATAAGGGAAGGATTGACAAAGTTCTACAGAGATGCATAGCCTGATCTCCGAGTGGTTGATGCGTTAAGGAGACTATTTTGGCGATAGTTTCAGATTCTCGCGGATTGTACCGTATTTAGTTCAATTAGATATTTAAGCACCAATACCAGCTTTATCGTACATATTCGGGGCTGTTGAGCCATTCGCATCGGCTTTGATGCGTTACGATGACATTCACGATGAGAGCTTTAAACTACGTAATTGCCTAACAGACCTATGAATATTCACCTTGAATAGATAACTTTCTACCGTAAATCACTACCCATATTATTAGCCTCAGCGGGATAGGATAAATAGGTATGCCGAAAGATATGCAGGGTTCTACATAATAGACGGCTGCTGACTAAGCACCTGGCGTCCTGTGCTGATCAACATGAGAAATTGATGAAAAATGCCCTCTCTGCCATGAGTGAAAACCCGGTGGTTTCGACCACCAAGTATGTAGTTGCAAATGCCACACATGTAAAAGTCAACGTAGAAGCGTGTAGACAGGCTGTCAAAGGCTTTAATGAGGCCAATTACGATATGTCCAAGTGGTCTGAACATCCGTTAAATCCAAAGTTGAACCAAACTCACTCGGCGGAGGAGGTTGTGAAATGGATATTCACAGTTGACCTACTGAATTTTTCGTTCTGGTCAGATGTTGATGATAAAGATACCGGAAGGCCGGATAGCGACCGGTATGCTGTGGAATTCCAAGGTAAAACGTACACTGGGTACTGGGCTCTGGCCGCTGCTATCGACAAGGCTCTGGATAGCGGAATTGCTATAACCGACACTCAGACATGGGAAAGCTCTGCATTTCCACAACTATTCAGGGCAATATTTAAAAGTTCAACAACAGAAGAGGTCCCTCTTCTCGAGCAGAGAATTGCCGTCCTGCAGGAGGCAGCTCTAGCCGAGTTTTCAGTCTTTGATCTCATACAGAGGGCTAATAAGAGTGCGCTCAAACTAGTAGAACTGGTAACTCAAACTTTTCACAGTTTTGATGATAGCTCGCATTACCGAGGGAAAAGAGTGTATATTAATAAAAGAGCCCAGATACTGGTAGCAGATATATGGGCCGCTTTTCAGGGCAAAAGCTACGGACATTTCGACGATATCGATAAACTGACAATGTTTGCTGACTATCGAGTTCCGCAAATTTTGCATTCTTTGGGCTGCATCAGCTACTCTGAGCAGCTAACTGACCATATCATGAGCCTCCAGCCTATTGCTCATGGAGACGAGATGGAGGTCGAAATTCGAGCCGCAAGTATCCAGGCTGTAGAAGAGATGATGCAGTGGATTAAACAGCAAGGGGAAGCTTCCAAGGCCAACAGTGTTCTGATTGATTTTTACTTGTGGGATACTGCCAAGGAAAGGCAAGCCAAAGGAGAGCTGAAAGACGCTGTGCTGTGCCATCGGACTAGAAGTATATACTATTGATGTCTATTAGCATTATAAGAAGGTAGAAATAATACCAAAATTCAACATATATAACAACATTAGATGTAGAAGCGAAATCCCTGTGGGAAATCACACCGAGGCACTATTCGGGCTATTACGCCAGGATTCAACAAAAAGTAACGCCAAATTCTAAAATAAATATTACAAGAGAGTCAGAGATTGGCTCACATGTAGTTTGGGTCCAATTCTGGTACTGGCAGGTTTACGTTCTCCAAAGTCGTTTCAGAAGCACATGTCAGACAGAGTAGCTCGCAGGAGAACAACCAAGCAAAAAATCCAGATATAGGTATTCAACAAGACTGATCTGATATCTGCCATTTTGGTAGTCACTAATAACTTCAATATGGTGGCATATCATCAACAGATCGATCTACCTCTTCATCAGGCTCTTCGCCAGCGCCATTTTTACCACCGATTTACAGCTGCTTTGAACCATTTTCAGCAGCTGAATTTTTTTTGAGCGGCTTGGCCATTTTATCGATCATGTTAGCTCGAGTCCGAACCATTGGTTCTCCATATGCAATGCTGAACTGTTCCAACATAACAGGATGCCCTACATAACTAGCCAAACTATCCCGGTGAACATTCAGCTGCCATTCATCTCGAGTTGTGTCCGCATCTCCTACACCGATGAATCTCGTCTGCAGCTGTTCAAAGTTCTGCTGATTTCTCAGCTTGTCTGCCATGTTGGATGGATGTTAAGATGCAGAGATATTTCAACACCCAAAAACCACCC
This sequence comes from Zygoascus biomembranicola, assembly GCA_030556875.1. Classification (NCBI taxonomy): domain Eukaryota; kingdom Fungi; phylum Ascomycota; class Dipodascomycetes; order Dipodascales; family Trichomonascaceae; genus Zygoascus; species Zygoascus biomembranicola. The sequence goes on from JAKTUV010000001.1 coordinate 1,174,856, forward strand.
AGCATCATCACCAACCCTCCCGACCCACCAGCATGACAGACCTGGATGATCAAGAGAATCCCACGGAAACTCCAGCCATTCCGTTGTACAATTTCCAGTACTTTTCGGACGATATCATTTCTAATGAAGAAGTGCTCCTACAGCTAGCCAGCACAGATAGGTGAGTTACATCAGTTAGCAGATTGTATTACTTTATCTAATCTTTCACCCAAAACAGCCTCGTAGAGCTCGATATCAATTCTCTCACAACTCTGATATATGAGCTGATCACATCAGTGGAACATGGAAGGATACAACCGGGTGTTGCCCAGCAGTTCATTGTGAATCTTCCGTCTGAGCAAGGCGATCTGCTTCTTCATGTCCTTCAACTGTTCCCTTTATGCGAAAATGAAAATCTCAAGGCATTCGTCAAATTGCTAGATCCGGTTCTAGACAAGTCTCAAATGCTGCTGCTTCTCGAGCCGTCTGTGCTAATTGGTCTCAGCATCGCCAATCCCATGTACCAGAAGCAGATCGTGAGAACCAACACAAATCTCCTGTACAAGCAAAAACGATTCAATCTGTTGCGCGAAGAAACAGAAGGGTACGCCAAACTTATTGTGGAAATCCACCAAGTAGGCAAAAAGGCCCCCAAACTCACCAAACCTTCGGTAGTCGCTACTGCTGTCGAGTCCCTCATTGGCTACTTTGATCTTGATCCAGTACGCTCTCTCGACATAATATTAGACATATTTTCTCTCTACATTGAGACACACTACGAGTTATTTCTTGCCATTCTCAGACACAGCAACTGGTGGCCTTCTGTACAGGCAAATTTTCAAGACCCCGCAGACCAGGTCGGAGGTAATAAAATCGCCGCTCAGATTCTTGGTTTCAAGCTCAACTGCTTTGAAAATGCAAAGCAGCAGGTCCCCACACCACTAATGATGCTGATTGCTTTGTTGGTGAGGAGTGGATTCATTGGGTTCTACCAGATCTATGATTTCATTCTTCCTGATGACGAGGCTCTGTCGCTGTTTGAGGAGAAATGGAAAAAGAACTTGGACCAACAGGCATATCTTGCAACTGCCTCTGCATTGGCCCTAGCAGCTCCTTTGGCAGAGGACGAAGACGAGATTCCATCCTTGGCCAAGGACAAGCAAAAAGAAGCTGCCAAATCCAATCGAAACGCCAATGAAAAGGAAGATCCTCTCACTTGCATGATTTCTGAGACAGAAGACGTGGATAGAAAACATCAAAAGGCACTATTTGTCGAATGTTTGCTTGCTATCGGTTCTCTACAACCTGCTCTGTTCATTCTTGGAAAGTTCTCATTTCTGCCCAATGCGTATCCTGATATTGCCGATCTGGTGAACCGAATCGCTCTGGAGGGCTTAAAGCCACTCTTCGGTACGTTGAACAATGCAGAGAGCAGCCTGGCTGGTTTGGTGAGGCCAATCCCTGTCAGCGGACTGAAGCAGACAACGCTGGCTCTTCCACCCCCTCTAGAAGAGACGAAGGTTCTTCTTCCTAGTGAAGAAAATATCAGAATGAATAGAGTTTTTTTCTACTCTTCGTGGAAAGAAGACCTGAATCTGGAATATGCTGCAACTATAGATGATTTGCTAGCATTTTCCCAACTTTACCTAGGTCTGTCGGGGCCATTCGTGGCTAGGAATGTGGAATTATTCGTCAGTATTTGCAGAGTTGCAGAAAATGATATTAAAAAGGACAATTCTCGAGGAAACGAATTTTGGATGGAGTATTTTCGAACATACATACTGCCTGGTGTACCGATCTTGCCGCCAAACCCAGGTGTTGTTGCTGAAATATTTAGTCTGCTAAGCTCAATAACCGGCGAATTTGATACTAGATACCGTCTCTACGGCGAATGGGTCGCAGTTCTGAATAAAAGTATCCCGGTGTTAAAATATGCCTCTAGTAAGGCAGAGAAAGAGACAAAAGATGTCTTGAAGAGACTGAGCAAGACCAATGTGAAGCAGATGATGAGAAAGATGGAAAAAATCAGCTATGCAAACCCTATAACTTGTTTTACTGTATTTATTGCCCAGGTTGAAAGCTATGATAATCTAGGCGACCTGGTAGTTGAAGCCGCAAGATACTTTACCGACTTAGGGTGGGATGTTATGCCCTTTGTCATAATGACCCAGCTTACAAGTGGAAGAGGAACTATGCAAAAGGATGGCTTGAATGATAGTAAGTGGCTCCAAAGTCTCAGTTCATTTTCTGCCAAATTAGCCAAGCGGTATTCTAGTATGAATATCAAGCCGATTCTACTATACCTTCTGAAACAATTCCACAATGGAAACAATGGAAACATTATCGTCCTTAAGGAGCTTATAGGTGAAATGGCGGGAATCGCTCAGTTCTCTAATTTGAGTAACCATCAGGTGGAGAAACTGGGTGGTGGCTCTCACCTCAGGCTGAGCGTGTTTAGCACTATTGATGATAGCAGAGAGCAGAGTGAGCGATCTGGTAAGAGGTTGGTCAACAGCATAGTGGAGGAAAATATTCTCTCTGAACTGTTCATCATACTGGCTCAAATTCACAAATCATACGTTTATGAAAATGTTAGTCCTGGAGCTGAAAAGGTGTTCGCTCATCGTTATGATGAGCTAACTCATGTCTTGAGTCAGTACACCGAGATGGTGAACGACTTTCTTGATAGCGAAATATTCAAAAAGGCTATGACCGATATTCCAAGTCTTTGCATATCTTATGGAGTTTCGCCGCCCTGGGCATTTGGAATATGGAGGGAAGTTTTGGGGCAGGATATCCGCAAGAGTGACCTTGATACTGAGATTGGCAGAACACATCCATTGCTTGAACCTATTGTCGATCGCCTGAAAGAATCCTCTGACAATTTTGACTGGACCTATTTGGATCCGTCCTTTTATGTCTCCTTCTGGCAGCTCAGCTTGTATGATATCCAATATCCAGAAGCTCGATATCAACAAGAGGAGGCCAAAATTTCAGAGCAAATTAGGCAGGTTGACACACAGGCGCAAGAAGATAAAGGAAATAGTGCTAATGGAGGTCGACACTCTGCAGTCTCCGAATATGAATCGAAGAAAGCGGAGCTGAAGACGCAACAACTGAACCTCAATCTGGAAGGTAAAAGGCATGGGCTACACTGGAAAAGAAGCATGGCGCGACTGGCTGTTGAAAAGTTGCACTGGTTCAACGATGAATCGAGCAACCTGGCTAGTAGACGGCACCAGATCCGACAGTTTCTAGGCAGCTGCATTTTGCCTCGAGCTATTCACTCACCTCTTGACGCGATGTTCTGTGCCAGATTCACCATGCTGCTGCACGACATTGGAACGGCCAATTTCAGCTGCTTAACTTTCTTCGATAAGCTTTTCACTGACGGCATCTTATATGCTACTCTTCTTACCTGCACACCCTATGAAGCTGAGAACCTCGGTCTCTTCTTTGCCGAGATTTTCAGCCAGCTGAGTATCTGGCATCAGAGTGAGGAATCATATATTCAGCACGGACTGGGCAAAAAGGAGCTGGAGGACGGGTCATCTAAGTATCTGCCTGGCATGAAGTTGGCATTTGACAACTCTGATGGATGTGACGAGGAAGGCTATCCCACTCAAGAGCAGATATTATTAAACTATGATCAGTATTGCCAGGCCCTAGAGAAGTGGCATCGAAGAACTGCGCAGACAATTGTGGATTCTCTAAAGAGTGACACCTATATGCATCGAAGGAATACTATTACGTTCTTGAAGAACATGATTAATGTTTTCCCCGTGGTTAACAAACAGGGATGGTCGATCTTCGACGAGCTTGTATTACTGTCAAAGGAGGAGAAGAGACAAGACCTGAAGCTGAGTGCGACTGCACTGGTTGGTCACCTCACTCAGCGATCCAAGTTTTGGGTTTCTCTTTATGATTTTAAGACAGTCAGTGAGAACCAAAAGAAACAACTAATAGAGATGGAGAACAAGAGAGAGGCAAAAGACAAGAGTCAAGGCGATAGGACTCGCGCTGAGGCTCGGAAAGTGGTTGCTCGGAAAGAAGCAAGCCGTGGAGCAGTTCCAAAACCTCCCCCTCCTCCTTCAGCTGCCGGTGTTTCTAGTAATGCCTCTGGAAAGCGCGGGGCCAAGGACAAGAACGTGGCACCTGTTGCTCCAAGGCGAACACCATTGCCTCCGCAAGGTCAGACCTTGAGAAATTCAGACCGGTCGAGAGATTCCAGAGACCAAGGGGCTGTTCCAGTCAGACCAAGAGGTGCAGGTGATAGAAGAGGTGGTAGTGCAGTGTCTAACGGCAATGGGGGACCTAATTCTTTGCCCAAAATTCCAACTGCTCCACGAGAGGGTAGAGAAGGTAGAGAAGTTAGAGACAGTGGAAGAGATGTTCGAGATTCGCGTGAGACTCGTGAATGGAGGCGGGACAGGGATAGTCGCGAGTGGAGCCAAGGCCCTGTTCGTCAGCCGAACGCAAGAGAATTGAGAGAACGTGATCGAGAAAGAGATGTGCTTCGAGATAGTAGATCTGAGAAGGACCGCCGACGGACTGGTCCACCTCCACCACCTCCTCCACCCCCTCCGCCTCAAAATGCTGGTAAACGGCCTGCTGGACGATCGGATAGAGTCGACAATCGAATGGAAAGTCCGGACGATCGTCCCATCAGTCGACCGGACAGTCGAAATGAAAACCGAAATGATAGAAATACTGATTCCAACTCGATCGCGGTTGGAAGAAGAGAACGGTCTGTGCCCCCTCCTCCTCCTCCACCACCTCCTCCACCCCCTCCGTCTGGACCACGTGCTCGTCAGGATACCCGCAATGGTAGTGAAGCACGGGGAGGATTCCGACAAGGTCGAAGAGCAGCGGCGCCTGCAAGGAAGCACGAGCGAGAAACGACTGGGGAACGCGGAGGAGAAAAGAGACAGCGAAGGAATTAAATCATTCCCGGTGGTCTTGCATGAAATTTGCAAACGAAGTATATGACAAATTGTAATGTAATATGTGATATGGATTGTTATGTTTATACTATATGACAGACTGTAATGTAGTAATATATGATATGAATTGTTATGAGTTGCATAAACTGTACGAACTAGAGAGGCACGGTTGAGTAATAAATAAGCTATTTCATTAATTAGAGTTGAGTTATTATATAGGTGCTAAGTTCGATAATACAAAGCAATAAATTATGAGCAATAAATAATAGGTCGATTGGTTGGTTGGTTGGTACTTCAAAGAGCTTCATCATCGAGCATCTGCTCCAGCTCCAATAAGCTGGTATGTTCCGGATGGTGAAACTCCTCAGCCATCTCATTGCCTTCCCAAACCCAATCCCAGTCGTCAGGCCGAACCTCCTGGATAATCGGCTGATGGGCGAAATCTCCAAACAGAGACACCGGCCGGAATTCTGGAGGACTTGTCTTGGCAAATTTCCTCACCGGTGGGGTGTATGCATATTTGGGCCTGGTTGGAGGGGACTGCGGAGAAAGTGGAGGAGGGGTATCAAGATCGGCAGACCCCTTGTCCAGTTTGAGCAGCATATCTCCTGCAATCGGTTCCTGAGGAGGAGATAATAAAGGCACATCGTCATGCTGCAGATCAAGGCTTGGCGAAAGTGGCAGCATGTGGCCCGTAGACAGGGTCTGTACCGCACTGTGCCTCTTGATCACATCACCAGCCGGTTCTATCCAGTACACAAACCTCCTCCTCTTGAGTTCATCTATGCGGGTTTGTCTCAGCAAAACCAGCTGAGTTTTGCCTCCTCCCAGATCCAGAATCTGCCGTCCGTACTTTCGATAAAACACATTGATCTTGGTAGCTAGCACCGAAGGGTTGGGTGCGACGGCCCTGCCTAGCACATCAGCCATTTCCCGGGTAGCAAACCTCTGGCCCCGTTTGTCGGCCAAAAGGTCCAGAATCATCGCCACCAACTTTTCGGGAGGATCGACACGGACGACTCCGGTGTGTATCAACAACCTCGGTTCGCCACCGATCTCTTGGTCCGCAGCAGCAGCATCAGCATCGTGGATATGGTGGTGGTGGTGGTGCCGGTGCCGACCACCAAGCATCTCCGCAGCTCCATGTGGTATCTCCGCATTGGTGGTGGTCGAGTTGGGTAAGGGTTGGCCATGGTGGCGCCCCCCCGCGGCGGTGGCGGGCCCAACCGGTTGCTCCAGCGACGCGGCCTTGCGCCTAGTTACAGCCATCGTCAGACAGTTTGCAAAAAAGAAGTGATTTCAAACGGGTATCAAACAGAAATAAAAGATAAAAGATAGAAACTGGTATGTCTCCAGATGAGGGTCAGTCAGTCGTATGTCCAAGAGAGTGTGATGCAGTTGAAAGATAATTAGTGGGTCTGTCGTCACGTTTGCCCAGCTCGAAGACCTTCGTTTCCTATAGCAACAGTTATGATGGCATGTTCTCATCAAGACCCAACCCTACTTAAATACAAAACCCAATATCCCGACCCACCTTGGCTGGTAGTAGAATTTTACTTCTCGAGCTGCCGCGGGCGCATTTTTTGGGGTCTAAATTTGGCGAAGAAAATTTTGCCAAAAGCAAGTGCGCCCGTTCGGGTGGTGTTAGTCAGCACCGCAAACGGACCGTCCCCTCCAAAAACGGAGAATTACTATGAGACAAAGGCTATTCACCACCAAACAGTACCTTATCTGGGGGAGGAGGGGCCAGGGCGCTGGTACGAAGGTACCATAACAGCTAACACGCCTTCTCCACTGCACCGCTCCGATCGGCAGCAGTGCCGGGGGGGTTGGAAAGGAGGCGAATCTCGTGACCTCGCCGGGATTTTCACTGTGCTCTACTCCCCCTTCAAACTCTTCAAAAGTGAAAAGTGAAAATCAAGACCCTTTGTGGTAATGCTTGGTCAGCACTCCGCTTGTCGCTTACATAAACAGCAATAATCATCTACTTTCTCTTACATAAACAACTGTCTGCCTTCATTTGGCACTTACATAATCACACCCCACGGGCTTTGTTGTTAATGTGTACAAGTTCGGAAAACAAGCAATAGATTAAATGGTGATGTTCACCGAGAGTTTGTTCCGTCAAAAATTATTGCTGGCCTTCAGGGGCTGATTTGAATTGCTCCAAGTAAACTGAATACACACTGTTAGCTAGTGATCGGGGTTGATCCAGAAAATAAATCAAATCCCGCGGGTTAGAATAGTCACATCAGACTTCACTGTTCATAACCAAAAGGCTGCACTGCTGCTGGGTTTTGTGTTTTTTTTATTTTTGGTTTGGTTCGGTTCGGTTTCTATATCTTTTGTGCTGCTGGCCGTCCATATCTGAGCTTCCACTTCCAAAATGCTGTCCAGACAGCTACGAGAAAGCGCTGGAGCTGAAAACGCCCATCATTCTCCTCTGATTCCATCACCTCTGGCCAATGTTGCTCAACATCACCGATCCGAAACCGAGTCTTCGGCCACCACCGTGCGGCCATCCAAAGACCAACTGCTGCCGAGCCATTTATCGGAAAGCGTCGACAGCCATGCCAGTCGGGTTCCTGCGGTGGTCAAAAGCGGATGGCTGTATCGACGCAGCCATAGGCAGTGGAAACGACGGTGGTTTGTGCTGAGAGATGAACAGCTCACGTTTTACAAGGATGAGCGAGAGTACAAGGCCGAAGGAATCATCCCCACTGCCGATATCATGAGCGCTGCCATTCTCAACGACGGCCACAGTCTGGGCAACAGCAGTAGTAAATTTGCTGTTTTCACCAGTGGAGATAATTTGCATTTTAAGGCCGATAATGCTGTCGATTCGCAAAGCTGGATCGACGTCATTCGCCAGGCTGCTGCTCAGTCCTCAGAGGCTAGCAGCTTCAAACGAGGATCTGGCTTGGCTGGATACACCTCAACCATGCCCAACATCAATGAGAATGAACAGGCGGCTATTGAGGAAGAAGATCAAGGGGGGATTGCATTTCCTAAAGGATTTGGCCAGCAAAATCCTGGCTCTGCCAAGGAAGACTATGTTGAGCCGTTGGCATCTCCAAGTGCATTTTCCGGCTCATTTGATGGATTCTCGTCTTCGGGAGCATCTGATGAGCATCTCCCACTGCCTCAGGTTGCTGTGTCAGACGAGTACTCGGCTGCTGCTACAGTGGGGCCTGTTCCTATTTCTGCTGCTAAGGGTCTAAAGGGCCCGGAAGAGACTGTTGTCGAGGGACATGTTCTCAGGCTGCGAAGGCATTATGGAAAATGGGTTAGACAGTACATGGTGGTTACCTCCAAAAGAGTGTTACTTTACAAGAAGGAAGGTGACACCCATGCTGCCAAAGTAATTGCAGTGGATTCGATGCTGGACATTATGGACATTGATCCGCTGAGCAAGAGCAAACAGTACTGCTTCCAGATCATCACTGCAGAAAAGCGGCTGAAATTCTGTGCCGACAGCGAGGAAAAACTCACTGAATGGCTTGCGGGATTGAAGCTAGTTGCGGGGCACTAAGCCAAACTTGTTGCGGAACTCCTGTAAGCTACTGCTATATTACCACCAAACTTGCAACTCCCCATAACTACTGCTATAATACCACATACTCCATGCGCTGACCGCGCGGTGCATTAAACAAAATACACGCTCATGTAATGACCACTAACATATTCAACCTGAAACAACTTGCAAAAGTTCCACCTGCTCGAAGCAGTAACTGAGAGTGCGTGCTGCGCCGGGGCCGGCGAAACCTCATCATCGTGAACCCTGCGGCTGACCACCAAGAGATGAAACCCCGTTCATCAGAACCCCACTGAACAGCGAATAGAAAAAATAACTGAGCAGAAGACAAAATCAAAATCATCATTAATACATTTACCACCTATACCCTCCTGTCTTCATCCGGCTTGCCGTTATCCCCAAAAGTGGTGCTTCCTTCTGGGTCCCCCGCCCAAGTTGGTATCCTGATCGCCCAGCCGGAATCGAGAATCATACCACGGCTGTTCAAGTTGGTGAGAGAATCCCCATGCATCGGTCGGCCCTACGCCACCATATAAATCCAGGGATGCGGTGTGAAAACCGGATTTCCTTGTACCAACCGCTAATCTCTGGTTGCCCATATTTTGCTGGTGAATATTGCTTAAAAGGCCCCCTCCTGCAAACCTTGTTTTTTGGCTATCTGTTTCTCTGTTGCTTAGCTGGCTGATACATAAACATTGGATCAACCAACATTAAACTTCACATTCAGCACCACCCAACGCACTTACCTTGTGCACTTTCCCCAACGCACATTCCAAATCGCAATTCTCAAATTTGCAATTCGCTAAGAAATAATAATAAATAAAACAATCCGCCCTCGATGGACCGGCCGATAAAAACAACCAGTGGCTTAGCTGGCGTATTTGGCTCCACTGTTTCGCTTGCCGAACTGGCGGGAGACGATTCTGCTGATTACCAGACGCTGGCATCGGCAAGACAGGCAGGCAACACAAGTGCCAGTTCCTCATCATTCAGTATCGGGTCTTCAAGCGACCAAAAGGTCAATGAATCCGGAGTTCCTTATGGACGCAGGTTCAGTAGGGGCCAATATTCTCACGGGAGATCGTCTTCCGCCAACTCCGTCAACGTCCCGGGCTTTTCCAGCTCCAAAGACGTGGTGCCCCTTTCCATACTGTCTTTGTCCAGTCGTTTGATTGTGCTGTTTTTGTTTGGAACTGCCTATGGTCAGGTTTCGCTGCATTTGCATGATAATCACGAGGCAAAACAGACAATTTTCGGCTCCGGGGACTTCTTCAGCACCACCTTGTTTCTGGCGTGGGGCTTTCAGGGCATCTTTCTGGGAGCACTTTTCCCTTTATTTGATGCTTTGTTCCCTGACAAAGCCAGGCACATTTCCCGAGGAAAAGGGGGCCATGACTGGTCTTCTATCGTTCGGGCCCTGGCTGCGTTCATGGGCATATCGTATGGCATTCGAAAGTTCGCCTGGACCTCTACGGTTCAGAGCGCCTTTTACTGGGGAATGGTTAATCCTTGTTTGTGGTACATTTTGGATGCTACCAGAAATGGCTTCATATTGTCGTCTTTGGTAGCAATTTTGGGCACTACTCTATTTGCTGGGGTATTTCCGAGCCATTTTCCTATTGCTGCAGTATCCGGCGAGTACCTAAGTGTAGTAGCATGGGTTGCTAGTGTTTTTTTCTGCTGCAGTATATGCTTTGGCAATCTGGGCCGACGCATCTTGAGCGTCGGAAGCAACTGATGAAATCTTGTCTACCCCCCTCTCCACCATTCTACTCTAAGTATCTGTCTGCGTGCTTCAGTGCTTATTCTGACATTTTTTACCCATCTACGCATCTATTTATATACGATGGGTATGATGTACCTTGGATATGTGAATATTTATTGGACTAATAAGGACACACATGGATATGAATATTTAATGACCTAATCATAACAAGATGCGAAATCTTTTGACGAACATAATATACGGAACTCGGGATATTTACTTACTATTGCAGCTTCTGGAAAAAAATCTTAAAACATATCAATCATCCGCAAGGCAGAAACATTCATTGTCATTTACTACGCTATGCGAGGGAGCTTTTTAGGTGTCAACAATCAAATCCTTCATGAGTCAACATGATATAGTATATACAGTAATAGCTGGCCATAAGCCTAAGAATTACACTTTTGCAAATCATATTTAGGAAACGTAGGAGCCGATTGGTGGAAATGGGGTATAGACACAGAATTAAGAGTCATGACAACTGAGTCTAGCCCACGACAAATATGTACAGTGATGATAGCACACCAGATGATTAGATCAAGCGTGTCTTGTAGGATCTCCAGGTTCGATAGGGGAGCTTCCATTCAGATTGAAGCTTGGAGCTCAGCAGATCAAAGTTGACCTTCTCCAGTCTCTCCAAATACAGTTGTACTGGCAAAGAAGCCATGAATGGAATAAACAATGCATCGGATATGCTGCTGGTGTCCAAGTCACCTTTAAGCTGGTCCAGCTTACTCCTTGCCGAAATCAGATGATCATTTGCCCTGGTAGCGCTCTCGAAAGCAACATCAGCAAGGCTCTTGTGATCATAAGAACCCTGGAAAATGCTTTCCTGGGAAATATCATGCTTAGCCAAAATATCGGTAGGCAGAGATATCAGTCTGTGGTGCTGCAGATAATATGGGAAAGCCTTGAGAAACTGAGCTATTGCCGTAGCTTGACCAATATGAGCATTGATCTCGGCAGCAACGTCCTCAAAAGGCAGCTCAGAGTCTGGCACAAGTGGCTGCAGAGCTTCCTGAATCAGATAACCCACCTGAGAATGAGTTCCTTCGCCAAACTGAGCCATAGTCTCCAGAGATCGGAATGGTTTGTTGAGAAGATAGTTCTCTCTTGTCTGGATCAAGGTGATGAAGAATCTTCTACTGAGGGTAGTGTAATCTTTACTAGCCGCTAACAGAGCAGCTATCGGCTCTTTTGGGTCATTCTGAAGCGGACTATTACTACCGAGGACTTTTTGCACTGTGGATCTCCAGAAATCATACCGCAGTTTGGCAATTTCCGGCTTGGAGACGGTATCCGCAATACGGGCCGTTTCTAGACCAAAGGCCCGGATCCCCAGAACCGTGGTCTGAGCCGACTTGGGGACATACTGCTGTATTATGTACCAAGATCGGTCATGATTTTTCACCAGATTCAAACAATAGTCAGTGGCGCCAGCCAGAGATTTGACGGACGCCGATTTCATGCTGAAAAATTCAAGAAGGAGGGGCTACTAAGTTTTGGGATCGAGCGGGGGCATCACCAAACCGAACGATGCAAAACGCGGATACGCAGAAAACCACTCTACTCCTGAGCAAATATGATAGATACCGTACTCTAGTTTAACTGCAAACTACTCACTAGAGTCTGGTTTCTTTGCAATGCAACGTAAAGCCTAATTTTGCCCAGACCCATGCAATGTATGTACGTTAGTATGTAAGTAGCCCATATTATGTATTGTGGGGGATCAAAGGTACATATGCAGATGAAGGAAATTGATTTTGAACACTGTGATACAACCAAAGAACGGCCTAATCTGAGGTGTGTATGCTCAGGGGGGAAGAGGGGCTGAGCTGGAGCTGGCGTAGTTGGCTTGACCAAGTAGTCTGCAGACTGCGGGCTAGTTGGATATGTTACGATGCATGATGCAATCCAATACACCTTGTCGGTGAACAGCCATCAGACAGCTTGCATAGCCAAGTACCAGCTACAGCTACACCTGTATACCGGTCGTCAAAATTCACTACAATACTTACAACCGGTACTATCATTGATCGTCAAATATACTCTAAGCGATTGCTAGTGAGATCCGATCTTGCATTTGTGAACAAAAGCGGTTAAATGGTAATAAGCAGCCCCCCAATGCGATCGCAGCGATGACGAAATCCCTCCCAGATGAACAAGCAGCATTTGCACCCAGCCGGTATATTGCGTTTTATTGCAATTGGCTGTCAAACTGTAAGTGCTCCATGCATTATTCTGCATTAGTCCCCAGGTCCGTCCAGCCGCCTCCTGCTACTCCCGTCCGTCTGTTCCGGTTCCTGCCTTTTTACAGCTGCACAATTATTATCTGGTTGTGGTGGGCTGGTGTGCACCTTTGGGGGGGTGTTGCCTGGCGTTGTCCTTGCAAATTATAGCCCACGCTGCTCCCCCAGCACCGGTGGTTTATTCACGCGATCCGCTGCAGACGGCCCCACAGCGGAGCAACGATATCAAAAATAGCCATTTGGAATACTCCTATTCGCTGCCGATCAACCTATTGATGATCCGATTCTTCCATTCCGTGTTTGGATCGGCCACCGATTTCACCTGGGTCTAAAAAGTCTATTGCCATTGAGTGTTTGTAGCAACCCACGTTTAAGTTTTCTGCGGTTTTAAGTTTACCGTTGAAACCACACTTAACCAAGGCATTGTTTCCTGTTTATCCCTTGATAGCGTGACTTGATCAACCGCATCTCCGGCATATATTGTGTTTATTCAATGCAGCCTGCTCCATATTGACTGATCTCATGCTGCTGCCGCTGCCCCAGGTAATCTTTGACTGCCCCGAGGCTCGGGTAGCTTTACAGGTGGATCAGCCCGAATCACAACGTATGCAGGTTAGTCTTATTCGATTATTAAAAGCAACATACACAATATAAGGGCGGTAGGTAACATTTTCCCCGATCAACATCAACTTTTAATGGGGAGGGCGCAGTGTCGTCATAGATAATGTCTTTCCACGGAACGGGCTAGAATCACAGCCCGTTCTCCTCAGTTTCTTCTTATCTCTGTTGGTGATGCCGTTCGTCCAACTGCGCTGTTTTGCTGTGCAGGCTTTCCTGCTCGTATCGTCGCCCTTGCCGGCCCCCAAATCAGGTTCATTGTTCTGGATTTGGCCCAAAGGGGGCGGATTAATGGCCCCTGATCGCCGTGCGGCGGGCTTGCTTTTGCAAAAGCAACGTGGGATATGGAGCGAGCAGAAATCGTCTAACAATTGACGATGACAATAATAGAAGTTTTTTTGCGATTGCGATTGAACGAATTCATGTAGTAATAGGTATATTTTTTCATCTGTAGTTACTATCTATCTTATGCGGGGGCTATTATAAGGCAATTTCTTCCAGGTGACAAGAGTGAGAGCATGACGCACACTAAACGTAGCCGTGGTAGTTGTTGGGCAGCCCATATGCTCCGATATCATACTCGCTTGGCATATTGATCAGAGCATTGTTGTGATCCTGCTTCATGCTGTAGACAGCAGATGATGATGAAGAAGCAGACGCAGAAGTAGGCATGTATGGAGTAGCAGGTCCAATGGTGGTTGCGGGCGATGTAGAATTGCTGGCTATGGATGCATTTGGAGATGCAAGGCTTGGAGAGAAAATGGGAACACTAGGCGAGGAGTGTTGAGAGAATGCCAAGGCCTCCGGGGTAAATGCCTCGGGCTCGTCAACCAGAAGAGGCGATGAAATAAGTCCGCGAGAGACGTAATGCTGCTGGTGCCGGCAAGTGGCCAGGAACTGCTCGACAATGAGGAAGGCCTGACCATGCTGAGGCTTAGTGTATTTTCTTTCCAGACAAGAGGTGGGCATGAGAAGGGAAGCTGCAAGCAGTTCCATGCATTTCAGATACTCGGGAGAGGTTGATGAGTAGGACACGACGGGTTCTTTTAGAATGACCAGAGCCAGGTTGACTGCACAGGCGGCAATTGTCGAAGCCGGGAACTCCAGCAAACTTTTATGGAACATGCTTAGCTCGCACATGTACAGAGCCACCTCATGGGCAGTAACAGCCAGATGAGGGTCTGCGTTGGTGAAGTTCCACTCGTGAAGGTGGAAGTCAACGTACAGATCACAGGTTGGGTGACCAATGGACCATTCCAAAGTAGATAAGATATGAGATTCCATCTGCACGAACATGTTGGTCTCAAATGCTCCGCAGCAGAGACCTTTGAGTTCGCGGATGGTGGGGATTCGGTGTTTCTTGTCACTGTACTTGGCAGCTATCCACAGGGCAGTGGTTCCAACCAACTGATAATGCCGCTTGTACACCACACGTTTGGAGGAGTATCGGTCAATGATATTGACGGCTAGAAAGAGAGTTTCGCCATTGAGTCGAAGCTCCTGGTGGGATTCGACAAGGAAATCCAGTAGATAAGGCCGCATGTGCCATTCCAGCTCCGGTTGGAGATCTATCATATTGGGATCGAAAGCAGTGAGCTGCTGCATGGCAAGCATGTGAGCCAAAATTTCATCCTGGTATTCCACTTCCTCAGCATTCAAGCCGGCTATTCGCCTGCGCTGCTGAAGATGATATTCAGATACAATGTTGCCGACCATGGGGGGCTTGGTCCGACCAACAAAGTGCACCGGAGGAGCAGGGAACACAAATTTTTCTTGCATCGGATGAGACTAAACAAGGAAAAAAAAAAACCAAAAAACGATGGATAAAGAAGAAGAAGCTAGAGCAAATTCTGCTCGAATCAAAAGGTTAAATCGGAATGGTTGTAGTGAGAAACCTGGCGGGAAACCGGTAGAAAAGCCAACACCCTGGGTGGTAGATAGTACCAGTCACAAAGGTGCAATCAAGGGCCAAATGCAAGCGGATGCAAGAAGAACGAACAGACAGAGAAAAATGCAAAAGGCAAGGGAAAAACAGCGAGTTGTAGAGCGGAAGCCAAAAAAAAAAAAAAGGCCAGGGAAATTGGCAGCTTTAGTATTGCAGTTCAGCAGCAGCCGTCTCCAGTTTCCTGCACGTCGGCAAGATTTTTGGTTCGGTTGGAGTGAAAAATATAATCAGTGGTTCGGGTGCGGTTTTTTGTGTTTTGACTAGCACAGTCGCACAGACCAACTGGGTTAGGCAATTAGCGAGGGAGGGAGGAGTCAAAAGAAAGCAAATAATTTTGTTTTCGATGGGTGGACTGGACCAGATGGGAGAAATTCGAAAAACCCCACCTTGTAGAAAAGACAAACTAGAGCTGGCAGGAGAGTTGGCAGGAGATAAGTAGAGGATATAACACCATTTGTATAACAGACCAAAAGATTGTACATGAAATATATATATATATATATACATATATACATAAATTATCTATCACCGGCTCCGGCGATCTCCCAGCTGTCTTCCATACCCACTATGCTTCCTTAAACCGGCTAAGCCTCATAATCCACAGTACATGGCATCATGCATAAGTAAATGTACCGCGTAACACTAATTCAAAAAGCAATACCAATACCACCACCAATTACCACCCAAACCACCTCAGGCAGCCACAGTCGATCATTCGAATCAGTGGTTCATTTCATTTCGGAGCAGGGAGGAGGAGGGGTTCGATGATACGATTTCGATTTCGATTTCGATTCATCAAATAGGCAGGGCTTCTGGACCGGACGGCCTCCCCGATAATTACCCCAATAGGTGATCGATACGGGTTTTTTTGCCAAAATCCAAATCACCCAGATAAAAATACTGCCGGCCGGTGCTGGTGCACTTGTCAGTAAAGCTCACTCAATTCCACCTTTTCCTTTTCCTTTTCCCTTGCTCGGCTCCAACCCCGCATATGGTACTTGCTCCCACTTTATCAGAAAAACCCTGCACTGGATGGAGGGGATCAGGTAGCCCGGGTGGGGTATTTTTTCCATAAACGTTTTGATTCCATCATCACCCCATATGTATTATTTATATTTTTGCTATATTGGCTCGTTCATTTCATATAGGTTTTCGTGTGCTGTTGGCGGACTCCACTGTACTCCTTCATATAGCCTGAATATGGTTTAATACTACAGAAACTCTAAATTTGCCCAACAAACTTCGGTGCTTGCGCTTTTTGCCTGCCCGCCATGTTTCGCCGTTTTCATCCCGGTTTTTTTTTTTTTCCCTTGCCTCTATTTCGTCTCCAAGATAAACCTTGCCAGAAACTCGCTCCACTCAGGCTCGGCTTGAATCAACGCTTGGGGCACATGCGATTCGTAATTATTATTATCCCGCTTGTTTCGCGGGTTGGCTTGCGATCCCGCTCGACCTGGTTTAGGCAACCCCATCGCCGCACCTCCTCCACCTAGCAGTGCCAAAAGACTATTTCCAGTTTCCCGGATTGTTGTCGATCCTGATTTTCCGCCAGGAGAGGCTGCCGGGGTTAGGCCGCCGCCTAATCCATCAGTCGCCGGGTTATTATTACCTACAGGGCTCGATGACTGACGGGGACTTAACAGATTGAGCAGACTCGATCCTGCTCCACTGATCTCCTGCTTAGGTTCCTCTTTTTTGATAGTGGGACTACTTGTAGTAGTAGTAGAAGTAGAAGTAGTACTTTCCGCTGGCTTCAACAAATTCAGTAAAGATCCACCAGGGCTGGTGGTCGACGGAGACGGCTGCAGTACAGGCGGCGGCCCTATAGGCGGTGGGGGTGTGCCGCCGTTGTTATGTCTCTGAGTAGAGTTATTTCCGCTACTATTACTGCTGGGCCAAGACAAACCTAATAAACCTAATAAGCTCTTCTCCGGTCCAGTACTACTGTTGCTGGGAGTATCTCGTCCATTCGATGAAATGCTGTTGGTGTTGGTACCTATCGGTTTATCTTCTACCCCTGAACCCCCTGAGGTATCACCAGTGCCTCTCAGTAGATGCATAAGTGAATTTCCACCGGTAGACCCATTTTTGCTGGGCGCATCTGCAGAATGCCGCCCGTCTGACCCACTTGCTCCTGTCAATCCCTCAGCTGACAAGTTGAGCGATGATGAAGATGAAGGTACTGCTTCATTTACAGTAGGTGCAGCAGCTCCACCACCAAGTAAGCTCAGAAGAGCAGCGCCTCCTCCTCCTGACTTCTGTGGAGTATCTCCTTGACTTAAATCCGATAGTTTTAGTAGTTTGGATACATCATTACCCCGCGATTCAAACCTTAATGGATCCAGCTGGTTCTGCTGACCAGACTGCCTATCCTTAGTGCTGTTGCTTTTTTTACCCAGCAAGGATAGTAGAATAGGATTCGGCGGCGGCGGGGGTGGAGCGGTGTACTCTGGTCGTTCATTAGAAAATGATAATCCAGGTTGAGATTCGTGGTTGTTTTCATGCTGGTGCTGGTGCTGAACGTTCGGAGGAGGAGCATGTTGCATAAATGCCGGTGGAGGGGGGAGCTGTGTATTGGCCATCGGCGGTGGGAAGAAAAATCCAGGAGGCAGCATATGAGGGGGGGGCATATTGTATGCTGATGGTATTCCGGGGAGCATAGGCAGGCCTGAATAAGGTATTTGGCCAACCTGGTTTTGGCCGCCCACCAGCTGCTCTTGTTCCTTGTGATTGATCTCTGTTTTAAGCAAGCTCAGAATCTCTCGAGCACTTTCCAGCTCTTGCTGTTTATTGTTCTGCTGGCCTCCTTGGTGCAGCAGATCAAGAAGTACCTTTTTATCGGTCTGGGGGGAAGTAGCATTGGCCGTTTGCTTAGGTCGCAGCAACGACAGCAGTTCCTCAGCCGCCTTGTCCTCATCCTTCTGTTCCAATACTTGTGTTCCTTGTACTCCTCCAACACCCAGAAGATTTTTGAGGGCTTCGCTCTCGGTTTTGGTAAGATTAGTAGCCAGACCCTTGGCCTTGGATATGTAGCTCTTGAGCTCAGGCATAAACGGTGCCACCATGAAGTAGTTATGCGTGGATTTGGTATGGGTGTCAGAAAAGGCAGGCAGCTTTTTCACACTGTGCCATTCTATTTTGGAGATTTCTTTCCTGGTCTGAGGGCAGAACTGGGTATCGACCGGCACTCCTCGAATAATGTACAGACGGATTTTCTTGCCACGAATCGTCACTTCAACAAAATCATCCTTATGCAGATATGGACTGATGTCGAACCCAATCTCCTCGTAGACTTCTCTACTGGCGCAGTCCTCATAGGGCTCATCCTTGTTGATCTTACCCTTGGGGAATCCCCAGGTCGACCCGGACTTCCATCCTTTGACCATCAGGGCTCTGGTCATTTCCATATTAAGAATGATAGCTCCACACACGGGTATTGCCGACTTGTAGGACTGGAATCGAAACAGATCATCCACCATGTTTGCCGAGTATGTGTACAGAATCGGACAACTAGCAAACAGTCTCTCGCAGAACGTTTTCATCTTCATCGAAGGAAACGACGGGTTTTCCACTCTCACAAAGTCCTCGTAATACCATTGTGCCTCTTCGATCTGGAAAAATAACCGTTCTGTGGTTTCCAAGTCTGCCTGAGGGCAATTGATCACGAACCGCACCACCAGATCCTGTAGCGCATTGACCAGATTGTCTCCACGGTACGAGTATGTCAGGTTCAACGACATGCTTTTTTTTCTAGTGTTCACCTCTTTTTTTCTTGTTTTCTCGTTCTTTTCTCTGTCATGCACTTTGCCAAAAGGCTCTAGCAGGGCAAGATGGTGGGTGTCTGACCCATTTTGGGGTGGTAGGTTACCCGGAGGTTACCCGCCTTGGGACTTTGCTTGCACGCCGCTCGCTGCTGACAACACACAAAACCTCAGCGATTAAAAACCGATTTTGACTTTGGAATAAATTTTAAAAATATTTCTGTAGAAACCAAACTGCGATGGGCTGGTTCTGGGCAAATGTAGGTTCTACCAAAATCCAACAGATGAAAACGAGACCCAAAAGAGTTTGCTAACTTTCCAGAAGTCTCCTACTGTTAAACCATCCGGCGGGTGTCCGGTGGATCATACCGCTGCCGCCGATAAGTGCCCGGTGGACCATCACAAGCCAACAGCAACGACGGTTAGCGCCGACGGATGTCCTATAGATCACACTACTCGTAACAAGTGGCTTGCGCGAGGCCCTGATAGGGATAACTCCGCGCTGAATCCACTTAACAACATGCCCAATCTGTCGATTCAGCGTGCTCCGGGTCAAACCGTAGAGCTGCCGACGGAGCGAACGCAATCTAGCATCCCCAAAGGTACCAAGGGTGACGAAGGAGTATGGGAGTACCCTTCGCCTCAGCAGATGCTGAATGCCATGCTTCGTAAAGGTGGAGAAGTTCCCGAAGATGCTGTCGAAAGCATGGTTGACGTTCACAACTTCCTCAACGAGGGAGCCTGGAAGGAAATTCTCCACTGGGAAGAGCCGTACACTGAGGAGTCCAAGGTGGAGCCTAGACTTTTGTCATTCACAGGCCGTCCCAATGATATGACTCCCAGAGCTCAGTACTACCAGGTTCTGCGTAAATTGTTCCCGTCCAAGTTTGGCGACGCTCCGTTTGACCGCCACGATTGGACTGTGTTGAGATACGTTGCCGAACAGCAGGACAATATCTCTGAGGATTCCTGGCAGCCAGTTCGATACGTGATTGACTACTATGCCGGACCTGACGATACAGATGGCATGCCAACCTTCTTCCTGGATGTTAGACCGGGCCTGGACAGTTTCGGATCCGTCAAGGACCGTGCTAACCGAGCAGCGCAGAACTTGTGGGATCGAGCTATGAGAACTGATGCATAACTTACTTGTACAGTTGGTTGTCTCGCTTCCTCTATATATTTAATTGCATCTCCTATCGACAAAACGATCCATTGCCCAATGTAAAACCAGCATGCGGCCTTTACTCATCAATTTCCTTTCCAATAACCCCATAACTTTCGATAATGCCCGACTGTGAAATCGCCCGTTTCTCCGAGACATTTGATCTACTCTTGAGTGTGTCTTGTCTCATTTGTGGTGGGGTGCCGATGTTCCTGATAGATTATCCCCATGTGGCTGTGCTCGTATCTGTTTCTTCCCGATCGGCGTGATCATCGAGGTCTTTCTCAGATAACCATCATTGCTATGATCAATCACCTCAGTAGCCAAGAACCACATGTCATGCAAAAAATAATGGCGCATGGCCTGCTTTCCAAAACTCCCCACTTCTATCTCTCCATTCCTCCAAAATTTCTATTATTTCCTCTCCATCCCGCGACTTGGCCAGCTTTTCTTTGTTTCTTTTGCGGATCGCTCATGCTCCCTGGCGCACGGCTGCTTATCTCCCTTACCCTGCCCTCCCCTATCTTTCGCAACCCGCCCTCACCCTGCTATCATTCCCGTACAGCCTTTAATACCACGACCGGCACTCTAATAGCCGTTAAAATCGAGTTCTCTGCAAATAAGCAACCCTTTAAAAGGTACCAAACACTATGGAACTGCTCGAGCCTGACCCGGCCGAGCTGCCGTTCGTAGTGTCCAAAATCTCCCCTGAAGCCAGTCCTTCTGTGCCCAGGAAGATGGTCCCCGATACGCCTCCACGATCGCCTACCGAGGAGATCTCGTCCATGGGACTCAACCAGATTGGAGGAGACAGGAAGGAGACTTCCTCTGTGAGGGAGAATCCACTGGAATATGCTGCATTACAAGAGAAGCCAGAAATTGGTGGATATTACAGGGTGCTGCCTAAGACAGTGGTGGCCGCACTCGAGTACCACTATTCGTCTCCGCTACCCGAAATCGAGGAAATATTCCCTTGGCTGCATGGATGTAGCGAGAAAAACATAAGTCAGAGGGCTTTCTTGGATCCTATGAAACGGTTCCGCGATCCCTCAAACCAAACGGTGGATATTGGCCGGGCCGTCGAAATTATGCATCCTAATAACCCTGTTTTCAAGGCGCCGGACAAGGCTCGTGGGCTTCTTCTTATTAAAGTTGGTGACAGCGATGACCAATTGGGCTCTCTTGTTGGTTCAGTTGCTCCCCGAGAAGTGCTTGCGTCTCGAGAAGATGGCAGCGGCGATGGCAATGGTTCTCATTCAGAACTCGCAGGAACATTTCTGGATCTGGATCCCGATGATGGCATTAATCTGCGTAATTTTTATCTACAAGTAACCAAATGGGCGTTCATCTCTGATATTGTTGTCTATGGATGCTCGGCAGATGATTTTCGAGAGGCCAAGAGAATTGCTGCATTGTGTGTAGCTGCCCAGAAAAAGGCTAGAAGGGAGGACAATACTAACCGATACAATACCTTTTTATTGTCGGACAATGAGTCGTGTGACGGTCCAGGGTCGGTGATCGACCATATCTTCCAGCTGGCTCCTCACTGTGTGAGCATGCCGAGTATGGCATATTTCGAGCAGCATGCAGGACCGGCGCGCGTTAGTGTTCTTGACGAATGGAGACTGAAAAACTGGGGTAGGGACTTTTTGTTTCATGAGCGAGTGGAAATGAGTATGATGAGTACAGCAACCCAGCTAGAGAAGGGGGTTTGGCTCGGTAATACAGTAGATTTTGAAAACTGGATGGACAGCATTTATAGCATTACAAACTTCGACATGAACAAGTACAGTGCCGAGCACGGCGGTGATGAGTCGGATCTCATCACTGCGGCCCTGAATGCCCGCCTCGAGTCCAATCCCAAGCTGGATGAGGTGACCTCACAATACCTTGAGCGGAACTGGGCGACTTTTGTCAACTGCTATGAAGGCGGGAAATTGCCTGACAAGACTGCGTTACTAGAAAAGATAATCTCGTACGAAAACAAGCTGGCACGAGGAGATACCAATCTTGACGGCGCCTTACTTCTATCACTCCCCTACGGATTTGCTGAGAAGGATAAAGACGTCATTATACTACTTTGTAGACTTCTTTATCTTCGCTCAATGATGACTTTTGGTGGAAAGCCGGCAGGAAGCTTAATTTTTTGTGCCGATGGGTATACTGAGAGCAGCGTACCGGGCCTCGCATTTCTTATTTATTCCCGAGGAATATCAGCAGCCCAGGCATGGCTTGATCTTCATCTGAAGTACAAGAGGTGCTTTTTCTGCTTCCCACAAGATGTGGTGTTTCTGAACGGACTAGAGCCGAAGCTGTGGGAAGAGTCGCCTGCAGTAGAGGAAGCTCCAGTAGCATCTTGGCGCTATGGGTGGTTCAGAAAGATGGATGGTTCTCTGCCTAGTCAGATCCTTCCTCATATGTATTTGGGCTCTCTGGATCATGCAAATAATGCGGAAATGCTGATGCGATTGGGAATCAAACGAGTCTTGTCAGTGGGAGAAAAGCCCGACTGGGGAGACTTTCCTTCCCCAGACAAGTCCTTGTTTGTGGATAATGTGCAGGATGATGGAGTAGACTCCCTACGAGACCTTTTAACAGCCTGTTTGAACTTTTTGGACGAAGGATTCCGATCTGGAGAGCCGACATTGGTGCATTGTCGCGTGGGTGTATCGCGCAGTGCAACTGTGTGTATTGCTGAAGTGATGCGTCGCCTAGGGGTTGGACTTCCTCGGGCTTATTTATTTGTGCGGGTTCGGCGACTTAACGTGATCATTCAGCCGAATCTGCGGTTCATGTACGAATTGCTAAAGTGGGAAGAGCACTACCGAAATGCCAGCGAGGGCTGGCTCCGGGAAGTGGACTGGCATATTTTTTGCAGGGAAATCAGCATGCTCAATAGATTTTATATTAGTTAGGAGCTGCTGTTTTCATGATTTTGGGAGTTATTGTTTGTTGTATGTTAGATGTTTTTGATATGTGTTTTGTCGTTTCAATTAGACTACGGGAATATGAGTGATGATTATTTGAGAGAGAATACTGAATATTCTTTACACTCCACAACGATATTTTATTTTATTACCATTCAAGACATATACCTGTACTGCCCTAAGGAAGGTGAAATAGTTGATAATTCATAAGTGTTTTGTTGAATAAATATCTTCGGAGGTTTTCAGGAAGCTGGCAGATCATGGGGGATATGGTCAGGTCCATATGATATCTATAACTGTTGCATATAAGATACAGGAATTCAAAAAATGTCTACACACCCCATAGCCAGTGCAAAATTCTGGTATGAATTATGTTAACCATTCTATACAGGTGAAAATGCAAATATATTTCGTTACAAGTCATCACTGGGTTTTTCAGGACCAGTGGAGATGTGTTTCTACGTACTGAGCGATCTGATCTGTGGAGTAAACTGATTCAGTACAAATCCACAACAGTTAATTAAATCTAGACTTTTTCATACAATGCAAATTGATACTTCAGTCCGTCCTCTTCGACTTCTTCGGGGACTTCAACCTCTTTATTGGCAGCCGAATCGACAAAGTTGATCAGATCCTGCCTCGAGCTCTTTTTCCAAGCACTGTTCAAGGGGAAAAAAGTATCAAACTCGCTATTCACGTTTGAAATTTCTGTGAGAAGAATTCGAGTAGTAGAAGAGTGTTGCAGCGCAGCCGAGTACAACTGAGCTCCACCGATGATATACACGGGTCTGGGGAGCGCCGAGCTGATTTTAGCGAGCGCATCATCCAGAGACGAGGCCAAAATACACCCGGCCGGGAGTTCCAGTGGAGATCTACTAACTATCACGTTCAATCTATCTTTGAGAGGTCTGAATTTGGACGGAATGCTGTCCCAGGTCTTTCTACCCATGATCACTATACCACCAGAGGTGACTTCGCGGAAATATTGCATTTCGCGTTTCAGGCGCCAAGGCAGCTGGCCTTTAATGCCGATTCCCAGGGAAGGAACGGCAGCAGCTACAATGATTGTAGTTGTAGCTCGATTCATTGGGTTCAATTTGGTAGGTTTTGGTTGATGGTGGTTTGGTTGGTTTTAGTTTGGTGGTGGTTTTCTCACCGATATTTATTATTGTTATTGCCTAACCAGATGCATCTGTTAGCGAAAGGCGGGGGAGGGGCACAAGCAGAAGGGAGGCAGCAGAACAAGACCAAAGAAAGCAAAGTAGAGTAAGGTACATATTAAAAAAAAAAAGAAGGTTTTGCCCAGTAAGAACCATGATATTCCCCTGCCTCAAACTATCATGGACGATCATCCAGGAGGTGGCAGATTTTTCAGTTTAAACTCCAGTATTGTTAAACACAGATGCATCCGGAAGGGCTACAGCAAACCAACTCCCTAGCTAAAACAACCAGACAGGCATCCAAAGCCATTGAGACCAGCAAAAACTCATCCAGATTTTACTAACACTTCATATCTATCCTACCTCCATATTTTTCATTTAGATGTCCCCCCTTTGCTTCACCTCAGCAGCATTCTTTTTGGTTGATCTGCATATCACCATCTTATGATTATCTAACCCTACCCTCCGGTAAAGTCAAGTCAACCAACCACTGCTTGCTCCTCCTTGTTACATTTCACCTCTTCTACAACCCCACCCTTTCCCTCTATAATGCAAGGCACGGACGACGTGATCATGGAGGATCCTCAGGAACAGCTGATTCCCAGCATAGAGGAACATCCCACGGTGCCATTGTCGCCCGAGGGCCCTCCCAAGCTGTCGGCAGGGTCTACCCAGGACCTCGAGGCGTGGATTGACAAGGTCCAGCAGTGCCAGATTCTGTCTGAAGACGAGGTCAAACGTCTGTGCGATATGGCCCGGGAGGTTCTTGTCCGCGAGAGCAACGTACAGCCCGTTCGCTGCCCGGTAACGGTGTGTGGAGACATTCATGGCCAGTTCCACGATCTCCAGGAATTGTTCCGTATTGGCGGAACATGTCCCGATACGAATTATTTATTCATGGGCGACTATGTCGACCGAGGCTACTATTCGGTGGAAACCGCTACTTTGCTGGTGGCTTTGAAAATCAGGTATCCGTCTCGAATTACCATTCTACGGGGAAACCACGAAACCAGACAGATAACCCAGGTGTACGGATTCTACGACGAATGTCTGCGAAAGTATGGTAATCCCAATGTGTGGAAAATGTTCACCGATCTGTTCGATTATCTACCTCTGACTGCGCTCATTGAAAACCAGATCTTCTGCCTTCATGGCGGCCTGTCTCCCACCATAGACACTCTGGACGACGTTAGAAGACTCGACAGAATACAGGAAGTCCCCCACGAGGGAGCCATGTGTGATCTGGTGTGGAGTGATCCCGACGATCGCTGCGGATGGGGAATTTCGCCCCGTGGTGCTGGCTATACGTTTGGCCAGGACATCTCGGCTCATTTCAACCAAGTCAACAATCTATTTCTGGTGGCTCGGGCCCATCAGCTCATGATGGAGGGATACTCGTGGCACCAAGACAACCAGGTTGTCACTATTTTCAGTGCCCCCAATTACTGCTACAGGTGCGGCAATCAGGCTGCTATAATGGAGATGGACGAGCAGCTCAACCACACATTTTTACAATTTGATCCATCGCCAAGAGCTGGAGAACCCAGTGTAAGCAGAAGAACCCCCGATTATTTCTTGTAAGGGGCCCCGCATTCTTTTTTTTTTTATTTTGTACCAGTTTTTTTAAATGATAAATGGTTGCTATAGCTATATACTGAAATGAATTGAACCCGACTACACCATTTGGTAGCAGATAAAGCCATCAATACAAAACCTGTTAAGTTACTCATGTTATTACGTTACTCTGTCTAACTTGGGAAGCAAAAGAATACTGGTATTTTTTATCAGTCGCTGCACAATCACTCCAATGCAACGTACTTCTTATACTTTTCCTCCAAAACATCGTACAAGCCTTTGCTCTCCAGCCACTTTCCGCTAAACAGTCGCTGAGCATACTTTTCGGCAGTATCGCACATAAGAGTCACCACCGTGTTTCCAGGGCCCAGCTTCTTAGCAACCTCGTAGGCCGCAACAACGTTCAGAGAAGATGAAGCACCGAGGAAGTAGCCCTCTTCGTCCAACACTCGGAACACCATGTTGATGGTCTTTTCATCTGCAATGCTAAGAGCTCCATCCAACAAATCGATATCAGGTCGCAAGTTGTCGGTAACTCGGCCTTGACCAATTCCTTCGGTAATGGAAGATCCCGATCTCTCGGTGAGCTTACCTCCAGATGTGATGTAGCTATACAGAACCGATCCAGGAGGATCAGCTAAGAAGCACTTGACACTCCCATTGGAGATTTCCTTGAGATATCGAGTTGTACCGGCCAAAGATCCACCGGTGCCTGTAGAACAGGTGAAAGCAGTGACCTTGCCGTCGGTCTGAGCCCAGATTTCCGGTCCTGTAGTTTCAATATGAGCCTGTCTATTGGCCACATTGTCAAACTGGTTGGTCCACACTGCGTTTTCCAGCGACTCGGCATGTCTCTTGGCCTGGTGGTTATAATTATCAGGGTTATCAAAGGCTACAGCCGGCACAGGATGAACCTCAGCGCCGAGATATCGCAACTGATTGATTTTCCCCGGACTTTGGGTGTCTGGCATGTAGATCACACACTTGTAACCTCGAGAACGGCACACATGAGCAAGACCAATACCGGTATTACCAGCAGTGCCCTCGACAATGGTGCCTCCAGGACCAATAAGACCTCTTCTTTCAGCATCCTGAATGACAAATAGAGCAGCCCGATCTTTGACAGATCCACCAGGGTTCATCCATTCGGCTTTTCCGTAGATTTCACATCCCGTCTCCTCTGACAGGCTCCTCAGCTTAAGTAGCGGAGTATTACCAATGGCTCCAGGAATGCCAGTATTTGACACCAGAGGAACAAATGGAAGCTTTACGCCTTCGCTCAGGTTCCTTCTGAGTGTGGGTGCGCACAATTTGGCCCGGTTGAGTAGACTCGTTCTGTACATGTTGGAACAATGATGATGAGATCGCCAATTGGATGAAGGCTAAAATCACCTCTACCAAGCCGACAATAGCGCAATGATGCGGAGGTTGGAGGGGAGGCGGTGAAAACTGTAAAAATGATCATTCAAAAGTAATTCAGAAAATCTACATATCTTTTTGTTTTCCTGACGGATCTTCAACGGTGTTTGGCTCGCTACTGATTCAGTCATTTTCCACCCCGTTCAGCCTTGAAAAACCACCCTCCAGAATTTCAAATCTAAGCATCCATCCACCATGAAAATAATCACCGAACACATTGCAGGTTCCCGATGCCATCTGACCATCTCCGAGGATTCCAAGGCCCCAATCACGTTACACATCTGCCCCGACCATCCTGGATCAGTGCCGCCTCCAATGGGATCCCTGGTGTACGCGGTGCCCAGCCCATCTAGCAAGATTCCCTTAACTACAAGGCTCTTCTCCAGCGAATCGACCTTGGACTCGGCCGAGCAGATCGCTAGGCTGCTATCGAGCAAATTCAGCCGACCAGCTTTAGTGGGTTCTTCATGCAGTGAGTTTGTGTCTCTGCCTGCAATCTACATGTTTGTGAATGGTGCTTACCAGTCGCTTGTTTGATTCAACAGAATATGTTAATCTACACACGAAAAATCTACTTCAATGCATCTACTATCTAGGGTAGTCTATTTTGGTTAGCCATTAAAACCATAATATATCATAACAGACACTTGCACGCTCAGCCGAGTTTCTATCAGCATCTTAAATATATCTCTGAGTGAGCTGAGTTATAAAAAGCGTCTCATCCTTGCGTGCAAAATTTTTTATCCACTTACCTTAGGTGTATGGAAGGTGAGGAAGAGTTTCACGGGTGGGTTTCCCTAAGGTTGGGTTTCCCAAGAAATTAGCTATACCGAGCACAACACTTGAAACCAAAACCACCACAAAGAGTCTGTGTCAGATCATGCTAGTTGTGCAGCACGTGGTGCTCTAGAATTCGTTGATCATGCTAGTTGCGTAGCAGGTAGTGCTGCTAGAATGTCGTTGAGCTGGCCAAATAGTTCTCGCCAACTCTCGTCTTCTCTCAGTAGCACCAGATGATTCGAGCTATCTTCTCTGTAATCCGTCGTTAGTCCACCAGATCCTTCCAGATCCGACTTGAAATAAATAAATCCGCTTGTATCATCGATCTTGGCCTTGAGCCTGTTTTGAATCACCATTTTGGCTACATATTCCTCTGCTCGGTCCGCATTGTCCAGTCCCAGAAGCTTAGCCAGCTTAGCCAGCTCAATGTTCTTGTATATTTTTGAGATGGAAAGCACATTATGGTCAATGAGGGCCCGGGAGAGTACAGTGGTTCCATCTGGTAATCGAGCAAGCTGCTGCCCAGTACAGGCAGCAGTCAGGGCTTGCACGTCGTCATTGGACAGCAGCTGATCAAGATACGACTTTTCCAAGACCTGATACAGGTCTCCCTCGACTGCCTGACTTCGCTCATCATTGTACAGCATTCTCAGAACTGCCGCTCGTTGTGGTCCTGCAGGACTGAGCACTCCACACACAATGGCACGTGTTAAACTGGCCAGACGGTCTTCGTCGTCCACGGTACTTTCTCTAGAAACCTGATAATATTTGCTTGCCGCATCCAGAAATCTTCGACATGAGTCGTATACTCGAGCTTGGCTCAGTTTGAAATGGATATCCAAACTCGGCTTCAGATCAGCCAGACTCGGCCTCAGATACTGGGCAGTAGTGATGACCGTAGCAGCATTATCCGGTTCGTTGATTTCCAAATAGCACCGGATAATCCGTATATACAGTTCAAACCGTTCATCGTTGGAAATACGCTTCTCCTGTTCCCCACTGTTGCCGGTATCCCTATGTAACAGCAACGCTTCTTGCAGTACGACAGCAGTCTTGTGATATTCCCCAGTCTCCTGATACAGGTCCGCCAATCTCGATCTGATTTTAAGATCTTCCTCCTCACACTGGCTTAGCAATGGCTTCATGACCGGCAGCGCATACCCCAACACCTCAGTTTCGCACTCCGCGCCGGCAACATGCTTGAGAAACTCGTCTATGGCTGCTTTGATATTGGATCGCTTGTATGATATAGCCACGAGTTTGTCCACCGACGACTTCAGCGTGGCAACGTCGTCCCTCCGTACGGCCGAGAAGTCCATTGGTGGTTGGCCTGAGGTTGACATCACCAGGGTTGAGTTGTGAGGTTTTGGGCCGTTTTATATCGACAAACACGAAACACACGACTATTTACAAGTGCATTAATATATATATACATTGACAATTGGCTGCAAGTACTGACATTTCAGTCCTATTTTGCCGTATATCAGGCTTTATCGCTGTTCTTTTCAATCGGTCGTTCAGAGATCCGCTGCTAGTTTCCAACATGCAACGTCTTTTCCAGCGATCTTTTCTTCAATATTGCCGATCTTTTCTTCTCAGATGGAGTTTGTGCTTCTCGCCCAACATCTTTCATGTGTTTTCCCATTTTCCTTAGCAGAGCCGTGAGGCCCTCCTCGTACTCAACCAACAGCTTATTGGCGAACGTCTTTTTCCCGTTTATATGCTGATTCAAGGTCTTCATCAGGCCCAACGCCTCGTCAAAAAATGGCGCTGTGATGGGGGACACCTTGGTTTGAACCAGCTCAAATAGCGCTATCGTGTCTTTGAGGGTTTGCATGCACTGGGCTATATTATGATGATTCTGCATGTTCACCGAGAGCGTTCTTGCCCCGTGAATTAAATAGACGTAGCTGCTGTCGAAATCCTTAGTATTTCTCTGCTCTTCATTGTAGACTCGGAGCAACAGCTTGACAAATGGATCGAACACTTCAACGTACACCATGGTAGTTTTCCACAAATCGCGGTGCTTGGCAATAATTTGCCTTGCTTGAAATACTCTGACTTTCTTAGCAGGACAGTTCAGATAAGTTCTGAGGATGTATCCTGTGATCTCCGAGCTAGGAAGGGTCTCTGGCTTGCCATTGTACAGCACAGGAACAACAATATCTAGCTTGTCTACCCAGCCCTGTTCGCTTACTGCTTCAACAAATGCCAGATAGTGGTGATGATCCAGCTTAAATAAATTTTTGGAAAGCACATACTGGAAGCTATCCACCAGACTCTGTGGCTCTCCGTAGCATTGCCAACATTGAAGAAGTACGTCGAACTCGGCCCCTTCAACACGGTGAAGGTCTCTTCTGCTGGAGCCAGCCTCCGTCACATATCCAACATTGAAATAATCTTTCATGAGTGATAAACCATTACTTTCTTCAACCTCCTGCTTTGCGGGTTTGGATTGCTTGTCCACGCTGACCAGCGCAGAAATGTAGCTTAACAGCAGCTTCTTGTCCAATACGTCAGCCGGAAGCTGATTCCATATGCTGGTGAGAAACTCTCTCGACATTGGTAAGCCTCTCTTTGCTCTGCGCCCTATAGCAGTGAAGAGAATGGTGTATGTCTTAATGTCCTTATGCTCTAGGCCGTTGAAGAACTCCTGCAATTCCTTATTCGGAGCTATTATGGAAAGGTGGCTCAAAGTGACATTACTAGTGATCAACTGTGCTCGTGGGTCTTTGACAAGTTTGCTCATAGCCTCGGAAAACTCTCTCATAACTATTTTGGCCTTTCCTGCATCAATATCCACCTTGCGCTTTCCACCATCATTAAGCATGGCTGAGAAAGTATACCCGTTTTCCCTGAATCCCCATTGCTTGAAAGCTAATCTGAGTTTCCTGGCTACACCGACCTTCTTGTTGTTTGCCAAGTGTTTCAGAATCAAGTTCATTCCAACAGTGCTGTTTTCTGGACCGGCCAGGCGAAGCACGTTAGTAGCTCTGGCAACCTGATCTTTCTCCAGAAACTTCTCCACCCGCGTAGTCACAGTAAACTTGTTTTTAAGATCTTCTTGAGTGACTCCAAGCGATTTGTACATGAGAGGATGATGCAACAGGAACGTTGGCTTGGTTCTGGGGACATCTTTTGGCTCTGTGGACAAGAAGTCGTTGATCCTGGTTTGTAGGAACGCCCGCAATTCCAGGTCTCGGCGGGTAGGCTCGATCTTATTTTTCATCTTCTCAGTTTCCTCCTCGGCATACCTTTTGTACTGATCCATGCTGTTTAGTACAATACTCAGGCGTTTTTTCACCTCGGGAAGCTGTTTAAGAGCATTTGAGCTCGATCCGAACGATCTGGTAATGATCCGCATCTCTGCGAGATACAGTTTAGTCTCAGACTGTTATAAATAATGCAGAAAATGTATCCGTCCGGCCAGATCACCAGGCTGGAGTGTCAAAAAATCCAAAACTACAGCTGAAATATGTCAAGCTGATGAGCCGGGATTTTTTTATTGAGCAGCTAGCTGGATAAACGTGCGGCTGGCAATTCCACTCAAACCTGAATCGGCCGGATTCAAACGACGTCTTTCTGTCGGAAAAGAAAGCAGTCTCCATTTACTTGTGTCAATAAAATTCACTACTTGTGGAACTCTCTTTTGATATTTATAGAATAGCGCTTTTAATTTCTTCGATGAGTGAGAAAATAGCCTGTGAAATCGGACAGGAAGATCTGCTGACCAATACAGCCCCATACGGAAGAATCAAAGGGAGATCTTCTCGGAGAATCTGGCTAGAACGACTCCACAAGTCGGTTTAATGGCAATATTTTGCGTTATTCACAGTTAAGCATATACCATATCGCGAATTGAGTTTCTGCTAATACAAACTTCGCTGTTTTGCTGATAATCTATGCTCCTTTCTTCTGGATTGCCGATAAAACTACCGGCAATCCCAGCACCTTTCTCGCCTTTAACGATGAGTGAATCGCCGGCAGACGAGTACAAACCGCGGTACACCCAACCAACCTCGTATCCGCTAGGATCCATTTTGGAAAAGTACGATGGCGTGCTGAAAATACGGCGGTTAATCAAAATTGCCGAGGATACCGAGCAATCTACGGCTGCCAACCGGCTGGCGCTGCAGCTGGTGCAGGCCGAAACCTGGAATGTTCGGGTTTATGAGAGTCTGTGCAAGAAGCTGGACATAGACGTTGAAATAGACTGGATTGAAAGTGCTAGATCAGCGGCTAATGAGGGTCTGGCTCAAGCTAACCAGCAAATCGCTCGACTAAATTCCGAATTCCACAGCAAAGATCAGGAGCTGTCTGACGCCTATCTGCAACAGGCCAAAGTTTTCCTGAAAATGGGTGAATATTCCGATGCTCAAAAAGCTTTGAGAAGTCAGAATGACTATTCTGTGAGCTCAGACGAGCCCAATGCCACCAATGTGGTTGATTCGGCGCTTTTGTCCATAATGTTGGGCCAATGGCCGTATGCTCGGACTGTTTCGGCCAAGCACGCACCGAAAGCACACGGTACAAAGCCTATCAAGAGTGAGCTTTTCCCCGGACAAAAGCTGAACATTAATTTGGTGTATGCGCTGTCACTGCTCAATCTGGGAGACTACGAAGAAGCTGTGGGAATACTACTGAGTGATGACAACATCTTCATTTTAGATCAGGATTCCTATGATCTTGGCCCCTATGCACTTGCTACACCAGCAGACATAACTATTTATATTGCACTTATTGCCTTGGCGACATTTTCCCGCCGAGACCTTCAGTACTTACTGGATAAGGATCCAGTGCTAACAAAGTTACTGGAAGGCGACGACAGCGAAGAACACCAAAAAACTAGTCGGTTCGTCAAAGGAATACTCAGTGATTTTCTTAATATTCGGTACCAGCCGCTGTTTGCCGAACTCAGAGCCCGAGAAACAGACTTTATGGTAGATCCTTTTCTGGGCAATCGGTACAAAAGCATGCAGTACTGGATACGCCGTAGAGCAATTGTTCAATATCTATCGGTATTTGAAACGATACAACTCAGCGAGTATGAAAAACAGTTTGGCCCAGACTATGAAGAAGAGCTGGTAGGCTTGATAAAGGCCAAAGTACTGCCTTATCGCATCAACCGGGCCAAACAAACAATTGATCTTACAGAGGAAGCCAGTAATCAGAAACTGTTTGCTCAAGCGGAGAGAGCAGCAAAGCTATTTTTACAGGATGCAACTTTGGGTATCTGGGGTGCCAATGCAAGCTTCAAGGCCACAGTCGGAGCACCAGAGTAAAAGCTTTCATCGGCTGTGAAGCACTTCTGCAAGCCACAGAATATGAATTTTGTATTCATATTCACGCAAATTCATTTGAGTTCCTATACTCACAAATACAACTGTTAGAATAGCCGGCTGAATCTAGTTGCCTCTACATGGTGTACAGCTGGTGGGTCAGACAGTGAAGTGGGGTTCTATTCTGGTTAGTATAATCAATTGTGCTCTAGTCGACCGATAAAATATCACACATTAGCATTCAATATTCAATTGAGCGAAGTTAAGTTCCCTGAAACTGTTTTCCTATATTATTTGATTGGTGATGGTTCTGCATATCTCAACATGCTACTTGGTGAGCCATCCAACTTGATCGTCCACATTGGCACCACTACAACGGCAAACAAAACAACACATCATATTCCATTCTCTATATATTTTCCATCCATCTGACAGTCCAAATGTGAACCGACCAAATATTTTCCGAGTTTTGTACTGTACCTTCCCGTTCTGCCTGCTTACATTCTGCCGTGCGCTCATTCGACGGCAGGGCGCCGCACGCCTGCTGACATAACAGGTCGATACTCCACCTATCAGCGGCTGCCAATTTTTTCCATCCACCATCAACATGCTTCAACAACGATTGGGCCAGCGTCTGTTTTCGACGAGCAAAGCCCGTCTGCACGGCGGTCTGAAGGATAGCGACCGTATATTCCAGAATCTTTATGGCAAGTATGGCCATGATCTGAAGTCGGCTCAGCGAATGGGTGACTGGTACAAGACCAAGGAGATTGTGCTCAAGGGCCATGATTGGATCATCAACGAGATGAAGAAGTCTGGACTTCGGGGCCGAGGAGGCGCAGGATTTCCTTCCGGACTCAAGTGGTCGTTCATGAACCCTCCTGGGTGGGAAAAGAACGAGGGCCCTCGATATCTGGTTGTCAATGCCGACGAAGGTGAGCCTGGCACCTGTAAGGATCGTGAAATCATCCGAAAGGACCCCCACAAACTGGTTGAAGGATGCCTGCTGGCTGGTCGAGGAATGAATGCCACTGCTGCTTACATTTATATTCGAGGAGAGTTTTACAACGAAGCTGTTACTCTGCAGACTGCTATTAACGAGGCCTATGCAGCCGGGTTGATTGGCAAAAACGCCTGTGGATCGGGCTACGACTTCGACGTGTACATTCACCGAGGTATGGGAGCCTATGTGTGTGGTGAGGAGACATCCCTGATCGAGTCTCTCGAAGGAAAGGCCGGAAAGCCTCGACTAAAGCCTCCATTTCCCGCTGGCGTCGGACTGTTTGGCCGACCCACCACCGTTACTAATGTCGAAACCGTAGCAGTTGCGCCCACCATTCTCCGACGAGGAGGTGATTGGTTTGCCTCGTTTGGCCGAGAGCGAAACTCAGGTACCAAGCTGTTCTGCATTTCCGGTCATGTCAATGAGCCATGCACGGTAGAAGAGGAAATGTCCATTCCTCTCAAGGAATTATTGGAAAAGCACTGTGGAGGCATCCGAGGAGGATGGGATAATCTGCTGGGTGTCATTCCCGGAGGATGCTCTGTTCCTGTGATGCCTAAGAATGTCTGTGATGACGTTCTGATGGACTACGATGCATTGAAGGATGTGGGATCAGGTTTGGGTACTGCTGCCGTCATTGTCATGGACAAGAGCACCGACATTGTACGAGCTATTCAGAGATTCTCCCAGTTTTACAAGCATGAGTCGTGTGGCCAGTGCACTCCCTGCCGTGAAGGCACAACTTGGCTCAACAAGGCCATGGATCGAATCCAAAATGGCCAGGCCCGAGAGCGGGAAATCGATATGCTCTATGAATTGACCAAAGAGGTTGAAGGCCACACCATTTGCGCTCTTGGTGATGCCGCTGCATGGCCCATTCAGGGTTTGATCAGACACTTCCGACCCGAAATGGAGGCTAGAATGAAGAAGTTCCACGACGACGTCGGTAGTGTCAGTGTTGGTGGATGGACTTCCAAGGCTGCAATTGAGAAGGGCCACATTGTAGGAGCCCCAGTTCCTGGTGCTCATTGAACAGTAAACGTCGACGACCATTTAATCTGATATAATAGATCCTACTAAAAGATACAAACGCGTTCAAGTATTAATGTAAAACCTTCTCCATTTCTTAGACTCATACAAGACAAAAATAACACACTTTCTATATACATGTTTCAACAGCGTTGTTCAGGGCTGACTATGCTGAGCTCTCAATATCGGCGATTTCTTTCAGAGTGTCGACCGTCAGGACTTCCATGTTATCAGGAGAAGAGCCAACAACTATATTATCTTCGATACGAATTCCGAGTCCTTGAAATTCTTTGGGCCATTCGCTACCGCTGGGAACGTAAACACCTGGTTCAATGGTGACCACATGATTGGGTTGGAGGTTCATATATCTCACGGGAGAAGAGAGATCGTGAACATCAATACCGACATGGTGACCGATAGAATGAGGGTAAAGCTGTCGTACATTACTTTTAGTGACGCCAGGTATCACCTGCGACAGTTCTTGCACCATGATTTTATCCGACTCTCGGTGGAGCTCTGCCATAGAGAAGCCGGTCTGAGCATGACACAGTTTGATACACTTCTTGTTCACCTGAAGAACAGCTTCATACAACTGTTTCTGAGGCTCGGTGAACGTTCCATTGACTGGCCAGGTTCGTGATATGTCGGCAGTGTAGCCTCCATAGTAGGCCCCAGCATCTACA
This sequence comes from Zygoascus biomembranicola, assembly GCA_030556875.1. Classification (NCBI taxonomy): domain Eukaryota; kingdom Fungi; phylum Ascomycota; class Dipodascomycetes; order Dipodascales; family Trichomonascaceae; genus Zygoascus; species Zygoascus biomembranicola. Next base: position 1,210,671 of record JAKTUV010000001.1, read on the forward strand.
AGGACCATATCTTTGTCGTGAAAAACATCGTCGTTACGAACATAGTGGATAGTCAATGCATGCTCGCCTCCAGCAACCACTGGCACGTAGGCTGAGCCGGAAGCACCGTTGACCTTGAATTGATACTCTAGATAGGCTGCCAGATTCGATTCCGACGCAAACCGGGTCTGGTAGGCGGAGTTGTAGGCAATTGAGGAGATTTCACAGGCAGTTCGCATACAATCAATCTCATTCTCGGATTTGGTGATTCTCATGCGCTCAACTAGAGGATTGATTGGAAACCGCTGAGAAATCGGCGAAGACTTGACAGTGCCAAGCCATTCCTTAGTAACCACCCGCTGCGGAGCATCGTCAATATCGGCAAATACATGCTGAGTATCTTTAAGAAGGGTAGAAATCTGCCCCTGCAGTTCTCCAATGGAATATGCTTCGTCAGCATTGAAGTATTCAACCGCTCCGTAGGTACCGGCCCGCTCACCTTCCCACATCTCGGCCTTGGGATCGTTTTCTGGAACGAACAGGATCGATTTCATGTCATTCTGCGACTTTTTATAAAGTACCAGAGCACTGTTGGGCTCTTGGAAACCGGTCAGGTAGTAAAAGTTGGGATCCTGCCGAAACTCGTAGAAAACGACGTTGGTAGCCAGCTGAGTCTGGTTACCAGGCACAATAGCCAGCGAATTATCGGGAAGAGCAGCCAAAAGTCTGGCTCGTCGGTCGAAATACTCCGACGCAGGGATTCTGGGGGTGATTTCACCCCTGCCAACCAGATGGGGCCTCGTTTCGAACAGGGGCTGGGCCGCTTTGATGGCTCTACGAATCATTTGGGTCTGTGAAGAGTAGACGTGAAAAATTGCGATCCTGGCCCAGACACACCACTGAACAGTGAAACCAAAATCTGTAGAGGACCAGCCGGCTATGACATCGGTATATATGTAGTTTTGGAGATTTCCCGCTTGCCAGGCAGCGGATTTCAGGCAGTACGGACAACTGTATTATGCTTATGCTCTAGAAAAAAGCCCCTTGTAACACTATACAAAAGGCCCCAACACTATATATCATCGTTACGAACTTTACTCCAAATCTTTCCTATACTTTTCGTGTGCGTATCGAAGGCCACAGTACAAGCAATCATGAGCTCCAGGCTTGTCCAGGGAAATGTAAATACGGGGATGGCCCTGCTGAGCGCCCTTTTCACCGTCACAAACAGCTGCGTCGGCAGACAAAAACCGCACAGGCTGCTGAGCAATCAGATCTATAGCTGCTGGCGGTGCAGGCTGTTGCGAAAGGTCCTTCTGTACGAATCGAGGGCCGTCTACAGCCTCAGCTCGAGGAAGCTGGCTGGGTGCCCAGGTGTCTTTTCGGTTGGGGGCCTGCTGAATGACAGCAGATTGACCCGACACCTGGGTGCTTGAGTATCGGAGACCCAGTTGTGCGGTTCTCAGGCCGTTTCTTAGTCGGAGCATTGCGTGAATGGTGAGTTGCAAGGTTGGCGATGATGGGACGTTTGGCGGTGAGTTTTATCGGGCCTCCCATTGGTGAACGGGAAAACAACGAGGAAACCGACATGAAACCTCGTCCGCTTGTAAATAAAATCCATGACAGACCCAATTTTTGGTTGAATATGGCTATTGAAAATATTTAATTTCTAAAACTTTCTATTTAGAGATGTTGGCTTGTTGAAAGCTGGTTTATTCTTGTTCTTCTCGGTGGATTTCGTTTGAGGCATCACGTGCCCGTCAACATCGATCAGCAACAAAACCCACCCAAATCACCCACTGGACAGCTCTCCACCACCCGCTTTGATCCCGATTGTTTTCCATGGACTACGAGACCGTAGCCAAACAGCAAAGAATCGTTAATACTCTCAACCATTGGGACACTCTGGTAGTTCAGAGTCAAGCAGAAGGAAAAACCCCGGCCCAGCTTCGAAGGCAGCTCCGCCGTGAACTCATTGAATCGAGCAACTCTAATGTCGGCGCAAGACACCCTGGAAAACCCTGAAAAGGCGTCCAAGCCACAAACTGCAGCTGAAAAGGCCCGTGAACGACGCCAGCAACGGGTGTTGAATGGAGGTGCTAATAGGCTTGCTAGAATTACTAAAACCTTCCATCCTGAGTTGTACGAGGGCGATGCTCCTCCAGCCAAGACCAAGGAATCCGTCAATATCGATCACGACGATGATCCCCCTGTCTCAGAACTTCCGGACCCATACCATAAGGAAAATAGAATACCGGGATTTGAAGATTTAGCAGCATATTCATCGGCTGGTGGAGACTCTTCCAGTCCGTTTGCTGAAGACCCACTGTTCCGGCTGCTCAACGAAATGAAATCCAGCTCTGGTGGATCCTTTGATCCGTTTTCTGCCATGATGGGCGATGGCTTTGCCGGTGGAGCTAATGGGTTTGGCTCTGCAATGGATGGCGGTCCTCCAATGATGGGATCACCGTTTTCTACAGCAGCTGGTTCGGTGGATACCAACGATCTGTTCTGGAATCTAATTCACATTTTCTGTGTGGTTACCGCAGCTTTTACCGGCAAAAGTCTTTTGTGGACATTCAGCACGGTTGAGGTCCTTCTTCACAGTACCAGATTCATTGCAGATAAGGGCCAGATCAGTAATTCTTTCATCGCTAATATTGCAAACTACGTTGGGAAACCATACAGTACCTACTTGAGGATGAGTGCTCGTTATGTACGGATCCTTGGAGGCATGTATAGAGATGTTGCGGTGCTACTATTTGTTTATATTCTGGTCTGGGGAATAAAGGCGTAGATGGTCATCACCGTCTTCTATGATAACACCTATGATCTATTTATCCAACTCCAAACGATTCATCAAATACGGTATATACTTCCTAATATTGATAAATATAATCAGCATGATAGTAGTTGGCAATTGTGGTGCCCCCGGGATAATCAAGGGGGCTTTTCATACCGATTACCTCTTGAGGTTACCTAAATTGGTATTTCCGCATCTCCGATCAAAAAAGAAGGACGGTTCAACTCCAGTTTCTACCACGACTGGCCCGTATTACTTATCCTCTTATAGTCAGTCAAGAAAACTTATTTTCCCTTAAAACTCTTCCTCCAATTCTTCTCCTAATATATTTGTTTTCAAAATTGCGCCAAGACGATCCGAATGATGCGTTGATCCCGATGTCCAACCTCCACGTAGTTTCATCTTTACACACATCATGGGCCCGTTTCTGACGCTTATTGTACTGAGCGCGCTCATGGGCGTGGCATCATTTGGCGCAGGATGTCTACCGTTGCTGCTGTCACTGAATGAAAACCGGATCCGCCAAATCAGTGCGGTTGGAATTGGTATTCTGGTGGGGACCTCGATGATCGTAATCATTCCGGAGGGTGTCGAGACCCTGTATAAGGCCGATGCCGAGGGAAACAACCGTAGATGTGTAGGAATAAGTCTGATTCTGGGGTTTCTACTTATGTACTGTATCGACAAGCTCCCGACCGTTATTTTTGCTTCTCAAAGCACCCCTACTAGTGGGCCGGAAGGTGTATACATGGCCAACCTGGACCATACCGGACAAGCCCACCACGATGAGCACCCCGACGACGAAATAGACCAGCTTAATGCCGAGTTTGAACTGGGAACTCCAAAAATGCCTGCTGAACCTGCTGCCGGAGAAAAGAGCCTGAGCACCATGATAGGCCTGGTTATCCATGCTGTTGCCGATGGTATAGCTCTGGGAGCATCGGTTTCGTCGGGCAGTGGATCGCTGGAGCTGATTGTCTTCATCGCTATTATGATTCATAAATCCCCGGCCTCTTTTGGCCTTGCTACCGTACTGATGCGAGATAGTCTCAGCAACCGAAAAGTTCGTCTCAATCTGCTGGTATTTGCTGCAGCAGCTCCTGTCGGTGCGTTGATCACCTGGCTGCTCATCATGCTGATGGGCTCGAACGACCACCAACTCATCGAGTGGTGGACAGGAAACCTACTTGTGTTTTCCGGCGGAACGTTTCTATTCGTCGCCATGCATGTAATGGAAGATCTTAATGATCACGAGGAGACACGGGAGTCTACGCATGTCCAGGACTTTGCGCTTTCGCTCATCGGAATGGGCCTTCCCCTGCTCACCATGTTCATCCCGGATGTTGACTAGCGCAAAAAAAAACATAAAACATCAATAATACTACTATAAATACATGTCTACTTTCTCCGTATACTTTTCCTCGTCAAAAAGCGATCTCGCTTGGAAATCACTGCTTCCTTTTTGGGTGCCAGTACCTTGCTGCGACTTTTGGCAACTCTCACGGTTACAGGGCCCTTTTCGGTGGATGTGAATGTTTTTCTTGTGCTTTTGACAACAGTAGAAGGCTTTGTTGACTTCTGCTCGCTTTCAGACTCGCTGGTCTCCTGGTGGTCGAGGCCAGCTAGCACTTCGGCCGGAAGCTCCTTCTGCTTGGTGAAAAATTCATGCTGAACCCGCCTTTTCTCCTTCACTATGCGTTTTTCGGCATTTTTCGCTGCCTCAGCTACCTGCAGCGCTTTTCTCGTCTTGACGGCTGCTACCTTGACGTTTTCCTCCTCTGGAGCGGAGTCGGAATCGGAGTAATCCATGGTGATGATGGTGAAATATTTTTATTTGGCGGGGGAGGGAAAACTTCAAAAACACACTTTACTAAAGCACACTTCACGAAGATCCTCAGCAGCACCATACCAAAACAACAAGAAGTTGACCTTCAGCCCAAAATGATTATTTGGCCGGCTTGATTTGAAAAAACAAAGCGATTTGCAAATTTCAAACCATTTTTGCTGCTGATTTGTTCAGTCTTGACAGTTTGTTCACCTAGCTCATATGAACCACATAGAAATCCACAGACCCATTCGCCTGCTTAGCAGCGTATCACATGTACATCCCACCTATTGAATGAGCGGGTTTCACAAAGCTAAAAGAATCCATGACGTATACTATTTTGGTCAAAATTAAGCTCATTGTGTCTCTACATCATCACGCCATGGCTCTCCTCGTGAAGCTAAATACATCACCCGATCCCATCAAAAGCACAATGGATTTTGCATCATGTTCTGTATTTGTGTTGTAAAACTATAGTTTCTAAGTTATTTTATGCATCTTTAAGGCAAGGCATAGCCTCCGTCAACTCGAATGTCAGAACCGGTAGTGTAGGTGGACGCATCAGAAGCCAAATACAAATAAGCTCCAACAAGCTCCTCGGGCTGGCCTTCTCGGCCGAGAGGAGTCGTAGCCCACCACTTGGCTTTGGTCTCCTTGGGCACAAAGTCTGAGATCTCCGTTGCAATGTAACCGGGAGAAATCGTGTTGACTCGGGCAAATCCAGACCATTCCACGGCTAGAGAACGAGCCAAATGGATCAGCGATGCCTTGATGGCGTTGTAGCAAGCCTGCATCTGGGGATAATTCACAATGTGGCCAGACATGGAGGCTGTGAAAATGAGGGAACCAAAGCCCTGTTCTTTGAAGACTCGGCCAACAAACTTGGTACAGTAGTAGGCTCCGTGGAGATCAATGTCAACCACCTTGTTCCACTCATCGTGGTTGGGCTGGTCAATCAAGGAACCCTTTTCCCAGGGAACACCAGCATTGGCCACGAAAATATCAATCTTGCCAAAATCCTTGACAACCTGCTTGACTCCGTTTTCCACGATATCAGAATCGGTTACAGGCACTTTGTAGGCTTTGACCTTGACACCGTACTTCTTGCTGAGAGCTTCAGCCTTGTCCTCAGACGAATGGCTGTTATACCAAATGGCAACATCGGCACCAGCCTGGCAGTAAGCCTCGGCCACGGCAAAGCCAATACCTGTAGAGGCACCAGAGATGGCAGCTACCTTACCCTTGAGAGAAAAGAAGTCCAAAACATTATTGGGCAGCTTGGGAGGGGGGGTAGGCAAAGGACCTAACGAGGTGAAGATAGTACCTTCTTCGTTTTCAAAAGCTTTAACCATGGTTGTATATAGTAGTGTTTAACAATGTTCAGGCAATCAATTGACCAGTTATATGGTGATAAACGGCTGTCAGTGGACCAGATGTAATTTGTGAAACTCGGCCCGCAGCAGCAGCAACTTCCCCTCTATTTATACTTGCCAGCAAGGGTGGTGGTATCTCTACCCCACCATATAAGGAAAGGGCGGGATACCCTAACCCTGGAGTATTCAGTGCTGTGTCCGGGCAACATCTAAGCGGTGGAACGACATGGAACAGCCGGCTTACCGGGGTCAAGCCACATAATCTTTTACGTACGTATATTATTATTTTAGTCCGTCGGTTGGCTGGGGTCATGTTCTACGGTTTGTTGCCAGTTCCTATCGCCAAGAGTCTCTTTGTTCCAATGTGACGTCACAGCCACTTTCTACCCAAAACCTCAAAAACGAGGTGAAGAAAGGCGCAACCCAACCAACCATTCGCCCAAAAGCGTGATACTTGTTACAAACTGGGTTTTTCCGACCGCAAAAGCTTAAATTCGCTGGGGCTCACCTTCGGCATCTTCCGGCCCGGTTACACATGTGCTTTGCTGCCCACAGTTACCCGAGATCGTCATACTGATGCGATTTCTAGGTGGCCGATCCAACGTCCTGGTTATATGCCCCCGTTATCGGTGAAAACGTCTCCATACAACTAGCCGATACCTAATCCATTGTCCCGCCTTACGGCGATTTCGGCTATATTATGTACTGTGCGTGTCCGGTAATTTCCAGCTTACCGGGAAAATTGCATGCCTGAGTTTACGTAGGGTTTTTTAGCCAGTTTATCCGGTATCCGCATCCTAAACCGGTAGCTCCGCACCCCAAACCGGTCGGACAGATTCACATCCACAACGTTTTAACAATGTCTACCTCATTTTCCTGAAAATTCTGTGCATACTTGCTCTTGCTGCGAATTTGCTTGCCGTATCGGAAAAACACCCAAGTCACCGGTATCATCGCCGTCGATAAAAATGCTAGCAGGCTGAATGCCCAGTGCGTGCCCAAGTTCTTGTAGATTTGGCGTACAAACACCACCCAAACTCCTGAAACCCAGTACCGCGCCAGAACAATTGATGCTAGAGCTGTAGCAGCATTGGTTTCATAGACGTCAATCAAGTACTGATAAATGCTGATGAAAAGTATGATAAACGAGAATCCGAATAGTAGGCCCGATGTCCCGGGACACCACAACGATATATTCTCATATCCAGCAGTCCACCCTATCCAAAACAAAGAAATTGGAATCAATGGCGATACCAAAAGTAGGGGCATAATTCGCACTTCTGGTGGAGGAGACGCATTCGTTTTTTGGGCCACTCGAGCGTAATGTTTCACCACGAAGGGGGTAGTAAACCATGCCAGGACAAACCCTATCATGATGGGAAGAAACATCAGGCCAATTTGACCCTGCGTAATTCCATAAGGCTCAAATACCGTCGAGTAGCTTTCCAAGTCTCCGAAGAAAACAATATAGGCAATAGTGATGTACACATTGCAGAAAAGGATTATTGGCTCACGAACTGACATAACCAGAGGCATCAACACTGCACGAGTAATCACCCGCCCAGTGACTTTTGGTTTGACTGGACAGTGATACTTGCTTTCTCCAGTTTCTTTGCGCTTCTTCGCTACTCGTTTTCCCAAAATAATATGATGAGAAGTCTCGGGCAGAAAAACTACACAGATGGCTAGAATACCCATGCTGTAGATAAAAGTAACCCAGTAAATCCACCTCCATCCTAAATGGGACTGATTAATGTAGCCGCCTATTAGTGGAGCAAGAGAGGGCCCTAGATATGCTAGACATGAGAATGTGGGGAAAAGCCATGATCTCAGATGCTGGTCTCCGATATCGGCCAAACTTCCCCCAGAATTGCTCAACGGAGCAGCTCCAAACACTCCGCTTAAGAACCTACACACCAGCAGGGTTTGCATATTAGGTGCAAGTGCACAGCCGAGGCAGAATAGATTAGAAACCAGAAAGGTGCTGAAGTAGATAAGGTTTCTGCCATAGATCTCGCTCAACGGCCCTATAGGCGTAACCCCCACTCCAAACCCAATGAAGTACAGACCAGTAGCCATATCCCCCAGATATTCGCTGACACCAAAGTGCTGTGCAGAACTGACCGCTCCTGAGGAGGAAATCGACGAGGAAAGCGTCAAACAGAAGGAAATCTGCGATACCAGAGCAGTGACCAGAAACTTACGCCAGGGCGAAAAGTTTCGAGGGTTTTTCGCATCGTTCAATTCAAACATGACAGCGAATTCGTCTAAGGAGTCGGTATCCGCCACCTTTTCGGCATCCTCGGGCTCGCACAGGTTGTGTTCTACTGAAGGCTCACCCGCCGTACCATCTACAGCAAGCTGTCGGCTCGTCATTTGGCATGTAGTTACAAAAATACGCTCTATTTGGCCGTTTTTCTAAACCAACAACTCTCAAACCGTTTGCTCGTTACTAGTATACTACAGCTTTGTCTGGGTTTTTATCAATTTAGGTTTATCATTTAGTAATGTAGCACGGATCAAAGGTCCGATCGGGGCCTGGGCCTAAGGTTACAATAATAGTAAACGGCTCGGTTGGCTGGAAACGGTCGCTTAAGTAAGCATCCGGTTCAGGGCTGATCAGGGGTGCTAAGGCTGATTCGATATCGCACCTGAAAACCAGAACCAACAGACCAGGACCGGCCCAGCCTGGAGTCTGACTGGACTGTGAGCTTCTTGATTTCCATGTTATTGGAATTGGTGTATTGGCTGATACTGTCATGTCGGCTGGCACGTGAACCAAACGGCAACAAAAACCCCCCAATCTTACTTTTGGGTGCCTCTGAAACTTCACTTCCAGTTAGTCCCTCATCGCACACTTGCAACACCAAAATGCCGATCCTTGGTAGCTACACGAGTACAGCTCGTCAGTACTACTATCAGGCCCGGGAGTGGTACGAAGGGCTTAGTCGGCTGCAACAGATTGGCCTGGTTGTTCTGATACTGTGTTCTGGTGTTGCTACATTGGTGGCTTTATACTACGAGGACACCGTTTTGAACGGGATAATCGCATTTTCCAAGGCCTGGAAGGAAATGCCCGGCGGATGGGCTCTACTTTTTCTTTGCCTGACCATTGTAGCATTCCCTCCGCTAATTGGCTATTCTGCACTGAGTTCTATTACCGGTATGATGTTTGGCTTCCCCTATGGATGGCCCTTTCTTGCTGCCGGTACCCTGGTGGGGTCTTCGCTGGCGTTTCTGGCTTTCCGATATCTATTATCCGACAGAGCTAATCAGCTTGCTCATAGATCGCCCAAGTTTGAAGCCCTGATCAAGACTATGGATCGCCATGACAGCTTCACGTTGTTGTGGATGATTAGGTTGTGTCCACTGCCATATTCTTTATCGAATGGTGCACTGGCTAGTATTCATACAGTCAAATTCGGCAAATTTGTACTGGCTACGGTGCTCACCAGCCCCAAGCTACTTATCCATATATTTATTGGCGACCGACTGGTTCGGCTGGGAACAGAAAAGGACACTACTGCCAAAATTGTGGATTTGGTGTCTATTTCTATTGCCAGTTTAGCCGGAACAGGCACTGCCTATCTTATTTACAAACGAACCCAGGTGGTTGCAGAAGACTATGAATCTTTTGATGAATTTGATGAGAGTCAGCTGGAGGACGTGGAGCGGACAGAAGAGAGTGAACTGACAGTTTAATGAAAGGGCTATATCGAACAATACTATGGCTTATCCCGCAATGATATATGCTTTTTTATGTATATTTAGAGCAACGTGTTATTCTTAAAGTACACTTTGAGCAGCAGATCAAGGTTTTTTACCTATCAGTGTTTGTGATTCTGCAACGGCTGGTTATTCTACATATGGTCTCATCTTACTTACGATGCTGAAGGCTAATTGCAAACAGATATATACTAGAATACTAGCTATACACAAATAATATATATATATATTATTACTCCGTTAAAAGTATTTACCACTTCTCACCAGCAGCTAACAGATCAGACTTGATCTCGTTGGCCAAGCCCGGTCCTTTATATGCAAAAGCCGTATACATCTGGACGAAGTCGGCACCAGCAGCACGGAATTCCTTGGCATCTTGTGCATTAGATATACCTCCGCAACCAATGACAGTAACAGAGGTGTTATTTAGCTCATTGAGATGCTTTCTCAGCAACCTGAGAGCAGCAAGAGAGTATGGCTTCAAGGGCTTGCCTGAAAGACCGCCAGCCTGAGAAACATTCTTGTCCGGATGAAGAGTTGCAGGTCGTTCAATTGTGGTGTTGGAGACGATGACACCGTCTATCTTTGAATCGGTGACAGACTTGGCAATGGAAGCGATCTCTTGCTCTGTGAGATCAGGTGCAATTTTCACGACCAGAGGAGGCAACTGGGCAAGTGGCAACTCATTTCTGGTCTCTACAACAGTTTTCAGTAATCCTGTAAGCTTATCTTCACCCTGGAGAGCTCGGAGACCTGGGGTGTTTGGCGAGGAAACGTTTATGACCAGAACATCGGCTACTTCTGCAAATCTCTTGACACCTTTAACGTAATCCTCAATCTCATCGCCAGTTTTGTTCTTTCCCAAATTGACTGCAAGAGCTTTACCCTCTGGGGCTCTAGCGCCGCCATGCTTGAAAAGACGCTGCTGGAGCCGGGCAAGCACTGCGAAGTGACCCTCGGAGTTGAAGCCATAACGATTGATTACAGCAGAGTCCTTTTCCAAGCGGAAAAATCGAGGCTGTGGGTTACCAGGCTGTGGCTCCGGAGTTACTGAACCAACCTCTACGTAGGAGAAGCCTAAGTTGAAAAGAGAATCAATAGCTTCAGCATGCTTATCCAGGCCGGCAGCAACACCAATAGGAGAAGACAAGGCCAACGGCTTGACTCGATCGGAAGAAATGGCGTTTTTAAACAAAGTAACATTCAGCAGTCCATTGGGATCGTGGAGCTTGTCCCAGTTTTTAGGTTCCGAGGGAGACAAGAAAGGATACTTCATGAGCTCAATGGTGAGCTTATGAGAAGCTTCAGCAGGCACAAAGAAACGAACAGCAGGCAGAGTAACATACTCATGAATAGCTGCCCGAGGGTGCTTGTAATAGGCAAATAGTGCCACTCCTGCTGCTCCAGATACTACTCCGAGAGTGCTGATTTTACGGAAAACGCCCATTGTGGGATGTACGGAAGAGTGGTGAGATCAAATATTTCAGGGCAAGGCACAAAATGGAACCAGCTCCAGACCACAATGCGGCCAAAACATACAGCAACCGTCATCTCTCCGGGGAACAGTTAGTTACATTCGATATGAATCGAAAACAGGTCTAAGCTCAGTAGGTATCATGTTGATTGGGTTGTGAACTCAAAAGCAGTAAATGGATTGGAATCTGCCCCAGTTGATCTACAATCAAACTCTCCCCACACTTTGATCCAGTATACGCAAGTTACAGCACTGTTATCTGTAGTTGTCTGCAAGCTTTATCACTGCTTATCTATCATTTCTCATATCTATTAACATTAAACTCTGCTCACAAAGTAGCAGCGTTGTTGGTGGGTGCCTGTACCACCGGCCTCATGGCCTGCTCTAGCATGGGTCGCAGCATCTGGCCAAACGGCGTGGCCAAAACGCTTTGCGGCAGGGAGGAAATATCCTCGGGGATCGAACGGTCCACCAGCATCTGGCAGATATGCTCAGACATGTGGTTGCAATTGTGGTCGAACAGATCGTACTTAGAGTAGTGATAATCGTCAGCCAGATCAGCCAGTAGTTCTCGGAAAATCTCTGGCGGAACCGTAGTAGATCCCATATCGACTACCTTGGTAGGAATTCCATGGTGGGTCTTTCCTGGCACACTCTGCTGAATGCCATGTCCATAGTACGTTTCGACTCCGTATGCCACCACAGACGTATGCCAAACACCCGGAACATGAATGCCTAGCAGCTGCTGGCTCAACGCCGCTGCCAGCCCGTTGCTAAGGTCATAAACGTATAGCTTGACAGGATACTCCTTTTCGTTCTCTTCGCTGTTGACGGTCATTTTCTGCCTATTGTCTATAGTGCTCTAAATCTCCAGGGAAATCTCGCTCTGATATTATATAATTTGATATATCTTGAACTAGTAATTGTTCAATGTTTGGTTGGCGGAGATGTTCTGCCCTTTATATATTTTGGTACTTCCGACCGCTCGCCACCTCCCTCCTCCCAACCTTTAACTAAGCAACAGCGGGTTCTCGCACCTTCTCCCTTCACCACACAACATGACGCTCGCCTCTGCTGCTCCGATCCTGGCGCTGCTCAACGAGCCCGATTACGCTCTGAAAGAGTACGCGCTGGAGTCTCTGGATGCCTCGGTTGATCAGCTGTGGGCCGAAATTGCCGACCATATCAGTCAAATGTGAGTATTTTTAACCTGCGCGCGCTTAGGTGATCCGATTTCTAACTGTGACCAGCGAAGAACTCTATGAGGACGAAAAGTTCCCAGCTCCTAAATTGGCTGCTCTGGTAGCCTCAAAGGTGTATTACAATTTGGGTGAATACAATGCCTCCATGAAATACGCTCTGGTGGCTGGAGACAAGTTTGATGCCAGCTCCAAGTCTCAGTATATACAGACCATTGTGTCCAAATGCATCAGCCGTTACATTGCGCTGTCTCAACAGGCTCACGACACTCCTACTGCCAAGTTCGAGGCTCTTCCCGATGAGGCCAAGCACATTGACCCCAAACTCACGGCAATTGCCGAGAAAATGATCGATAGCTGCCTCAAAGCTGGCGAATTCAAGCTGGCTATCGGTGTGGCTCTCGAAGCCAGGAGACTCGACATCATCGAATCCATCATCAATAACCAGTCATCTGGCTCTCTCATCTCGTATACCCTCGATTGTGCTGCATCGGTTGTCACACATCGTGAATTCCGAAATACCGTCATGTACAAACTGGTGGATATTATCCGAGCCCAAGGTGTGGTGGATGTGGACTATTTCCTGCTTGCAAAGGTCATTGTCCGTCTCAATGATTCAAAACTGGCTCATGGTCTGTTTGGCCAGCTTTTGTCTCGAAACGATGATGAATCTCGTCTGACTGCATATCAGGTGGCTTTTGATCTGGTGGCCTCTGCCTCCCAGGAACTCCTGCAAAAGGTGGCCAGTGATCTCGAGGCTGCTCACGAGAAAATCGCTGAAAGTACTCAGGATGATGACGAAAGATATCTTCAGGTAATCAAGATTCTTTCCGGTATCCCCACTTGCGACATGAACATCACCTTCTTGCAAAAGCATAACAATACTGACCTGTCAATACTCAACAAGACCAAGACCCAACTCGAAGGTCGATCTTCTATCTTTCACTCAGCTGTTACTTTCCAGAATGCGTTTCTTCATGCTGGCACTACTGCTGATGGATTTTTCCGAAACAATCTGGAATGGCTTGCCAAGGCTACCAACTGGACGAAGTTCTCGGCCACCGCTGCTCTTGGTGTAATCCACCAGGGCAATCTGTCTCAAGGTGAACGAATTCTGCACCCATATCTTCCTGGTAGCCAAGGGTCAGCCTACTCTGAAGGTGGTTCTCTTTATGCTTTGGGTCTGGTTTTTGCCGGACACGGTCGAGAGGTTTTGGATTACCTTCGTGGTGAAATCGTCGAAGGCGGTAACAACAATAATGCTGATCAAGGAGACGATGCTGCCGTGGTTCTTCACGGTGCCGCTCTTGGTATTGGTGTAGCTGGCATGGGATGTGGTGATATTGGTCTCTACGAAGATTTGCGGACTATTTTGTTCTCTGATTCTGCCATTGCCGGAGAAGGTGCCGGTTTGGCCATGGGTTTGATAATGGTTGGCAGCAGAAATGAAGAGGCTCAGGCAGAAATGCTGCAGTATGCTCGAGATACTCAACACGAGAAGATCATTCGGTCCCTTGCTGTTGGTATTGCCTTGCTCAATTATGGAAAGGAAGAAGCTGCTGATGCTGTCATTGAAGAGCTGATTGGTGACCAGGACGCTATTCTACGATATGGTGGTGCTTTCACTATTGCCTTGGCATATGCTGGTACTGGTAACAACAAGGCTATTAAGTTATTACTGCACATTGCTGTCAGCGATGCCAATGACGATGTACGACGAGCTGCTGTTATGGGTCTTGGCTTCATCATGGTGCGAAACTACACCGCTGTCCCGCGAATGGTTGAACTTCTGTCAGAGTCACATAACCCTCATGTCCGATATGGTACAGCCATGGCTCTGGGTATTTCTTGTGCCGGAACTGGCTTGAAGAAAGCCATTGATGTCTTGCAACCGATGCTCAAGGACCCCGTAGATTTTGTTAGACAGGGCTCGATGATTGCTCTGGCCATGATCTGCATTGAGCAAAACGAAAAGACCGTGCCCAATATCAAATCCATTCAGCAGGCATTTGCCAAGGTTATCTCATCTAAACATGAAGACGCGATGGCCAAGTTTGGTGCCGCTCTTGCTCAAGGTATCATAGATGCTGGCGGCAGAAATGTAACTATTTCTCTCGAGCATGGAAATGGTCGAGGAAACAACAATTTAGATATGAAGTCGGTTGTTGGCATGGCAGTATTTGTACAGTTCTGGTATTGGTTCCCTCTCGCACACTTTCTGTCGTTGGCGTTCACTCCTACTGCCATTATCGGTGTTCGAGAAGACTTGAAGATTCCACAGTTTGAATTTGATTGTCATGCTAAGCCACAGTTGTTTGAATATCCACCCAAGGTAGAAGAAGCAAGCGAGAAAACGCCCGAAAAATTCATGACTGCCATATTGTCTACCACAATGAGAGCAAAGCACCGAGAAAGAAAGGTCGCTGAAGCTAAGAAGAAGAAGAAGGAGGAGGAGGAGAAGAACGACGATACTGCCGACGAAAAGATGGATTTAGACGGTGAGAGTACGGCAACCACGGAGTCAGCCAAGCCCGCAAAGGTTGAAGAAGAGGCGGACGAAGATGACGAGGAGGTTTCTGAGGACGAGATCGAAGAAGACATCAAGGCGAGAAAGTCATACAAGATAGAAAACTTGTCCAGGGTGCTACCTGGACAGCTGAAGTATATCTCATTTCCTCTTGGTGGTCGTTTCGTTCCTGTCCGACCATATCGAGGTGCTGGAGGTGTCTTGGTAGTTGTTGATAAGGATCCTGAAGAAGCTGTCGAAGTTATCAAGACAGTTAGACAGATTCATGATCCCAAGGAGGAAGAAGAGGAAGAGGAAGCTCCTCTACCTGAACCATTTGTGTATGAGTAAGCTGCTTTACACTGTTTAGAGTAAGTAGCGTATAGCGTACCATGTATTACGTATTGTACGGACATATATTTGTCTTTCATAAATTTTCCGATGTGATTAAATAATTGCTAGTTTTATTGCATACTGAAGATACTATATGCTAGTTAATGCTACTTTACACGTCAATGATACAGATGATTTAGTTTGGACTACATGAACATGAACCGTGATTTTCGCTTCTCCATATAGCCATTATTGTTGTTCTTATGAACAGAGCAATAGGGAAGGTTGTTCATGGTATAATATTCGTCCTGGTTTATGAGGGAGCCACAGTCGACGCAACAGAGACATTGTGGATGATAACGGATGATCTCCTTAGAGGCATCGTCAGAGGATGATTCAAGGCATTCACCTTCAATACCAATCCCGCAGGTAGGGCAAATAGAGTTGTTTTCCTCGTGATAGCACTGATAGCAGTATGGAGAATCAGCAAAGACGTAGAATTCAGAGCCGAGCAGATCTTGACATTTTGTGCAAGCAAAGCATTCTCTGTGCCATTTCCCGGAGATTTGCCCATCCTTTGCCGAGACACATTTGCCTACGATTCTTTGATTGCATCCTCTGCAGTGCTTTCGGGATCTGGTGGAGACCTTAGCAGGAGCTTCAACATACTGCTCAGAAGGAACTTGTGAGTATTGCGGCTCTTGGTAAAAATGGTCTTCGGGGGCAATGTGGTGCTGATCCTCGTAGAATTGATCGGAAGACTCAGGAAGAGAGGGCGTAAGCGTGGTATCGTTCATTTCTCGAGGAGCCAGCTGTGAGGTAAAGTGTTCATCGGATTCTTCCTCGTGGATAGCCAGATCCGGCGAAGAGTCTGCATTTTTATGAAGCGACAAAGGAAGAATAGGAGAATTCAGTGACGCTGCAGACAGAGAAGATAGCCGAGTGTTTTGGTAGTTGTTTGGCACGTCACTTTTGTGCTCGTCCTCGTTGACCATGGTGGCTTCTTGTGATGGATACTCCTGGTGCGCATAGTCCGAAAAAGACGTAGCAGCGGTGGATGTCGAATTGTGATTAGATGGCGTAGAATCCTCTTCCCGTTCATCCAAATTCGAGTTCGAGTTTGATTTCGAGGGATCATAATAGGATTCTTCTTCATGGCCGGCATGATAATTATCGTCATTAGAGGTAGAGTGCTGAGTACCAAAGTCAAGACCAAGCCCTGAGTTGAGGTCATTTTGAGGGTAATTTTGATGATATTCCTGAGGGTATGTTTGAGTCGGTGCCTCGTGCTGGACATTTGGATTCACCGAGGCATAGTTATAGTTATCATCGAATTTGAAAGATTCACCAGACCGTCCAGAACCCAACGAAGACCTCGACTTGGACGGAGAAGGCGGAATCTGGAAGTCATGCTCCTGGACTGAATTGGTGCCGTATTTGCTGAACGCAGACTGTCTTCTAGAAGACATGGTCGGCACCGACGGAATCACCGGGACCCGCTGAGGCAATTGACCACGGCTCGCCATGAACTTGGACGCAGGGAGCGATTCACGAGTGGGATCATGCTGACTATCGTAGACAGACGACGCAGAGGAGTCTCTCCACTTGGGGGAACCATCTGAAGGAACAGGCGGTGGCAGAATAGGAGGAGGAGGAGAGTACGAAGTGTCATTATTTGCAGGAGCC
This sequence comes from Zygoascus biomembranicola, assembly GCA_030556875.1. Taxonomy (NCBI): domain Eukaryota; kingdom Fungi; phylum Ascomycota; class Dipodascomycetes; order Dipodascales; family Trichomonascaceae; genus Zygoascus; species Zygoascus biomembranicola. Next base: position 1,227,575 of record JAKTUV010000001.1, read on the forward strand.
TTGGCTAAAGCACTAGGAGCTGCAATGGGAGGTCCCCCTCGGCCCCAGTTTGAGTCCATAGGAGAGCGTGGAGTGGTTGGACTTTCCGACACATAGGAGTATTTGGACGACGACAACCCTTGGGGAGGCAATTGCACAACCTGAGCAGAAGAAGCTTGAGATCTTTTTGATCCCGAAGAACGAATGGAAGCGTTTTCAGAAGTGTCCCGAGAGGATCTTGATTTAGGAGGGCGAAGCTGCTGTTTGTTGACATCGAAGCCCGCCCGTTCATACACGGACTTGACTTTTGCTCCGGGCGCAAATGGCGGAAACGCGTTGTCGAGATTTCGACCAAGCATGGCAGGTAAACTGAACAATACGAGCAGCTACGCAGGGAAATCACAAGCAGAGAACACAAGTACCACAGATATATCAAGCCGGATGGATGCCAAAGGAAGGTTTTGAAAGCCGGCAGAAATTTCCTCAAGTGGAAGCGCAGAGTAGTTGATTTCCCAGATTACCCCTTAAATTGGCAACCAGAATGGAAGGGGGCTGGGTTTAGAAGAAAAAGGACAGGAGGCTGCAGTAGAAAGCTGGCGACGGTAGTGGAGGATCACAGCAAAATAGACACAGCGGCAGATTCCCAGACCAAAAGTTCAATGGGGGTCGGACAGTGAAGTAGCTCGGAAGAAAATCTGGCCAGTCCTCACCGGCCGTTTTTTTTCCATAATGCTTTTGGCGAAAGCCGCTCGGGGTGTGGTGCTTCCTATTTGAGCCAGCTGGAATGGAAGGAGGAATCCAGGGTTCAGTGGGACGCGTTGTGGGATCTTCATTTTGCGCATGATAAATTTGCTTCGTCTGTGAGATCCGGAGCAGTCCGAGATCTGGTACACCTGGAAGTGCTGTTGTTTGAGGTGGTTGTTTTAGTGGTTGAAGCTAATTCCTTTGTGTGGTTCATTTGATTGCGGTGCGCTTCTGATCTGAGATCTGGTCCACGCTAAAGCTGCAGTGCTGCTGCATAACAGCGCGCATTGTGCTGTTCACCCACCGAGTGGCTTCATTCCATAATCGGACGCTGCGCAGCCCTGGCCCGATCGATCTGAATAGCGACTGAGCTAATTGTTCCAATTCCAAAGATCGCTGCCGTAGTAGTGCTGATAATGCGTAGTGGTACTAATAATGACTTCATGCTCTATTGTGTGCGCACAGCACCACCACCACCCGCCTCATCCACGTAAGTACCTGCGTAACATATTGCAGCAAATTCGGCTGTGTACGACACGTAAACGGCAATAACGGCTGGTTAGCGTATTGTATGGTTGTACATTTTGTAGATCTCATTGTACAACAAGTAGCAAACCCTCATGGTGTAGTATCCAAAATAGGTGGTATTGCACCCACAATAGGTAGCAGAACCTCTCGTTGTAGAAGATGGTCAGGTTTTATCCGGTTCGCAGCGTTTGGCCTCATAACCTGTCGTATAACTTGGGTCTAATCAATATCATAGCATGCTGACTAGTCTGTTGCTCTGTTTTTTTTTGGTGGTTTAGCCTTTTTTCGCTCGTACAAGCTTTTGCTTCTTATTGACTTGACCCTTAGAATTAGTATTGATTGACCTGCACATGCAAGTCTCAGCTGTCCGAAAAAGACAGTACCCAAGCCAGATTAAGCTTATCGTCATTTCTATCAGCTTACTCCTGTGAAATTATTCACCAGCAATAATATGCCATATTCCTTAAATTACTGCTCTGGGTCACTCCCTCACGTAAAATTACAGGCAATAATATGCCATTTTCCCGAATAACTACTCTCGTCACTTCCTGTCTGGAGAAATGCACTACTTTTTCTATCCCAAATAATTACACCTGAATATGTCTTTCGCCAATGTACCGTTGAGGTCTAAATATATTATTTAACTGTTGAATGCTAACTTTCTGCCCTTGGGCTATATAATATTATCGCAGCTCAGTCACCAAACCAAAGCTGACTTTTTTTTTGCTCGCGCTTTGAACCTAATACAATAGACGAGTTCGAATATTGAAAGGAGTCTCCTCTAGCTGCTCATACAAGCTCTTAATATCATGAATGTCCACGTCACTGATGTCGGCCATCAAGTAGGCAATGTCTCCGCTGCTGTCTGAAAACTGCTTGTCAATATTATGGGTAGCGAAAATCTCATTGACTGTTCGCAACACACCGGGAACGTTCTGATGTATATACAAAACTCGGACATGCTTGTCATCAGCACCGTAAATAGTTCGTAATGAAACCTCGGGGAAGTTGACGGCACCTTGTGAAGATCCTTCGTTGATGTAATTAACCAGTGCAGAGCTCACCTCGACACCAATGGCGCTCTGAGCCTCCTCGGTAGAACCACCAATATGGGGAGTCAGGATGATATTACCTAACGAAGTAAGCTCGGTAGTCCAGTCATTGAGCTGGTTGCTAAACAGGTTCTCGCCATTCTTGGCAGGCTCATTGGGGTAGACATCCAGAGCAGCACCAGCAACCTTGCCAGCCTTTCGAGCCTCGATCAAGGCGGGAATGTCAATAACAGTTCCTCGGGAAGCATTGATAAGGTAAGCTCCATTCTTCATCTCGGCAAACTGTTCAGTTGACATCATTCCCTTGGTCTCAGGAAGTTCAGGAACGTGGACAGTGACGAAATCGGCCTGGTGCAGCAGATCATTGAGCGTAGGAACCTGTTTGGCAGTACCCATAGCCATGATCATGATAACATCGTAGTAGATGACGTTCATACCCATAGCTTCAGCCAAAACCGACAACTGGGCACCGATATGGCCGTAACCTACAATACCCAGAGTCTTGCCTCGGATTTCCCAGCACTTGGAGGAAACCTTATTCCAGGTGCCAGTGTGCATCTCGATGGACCGGTCACCCAGCTGTCTGGAAAGCGAGATGATCTCGGCAATAACAAGTTCAGCCACCGATCGAGAGTTGGAGAAAGGAGAGTTGAACACAGCAATACCGGCTTTGGCAGCATAATTCAAATCAACCTGATTGGTACCAATACAGAAGCAGCCAATAACAACAAGATTCTTAGCATGCTTCAGAACCTTCTCGCTGAGCTTAGTTTTGCTTCGGATACCAATAGCATGAGCATCGGCAATCTTCTCAATCAGCTCGTCTTCGGGCAAAGAAGTCTTGTGGAACTCCACCTGGTAACCCTGTTTCTCTAGAATGTCTACAGCAGTCTTGTTGACATTTTCCAGCAGCAAAATCTTGAAATCGCTGGTCTGGAAAGGTTTAAGCGCTCGGGAGCTTCGAGTGCCTGTGTAGCTCAATCGTCGGCCCCGCGAAGCAAAGCTGCCGTTGGGGGAATACGAATTAGTGGGAGAGGTAGAAACAGCTACAGCGTTGCTGAAATTCTGTGTTAAATTCTTGATATCCCTGGGAGTGCTCATTTTTTGGAAAAAATCAGTGGTGGAGGTGAAGATGAGATTCAGTCATCGATACTTTTTTCTGATTTTGTAAGAGAACGTGACATCCAACGATGGAGACCACGGCGGGCAGGCTGTGGTCCGGCAACATTGGCCCTAAAGCAGGGTGAAAATCGGTAGGAAACCGCTGCCTATTTTCAATGGTTTTATGTAACTATTTTTGATACCATTTTGCTGCATTCTACTCACTGTTCTGCGCTGTTCATCTTGTCGCTTACCAAATACGGTAGCGAAATTTTTTTTCCGGGGAAGCATCGACAACGGCTGACGAGGATCACTCGGCAGTTTTTCCGAGAAAAGACAGCATGACCAACAGAATCAAAGCAGTACAGTAATGACAATGTAATTAATATGCAGCCTATTTTGTATAAAGCAGATATGTTATCTGGGACAAAAGTATGTGGTATTTATAAGGTTGTTCGGACCAGATAACTCCACAAGAAAGAGGGAAATCAGCATGAAATAGAATGTTTATCCACGGGCACCGGCCTTGAAGCACAAAATATCATTTTTTCCAGGCTCAATAATATCCTCTTCACTAATCTTCACTCCTTCCACTCCTTCGATTGCTGCAATAGGAATGTCCCCCATGATCTTCCTGCAAAACTGTCCAACCGTAATTCCGCTCTTCACCAATACACAGTCGCGAAACGCCTGGTCTCCTCCAAAATTATGAATGTTCTTGACGGGGTATGCCGGTATCAAGTTCAGTATGCCTGCAGCTTCTTTGAGCACTTCGACTACCCCTGTGGATCCGAAGCGGAAGAGCACCATATCTCTGATATCCTCTACTCTTTCTTGCAGTTTAGCATCCATTTCTTTCAGATTCGATTCAGGTAAGTCTTCTTTTGTATCCAGAAACTCTGTCCCTTCCTCATATTGAATAAACCCCTGCTTCACCAATTTTCGCAAGAATACCTCGCTGATTGCGCTGGTTAGCACCATTTTTATATCAGGATATCTTTTCATGATCTTGGAAATATTCTTATCGGCATCTGCATGGTCAACCTTGTTCAGAGCAAGAACAGTAGGGAACTTCTCTTTGGTGAATGCTCGTACAACCTGGCTGATCTGCTCATCATCCCACTGTTCAAGTGGAGGCAGCTTCAACCCCTGAAGTGCCCTGGCCACTAAATCTGCAGTTGATCCGTAACCTGAAAATTGATTCTGCAGGGTGTCCACCACAGAAGATTTCGTAGCGCTGTGTCGACGTTTGATGCTTCCCCATCTCTGCTTCAGATTTCCCTCGATCCATCGAAATATCTCATCTTGCAACCATTCAATGTCGTGAATTGGATCATAGCCTCTAGTGGCTCGACCCTCAGCATCAGTAGTGCCCGAAACATCTACAACATGAATCAAAGCATCTGCATGTCGAAGATCGTCGAGAAACTTGTTTCCCAGTCCTCGTCCTTCATGAGCTCCAGGAACAAGTCCAGCGACATCTAACAGCATAATGGGAACATAGCGCATGCCACCTTTGCACCATCCATAATTGGGCTTGCAGTTCTCCTCCTTGCCATATCTAGCACAGGCGCATTCCACCTGAAGATAACCGGTAGCCTTGTTCGGATCGATAGTGGTGAAAGGAAAAGAGCCAGTTTTAGCAACCGCATCTGTCAACGAGTTCAGAGTCGTCGATTTACCTGACGAAGGTTTTCCTACAATTCCAATCAGCGGATCTCGAGGCATCTGTGAAAACCGGTTGATTCTAGGAGTGCAAGTTTTGATCGGTTGGAGCGGCTCACTGAAAATCAGACACTGGTAATCGCACTACACTGATGACTTCCAAGAATCATACAAGAACATGAGATCTTTTCTGCTCATTGGTGGACTTTATGTGAATTTCGTTTTCATATGGCATTAGCTCAATTAACAGTTCTTATTTCACCTGTAATCTGCGTATTCCCTGCAAACAATAAATATAAAAATGCACTATAACCGATCATCACGCTCAGCCAGACCTTCTGGCCTCTAACCATAATGTAAAACTAAACTATGACTGCTATTGCTATTGTGCAAGCGCAGTCGAGAAGTACTCGGGCTCAGTCGACCACGACCCATCTTTCCCTCAGACCAGCTCTTCTTTCTTGTAACCATCCTGATTCCATCGCTCTTGTGCCTTATATGGTTAGTGGTACCAGGACTGAAGCTGCTCAGACTGGACGGAGAAGCCCATTGCGTATCCCTGATCGCCATCATGCTCTTATTGGCTTTGAATCCAGCAGACGTCGCCGAGGCCTTGAGCACCGGACGAGTCTCGACGCTCTTCGAAATGACAGTCGATCTAGTGGCATGCACCGCTTTATCTAGTGCAAGTTCAATCGTACAATGGTTTCTTATCAGTGAGATAACCGGCCATGTTGCTTGAGCACCCCTGAGCTGTGTCTTGATCAGAAATTCCCTAGTAGGGTTCTTGAATAGTTGGCCAGCTTCATTCCATTTAGTCTGAGGCAGAATAGTAATATCGCCAGAATAATTCTGCGAAAACATGCTCTGCGCTTTCGAAGTTGCATTGGAGAAAATACCAACTTCTGAAAGCATCTGGAAAAAATGAGATACTTCAGATTTGGCCAGTTCCTGCGCCTGAGAGAAGAAATTCTCCACAAGTGTCAGGTTTCTAGCACTCATGGGCGAATATTGCTGCATCAACAGCTGCTGCTGCTGCCTCTGAGGAAGGGCGCTGAAGCTCGCACTAAATTGCACGAGAGGTGCAATGTGGGGATTCACCTGACACACAATGAAGTGGTTCACGTTGAACATCTCTGCTAGACGAGTAAGCGGCAGGTCGGAATAAACACTTCCATCGATGAAAGAAGACGGGGTCCACGACTTGTGTTCGCCAGTTCTAGGATCCTTGAACTTGATCTCATACGACGCAAACACCAGAGGAAGAGAGCACGAAGCACAAACGGCACTCCACACCAGCACATTGGGCGCAGTCAGATAATTAAGAAGTTTGGGCATTTCATGGATTTCAGCCGAAGAAACCGTGACGTTCAGAATTCGTCCCGTTCGGTAGTAAGCCTCCTGAAACGTCAGATCCCCCAGCAGATCCTGCATGGTGCGAGACAGATACTTGATATCATACCAGGTGCCCCTTTTCAGAAAACGGGATACTCTATCCAGAATACGTTCTTCATTGCCGGTAGCTTCAAACACATCAAACGATGCAGAGTTCACCAGGTCCAGTACATCGTCGAGTTCTTCGTCAGTGTGAACACACAGGATACTGGCAAAAATCGATCCAGCCGACGACCCCGAAATGACTCTAGGAAGTAGGTTATTCAGAAATAGAGCCCTAATAACACCAATATGCAAAGTTCCAAACGTCGACCCCCCAGACAGCAACAGCGCAGTGCGGCCAAAAGCTCGCCGGGCTTGGATCAACGTGTTCATGGTCTTGGTCATGTCGGTACTGTGCTCAGTGACCATCTGAATCGCCTGTTCACAGGTGTTGTAATACTCCTCAATCAGTCTCTTGGTACCAGTCTTGGAGTGGTAATATAGCCTCGGGTCACCCATATTCCCCAGATTTCTCTGCAGAGTGGTGCGGATAAGGTACAGAAGATTATCATAGTTCTTCTCTGCCATGGCCTTCTTCAGCTGATCGGTTCGAAACTGTACCAGGTCGTTTTCATACAGATCTGAATGAGGATCGTCTTTCCACTCATCGTTGCCGAGAAGCTGGTCCAGCTCTTCGGCAGCCTGAAGCCACTCCTGGTAACTTTGTGCATCTTTCAGCCGGCTCTGAAGCTCTTCTATCTGGGCTTTTGCATCTTCCTCCTCGGAACTGCGGAATAACCACACCATCGTTCTACCTATTGTATATCGTAATAAAAGATCTCTACAGATGGGGGGATGCAGCGTTAGCGTCCCCGCAATTCGAACAGGGTCTTCTTAACGGTGGGGTGCGGGCCGGGTAACACGGTGGCATTATTTAATCCAGAGGAGGGAAGTTTTTTCCTTCCTTCAACATTGCAGAAGTTCTTCATCATCGTACATTGTTCTTGCCTTTTACCAGAGCAATCCGGGTCTAGACTTCATATGCAATTTAATAGTTTTTGGATCTCACCATCTTTGATGGCTTGGTTCATTCAGAGGCTGAAAATCCTCTGGATGTTACAAGACACTAATGGCGGTGAGATGAAATCGCGACATAACTAAGCCTTTCGAAAAATTGAGTGTACCAGTTCAAAACGTAATAGTTATGTGATACTTAATTGAGTTTCCAGTCAATTAACTTGAGCGTCTTTTGTCGGATCAACGTGTTGGATAGTTGATAGTTATATCGAAGAGTCTCTTACTGTAGAGCCTTTATAATGGGTGTTTACTCTAAGTTGTAATAAATAGCATACACTCTGATCCTGGCTTATAAATTAAAATAATTCATTAATCGTTATTCATATTCACATATACTAGTTTTGCAACTAACGGATTGTTATCGTCGGGTTGCCTGCTCTCTCATCATTATTCGTTCCAATGCTGAAAGAGGTTTGCCTGCTGGTTTCGAGCCAGATTTTGAGACTTTTGAGGACAGAGGATTAGCCCTCAGAGGATTTCCTATGGCAGCTTTTGGCTTGGAAACTATCCTTAAAGGATTATTATTAGGCTTCAGAGAAATCGGCTTGAGAGGATTGGCTCCGATATTAACGGCTTGAGGCTCTTTCTTCAAAGTTATACTCAAAGAAGGGATAGAGCTTCTGTCCAGAGTTGCAGTGTCTTCTTCATGAGCCTCCTGTTCACCCTGTTTCAAATCGCTCTTTGCTCTTTCAATTTGTTTATGCAGAAGAGCTTGTTTGACGCTTTCGTCGTCCTTGCTTGATCTCTCCTTCTTTTTCAGAGCCTCTTGTCTCTGCAGGTTTTCTGGAGAATTATCGATCCAGGAAATTGTGAGGCCCTCCTGTTCATCTTCTTTCACTCTGCATATACCTTGTTTTCCCAGGTGTTTGACCAGCTCCGTAAGAGACGTCCATTTGGTGGAGTTCAAATGAATATGATTCTTGTTGGCAATATACTCCTGGTAAAATCTGTTTGCATTTACCGGCTTTTCGCCATGTCCTGTGCGCAGAAGATAAATAAAGTCATGTAGAAGTTGTTTGGAGAAATCGTCAATCTTTTTGCCGGCATTTTCCCCCACAAGCAGCATGTTTCGCACATGGCTTTCGCTCTGAGTGTGGCATTTGAAGCCATTTTCGTCTCTACACTGCTTCTCGCACACCTGGCAGTACCACCGGAGCCGCTGGAGCCCGGTGGATTTCATTTTATTAGCTATGTACTTTGGAGTTCCCACTTCGGCGCGGCCCATGGTGGCGGTGGTGATGGTTATCAAGTTGGAAAATTAAAGTGGATTTAAAAAATATATAGGGATGCAAATCAACCTCCATATTGCAAACAAAGATCAAACCTCCGCACCCTTTTTGACAAAATGTTTGGATCTATCAAATCCTTTCGACTGAATTCATTTCGGAGTCTGAATAAATTTGCTCAAGGATTCCAAATCAATAAAAATGACCGAGGAATGCTCGTTTTCAGGAAACCGCTGCTGCGCAATTACGCCTCGTATAGAGGATTTGATCGCCAGCCGGTTTCTCCACTGCAAATTGCCAACATCAACTGGGCTAAATCTGGCAAATACTTTGTCGGGTTCGGCATAGCTGGAGTTGTGGTGTACGTTTCCAACCAAGATGAGGCCCCGTTCAGCCATCGGCGGCGATTCATGATCATCAGCAAGCAGCTGGAACGCTTTGTCGGAGACCAGGGCTACCAAGAAACACTTGCCGAGTTTGGCCAGTACGTTTTACCTGATCACCATCCTGATGTTCTGCGAGTCAAGAAGATCATGTCTAGAATCATCAAGGTCTCGGGGCTGACTGATGTTGACTGGAAAATCCACGTTATCGACGACCACAAATCCCCACCAAATGCATTTGTTTTACCTGGCGGTAAGGTTTTTGTGTTCAGATCAATTCTGCCTATTTGCGGGAATGACGATGGTCTGGCCACTGTATTGTCTCATGAAACAGGCCACCAGGTTGCCAGACATACTGCGGAGAATCTGTCCAAGGCTCCAATCTACATGCTACTGGGGTTGGTTCTGTATACGATCACCGGGAGCGCCAATCTTAACCGAATTCTCATCTCGTCACTTCTGCAGCTGCCTGCTTCTCGGGAAATGGAGCGAGAGGCTGACTATATAGGGCTAATGATGATGAGCAGAGCATGCTTCAACCCATCAGAGGCAGTCCATGTTTGGGAAAGAATGACCCAGTTCGAACAGCAGATGAGTAGGAAGGGCGGTGGAATGGTTCCTGAATTCCTGAGCACACATCCTACCAGTAAACACCGAATAGACTTGATCAGAGGATGGCTGCCCGAGGCAGAACAGGAGCGGGAATCCTCAGGCTGTGGAATGCTGGGCCAACAGGGATTTGAGGGGTGGTGGAGTAGCTAGTCAAGTCGATATCAGGGTATCGATAGACATGTTATATTCGTATATATTAGAGTAAATATAGTGTAAAGCTGTTTTTATGTAAAGTTGTTTTGATGTAAAGCTGCTTAGATCGGGTCAGCTAACAGGAGGTTAGGAAAACCAGCTGCAATTACCGATAAGACAGTTGTAAATCCCAAAGCCTTCCGATCCAGTAACAGGCATTTTACAGGGAGAGCATGAACATGAACTTAAAGCTATTGATGGGAAAATACAGTTCAATATATCTCCTACAGCCATTCAATTGGAGGCTTTACCACACAAACTACAGCTGTACAAGTGAAGATCTCATCTATTTCAATACCAAATGGCCTAATTGACCCATGCTGAACCATTCAATTACAATTTCAACTTCAATTTCCTTCAGATCAAGCCTACGGACTACGCATTCCAAAAATACATAAGTTACACTACAAAATGTTACCAGCACCGATAAATAGCTATGCGTGGTTGCAAATTACCTGTCCCGATCACCAATCTAGTAGCGGATACAAGGCTGTTTATCCGACATTGCGGCCCGTTACGGCAAACTAAGACAACCAACCCGATATGGCGAATCTGGTGAAAAAAAAAGCACTGTATCGGCATCCGACTCCAAATGAGCTACGGGTTTGAACTACGGCACAATTATCTGGCTCAATTGACTGGAGCTGTTCGCATTATGGCTCCCTTGCAGCTGTGTAGTCCCTGATCAACTTTATGCGTACGTACCATGCGATCACCAAAAGGGGGGAGACCACCACCGGCCGGGTTTATCGCAAATCTGGGCAGGAGCTTGGCATTGAACAACGCGAGCAAGGGGATGCACCAAGCAGATAAGCCAAGTGCCGTCCTCCAAGAAAAAATAAAACGACATTTTACTGCAAAGCGGCTAGCAGCAACTGAAGGGGGGACTCAAACGGATAATTAATATCTAACTGCCTACTGGATGCCGGAGGGCCATGGCAGTGCTATTCCTAGTTGGATCGCTCCACTACTTGCCAGAAATGCAGTGGTTCGCATTTGCTCCATTCCACCACAGCAGGATGGGGAAAACTGTCTTTTACCGGGCCAAGGCCATAGAGGCTCGCTTTACCTACAAGGACACAATCAGACTTTTGCTACAGCTGAAGCCCCTTGGAATATGGCAAAAAGATTACCAGAAATAATCCTGGGTTAATCGAGGGTTTTATTATTGAATTATCCTTGTCAACTTTGCAGTCGGTTGCGACCGTGCGGGCCGACCCCCAAAACGGACAAAATGTATCTTGTTTGGGCCATCCAGGGGTGAAACTGTATCTAGTGAAGCAGCTGTAGTCAAAACCGTCCGGGCACTGTCGACGTAAAGAACCGCCTGGAAATCAGCTAGATAGGCAGGAACGGTATGATCGCTTGAGTCCGCCGATTTAATTAGTTAGCCAGCTCACAAATTAGTCCCATTCCTTTCCCGCGTGAGGGCTGCTGATGGAGAATGTAAGGTTTAAATTTTCTTTTTGGGGTGAGGGAGGAAGTGTGTGTATTTTGCAAACCTGCACCTTTTTGCCAAATTGATATTCTGCAGCTTACCTTCATTCATTTCTTTAACCTCCTACAATAAACTTACGAGCGGGCAGGCAGGATTCCAAATCTTTTACGTTCTTTTTACTTTGATATACCGACGAAACTGCCAAATCGTAGTACCGCCCTTTAACCATCGCAGCACATGTCTCTCTGGTCCTAGACCGCTTCATACCAAAAAAAAAAAAACGATCTATCGACAACCACGACTTGTCTCTCTCATTTGATAATAACAATAAGTCTGTTTATTCGCTCACAGTCGCTCGCATCTATCACATCTTATACACCACAACTATATATCACCCGCATTCATGGTTTTCATATCGCTGTTCACGCGTGAAAGCACCTGTGAAGAGACATATGGTAAGAACAGCTCGCGATGCGAGAAACCCGAATCTAGCCAGGCCCTGCCTATTGCTCTGGGAGTGTGCATCCCTCTCGGATTGGCCATACTAGTGCTGTGTTACCTACAGTGGCGCCATATGAAACGTCTTCGTAAAGAAGAATCCGAGCAGCAAGACATCGATGTCGACGTGGACATGGACGAGTTCGAGCAGCGCAACTTTGGCGGAGAAGAAAAAGTTAGAGCCCCCATGTTCACTGAGCCATCTCTATCTCTGCCTAAGCGTCCCCCGAGCTCGCGGACTGCATCGTTGGGGTCCCAAAGTTCCCACCCCGAAAACCCCTTCTATTCGTCGGCACCCTATTTATCGCATCATGATCTGTCGGCAAGCGCAAGCAAAACCTCCCTAGACGAGTACTCGCGGTCCCTCAACTCCACCTATGATGCAAGGTCCACTGCTTATCCACTCTCGGTATATGGAGGATACCCATCCAGCCGGGCTGGATCAAAGGTGGGTTCTGAAAAGCCCCCGTTCCGGGCTCCCCACCAACTGCAACGGGAAACCATAACAACAACGTTAGCTGCTCCCTCCACCTCGACCACCACCAACACCACCACCCAACCAACTCCGAATAACGATGACTCAGCTTCGTCTCGAATGTCATACGCGTCTGCTCAATCTCACAGCTACAATGTGTCTTCTACATTGACTCCGCCGTCTAGTGCAAGCTCCCCCACTTCCCATGAACACCAACGGGCTGTCAAACCAGATCACGATGGTTTTGATAGTGATGTTGACAGTGTCCACCAACCATCCGATTATTCCGCCCACGACACGGCTGCAACCGAAAACAACCCTACCCACCCGCCGCCCGGCGACGCCCAAAATGTATTTTCCGATCACCATTCTTCCACACATTCCGACCTGGAGCTTGACGACTCGGTGAGTGATTCCATGAGAGACCGTCATCTCAGCTATCGTGACGTTCCGAGCAATGCCGAGGATTTTTCATTTGACAGGAGCTCGATTGACGAGCCGGTCCAACCACAACAACACGAAGATGCTGCAGAAGAATTTTCTTCCAAGCCGGCCCAAGTCGAACCTGCAGACGACCTAGCGCGTTCAGACACCAAGCATTTTGAACGCGTCAAATCCATCTACCGTGAGTATATGGATGAGGCCGAAAATGAACCTTCGCTTCCGTTGGATCCTGTGCCGGAATCACACGATCGCTTTTCATGGCAGCCTGAAGTTCCTGTCCACGCCAACAACATCCCCGCCTACGACAACAGTTACGAGAGCCACGACTCCCGCGACAACCTCAATCCCAACGCGTATGGCACCGACCAATCTTATGACAATTCCTATGACAACTCCTTCGACAATGGCTCTCCATTCGGATCCGGCCAACTTCTGGAACCTCCGGCTCCCGCGACTGGCCATTCTGTTCAGCCCTCAGTAGGCTCATCCGATGCTCATTTGTCTCTCTATCAAGAGTCTGTGTACGACAATCGCAGTGGATATGACGCGCGAAGCATGGCTGAATCGGTGTACTATCCGCCTCCTCCCAGAAATAATGGTTCCCGCTCTGGATCCATGAGTTCTTCCCATTATGGTGCAGCACCAGTTCCACCAGTTCCTCCCTTGCCACGGGCTGTGGCAGCAGCTCCTCCATCTAGGCCTCTGCCTAAGCTCAAGTCTTTGCCCAATCCGTCTAAGGTAGGTGATGGAGATTCTGCTGTTTTGTTTGCACCTAAGCAGCGAAGAAAAGCCCCCACGCACATTCATCTTCCAGGCAGCAGCACTCCTTCATCACCTCGATCTCCATCAATAGGAAGTCCTACACTCCCCAGTCCTCATGCCTTCCAGCAGGAGAACATGCTGGCAAACTTGGACTTTGCTCCTCCCAAGAAGTATGTTTCTCCGGACAGCCGATCCAACTCTATCCAGGGATCAGCTCCAGGGTCGCCAATGATGTACCAGAGCTCTGATTCGTTTGCATCCTCGCCTAGTCAACACCAGTCTCAGCCTCAGTCTCAAGCTCGTCCAGCCAGCACATTAGTACCGGGACTTGATGATTCGGAGATGCTCAGACCCAAGATGGATATACGATAAATGCAAATGCAGCCAGCACCATTCACTTGCATGCCAATGACTACCCTACTCCTGTTAATTATTTGGCTAGGTCTGTAACCCTGTATCTACTTTTCTGTTTGAGAGAGCCTCCATGCGGGCTAATCTGTGATCTCTGGTACATTAGCATCAGACATCTCATCACAGCATCGTAGCCTAATAATATGTAGAGTAGTGAAATAATATAATAACCACGATTAAATTTTGCACTAGCAAGTTCATTACAAGCACTGTGATGCACTATTGAATTGTGCATTCTGTAGATTCCCATTGTATTGAACATCCCCCGTTCAAGCAAACTCGCTTACAGCATCAATACGATACGATGTAATACGACGCCGGCAGCGGAACAAACGCCGCAGAAGTTGGAAATTTACATAATTTTTCTTGTATGTTTCAAATACCCCTATATTTTCCTTTCGTTCAACCTGCATTGTTTTCTATCCCCCATCCGTGTGTTCCTCGGCTTGTTCTTTGCCATAAATTCGCGTTTCCTCATGTGCCCCAAGCCCCATCTGTTTTGCAGTGTTTTTTTGCCCTTCTACACATCTAAAACACACATCGACCTTCACCATCGATTCGCCCTTTCGACGCACAGGATCGATTGAACAATTAGACGTGTAGAGTATTGATTTGACATGGAATCTCTGTTGGATTTCTCCAGAGACCTGGATATTGGGTTATTGGACTCAACTGTGGAGGCTTTCTATGGCGGAACTGGCAGTGCTCAAGAGGTGGGTATCAACATAAACAGGGCGTTTGGCCAAGACAGCGGTGAAGCAATGAGCGAACGAGAAATCAGCTGGAAATATTCGGGCCGTTATAAGCATGCAGATTTGTATGATGGGTTTCGTTTTTGCCAGTTATGAACTTGGTCCAGCAAGTCCGCATTTTGGTCTTCAATCCCCCCCCTCCATCAATGATACTAACTATTTTTTTAGCGAAAACAAGCTGAAGTCGTGCTCAAGCAGTTTCAGGAAAATCCAGATGCCTGGCTCCGTGCTGACGCCATTCTGCAGAATGCAAAAAATCCCCATTCCAAGTACATTGCGCTGTCGATTCTAGATAAGCTCATCACCACTAAGTGGAAAGTGCTTCCCACCGAACAGCAGCAGGGGATACGTAATTTCGTGGTCAAAATGACTATCGAGTGGTCCAATGATGAAGATATTTTCCAGAATCAACGTCAGTTGCTGAACAAGGCCGATCTCACTCTGGTGCAGATCCTCAAGCAGGAGTGGCCAAATAACTGGCCGACCTTCATCCCAGAAGTTGTCACGGCATCTCGGACTGGTTTCAATGTGTGTGAAAACAACATGGCGGTTCTTCGTTTGCTTTCAGAGGAGGTGTTTGACTTTTCTGCAGAGCAAATGACTCAGGCTAAGGCAAAATTCCTGAAAAAGACCATGAAAGATGAGTTCGGGCAGGTCTACCAGCTGTGCTACGAAGTTCTGTCCAAGGCTAATAAGCCAAGTCTTATCTTGGCCACGCTTGCCTGCCTTCAAAGGTATCTGACCTGGACCCCTGTCGATTTCATTTTCCAGACCCCCATGGTGGAACTTCTCGTCAACAAATATCTCTACCCCTCAGAGTACCGTAATGCTGCCCTTAAGTGTCTCACAGAGATTGCAGGTACTGAAAATCCCAGTCTTGACCAGGCATATAGCCAGATGTTCGGCCGTGCTGTTGATCTCATCAACCAGATTGTTCCTGTCTCGGCCGATCTGGCCCAGATATACGAATCGGCCAATACTAATGACCAGGATTTTATTCAGAACCTGTCTCTATTCTTTTGCATCTTCCTGAGCCATCATCTCAAGCTGTTTGAAGCCCCTGGCTACAGCGATCTCTTGCTGAACGTGCACGTCTACCTCATCAAAATTTCAAAGATTGACGAGCGGGAAATTTTCAAAGGGTGCCTTGACTACTGGTCTAAGTTGGTTCTTGAACTGTATACAGAAATTCAGCAGATCCCTCTCAACGAGATTGACCCGCTCAAGAGTGGAAACGGCCTCACCGTAGGATCCATGGCTCTCCAAGGAGCTTTGAATCCCCAGATTCTGGCAAATTACACACTTCGAAAGCATCTATACTCTGGAATATTAAGCAATTTACGGCTGGTTATGATTGAGAAGATGGTCAGACCTGAGGAGGTTCTCATTGTCGAAAACGACGAAGGAGAAATTGTTCGAGAATTCGTAAGGGAGTCCGACACCATCATGCTGTACAAGTCCATGCGTGAGGTTCTAGTCTACCTCACTCATTTGGATGTTCTTGATACTAAGGATATTATGACAAATAAGTTGGCTAAGCAAGTAGATGGCAGTGAATGGTCCTGGAATAACCTCAACACTCTGTGCTGGGCGATTGGCTCCATCTCCGGTGCCATGAACGAAGAAATGGAAAAGCAGTTCTTGGTAACAGTCATTAAGGAATTGTTAGGTCTCACTGAGAAGAAAAAAGGCAAGGATAACAAGGCTGTAGTGGCTTCTAACATCATGTACATTGTTGGTCAATACCCTCGATTCTTGCGAGCACACTGGCGATTCCTCAAGACGGTCATCAATAAGCTATTCGAATTTATGCATGAAACCCACGAGGGTGTACAAGATATGGCCTGTGACACGTTCATCAAGATCTGTTCTAAATGCAAAAGGCACTTTGTGGCCCAGCAGCAAGGTGAAACCGAGCCCTTTATCGAAGAAATCATTCGAAATCTCGACCAGACCACTGCTGACCTTGCACCCCACCAGGTGCATACATTCTACGAGGCTTGTGGTGATATAATTTCTGCTCAAGCCAACAAAGTTGTTCGAGACCGGCTGGTCGCCGATCTGATGAGGCTTCCCAACATGGCCTGGCAGGCTAAAATCGAGGAGGCCAAACACAATACTGAGATGCTCGCCAATAGTGATAATGTGAAAATATTTGTCAATATTCTCAAGACAAATGTGGCCGTTTGCAGTACTCTTGGAGGAGGATTTGACGTTCAACTGAGCCGTATCTACTTCGATGCCCTCGCTGTATATCAGGCTGTCAGCCAGCAGATTGTTGCTGATTTTGCCAAAGGTGACCAGAGTTACCAATACAGCCATAGGCTGAGAATCCTTCGATCTATTAAGAGAGAGATTCTTAAACTGATTGACTTGTACCTTGACAAGACTGATGCATTGGACGAAGTCGTCAATAATCTGGCAGGTCCACTTCTTAACACTATATTGGAGGACTACCAGCGATGTCCCCAAGATACTCGAGAGGCAGAAGTCTTGTCCTGTGCTGGAACTCTCACCGCTCGTGTTGGAGGGGCTGTCCCTGATATGGTTGTAAGAATATTGGAGCATGTGTTTGAACCGACCTTGGATATGATTGGCAAGTCGATGACGGATTACCCCGAATTCCGAGTTGAGTTTTTCAAGCTTCTGCGAACGATCAACCTGGATAGCTTTGCAGCACTTCTCAAACTCCCTCCTCATATTCTGAAGAAGACAGTCGATGCCTGTCTTTGGGCATCCAAACACGATAACCGAGAAGTAGAAGGATTTGGTTTGAGCTTGATCCTTGAAATTGTTGGCAATATGGCTTCTTTGGATAACCGACAGGTTTCAGATACTTTCTTCAAGGAATTTTTCAAGCCTATCATTGGAGATACTTTCTATGTGCTTACAGATGCCGACCACAAGAGCGGATTTAAAGTTCAGAGTCAGATTCTGGCTAGGGTCATTGATTTGGTTGAAAGCAATCGAATTGGCGTTCCTCTCTATCAGGACGGTGAAATGCCTTCGGGAACTTCGAATGCTGACTATATGAAAGAGTACCTGAGAAACAGTTTGATGGCTGCATTCCCTCACCTGCAGCAGCTGCAGGTGACAAACTTTGTCAAAAGTCTGTTCCTCTTGCACAAGGATCCTATCAAATTCCGAATGGCTTTGCGTGATTTCCTTGTGCAGATAAAAGAATACGGTGGAGAAGGTACTGATTATTTATATGCTGAAGAGCGAGAGCTGGAGGTCATGGAGAAGCAGAAAGAGGATCGAGAACGGGCACTGAAGGTTGGAGGATTGCTCAAGCCTAGTGAAATCGAGGAGGATTAATCATCAGGCTTATCTGGTTGTAATGATGATGATAGTCTAGCAGACCGCTAGTAGTGTGCCTTCGTAATATAGATAATATTGATATATACAGGGGATTATGTACTACAAGCAATAATGAGATGAATGCTCATCAGAATTATTACTATAATGGTTGAATGCAGCCTTGGCGAGATTAGAGGATCAAGCCTTGGAAAGTGAGGCCTTGAATTCGACCCATTTGTCTTTGAGTTCCTGGGGCCAAGATATCCTCTTAGAGTCCACAATCTTGACTACTCTACCCTTGGCACCACTGACGGGGCCCTTTACCAAAATCAACCCATCTTCGGGATAGACCTTGACAACTCTAGCGTTCTGGATGGTATTGTTCTTATTACCCATGTTACCAGCCATTTTCTTGCCAGGAACAACACGACCAGGATCCTGATTCATACCAGTGGAACCAGCCGATCGATGAGCCTTTGAAGTACCGTGAGAGGCTCGGAGACCAGAGAAACCCCATCTTTTCATTACACCAGCAAAGCCCTTACCTTTAGTGACAGACTGTAAGTCGACATACTGACCTTCAATGAAGTGATCAGCTCTGAGTTCGGTACCTAGAGGAAGGAGGCCCGATTCATCTTTGACTTGGAATTCCACCACTCGTCTTTTAGGAGCAACTTGGGCTCTCGAAAAGTGTCCGAGCAGCTGTCTGGTAACATTGGTGAACTTTGCAGATCCCAGACCCAACTGAACAGAGAAAAACCGGTTCTCGGGATCTGATCGAACATTGGTAACCTGTACTCGGTCAACTTCGAGAACAGTGCAGGGAATTTGTTTTCCATTTTCATCATACCAGGGGATCATTCCTCGCTTGAAAGCAACGAGACCTGGACGAAACGGAAGTCTTTTTCTGAAATGGGCAGCAGCAGGAGAGTGGCCCAAAGTAGGTGCTACCGAGGGATGTGTAGTGATCACTGAAATAGCCGAGAGCTTAGCAGGGCTGCGTAGGCCCAAGCTCTGCTGGAGTTTTCTCAGCGACATGGTTGGGATGTGAAAATTGGCGATGTTGAAAATTTGGAGGTGGTGCGAGTTTGGGTAGTGGACTTACACTGTAAGGAAAAATGCATGTAACACACGGTCTGCGAGTAGCACCTCGGGGATTGGTAGGGCTTTTTGCTTCTCGAGCCTTGGAAAGAAACACATTCAATGGCCTTAAATTGGCAGCGTTTTCAAAGAAAATTGACGTGGTGAAGCGTTGGAACACAACGTCGGCCGAACGAGTGATTCCTAAGAAACAGGTGGTGGTCGACCGAGATCTCCCTGATGTAATTAAAGAGAAAAGACGTGTACGAAGGAGTCTGGTGGGCTTTGCCGTACTTATGGCGGTGACGTTTATGGCTATTGTGAAGTATGAAGACGTCAATGCTCCAGTCGTCAGCTCGACACTCTATACTCTTCGTCGGTCAGAAGCAGCAAGAGACATCATTGGTGAAAACATTACATTTTCTGCCTTTATTCCATGGATATACGGCAAGCTACAGGCGGGTCGAGGAATCGTGAGCTTTTCATACTATGCCAAGGGCGACAAGGGCGAAGCTCTGGTGCATTTTGATGCCCGTCGCTCAAGAGAACTCAACCGATTTGTAGTTGTGGATTGGAGTATCACGAAGGATGGAGTAAAGCATAGTCTTCTTGACGAGGACTTCCACCCGTTTGTGCCTGGAGCCAAAGACGAGCCTACGATGAGGTCCCGTCATTAGTTTAGATCGATCTACGATGTGCTATAGCTATGTATATATGAAATTTACCATGTTTTACACCAATTAACTAATGAGAAATCTGCAAATAAATGTAGTGAGGAAGAAAAAACGGAATGATACGACCCTATATAAGAACATGTCATGCTGAGATGAATCTTACATGCAAATCCCTCTATGCCCCAACTATAAAAGTGGCCGGTATTTCGTGCTCTTACATAACTCGGAATCACCATAGAATAGAATATATTTACAAGATACGTACAAATGTAGCACGGCTATTTGATCTTTCTCTGCTTTAGCTTGATGGTCTCGCCGTCCACGAACACTCCTTTGCCTTTATAAGGCTCTGGAGGTCGGAGTTTCCGAATTGCGGCGGCATATTGCTTGACTCGCTGCTTATCGACACCCTCGACGATGATCCTATTAGGCGATGGGGTGCTGAGTTGAAGGCCCTCGGGAATGCTCAACGGCATGGGATTTGAGAACCCGAGCCGGACAACCAACTTGTCCCCCTCCACAGCAGCACGATAGCCGGTTCCCACTAGCTTGAGAATGCTTATATGACCTTCGCTAACTCCGGAAATGCCATTGTTCACCAAGGATCGGGTAGTCCCCCACATTTTCATCTGGCCCTTTTCTGTCTCGTCCTTGATTCCGACTGAAACTTTGTTGTTCCCCTCGGTAAAGTCCAGCTCAACAAAATTGGCAATATCTAGTTTGACTTCGCCTTTCGGTCCGGATATGTGTGCTTCCTGAGTGAGATTGACGCTAGGTTTACCGTGACGTCGAGATGCAGCCTCCATCTTCAGCTCCTGAATGGGGTCTAGTGTTTTCTGAATGAGTGTGACTTTCACCCCTTCAGGAATAATAATAGGGGCCGAGCCGACATGGCTTCTCACGGCCGTTGTGGTCGAAAACAACCGTCGGGTTATCCTGAGCATTGGGGACTTGGTTTGTGTGAAATTTTACCAGTGGTGCGAATTTTAAAGAAGTATCAAATTCCACCACCAAATATTTTTTTTCTTCAACTACACTCGACCAAAAAAAAACTCTTCAACCACAACAAATGCGTCAGTTAAAGCATCATGAGAGCAAGCTCCTAAAAAAGGTGGATTTCCTAGACTGGAAACAAGATCAGGGACATCGGGAAGCCCAGGTCATGCGAATGTACCATATTCAGGACCGTAACGATTATGTCAAATACAACAAAATCTGTGGATCCATACGACAACTGGCTTCCAGGCTCTCTCAGCTGGAGCCTAACGATCCTCTTCGTCTTAAGTACGAAGAGCTTCTGCTAGAAAAATTGTGGAATATGGGGGTTCTACCTGGACATACCAAGCCTAAGGTCTCTGATCTCGAAAACAAATCTACCGTCGCCGCCTTTTGCCGACGTCGTCTCCCTGTAGTTATGTGCAGACTAAAAATGGCTCCAAATGTATCAGAAGCTACTAAGTTCATTGAGCAGGGGCATGTCAGAATCGGCCCCCAGGTCATTACTGATCCAGCATTTCTGGTTACCAGAAACATGGAAGATTATCTCACCTGGGTGGATAGCAGTAAGATCAAGAGGAATATCCTGAAATACAAGAATGCTATTGATGATTTCGATCTTATGTAGGTGCAACCGGCATTAGATTTTTCTTGCATTCACTCTATATTTATTATACAGCTAAAATAATGCTTTTTACGATTCCGCTAAGTAGGACAAAGAGGCCTTCGTATATAGGCTGAAACTCTACAAATAGATTTTACCTATAATCATCCGAAATTTTACAAACTGACATAGACATACGATACATTACATGCAATATCCTACATATCTATTGCTCCTTTAAACTCCAAACTCTTGGACGTTCGTATTCCGTCCACACCATCCACTTCTTTAGGTAACTTGTCCGCAGATACCAGCACCAAGCCTAGCACTCGAACACTCGATACAAGACTAGGAACCAGGTTTAGTAGATCGGCACTACATATAATGCCCATGAGATTGTTATTAGATGCAAAGTTTGCGCCGTCCTTGAGGGACACACACCTCCTATCCTCCTTTTGTCCAACATTAACCAGTCCATGCGCCGACTGATATTTACCATCAAGTCTAAGAGCTTCAACGTTGAAAAATACAGGATAATTAGGCTGCTTCCAGTTCAAGACAGTGCAAACATCGGGGTTGCGAGATGAGAATATCAATGATCTTGAGCCACCAGCGTATCCATGGTCAGCAGTTCCTCCATGGGCTCGTCTCACTTCATGTGCGTGATTAAATAGAACCTTGAGAATGTGATCCACATACTGATTCAGCTCGCAGAATGAAGACATGCCGAAAGAGAAGCCAGGAATCTCGCAGGCTGTGGGATATAAAATATCCGCATCAAGCTTGATACTCAAGGGTAAGTGTCTCAAAAATTTGTCCAGAGGCACTACTCGTTTAGATAAAATGTCATAGACCTCATCTGCATCAGTAATGCTTTCCAGCTGATTATAAACATTCTCAACCTCACTTCCCACCCCATCAATACTCAGCAACTGGCTCCACTGAAGATTTCCAATAGGGATTTTGATACCAGCGAGATCAACAGACCATTGGTAGCTAACAACCGGAACAAAATCACGGGTGAGACAAACGGACACCTTAGCAAATTTGCCAGATAAAGAAGAAGCCGTGACGAATGACAAAGCTTCTGAGACCTGTTCTTGAGCAACAACCTGCTGTTCATTCTGGCCGATTTGCGAGGTACTCTTCCAATAGGTGTCATATTTCGTGATTTCCAGTGGCTTACCTTGGAATGGCTTGACAATCTGGAATCGGAAGGAGATTTCGCCAATAGCAGTCAGTCTGGTATCGACCAAAGGCAGTTTGTACACATGGTCAGTACCATAATTGCTGTTTTGATACATCTGGAAGACATAAGGTAGAGCAGTAGATTTCGCAATGATACGAGTACCAAATGTAGAGTAAACCTCAAAATCAAGTACAAATTGCTCGAGAGAATCCACCTGGAATGTAACAACTCTGTCAGCATCTCCGATAGGAAGAATCAATGATCGGGGAATAATATCTGTAGAGGTATTTCGCGTGGATATCGTCAATCTGCCTGCAGGAATACCATCTTCTTCTCTCAAAAACTTTAGAGGCTTGTCGGACGGATCGAACAAAAGCTGCAATACAATCTTCTTGTCCAAGAAATTATGACCATACCGTCGAAGAGGAATAATTGGAGGTGGAAGTGAGAGATCGGGGATGGCATCAATATCATCCATCATATCCTTATCATCGTCCGGGTGAGGATCATCTTGAAGGTCCATTGGAGATAGAACTGCAGAGGCAGAAGCAATTTGCTTATGCACACTACTTTCAAGAGCAATTCCACGAGAAATATCAACCTTTCTTTTACCATCTGAGCCAACGGGAAGTCGTTTAGCGAGCGCAAACAAGCACTTAGCTCTGCCTTCCCACGCAGCATAAAACAGAGGTGTTCGACCAATCTCATCCACAATAAAGGGGTCAGCATCAGCCTTGAGAAGCTGCTCTACCGTAGAATGGTGACCCTCGCTGGCTGCATAGCACAGGGCAGTCCACTGATTAAGTTTGTCCAGTTCGTTAATATTCACACCGAAAGACTTGAGAAGTGGAACCAATCGGTCATGGCCTGCTCGAGCCACTAAATGAATCGGATAAAGTCCTTCGGCATCAGCAACTATTAGGCTGGGGTTCTTATCAAGGAGAATTTTAACCGCATCATAGACGCCATATTGACAGGCAAAGTTCAGGGGAACATAGTCTTTATCCGAATCCACCTCTACTCTAGCACCAGCTTTCACAAGATCCTCGATACAGCCTGTGAAACTATTGAGAATTGAGTAGAGAAGAGGAGAGAAATTGTCTTTGTCAAGGGCATCAATGTTGGCATTATGCTTGATAAGCGTTCCCACTATATCACGCCGGTCGTGAAGACAGGCGTAATGCAACGGAACCTTGCCGTAAACATCGGGTTGATTGACATCCACATTTTCCTGTAGAGCAAGCTGTACAATCTTATGCCGTCTATGCCGATCGCTAGAAGCAGCTCGGTGCAAGCAATTCTTACCGGATATGTCGTCGACCGAGTAAATATCGACGCAGCCTGTGTTCCACAAGGCAAGCAACGCATCGTCACTAGCCCTAGTGGGAATTGCAAGAAGGAAAATACGTGTGATTCGCTCATTGGCATCATCCGCCTGCTTCAGACGATTAACCCATTCGGTGATGCCGGCCTTGTCGCCCTCGGAAGCGGTTTTGACGAATTCGTGAAATAGATCATCGCGCTCTCTCGATACAAGATGTGGCTTTGGCTTGTTAGGGTCAACATTGTCATTTTCACCATTGGCCTTAGATGGTTCGTACATGACGGTGTCTCCATCACTCCAGGCCTCGATTTCCATCAAGGAGGAAGCAGCGAGGTCCGAGAAGTGAGCCAGCTGCTCCCGATGGAATACCGGCTGCACTTCGACAGCACGAGAAAGATAGAGCTCTTTGGTGTGAGACTTGGAGCGCTTATCCCATTTTTTGAGTACCTTGGAAAACCCAGTGCCGTTGAGCTCGATGAACTGCTCCAGACGTTCTAGATCTCTCCTGAATCGCTGAAAACCCTCATAGAGGGAAATATAGGAAACGGACGTTTTGGTGCCCAGATCACCCCGCTGAAATGCTTGTAGCTTTTTTTGACAAAGAATCTCCAGCCTGAGCTTGAGTTCTGCCTCCTTTTGCAGGTAAAAGGTGTTAACCTTTTCGAGTTCACGCTCGATTCGAAAGAAGAAAGTGGCCTTATTCTCTTGGAGAGCCTTTTCAATGCTATGCTGATGGGTTTGGCCCGGTGTAGGAGCTATATTTTCTGGCACAGATAGGGATTTTATGAGCTGTTTAGGGAGGTTAGCGGTTTGAATGTCATTGTTGAAAGAATCTCAGCCTAGCGGGCAACATTTATTGCCAGCTAACTGAAAGCTCAAATACTCACCTTTTTCAGCGCCTTATAGTTAATGAAATAATTCGAATATTCCGGCAAATCAAGCTGCCGTTTGGCCAGGTACTTGCCGAACTTCATGGTGACAGATCGAGGGCTGCGCGGATTCGATAACTTCTAGAGAGAGAAAATGCCCAAAATACACAATAAATATTCCACAGATCACTACGCCTAAACCAAATCAGCCAATATGCTCTGCCGTGCGGAGTTCCAAGCTGGTGGTGGATGGAAACAACAGCTAGAGATTAACGCCCACAGAGCCAATCGCTGCGGCACGTTTTGGAGCACGGCTGAGGCAGCTGAGTCTGATGAGCAAAACGGCCACCAGGCTCGCTGGAGAACAATGGAATGGAGAGTGAAATTTTTTGACTTGCGTTCATGTCTGAAAAACTTATTGCTAGTGTGATAGCTATGTGATATATTTTATAATTGGTTTCGAGGGCATTGTGGTGGCCCGCAGAGCAAAACAGCACAAAGACAGGCTAGGGAAACCGTTAGTTATATAGACTTTATTGAAATGGGGATGGTTTAGGGTGAAATCCATGATACCCCTGAGATGTAGATACGGATATGTATTTTTAGGTTGATTATTCCGAAGCGATCCGTTCGAGGAAGCCTGAGGAGTGAAGTAGAAGGGGAGCACCAATGAAGCGAGCCCATAAGAGCAAAGAAGGAGCAACGAGTAGCCAAGAGGTAGCCTAGAGGCAGTCAATTTGACTGCTAGCATTGTATTAAATAATCCTAAGTAGCTCAGATGATAGTTAGACCCCATTGTGGCTATCAACTGTCCCACAGTAAGTTGTTGGCCCTGTTTTCCAGGCTATCCAATCCTAGCTCGTCAGTGAATGCACCAATGAGTGAGCGTTTATCTTCAATAGGCCGGTCTGCAGAGCTTTCCCACCACATTCCACCTCCCAGCTTCTTTTTTTTGACATATTGGGCCTTGAGTTGCGAGGTTTCCGCATTGTCATAGCATACCAGCGTACCGTCCTGCTTATTGAAGCAGAAAGCACTAACACTATCATAGTCAACCTGCTCTTCCGAGCCACACAGCGGTAGTAATTTGTAATCATATAGGCCCTGTTCCCATGTACCAGGAAGTGATCCACTGTGCTTGGAACCCACTCCTGTAGCATTGGCAAATGCTCGACCGTAAACCGGCATGCCCAGCACAATCTTCTTCCCAGTAGCTCCTGCCCCGAGGTAAAAATCCACCGTGTCAGCAGCACTAATGGCACCTTTGTAAAGATTACTTTGATACTCAGCAGTTTGGGTCCAGGGGCCTGAAAAATCGTAAGTCATGAGATTCCAGAACGTCAGGTACGGATCCATGCCGCGGATATCCAAATTAACTCTTTGGTAGGGGCCGGCCGGTGCAGCGACGCTGATATCAAAATTGTCCCCCACGATATCTAATTCTGCTGCAGCCTTGTCCATTTCCGATCGCAGTAGCTTTAGTAGATCAACGTAGTTTTGAGCTTCTTGCTTGTTTTCAGCGTACTCCCAGTCTACATCTATTCCATCCAGAGACTGTTCTATCATGAGGCGAACAAGAGAGACTGCCATTTCTCGGCGTTTGTCTGAATCATTGATGACAGTTCTCATGCTCGCCGAATAGGTCCAACCGCCAATCGAGAGAAGCACTCTCAAATGCCGACTTTTCTTCTTCAGGTGGTAAAACTCGCCAAAAATACCAGTTCCAGGACCACTCACGCCTCTTTTTGCCGCTGCTCCAGTTCCCGCCCACTCATCATCGAGCTTGACGGTGCCTGTTTCTGGATCAACATTGCAAAATGCATATATAATGTGGGTCAAACGGTCCACGGGCAAATCGTTGGGAAAATGGTCCCGAGCATAGATTGCCCAAGAGCAGAAATACACCACTGATTTGTATCCCTCGGCTTGAGGAGTCCCTGGCTGAGATATGTTCATCGCCGGAGAACCTGACGGTACTACAGGCTGGTGGAACCTTGGAGGCTGGACAAGCTCAGTCCTTTGGTGCAATTTTCCTGCCAATTTTTTACTCAAATCACCCAGTCCCATATTGTGGTTGCAAAAGCTGGTCCAGTATTCCAGCAGAAAAAGTGCTGCTATATTGGTACCTAGCAGTAATAGGATAAGCGGTAACTTAGCCATGCTCCATCGTTGCATTTAATCAGCGCATAATTTGCACGCAAATACATATCTATATAGATATAATCTACCAGTCTACACAAACATGACCTGCATTTGTCCAGATATAATTTAAGTCCTCGTAAAATTATACAATGCTCGGGTGCTGTTCTGGCTGTACATCTCGACCTGCTCACCCCAGATTGTACCCAAACAGGAGATTTTCCAGTTTCCCCAATCGGCTATCAGACCAGATACCGTCTTCAACTTAGTCACCCTCCGCGGGCCTGCACTTGCAGAATATATAATAAAGCGAGACCTTGCCGCTGCAGCTGCTGAAAAAATGACTCTCCCGGCCAAGTCTTTTGTGCGTTCATCTCGCTTGTCGGTAAATCAGGCATTAGCATCTGTTTCACGATCGGCTAAACCATCATTATTTGCTGCTACCAGAAACCACTTCTCTACCAGCCCCATCAAAATGTCCGACGACCAGACTTTGAGCAGCTTCCTACGGGTCAAGGGCCCGGCCATGACCAAGTACTTTGAAAGTGCCATGGGAACTACCCAGGAACATATTGACAATGCTGTGTCGGTCAAGACCACTCGTACTGTGGTTCAGGGCCGATCCGGTGTTCGAAAGATTTACATTAGAGACCACCAGATTCTGGCTGATTCTCCACCAGCCTGGTGCGGATATAATTTGGGTCCCGCAGCCCCGGAGATTGCCTTGGGTGCTCTTGGAGCTTGTCTCGCTCACATGTACCTCGCTGTGGCCGGTATGCAGAGCATTGATATGGAAAGCTTGGAGATTGAAACCAACGGCTCTTTGGATTTAAGAAAGGGCGGTGAAGGATTCGAGGATCAAGTCCCTGGCCTCGATGATATCACCTACACAGTCTACTTGGAGACTAATGCTTCACAGGAGGTGATCAAGAAGCTGCATGAGGACGTTGAAAAAGTGTGCCCGATCTTCAACTTGATTAAGTTTCCTAATAATATAACCTCTAAGGTTGTGGTTGGAGAAACAGTAGTCAGTGAGCGAAGTTAGGGGGCCTGCACCTTGTTGGTATCCTTCAAGGTGAGCTGTAGTATAAGAAGAGTAGGATGTACAAGAGCTCCGTTAGATTGAATAGATCTGAGTAAATAGAGCCTGCTGTAGAGTTAAATGACTTTGGACGTTCTTATCATCGGAGGGGGGCCGTGTGGATTGGCTGCTGCTGCTAGACTGTATGAGCCCACACCGTCCGCTCTGTTTTCCGATGCTGAACAGCAAAGATTCCACTGGCTCAAAAATAAAAGCATCAATACCATCAACCGGAAAAAACAATCATTTCCAAGCGCAGGAAAACTCTCTCTGCACTGCATTGATGCTACTTCTTCACGTTGGCTCGGCCAGTGGGACAGTCAGTTCTCCGCCTGCCAAATACCGTATCTCCGCAGCCCCATGTTTTTCCACCCCGATCCCCAGGATTTGGACGGAATGACAGCGTTTGCATACAGAAATGGTCGTGAAAGAGAGTTGAAAGAAATCACAGGAGTCGTAGGAAAAGAATTGAGCAACCATAAAGCCAAAAAGAAGAGAAATAAACGACGCCCACCAGTCGAAATCGGCCAGAGAGACGAGAAGGACTACTATAGACCTAGCACCCGGATTTTCAGGGACTACTGTGAAGACATTGTGAGCAGATACAACCTACGGGAGAAAATCAGTCAACAAAAGTGTACAGCCATTGAGTATGATGAAATTGACCAAATATTCACTGTCACTACAGATGTTGAACAAATCCTGTGTCGGCATGTGATTGTAGCCTGTGGGCCCATTGGAGAAATTAACTATAGCCCCGTGAAATGTCACTACCCGCTTGGTTCCTGCCATACCAGCGATATATTTGCATCTCGCGATGGAATATCTTTCCCGCCCACAAAGGGCAAAACTTTTGTAGTTGTGGGAGGAGGCCTGACAGGAGCTCAACTGTGTCATAGACTACTGGAGGCATTGCCGTGTAGCACAGTCCACTGGATTTTACGATCAAGACTCAAAGTCAAGCATTTTGATTTCGGCCTAGAATGGGTCTCCAAATACCGCAATTACATGAAGTCTACCTTTTGGATGCTCGATAGCGACCAGGAGCGATGGGAGATGATCCAACAGGCCCGTGAAGGTGGATCAGTAAACCCCGAGTATTTCAAGCTCACTCGGAAACATCAACGCGATGGCCGATTGCACATCCATGAAAACTCAGTCTACGAGCCAGGATCTTGGTGCAGCACCAAATGCTGCTGGATTTCGCCCGGCACGATCCAATCAGTTGATTTGGTGGAAAACCACCACAACCCCACATCGAGCATATCTGAACAGGAGAAGAACAAGCCCTTATCGTACGAGTCCCCAGATTACATTTTCTACGCTACTGGATCCAAGCCTGACGTCACCACGGTACCATTCCTCCAACAACTAGCAGCTGAGTATCCGATTGCTACTTGCTGCGGGCTACCGTGCCTGACCCACGATCTACAATGGTCCCCTGACGTTCCTCTGTACATTACTGGACGGCTGGCTTTTCTCCGCCTAGGCCCTGCCGGTGCCAACTTGGAAGGGGCAAGAGCAGGTGCAGAACGAATAGCAGCATCCATAGCGGCGGCCAGGGGGTACAGTGAGGCCGATTTCCATTTCGAGGACCCCAACCAATATGCAGTACTGAGTTTGTAGCTGTTAAGATTAAAGTTGTATAAAATTGATTGTCGTATTCCTAAAAGAAGTACTCTGCCCAAACAGGCAGCTTTAGTCATCATCCGCCCGCCTGACAAGCCCGCCTCCTTTGCAGGTAATCCTTTGTCTGGGACGAGTAAGAACAGGCGAGGGGGGAGGAGACAGGTTTTTTCAGCCGGGGACTTTCACTGGCATCTAAACAGACTGTCCTCGCAGCATATCAATTTATCAGCCGGTAGCCTTGTTTGTGTGTTGGTTGCCTTTTATCCTGTTTTGTGGTGCGTACAATTGCGGGCTTGCTTGGTGGGTTGGTTGGTTTGCGTGCCGTTTAGGCTTACTTGCTGCAATGCGCCTGAGACTTGCACTCTAACCAGCCACTATCTCAAGGTGAAATAATTGGGCTTATCCACCAACTGAACAGCAGCGAAGCAACCGAGCTAGAAGCCTGTAGTCAATTACATTAGACTGACTGGCCTGAGTATCTTCTGAAAGCCGTTCGATAACCATGACCACCTGGTTTAAGGTAAGTTAGCATTGATACGAGCAGGGCGGGTCATAGGACTGGACTGGAGCCGACCGAAACGGGGGGTTTCCTCTAGGAACAGCCGATTACAAGAACACCACAACATGACCGTAGTGCAATTCAATTCAGTCTGGGCCGTAAATAAATGCAGCGTCTGTGACAAGGTTTGTTACGTGCTGCATGTAATTGGCTAGATATTGCTCTAGCGGGTGTGTTAGGGCGTGCTTGTGCCTGTAACTTGTAGTATATTATCGTATCACCTCACTAACCCAACCTTGCAGACAACCCGACCGTCGGATGCCCCTACTATAACCACTTCTTCCTCAATTTCTACCAACAACCAATCTCCCACTCCTCAGAAACGATCCAAAAGCATGTCAGCCTCCTCCTCGTTTGGTGATCCTTATTCTAAAGTCAAGGTAGCCGGGGTAGACAAGCCGCTTTCTCCTGCTGCTGCAGCAGCATACTATCAACGTCAAGTGCGAAATGGTGGTGCTTTATACGGCCAACCATCTTCTCCTGTCGTTGGAGTTAAGCGTGATGCTTCGGATGCAGCTGCAACCCTGGCAGTCAAGTCGGATCTGATGCCCAAGCTCTGGAAGCATACTCAGTCCCCTACTGCCGGCACCGCAGCCTCCTTGGCTCAGAATACAAACTCCTCTCCGGAAATTTGGAAGCCTGATGCCAGTGCCAATGCTGCCTCTGCAGCCAATACTGCTCGAGGCCGTACCTATACTGTGAAGTCAATTGTAGACTATGATGAAGAGCTAGTTCATGCCCAGGGCAAGCTGGCTGCACAAAAGACTGCTGCGACCTCAGGCCGAGACTATGCTGAACGTGCAATCCCCGAGGCATACAGTTTTGCTGCAAAGACACGAGAGCGATCCTATACCATGGACAATGGTCAGTTCTCTGCCTCTGAGACCATTGGAGGTATTCATAACAAGCTTGTGGAGCAACAAGAGCAACGAAGAAGAGCTTCTTCCATCTCAGAAGCCGGAACTAAGGCTCCTTCCTTGACATATCTTGCTACCCTGGAGGCTAAAGCCAGAGAAAATGCCAAGGATCGACTGTCTAAGTTGTACGTGGGAAACAACAATCCTGGTCTGCTCTCTTGGGATTCTCCCGGCCAAGCGGCGGCATTCCATGCTTCAGAAGCTGCCTCAATAGATGACCCCATGTTACTTCTTACTCCCCAATATCTGGATCATGCTCAAAAGGACACTTTGATTGCTGCAGCTAGACTGCGAGCAGCCAGTCATTTGGCTGCTATTGATGACGAGCTCAGATATAAGAAACCTTTCACCAACCTGGCCTACACAGAAGCTGCTCTCAAGGTTG
Source organism: Zygoascus biomembranicola (assembly GCA_030556875.1). NCBI lineage: Eukaryota > Fungi > Ascomycota > Dipodascomycetes > Dipodascales > Trichomonascaceae > Zygoascus > Zygoascus biomembranicola. Next base: position 1,259,037 of record JAKTUV010000001.1, read on the forward strand.
CAGCTGATAACTCCAAGAAGCGACTGGAGAACCACGGCAAGATTGATATCGGTGGTGGAATGTTCATGACTCAGTCGGAAGTCGAGGCTATTGCCCAGCGTAATGTCCACCCTGTTCTCGAGAAGATCTCAGAAAAGGCACTCAAGCAGCGAGAGGAAGATGAAGAGCGTCGAGCAGCTGAAGAAGCTGAGCGTGAGCGAAAGAGAGTTGCCGATGAGGAAGAACGAGCGAAAAAGGCCGAGGAAAAGCGAATTTCCAACGAGCAAAAGGCTGAAGACAGGAGAATTAAGAATGAAGAAAAGCTGGCTCTCAAAGCTGAGCGTGACAAGGTTAAGGCAAAGGAGAAGGCTGAGAAGGATAAGTTTAAGGCTGAACAAAAAGCTGCCAAGGTCGTGCTTGTAAATGCTCGTCGTTCTGAACGACAAGTTGAGAAGGCCAAGGAAACTGAGGCTAAAGCAAAGACTAGGCACGAAAAGAGCTTGCTCTCCGAGCAGAAAAAGCAGGAAAAGGTTAAGCTAAAGGCTGCCTTGGCTGAGGCTAAGCAGGCTGAAGCATTGGCCGCTGCTGAGTCTGCTCGTCTTTTGGCCTTGAAGAAAAAGAGGGAAGACGAGCTTGAAGCTGCTCGCATCGCTGAAGAGCAAGCCAAATCCGAGGCTGAAGCTGAAGCTGCAAGACTCGAACTTGAGGCAAAGCAATCTGCACTTGATGAGGCTGCTCTTGAGTATGACAACGCCGCTGACAAGGAGAAGGCACAGCATGCAGTTGTTGCCTCCGCTGCAGCCTCAATCGCTGAAGTTGAGAGAGAGGAGTCATTAGCTGAGGCTGACGAAGCTGACGAGAATGACAAGGGTATTGATACCATTCTGGAAGAAGCAGATACAGCAGATGTGCGAGAAAGCACTGATACTGGTGTAAGCGGCCCATCCATTCCTGTTGAAGGTGAAAGTAGTACTAGTGTCCCGGACGAACAGCCTTGGGAAGTTATTGACAAAGCTGACGCACCTGAAGAAGCTGTCAATGGTGAACACAAGGAGGAATCTAACGGCTTGATTAGCTCTGTTGGTGCAGTGGCCACTGCTGGTGTTGTAGCAGCAGCAGGCGGTGTGACAGCGGCAGCGGGATCAGTAATCCCTACTTCTCCTACGTCTGCCACTTCTCCTACGTCTGTCACTTCTCCTAGCTCTCCTACGTCCCCCAAAAACCGAGTTGGAGGATGGTTCAAGAAGCAGGCTCAGAAAGTGAAGGATCAGAGAAGCAAGGTGATTGCAGCTCAGACATCGAAAGCTAGGGCCACTACTGAAGACAAAGGTAAGGCCAAGGCTGAAGAGCCGGCAGTTGCACTACCAGTTGAAGAAGACGATGAAGAGGTTTCGGATGATGTTACGACTATAGAAGAGCCTGAAGTTCACTCTGCTGGTGAATCATCCAAGGCTCTTCCTGAAGAAGACAAGGTAGAAGAGGAGGAAGAGAAGCCCCTAGAGCCTGGTATTGTTGAAGCCGTTTTGAATAAGGGCGAAACTACAGCTGAGACCGAAGAACCAGCAACTGAAGCTGAAGCTGAGACCGAGACCGCAGAGTTGAAGCCTCTTGAGGTTGTTCCTGACGTTGAAAGTGCTGCCGTGGTGAAGACAGAAGAGACGGTACCTGAAGCTGAGGCTGAATCTGATAGTGAACTCGCCATTCCTACCGCTGAAGAAGTAAAGCAGTTGAATGAAGAGGCTGCCGAGGAAATCCAGGCTGAGAAGGAAGAGAAGGAAGAAGAGGCTAAGGGCATCTTCAAGGAGGCCATTGCCTAAATGGCCGTTGTTATTTTTTTGTGATTGATTTTTGTTTCTGCTTTCCCATAGTTTTCTTATTAGTAGTGTATACTATTTATTAATGTAAGATTGAAAGAGCCCTCGGGCTCTATTTGTATTTTTTAGTAATATTATGGAAGAAAATTGCAGTTTGGATAGTGGTCGAACCGGAAGCAAAGTAAGGTCGGAATTCCATTATTTTACAATAAATAGCGGTACAAATGGCCGAAATATAAATATATATACACATTGAAAGGCACAATTTTCTGAAAATCCAAAGCTCTTAAACATTAAAAGTGAAAAGCGCCATCTCTTTCCTTCATGACACTTTCACCAATAGGACTGTTTTCGAGGCTTTCTTCTGTATTCATAGGGGGCTGTTCTCGGAGATTAGCATTTGGGGAGGAGGATCTCCACATCTGCAGATGATTGGAAAGTCTATGATCCAAGAGTTGCCCAGTTTTGGTGTTGCCAGCCGGATACAAATCAAATGCAAAGACGACTAAGTAGAAGCCGTAGACGAAGGAGATTGTCCATTCGCAGACAGCAGCGGCATTGGGCAAACTTTTGCCGGACAAAGTCGCAAAGGCAATGGCTAGACCAAGGCAAATAACAAACCAGATAGCCTTGAGTGAATAGGAAATTCTAACTTTGCGAATGCCGGAGTAATTTCTGTCTAGGAGGACAAACTCGCTGATGGTAAACAGACATGAAATACCAACACAGATGATGAACACACACAACATGGCAATGTGAACATGGGGGAACACATTTGTGTTGAATATGGCGACAAATAGAATGCCTAGCTGGCCCAAAATTCCGAATCCAATAGCGAACCCGGACAGTATTTTCTCAGTTCTATTCCAGTTCGGCAAGAGCCGTCCCCGATGCCGGAGCCATCGCTCGGCTACCAGGGAAGCGACAAAACATATTCCCTGGGCACCAGCACAGGCAATAAACACCGGCTGGAGATTTGTGGCTCCTATATCGGAGATATACAGAATGGTTTGGTGAGTATCGCCGTCCTCTATCATAAACTTGTAGATCGGCTTTCCTTGAGCGGCCCAGCAAACCATCAGGGCTATCAGCATGCCCCACCAGAAAATGGCACAAAGCAGCGGCAGCCACCAGTGGTGAATAAGCCAGAGCATGACCGAAGCAGAAATATATAATAATACTACAAACGAGTGACTATTTTCTCCAAAGTACTGAGAGTATGGTGTGTTGTTACAAAGGCGCCCTGCTTCTTGGCAGTTGGTTTATTGCAGTATTTGGGCAAGGCACATATTGCGCCTCGAGATGATTTTATATATTTGCTTTCAAACATTCACCGGTGGAACGACACCGCCCTGCTTCAGAGTGGCTGGTGCCTGAAGTACGTACCAACTCAGCTCCGCCCCTAGCGACTCAATTTTTTCTTTGCTCTGAGCCAAAAGGCACTCCATCCGCTCCAGCTTCTGACGTATTTCGAACTAAACCTTAAGCCCAGTTTGCTGTACTAAAGGTGGAGCTGCTCGTGTGATCTAATGGGTGATCTCACTGTACATTACGGAACGCTTCCGATCGGGACGGGAGGAGAGAAGAGAAAGAAAATGTGCGCTTTTCACTGTGACGTAATGCGATGGCGGTAGGATGACTAAGCTTCTCCATCTCGCACTTCGGCTCCGGGGATTTAATCAAGAAATGGCTTTTCTCGTGAGAAGAATGGTTCTGTTGTGCTTCTCGGGTCTCTTTCTGGTATTCTTCCATATATTTCCACATTGATCACTGGAGACCGTTTTCGTAGCCAGTCATGACGTATTCGATCGTAAAAGTGGTATCCAGCTTGCATTTACAGGGTGCAGTCCGATGGAGCCTTTAAACTGTACCTGTGAATCATCCCCTCCATATTCAGTTTAGCGAGATATACCATAACACTTAGGAGGAAGAAAGCGGTTTTACAAGGATCAAGCAAATTTTATATGATACTATATAGTGCTGCATATACAAGTTCAGATGTTATAGCTTTAATATACTTCCCGAAGTGCTCACGTAAATGGCAGTTCTCAAGAAGCTATGGAAAAAGACTAAATATCAGACAGGCAACCTGCCAAACTGACACTATTCAGCTTTACCTATTGCATACTATGATCAGCCTGTGCCTCATGTAGCATATCCCTGCCAGGTTTGCATTAGATATCCTTCCGCTGATCTTGGCTTTGCTTCTCAACATGGCAACATGACTAATGACCCTTCATTGAATATTCCACAAGCCATCATCGTCACGTGGGTTTACTCACCCCACACTGGCATCAAAAATTTTGAGCACTTGCTTTTAAAGTTGACAACTTAGACAGCATTCAATAACCTACTCTACCAGTTTGTTTTGCGAATAGTGCTAGAATGGCTCCTAGTGGCTCCGATTATAGCACAGGCTACAGAGGTGGGACTGGCGACGGTACAGTTCCTTCGGACAAGGCCGATGCATCCAGTAATCCTCGCCGAACAAGCGATTTTGACATGGCAAAGCCCTATGAGACACTAAGCAAACCATACTCTTTTGAAAGCAAACCCTATTCATTTGACGGGCCCAATGTTGGACCTTTAAAGGTCGCAAAAACCAGGGATCGGCCTTCGACGACCAGTACAGGTTCCGTCACCCCCATGGGAATCCCCGGACTACCGCCATATCCAGAAAGCGGCATCGGCGAGGAATATGTCCCCGGATTTCTGTCGGAAGGGCCGTCCTCGCCTGAAAGCCATTTTGCAGGAATCAAGCGGGCGACCCATATGGCTCCCCTGAGCACTTCTGATCGAAGTCTCTCCCCTACCCATGGCGAATATCTACCGACTGAAGACAGCTCAGGCGAATCGGGCGAGAAACCCAACCAGATCGAGGCAGCTGCTTACATTTTGGCTAGTCCTACGCTGGGTCTGACCGAAGCAGAGTGGAAGGCCATTCCTTTCAGTACTCGCAGAAAACTGAAAAATAGCATGGAACGGGTTGGAAGTGCCATAAATGTCGGTGGCCCTTCAAGTGCAGGTAGTTCTTTAAGCAGCAGTGTAAGCAGTACTACAGCAGGATCATTGGCTAGACAGCAGAGTCTGACAGATACGGGACCTCTCAGTTTCACCTCTCGTAAGAAACGAGAACGGGCAACAACCATGTATCCCGAATTGGAGGGTGGGGGAGCGGGCAGTAGCGGGTTGATTCTGGCTCGTAGCCCTTTTGAAAGTCTGCGGAAGAGCGGAACTAATCTTAGTAGATCTATATCGGTGTCTACCAGCCCGTCTGCATCATATTCACCGGCATATCAGTACCTAAGTCGGTACGGTAGTGCAAGTGCCCAGGGTGCTGGATCAGATGGTTACTTAGGTGAACAAATTGGAAATTATGTGCTTGGAAAGCTGATTGGATACGGAACTTTCAGCCAGGTCCGGGAAGCGGTGACATTTGAACATGGGCACAAGGTCGTACGAGCAGTTAAGATACTCAGAAAGCACTCTAGCAGCCAGTCGGCCGAGAAGATGGAACAGGTACAGGCAGAATTTGATCATGAGATGACTCTGTGGAGGAACCTGAACCACGAGAATATTTTGCATCTACTAGGAGTGGAGGAGGATACCAATGCTATTTATTGTTTTACCGAAAAGATCAGCAGTGGAACGCTGCTGGATGTTGTGCGAAACACCCGGGCCCAATTCCACCACAAAGATTATGAGGATAGAGCCTCGCTTGCAAAGCAGTTACTGCCGAAAACAATCGACTATGTCCGGCAGCTGTGCTCGGCTCTTGTATACCTCCACCAAACTATGCATGTAGTACATCGGGACTTCAAGTTGGAGAACTGCCTATTGGAGAAACAGGAAGATGGCCGTAATCGTGTTTTAGTATGTGATTTTGGTATGAGTGATTACTACGACTGGCAACCGGAGCCGATGCCGGTGGATCATGACAATGGCCTACTGAGTGCTGCAACACAGGGCCAATTCGGGAGCAATGCTTCGCTTTCATCGGTCAGATCAGATAGCAGTTCTAACCACCTGTTGATTGGACCCTCGGACACTTCTTCTCGAATCCATTTGGACGATGAAGCGAACGTCGCAGATATTTCAAGGGCTCCATCGGCCATGTCGCTATCGATGAGCACCAGTCAAAACGGTGGAAGCCTGCCCTACGCAGCGCCGCAGCTACTGAAAAGCAATACACCTATTGTCAGTCCCTCTGCAGACATGTGGGCTATGGGGGTGGTAATCTATGCGCTATTAATGGGCAGACTACCATGGCATCACGGCTTTGCACCCAAACTACGGATGATGATATTAGAGGCACAATGGGACGATAAGGAGATGGAAAAACTGTACGGAAAGCAGATGACAGACATCGTCAGGGGCTGTCTATGTGTGGATGTGGAACACCGGTGGGATATCGGTCGAGTGAGGGGAGCTGTACAGCAGATACGATTGGGTGTATAATGTAATTGTTAAATATTGGAGTTTTTTCGGCAACTTAGTGGAGCTGGGTGGGTGTACATTGTGGGGTGGGTGATAAGCCGTACCCCGGAGTTTCAAACGTATGAGCGGGGATGCCCTTCGCTTTGTAAAAGTGAATGACAAAATCATTGCAGTTCTCCTGAGTTGCATCATTTAAAGGAGAGAATTCAGTATATCAGTGAATATCAAGAAGAAATATGCTTTAATGCCACAAAGAACTGGGTTTCTTCTGTTTGAGGTTTGTGATCGGCCGGCCGGCGAGGCTTAAATAGTATATAAACCGAGCTAATATCATGAACAGCTACAAACAGGTTATACATACATAGACTACACCCTATCAAATCAATCAATTGCTTTATATAATTGCAAACACCAGTCAAAGTCCATTATTCATCCTTTTCCTTGTCTTGTGCGGCCTTTCGCAGCGCCATCTGCTTTCGCTTCACCACTGCATTGTTATAAGTACCGAGAACGAAGAAGCACAATGAGAAGAATGGCACCCAAGAAATCTCGGGAATAAATGCCTGAGCAGTTGCCAGCACAAACGGAGAAGAAACCCACGAAGCCTTGATCACTGCGGGGAGAGATGTGTAAAGAGCCTTCTTGATCTGTTGCACAGTCCTGGCTCCCGATATCACCGCCATACAAGTCACCATAACGGTGCATTGAATCGGAGTCAAAACCAAGTTGGACGCTAGAATCTGAGCCAATTTCCAGAACAGCCCCTTCTTATTGGCAAAAGCTCGCTGAAGCCCCAGCACCAGGTAGTGCGACAGAGGAGCCGATACAAAAAACCCGTACAGGGCCATTTTGGGCACCCGGTCGGTGTAAAACGATCCCGTCTTAGGATTACGATCCTTGGCCAGGTAGCTCGCCAGGTACTCACTAATTGCATTCAGGGTAGCCGATGTAAGACTTTTAGTACGAATAGGGTCGCTCTGCAGCTGGGCCAAATACAGAGCCAATGGTCCTGCGGATTTGTCGGCCATTTTCGGTTTTTGATAGTTGGTTGGGGCCCCCAATCTGTGCGATCCGGTCCCCTCTTATAGTGCGTGCTTGGGTGCTACTACAATCTAATCGAGGGGGGGAAACGTAGGGTGGGGGGAGACCAAAACTGCACCATTTGCTCCAAGCTCATGTGCCGCAATTGAGTGCCCTCCGCGGGCCCACCGATTTGGCTTTGCAAAACTCACTCACTGCGTGTCGGGCGAAGTAATGACCGGTGCTAGTTGATGGATTCTGCCCCGGCTCGGTCGGCCCTCCGACGAACCAAACCAAACCAATTCACCGTCCCGGCTTGCCTGAGAGCTGACAGCTGAGAGCTGGGTCCGGCCGTCGTCCTGGCAACACTTACCCGGCTCCACTGCTCCTATTCTGTTGCGTGGAGTTTGCACCCAACTCCCTCCACCATCACCAACTTCATCGCCGGGTGATGAAGCGAACCTGAACACGACACCTACCAAATCTGCGTCTTGTTACCCCATCCATCCTCATACTGGAGACATCTGTGCTAGGTGGTTTTTTGAACGCTACTATCTGCCCGATTGATTGCTTGTAGTCCCTCCCTGACCCGATTCTATACACGTGACCCGTGCGCGCGTATCTTTCACCCATGTCTGATCATTTGGACTCTCAGGGCAATTCGCCCGGAGGTGAGCCGGCGGAGCTGCTATTCCCGTCCCACTCTTCTCCACATGAAGACTTTTTACACGATATGGATCAACCCGACCTTGAGTTTGGCCATCATGACCAGGACATGCACGATCACGACGAGTTTCTGCCCAGCATCGAGGACGAACTCGTCAACCATCCTTCTTCGGAACCGCCTGCCACTGAAGACTCTGAAACCGCTGGTCCTAGTACTGCTTCGAGGCCTGCTTCTGACGAGCCGAACAGCCCTGCTCCTGCTGTAGAAGAAGAGGCCGTTGAGCTCGAACCCAAAATTGAGGATTCTTCGGTAGAACCTCTTGGTATTCCCGAAGCATCAATAGATTCCGCGCCCAGTACTTCTCCTGCCTTTGATGTAGAGCCTTCTCCTGTCCCTATTGTTACTGCTGCTACTGCCCCTCCTGATAACACCGGCGGGGACCTGGAGCAAAAACAACTACCACAATCACCGCCAGCCGAATCGGCAGATGCAGATATGGCCGACGTGCATCCAGCTACTCAGCGCGAGCCTGAGCCTGAACCGAAGCCAGAATCGCATCCAGATATCAAACAGGAGATTAAAACTGTCCCTAGAAAAGAACCAGAAGAGATCTCCACTCCGAAAGCCCCCCAAGTCCACACAATTGTGATCCCGTCTTACGCTACCTGGTTCAACATGAATAGCATCAACGAAATCGAAATCAAGTCTCTGCCTGAGTTTTTCACTGGAAAGAACCGTTCCAAGACTCCCAAGATCTACCAAAAGTATCGTGACTTCATGATCAATGTCTACCGACTAAACCCTTTCGAATACCTCACTGTCACCGCGTCCCGCAGACACCTTGTTGGCGATGTGGGTGCCATCATGCGTGTTCACAGTTTTCTGGAGAAGTGGGGTCTAATTAATTATCAAGTGGGGATTACTTCACGTCCCATCGATGTTGCTCCTCCTTTTACTGGTCACTGGAACCAAACCCTCGACACTCCGCGAGGCATGTTTCCTTTTCAGTTCTACAAGGGAACGAAAGATCCCGCCGCTCAAGTTGCCAATGGTGCTACTGGAGTATCTGTTAGCAGCGGCGGTTCAATTGCCAACGGAGTTACTGCTGAAGGTGATGACGGATATGAGTCTGCTGGTGAAGGTGAAAAGACCGAATCGAAATGGACCAAAGGCGAAGTCATCCAACTTCTGGATGCTATCTTAGAAACTCCAAACGACTGGAATGCTATATCCGCTGCTGTGGGGCCAAAGCATACTAGAGAGGAATGCCTCCTCAAATTCCTCAGCATCTCATCCGAAGACAGCTATCTAGAGAACGGACATGCTAATACGTCGACCGACTATAAAAGTAAGCTTGGACCTCTGAAATATGATACTTCAGAGATTCCATTCTCACAGGCCGACAATCCAGTTATGAGTGTGGTTTCATTTCTTGCTTCGACTGTGGACCCCAAGGTCGCCTCAGCTGCGGCAGGGAAAGGCATTGACGAGATCAAGAAGATACAGGAAGAGCTGGTAGCGGAAGCGGAGGAAAGAGCTGCGGCCGAACAAGAGACCAAGAATGAAGATGACGACGACGAGGATGACAAAAAGTCTAATGACAACTCTAGTGGTAGCGACACCTTGGATAGTACTCCCGACGTGCCGACTTTGGATCATGCAATTGACGTAGCTTTTGGTTCCATTGGTGCACGGTCACATGTGCTGGCTACCAACAAGGAGCGTGAAATGTACAAGTGGTACACACAATTGGTCAGCGCTCAACTAACCAAGCTGGATTTGAAGATGGAAAAATTCAGCCGGATTGAACGCAGCCTAGACCTCGAGCGACGAGAATTGGAGCGAGAGCGAGAAGACTTGTTTCTGGATCGCCTGTCACTACAGAAGAAGGTTAATATTGTGGATGGACTGTTAAGTAAGGTACTAACCAACATTGCTCACGCATCTGATGATGGAAGTGCTTTAAGTCGGGCTGATGAACTGAAACAGGGCCTCAAGGAGCAGGTGACTGCCGCTAAGCAAGTGATTGCATCTTCTGCGCGTCATTACTCGCGGGAGACTCCTGGAGATGCCAGTGAACCGCTGGTATCGTCTACAGCAAAAGAAGATCTAAAGCCAGTCAGCGTAGAACTCCCCCAGACGTACAAGTATTGGAGTGCGTAATTGGACTGAGCTGTCTGTTTATTTATGGAAGTATATATATCGACCGATGCCCGTTTTTTAGTGTAGCTGTATAGTTATAACAAGGCTTGATATGATCATATGGACAAGTAATAGAGAAAAAACCACGAAAATCCATCCGACAGTTAGAGGTATGATAACATCAAACGTATTAGCATCCAAATGAGATTATTTTGACTTTTCTTGCTGTCCAACTGTGTTTCCCATAACGATGAGACCCAGATATGGTATAGAATATCGTTCATGGGCTGTAACTATGGTGAAAACTCAATGCTATTAAGGACTTCTAGGAAAGAATCTCTAACTTGGTTACCAATGGTAGAATTGTGATCATCCCGACATACAGAAAGAGAAAAAACGGTTGGTCCCTTCTTCACGCTCGCAACGCTTAAGGTACAATAGCTCGCAATAGTAGTAGCTGGCTGGGTAAACGAAAGCTTAGTAATTGTTGGCGCATCCGGATTTTCAGGGTCATCGAAATCAGTCACTCCTATGTTGGATATTTCCATAGGACTGCCCCGGGGATACATTGGTGCAGTTAGGAGCATACGTCTTATATCCAGCCACAAAAGCAGCCCGCATGTATACCTAACAAAAGAATTATCTGTACGAACAGATTTAAGATTGGTATCAAATGTTTTGGCCCAGCTCGGGACGAATTTTCCAGGCTCCACATCGTTTCTGAACTCACTAGCAGGAATATCTTCTCCCCAGAGCAGAACATAGCTGCCAAGAGCCTCTTTCATGCTCTCATCCATAAACTGTCTTGCATTAATGGGAATGTCAATATGAATTCCAAGATCTTTCTCATCTTCAGGCATGAGTGGCACAACAGCTTGTGCCAGAGCAGCATAGAAAATAGCCGTCAAAGTGACACCAAGTTCTCTCGCTTTGCGCAGCACTACAGCCATTTTCGACGATTCAACTTCAAAAATGACGCATCTACCCTTGTATGGAATCACCGGATCTGGTCCGGTCCAGATCTTCGGCTTCCACGAATCTGGCTTCACATAAGCGTCCCATGCTGATGCAGCCAGGAAGGTCAGTGGAGGCTTCAAATCTAGCAGGCCTTCCAAAGGCGGAAGAAGTGGTTCTTGAGAAACTTTTGCTATAGATGTCTCGCACTTGGGATGTGCAGATCTAAGTTCTTGCAGAAGTTTCTTGTGAAAGAATGCAGTTGAGCATCCATCCAGCACGCTGTGATCCATGCAAAATGCAAGCTCATGCCCTCCGTAGATATAAATACGAAAATTCGGTAAGCCGCTATCGTAAGGTAGTGGACCAGCATCTATTATGTTATTGAAATCCTCCAGGAAAGTCGTATCATCCTTGTAAATGCAGCATTGATCCAAATCAACCAGGCTCAGTCGCTTGGTCTTAGGACGTACACCAGCAGGGTCCTGAATTGTCACACCCAAAATAGGCTCTTTATTTATCAGAGAAGCAAGGGCAGGATATAGCACTTCTTTTGTCAGCTTTATAGTGTACACTCCAGCCACAACCACCACTGAGGTCATGCTGTATGCATTATGATAAGAGAAGGACTTCTCAATTACGCCTATAATTAGTAATGGAAAACAAGCATAAATGCTTCGGTATAGTTACCTAATTCTCTATCCATCAGTAAGTAATATTCTGTTTCTTTGGGTTTACAATTGTGCAGTTATATCGTGGCTCAAACAGGCTAAATAAGGATCGGCTAGCTACTGACAAAACGATAAGAATATACAACATTTTGGAACAATGCGCGGGATGGCCCAAACTAAGCAAATGATTCAAAGGGCAGTCAGAATTGAGTTCAGCAACAACTACAATTGGTGTATTCAGAATTGAGTTCAGCAACAACTACAATTGGTGTATTCTTGACTGAAGCAAAGCTAACTTTGATCTGTTGCACGTATTGTGGTGGTGAACAGGCGAAGATCCCCCCAGAAATTTCATAGAATTATGTCTTCACAGAGTTAAGGCCAAGCAATTATTAGATGTGAGATTCTCTGGACAACGACAACACTACAGCTACAAAACACTACAATAGAAGCGAAAATATGCTTAATATAATAGATATTCTTAGTAAAAAGATAACACAAGGAGTGCCGAATGAGAATCTTATCTTTCACATGAGGTATACCAAACACAATTACGTCAAATAAATACACTAAACCAAGTGCTTTCTGGATCCAGTAAAGAAGAGCTGGACAATCGTCACATGAAGAAGACCCATTCCCACCATGAGAAGCACCTCGAACACGCTGAAGTAGAAGATTCGCGCTTCGGTGGACTTGACAGTCGACTCGTTACGGTTGTTTCTGGTCTTGTAGTACTGGATGGACCGGTAGAGGTCATCTGTCTGTTGCTCCAGATGAGTAACACTCTGTTCGACCCCATTGGCGGAGTCTGCGCCGACATTGGTGGGCAGAACCGCCTTTATATCTGAATCGATACGCAGATCAAACTCGACAGCCTTTTCGGAGAACGTCGACATATCGTTGGAAAAACAGAATTCGTATTCACCGGCCTGTGTGGCGGAGAAAGCATATTCACCCTGAGCCTCCTTGGACTGTGAGTACAGCACCGACTGGTCTGGCGACCTGATGGTGAGGTCAATGTCGAACGAGCCTCCGGCCTGTACAGAATAAGAGAACCCGATCTTGGAACCCAGTGTGTGAACCTGGCCGTAGAAACACTCCAGTCCGTTGGCAGGGACCTTGACGGTGAGCGCAAGAGCGCTGGCGGAAGAGACAGCGAGAGCGCTGGCGACAACGTTTAGCAGCTTCATCCTGTGTATGTCAAGAAGGAACCTCTTTGCATGTTTTCGACACGGTGGTGAAAAACAGGTCCCCCCCGCAACAGGCAGCCTTAGTCAGCAGCCATCCCCCAGCGCGTTTCGGTGCGCCTCACACGCGAAATGTCTATAGTATTTTATTTGTTCGAAACAAACACCCGCCAGCTACCGATGACAGCGGTGGACAACACAAAGATGGCGGGCGAAGATACTCAGAAATATAAAGCAAAGGCTGGAGAGCACGGAGAAGCATGGAAAATGGCCCGGAAACGGCCGTGGAGCCCTGAGTTGAGCGAAGAAAGCTCGGTAGCGGCAAAACACTCCAGCTTAGATCCTGCTGAGGAGTATAAAACACACCTGACCGGTGATCCGGTTTTGCAGCGCGAACTAAAACAGCTGGAGAAGTCGTTCAAGCCTCTGAATTCCAGTTTTTTCCTGGTTGACAAGATCGGTGAGGGCACTTTCTCGTCGGTGTACAAGGCGGTGGATTTACATTACCACAAGCATGACAACCAATGGGATTCCATTTATAATGAAGACAGGACCGGCGATGGAGTGCAGTTCGTGGCTCTGAAACGGATATACGTCACAGCAAGTCCCCGTAGGATTCTCAACGAGCTCAAACTGCTAAGGAAACTCAGCGGATCAGCGTATATTGCACCTATAATCACTGCCCTGCGATACCAAGACCAGATTCTGGTGGTTCTGCCGTACTTTGCTCACACTGAGTTTAGGCATTATTACCGATACATGACCATGACGGGAATCCGACGGTATATGCGGGACATTCTTAGTGGACTGGAGTTCATCCATTCAAAGCGCATTATCCACAGAGACATCAAACCAGCAAACTTTCTGTTTGACTGCTCCAGAGGCTATGGCGTAATTGTGGATTTTGGGCTGGCTGAAGCCGAAACCGATCTGACAACCTGCTGCTGCACCACTGGAGGCCTCAAGAGTAGGAATTTGCATATCCAGAGCCAAGGCGGTTACCGTAAAGAAGACAGGCGGCCTGGAAGACACGCCAACCGAGCAGGAACGAGGGGGTTTAGAGCACCTGAGGTTTTATATCGTTGCAATAGTCAAACCACCAAGATTGATATGTGGAGCGTTGGCGTGGTGCTTCTGAGTATTCTCACCCGAAGAGTGCCATTCTTCAACTCAATTGACGATGAAGATGCTCTGATAGAACTGGCCACTATATGGGGGAAACAGCAGGTTAATGGCTGTGCACTGTTGCATGGGCTGGTGTTTGAGACATCTGTCCCGACTGTTCCTGACGTTGCATACGCTTTGGAAGACATTGTTGGATGCTTCTCTGGCCGACCTACAGTAAATGATTCGGGTGACTTTGAATATACCGATGAGGAAAACTCCATGCTCAGTGTGCTCAAGGGTTTGTTAGAACTGAATTTCAAAAAACGATTGTCTGCAACCCAGGCTCTGAACCACCCGTTTTTCAGTGCCGATATCGATCCTGAAGAGCCACTGATCGACAAGCAGCTGCATAAAAAGAGAGATGAAAAGAAGCATGATGAAAAAGAAGAACCAGAAGATGGAGATAAAGATAGACGAGACTCTACAGAGCCCATCAATGAAAAGGTGGACGAAGAAGAGCAGGATGAATTAGAGGAGGAGAGGAACGAAGATTATCAAGCTAAACCAGCTCAAGAGCTGAGCAAGTCAGATGATGACGGCACTGCCAACACTGCAGATACTGCTCAAGATTTTTCGCCACCTCAAGATCCTGAGGGGTCGCCTGATGATGAAAGCGAAGAGATAAAAAAGGCAGTGGAGTATCAGCAGTACGAGGATAATTACGCGGCAGCACTAGGATATTAAGAGCCTTTCTCACCATCGCATATCTTATAATCCGATTTAATTTATCAAACAGCATAAATAAACCTTTTTTCATGTCATTTTTTCGAGCTTTTTTTCTAGTAAGAGTTGGCGGGTTTTTCCTCGATTGGAGCTGATCGCTTCCCCATAGTATGAATGCTCCCATCTTCAACTACCACTGATCACCATGTCGTACAATGGAATAGGGCTGAACACTGCTCGTGGAAGCGGAACAAGTGGCTATATTCAGTCAAATGCTGCTCAAAGAGGGGTTTATCGAAGTGGAAAATATGAACACCGAAGAGAAATGGAGGAGAAGGCAAAGTACGATGAAAGGAGGCTGAAGGCAACTAGCATATCAGATCGAAAGTTGGATCAGGATTTACTGGAGCACCAGCAGAAGCGACAAATAGAGGTGAAATGTTTTGAACTACAAGATCAGCTCGAAGAAGAAGGTCTTGAAGAAGATTTGATCCAGGACAAAGTGAATGAACTTAGGGCGAAGTTGACTAAACAACAAGAAGCAAAGGTGTATCTGCCAAATGCTCGACTTGGGAGCTCACAAAGGAGTTCAGCACCCAGCAGTGATATTCATGGCCAGACGGCTGAAAAAGCTAGGCAAAATGATAGAATGGAAAGAGTTATGCGTAATAGCAAAGTACGAAGGGGCAGGCATGATCAGAGAGGATCCTACGAAGACGGTAGGGAGTCCCATGATAGGAGGCATGAAGATGGAGGATCTTACGGCAGACGAAATGAATACCGTCGAAGAAACAGCTACGACAGGGGCTATGATGGTAAAGATCGGTATGCACGAGGAGATAGATCCCAAGACCGATATCAAAAACGAGATGATTCACGGGATCGATACGAAAGACAGGATGATTCACGGGATCAGTACCAAACAAAAGAAGACAGAAGGGACCAGTCCTACAGATCCGAAGCTAGACATGTGTCTGATAGGAGGGATCAGAAAAAATCAGACTATGAACCCCCCAGGCCGAGAGATCACTCCCGAGATCGATATCGACCCAGTCGCGACGACAGCCCACGTCGCTACAGCAGAACACAAAGAAGGTGGTCTGATGATGATGAAGATGATCGTCCTATTAGGCGGCGACGAAGCCCATCTCCCGTGCGCTCTAGAAGAAGTTCTTCTCCCACTCAGCATCAGGATCGAGAACGACCGGCCCGACAACTAAAACCTTATGAATAAGCCAGAAGTACAGCCTCTTTGGCACTGTAGTAGCACTAATATATGTAATAAGTGAGCTCCTGATAAGAGCACTCTCTAATATGGTAAAGGTGTAGTTTTACTGCATAATACTAACAAATATGATACATCAATTTACAACATGAATTTTTCTATTTACAATGCACATTTTAGCTTTTAGAACGCATTTTGGTTCGGTAGCTGTATGGTCTTAACCTCTTCAGCTGGAAGCTGCTCGGCCCCAAATTCATCGATCAAACTTTCTACGATCTCACTGGAAGACTTGTCTTTGACGTCAAACTGCTTGGCAGTTCCGTCCTGCAGAACCAACTTCAAGAATGCTTTTCTGCCTTTGTCGGCATCTTGAGGTCTGAACTGTCGCACACTGATAGCCACACCAGGGTTATAAAACTGCAACTGAGGCAGATTTTCCTTCCAAAACTGCTGGGCACCAGAAACTGTCTTGCCAGCTTTGTCGAAAAACTGCAGGTCCAAGGAGCGAGTCTGCTTGGGTAGTCGGATTGCCCCTGGACCGCTAGATATTCTGTTCAGCAGCATGATTTGCCGCGTAATACCGGACTTGGGGATGCTCATAGTGGTGTTCGTCTGATACTGGCGATGATGATTTTTCGGCTCTTTGCGCGGAGGTTTGATATGCAGCCGGGTAATCTTCCTCACCCACAAATGGAATTAAAGTCTAATAAAGAGCGGGCTGGTTGCGTTCCAAGATCGGAGGCTGGAACCGGGGCCTTAAACTGGTAAGCGCGAGATCAGGGGCTCGATCTATTGTAATAAAAGTGCTTGTGCTGCCAAATTTTGTGGCCTTGTGCACTTCACACTACTTCACCGCTCGTGTACTGGTGGTCGTTTTGATTGAGCAGCTTCCGGTCGATTTTCAGGGGGTCGCTTTTGTCATAAGCCGTTTGTCTCCTGGTTAATAATTTAGCTGCAGCAAGCGCAAGCGCATTTAAGCTGGCAGTAGAAATAATTTTGCACCGTGCAGACATTGGTGTATTTAACAGCTGTGGACTCTAGATTTTAAGGTTGAGAGAGCGCGGTGTGTCTTATTTTCCAGACCGCTAATTATCAAACGAAATAAACTCCCCCAGCCTGTTTGGGCACTGTTGAGCGGAGTCTTTACCTTGTGTGGACCAGATTTCTCTGCAGCCCCAGTGGATCTGGCGGGTTCGGATTTCGGTGGTTGTGCAAGATCTGAGCAGGGCATCGCCAGTACCCCACCAATTAGGCACAATTGCCTGGCATCCAAGAGATACTCGGCTAAAACATATTAAAAAAAGACCGCTATAGAACAAGAGAGAGCGGTGGTGTTTACTTTGATTGGTTGCCATGAGTCGCCCATATTACTTCTCCGACTCGTCCGAGGCGGTACTTGATGTATACGCAAATTCCAAATCACCAACTGTGAGTAGTGTCTCAGGCGGCGGTGATGGCTGGCCGCCGAGCTTTTTTGCCTCGATATTATTGTCTTTGCACCTTCGCTAACTTTATAGAAATATTCGTCTCATCCCCGGTCACGGCATAGAAACGAAATATCCCCTCGTAGACGGGTAGGCAGAATGCCGGAATTCAACCAGGCCATAGATTTATCGTCTCCGACTATCGACTACGACTCGATAGTACGGTACGATGACAACTTCGATCTAGATGAAATGGAAGACTACGACTATGAAGATGATAACGACGATATTGTCCAGAAACTCCGCGAGAAGCTCAATCTGGATGACCCGAAAAGACAGCCAAGCTTCAACTCGGGTGAGGCCGACGACGAGGAAGACGAGGATGATGATGGTATAAACAGCTACTATAAATCCGAGAGCATCAAAGACAATACCGCGCTCCATAAGCCCCAAGATGCTAAAGCAAGCGCATCTCGAGCTGGAGCAACGAACCCACAATTCAGCGATGCTTCACCAATATTTTCCGGCTCAGAAATTGTTATCAACAATGGAAAAAGGTATAGTCTTGTTCCGAGCTTTAACGAGCCTGGTGAACAGAATGGACACAAACCACAGAATACAAAGAATGCTCGGATAACTGAACGGCAAGCACCGCACTCACAAGTATGGGAGGATTTCTCTGAGTTCCGCGAGAGAATCAGGAAACTGAAAACGGAACAGCTCCAAGAAAATCGAGCAGAAAAGCAGTTCAGAGGTGGATCAGAGGATACAATTGTGGAAGACGTTACGGGCCATAGTACCCCCACTTTGGATCAGCATGCAACTCCGAGTGAACGTGCTGATTCTGTAACTACCTCGAGCACGCTTATAGCCTCAGCAGTTGGAAGCAAAGACGGACATATATATTCTAAGTCCCCTGCTATTGCGGCGCAAGGGCAGACTGTCGATACGATCAGTCACGCTGAAACAGAGATGGCACGGGGTTCGGCAAAGCAGGCACCTCGACAGAAATTTCCAGAAACTGCTACAGATGTTAATACATTGGCTAGTTCGCCTTCAACCGATGCTATGCTACTTGGATCTAATAATGATTCTAATCCAGAAGATGGCTTCGACGACTGGGATTCTCAACAACCTGGCATGGCCACAGCTCAAACACCGCCTCGTCGAGAGCAACCTGCAGGTCGGGATATACCGGACTCTGGTGGAAATCTGTCTCGTCAGAGTCTTGCCGAAAGACATTTGCTGGAAGTGTTCCAGCAAGCTAAACGAGCGCGAGACTCGGATATTTTATCGGTGCTTCTCGAAAGAGTTGTTTCTGATACAATGCTACTTTACAACCAGCCTGGAGCCAATGCGGAATCCATTGACCGAGTATGTTTATCGCTGTCGGACTTTTTGGTCCAGTTCACAGACTCACCTGCTGTTGGGTCCTCTCAGGTAATAACTCCGTCCCATGTCCAGACTTCTCAAAGAAGAAGTGCTCCATGGACGTTGCCAACGCGACGTCCCGCAACTTCAATGTCTAGTTCTCATCAGAGCATGTACTCGAACAGTCCCAGCTATACCGGGAGTGCTTGGTTAGAGTCGCCGAGTGTACCTCGAGCTGCCGTGGGGCAGCCGGTAGGATATGAATCGTCACCGGCCTCAGCACGAGCTGCTACGTCAGTGAGACATTCAAGAAGATACAGCACGGCCAGTAGAATCTATGAGCATAGATATTAGGGTCTGTACCGTGATATTGTTACCAAGGACAGGACGATCACATTCGCTAATAACATAGCCAACTATTTAATTAAGTCTTAGTAGAAAGAAACAAAATCATCTTACATTGGTGGAGGAGACAAAAGAATACGTGGTACACTCACCAGTATATACAATATGGGCGAGAAAACAGATCATATCTAGAGAATTAGAGTGACCTTGAGCCTTGAGCTAGATCTGAACGGATCATCTGGTATCCTGCAGGATATATTTAGCTTTTATGATCTTGAATTCTATGTACATGTCTTATCAGATCAGCAGATTACTCCAAAGCAATCTTTCCACCAAGACCCTCGATGGTTTCCTTCATCTTTTCGGCATCTTCCTTGGGAACATTCTCTTTGAGAACCTTAGGAGCTGACTCTACAAGCTTCTTGGAGTCAACCAAAGACAATCCAAGAATACCCTTGACCTCCTTAATGATCTTAGGCTTGGATTTGGGGTCGAAAGATTCGAGCTTTACGGTGAATATGGTCTTTTCCTCAGCCTTGGGAGCTTCTTCTTCTTCAGCAGCAGCAGGAGCGGCAGCAGGGGCGGCGCCAGCGGCAGGGAACGAGATGTCGGGAATATTCAGTCGAGTCTTGAGCTCTGATACTAATGATGAGGTTTCCAGAAGAGTGAGCTTAGAAATATCGTCGACAATGGAGGCAATCTTGGGATCCACAACAGAGGCCTCAGTCGAGTTGAACCGGCAGCTCAGCGCCAAGGGGGATCGTCTAAAACGTTAGGATACAATATTTCAAATCAATCACGTCCTATTGCTATTACGCACCTAATTACGCTGGTTCGAACCAGTCGGGATGCAATTCTCAGGGACATGGTGTTAGTGGTGTACAAGTGAAAAATTCGTTGCGTGAAAAATTACCCTTCAAAACCTCCTGGGACACTGGGAAGAAACATCACCACCACCCACCACCAAACCCTCGACAAACGCAATGGCGTCGTTTCGTTTCTGCCTGGAATGGTAAGTTCTTTTGTTTGGTTTGCCGCGCGAATGCCCGTTTATTCTCGCGGTTAAGCTAGGTGCTTTTGTTAAATCGGTGCTGGACGATATACTAACCGACAGCAACAACATGCTGTACCCTAAGGAGGACAGGATCAACCAGCGTCTTCTGTATTCCTGTCGAAACTGCGACTATACTGAAATTTCAGACTCTCCGATCATCTATCGAAATGAGCTGATGGCAGCTATTGGTGAAACTGCCGGTGTCACTCAGGATATCGGCTCAGATCCGACTCTGCCTCGTTCTGACAAAGAGTGCCCTAAGTGCCACGAGCATGACTGTGTCTTTTTCCAGTCGCAACAGCGACGAGCGGAAACGACAATGGTGCTGTTCTACGTGTGTGTAAATTGTGGTCACATCTTCCGGACAAACTAGCGAGCTTGTGCTTGCATTCCCCCCGCTTCTGCGATGCCAAAAGTATATATTTATTGTATAGTAATAGATGAGTGATGTATTGGATGATACAAGGTGCAAGTTGGATATCACAGCTAGTAGGTTACTGATAATCATAGCAAAATGGTGAGATTTTGCTAGGATGTACTGAATCGCTGTTGCTGATTCCAGGCAGGCTCTCTTCTTCTTCACTTGCATAAAAAGTACACGTCTGCGGTAGTTAAGGCTAAGAACCATAAGAGGCATTTAATACTCTTGCTCGTTTATGTATATATTTTCTGCATATTTTTCTGCCCCTCCGAATGGTTCATTTCTGCATCAAGTACAGCTACTGAGCGACTTTCCCGCCCGTTTCACCCTGTTTCAACTTGTTCGCCGTAACTAAGGCCCCCTTCTCTTCATACCTTGATGTTTGTGTTCTAATTATGCCTAAAAGTATATATTTGTATTATCTCGGGGCCGTCCCCAAAAGAACGTATTATGATGATAATTAAGAATTAAAGAATATGATATGGTAGTAGTAAGCTATGACAATTTTTATAGTTAGACAGCTCACGGTTTAGAAATTACTTGCACAAGCTCAAACATCGTTGAGTACTCCTCCAACATCCGAAAGAAGGCCCCCAACTGTATTTGTGACACCTCCTACAGTCTGGCCTAGTTCGCTAACCACATTTCCGAGGCTTCCAAGGTTATTACCGGCGGTGCCTGTTCTACCAAGCACTCCAGCAAGACCAGAGATGATATTTCCCAGTCCTGAAGCTGATGCGCTAGGAATGACAGGGCCGGGCGAGGAAACTCCTCCTCCAGCTTGGACTGTTCCGGAGACATCAGGCGATTCTGTCTCTAGACCCCCAGAGAAAATTGAGGAGTCCGGTGCTGAACCGGTAGATGTGGCGAGGGTATCGGAGCCTTCAATTTCAGACTGGCTCGTGGGATCAGAGGCTGCGTGTTCCTCTTGTGATGCGCTTCCGCTAGATCGGGGCGTGAGAGGCCTACGCGTTGGCGTTGGCAGTGAAGCTATAATCTCCACAAGATCAGTACCATATTGCACGCTCACTGAGGCAGTGGGAATACTAATAGAGCCTGTAGCTGCGCCATGATCATTGGGAACGGGAGCAACCATTAGCATTCGCTTAGCCAATTTCTGTTCATCCCGCTTTACAAGCCCACCAAGACCACCCAGCAAGCTACTGATGATATCGCCCAATCCTCCAGAAGATGAGGAAGAGGAAGCACTAGCTGCACCAGTTCCAGTAGTACCAGAGGTATCAGCACTATCTGCAGTTCCTCCGCTCAGAAAATCAATACCATCAGTGATCAGTGACACAATAGCAAAAGCAGGAGTGTTTTCATTCTCACTTAACTGGCCGAGGATACCTTCTGATGCCTCAGAATCAGAGGTAGCTGGTGCTCGAGCAGCCAATACTTTGGTAGGCTCATCTTCTCGCTTTACAATCCCACCAAGATCACCCAGCAAACTACTAATGATATCACCCAATCCTCCAGAAGATGAGGAAGATGAAGCACTAGCTGCACTAGTTCCAGTAGTACTAGAAGTATCTGCACTATCTGCAGTGCCTCCACTCAGAAAGTCGATACCATCAGTGATCAATGACACAATAGCAAAAGCAGGAGTATTTTCATTCTCACTTAACTGACCGAGGATACCTTCTGATGCCTCAGAATCAGAGGTAGCTGGTGCTCGAACAGCTAAAACCTTGGTAGGTGTATCGTCTCGCCTGACGAGCCCACCAATAAGGTTACTAAGAATACCGCTTAATCCACCTGACGAGCTGGAAGGAGAAGCTCCTGCAGCACTCAATAGGCCAGTAAGATCGCTTCCCGCACTGCCCGAATCAGCAGCTGAAGCCAATCCAGAAGCAGCAGCAGCAGCTGCTGCTGCTGAAGGGTCAGTAGAGCCATATTGAACAGTCTCAGGATCATCATTTACAGTGGTGCCTAGTTTGCCACCAGTTAGCAGCATGATACCATCAGTAATCAGAGAAACAACTGCAAATGCAGGAGTATTTTCATCCTGTCCTAGTTGATCAAGTAAACCGTTGTAGGCAGAAGGAGAAGCAACACTCAGTGAGGCCAGATAGCTAGAAACACCTGCGGCGTCCACAGTCTTCGTAGCACCAGTAGGAGAATTAGGACGGGTCACTGTAGAAAGCGAAGTCGGCAGCGAACCAAAACTGAGGTCGACAGTGGTTGCAAAATCATATCCCCAAGTCTTGGTAAATCCTGCAGATTTGGAGCCACCATCATGGCCAAGCAAAGAGTGTGCAAGCTCGCAAGCATCGCAGTTGGAAGCATTATGTGCGCTGGTAATGAGAGAGCTGTTATATGAGACGGATCCTGACCCACTGACGTGGAAGATTGCAGAACCAGTAGTATCCACATAGCCAGGGCCTACATCAAACAGACCATCGGTAAGACTCTGACCTCCGTTCAAACATCCAAGCAGAGGGCCAGATATGACAACGATGTCGTCCTTACCGCTGAAACAGTCAGGTAGCTGTTTGATAATCTGCAATTGCCAACCATCGCCAATATATCCAGATGTATGAGTGGATATAATGTCGGAGAGAGTGACTATTATTGTCTCGTGGTAGATTATCACGATCTTTCCGCCAGTGAAGGTAGGGAATGGAACACTGACGGTAGATGAAGTGTGATGAGGAGGCCAGGGGCAAACCTGAGTGACCTTCTCGGTAACAGTGGCAGTCAAGGTCAAGGTACTAGGTGAAGGAGAAGCTGTTACAGTAGTTGTTGTTCCACCGATGAGCGTAGTGGAAAGACTGCATACAGTGACAACTGTAGTGATAGTCTTAGATACTACTTGTGAAGTAGTGGATGATGTGGTAGAAGTAGCACTCGCAGCACAACTGGAGCAGTAATACGTCGTTGCGGAAGTTACCACCGGAACTGATGTAGACTGAAGGGTGCTAGATACCGTACTAATGACGGTACTAACAACCGGGCCAACAGATGTTACAGTACTAGCAGCGGCAGACTCGCCTGGGTTAGTACTAACAACAGGGCCAAGGGAGACAACTGTACTATCAACGGCAGACTCGACAGGGTTAGTACTAACAACGGGACCAAGAGAAACAACTGTACTATCAACTTCAGGTACGGTACTGGCCACGGGACCAGAGCCAGCAGTGTAGGTGACAGTGATGTATACAGCCCCACCATTGGAGTTCTCGGTGGTAAGAGTGCTGGTGAAATGGTTTTCGGTGCAACCGCAGTCTTCATAAATAGTATGCGTGACGACTTCTCCGGCTACAGTACTAGTGCTAATAGTATAAGCTCTACTAGTAGTAATAACAGAGGTGCTGACGGGGCTGCTGCTAGGAGTAGAACTAGAGCTAGTAGATGTGGTGGTGAAATGCTTATCTGTGCAACTGCAGTCTTCATACACAGTGTGTGTGATGACACTTCCCGATACTGTGGCAGTGCTAATAGTATAAGCTCTACTAGTAGTAGAAATAGAGCTGCTGACAGGGCTGCTGATAGAACTGACACTGCTAGATGTAGGGCTGCTGACTGCGCTGCTGCTAGAGCTAATACTGCTAGATGTCGAGCTGCTGACTGCACTACTGCTAGAGCTAACACTGCTAGGACTGGCACTACTTGGAGCAGAGCTGCCGACAGGGCTTGACGAACTCACAGAGGTGGCAGTAGTAAGATGAGTGGAGCTAGAAATGGCAGCACTGGAAGAGGGAGTAACAACCGAAGTCACGACCGAATATGAAGGTGCAGTGGAGGAACTAGCAATAGACGGCACAATAGAAGACACCGATCCAACAGGGGTAGTACTAGCAGGATATGTAGTAGTACTGCATGAAGAAATGACTGTCACGACTGAATGAGTGGTGGTAGTAACCACGGATACAGATCCTCCTCCGATATCAATGGTGCTGGTGCAAGGACCTACCACGTAGACGGTCTTCGTATATCCAATTTCTACTGTCGCACCACCGGTACCAGTACCCAAAGGTTTTGTGTATGAGACGTCAACTGTCGTGGTGATGGTATCGAAAGATTGGGTAGGCAAAGTGGGCAAAACAGCACCAGTGATAGGGACGGATGTTGCAGCAGTTTTTGCAGCCTGCTGAGATTGGGCTACCTGCATATTACTAAAGGCGTTCTGCCAGCATGTAAAGCATCTCTTCTTTAGCTCACCCAGGTCCTGTTCAGCATAAATTGCATCTCGCTGAGCCACAGCTACAGGAGGTGGTCGAGTGAATGGAACAGAAAAGGTTGAGGTAGGGAGTCCAGAAACAGCTAGAGCAACATCAGTTGCAATGTTGTAAGCATTGCTATCATCGGCACGAGAGCTGCTGACGCTAGTGCTGCTGCTGGCTGCACTACTAACAGGTGTCTCAGAAGAGGCAGTAGTAGATGCAGGCGCAGAGGAGACAGGCGCAGCAGAGGAAGAGGAAAAAGAGCTACTACTAGCAGTGGCTGCAGGGGATGATGTCGATGCACTGGAAGCTGCTTGATTTACAGCGTTTCCTAAGTTCTGACCGGCTGTAGGCTGTGCGGCAAATACCTGAGAGTAGACGATTGTTTGGGTGCCCTCATTGATAGTAGCAACAATGGGGGTAGATAGAGGGCCAATGGTAGCAAGGGTTACCACAGGTAAAGTATAGGTAACAATTGGGCCCTGTTCAGTAACGGTCTTAGCGATAGGCGCTGCGGCAGCAACGTCATTCTCATTGATATTGAGATTAGACGCCTTAATCAGCCCAGGAACTGCCGCCTGGGAAAGTGCTAAAAAAGAACATGTGGGGTTAGAAGCCGCGACAGCGGCATAGTTTGACATATTCTTGACAGCGGCATCCAGGTTGGGCAATGTAGCAGCCAAAATGGTACTACCGTTGCAATTCAGATTGAATTGTTTGGCTACAGTAACAACAGAGTGCAGCTGCTTATTGAAACAGTAAGCAGCCTTGGTCTGATTCGTGGTAGCATTGGTTCCCGACAGATTAATTTGGTAAGCCAGTGCATTGGCACCAGCACCAGCCAGTGACGAAGCTGCACAGGCGGACTGTGCAATATCTTCATAGGTGAGATTTCCTGCGCTGGCATCAGTGACAAGCTGAGTTGCAGCAGTTCTCAAGGTGCCAGTAAGCGAAGAAGCTGCAGCTCCAACATCGGGAGCAGCACCACCATAAGCAATAGCGAACTCCTGAGCCCGCTTCATGATTTCCAAGCCGTCAACCTCAGTGAGGCTTCTGATATCTAGCTCTCGCTTGCCCATAAAGACTTTATGAGCAAGGCCAAATCGGAGCCATCCTCGCTTATGGAAAAGGGAGGTGAATCGGAAGAAAGAAGGAGCAGCAGAAGAAACGTTGGCTTTCAGGGCGCCACCAAGAATGGTACCATTTGCAGCCAATGAGGTTCGGAAATTAACATCGGGGTTCTGGGCAACCAACTGGTTTCGAAGAAGAACATTCTTCTGGTTGAGTTTAGTGCAATCTACATTGAGGGAACCAACGACGGAAGAAATATCAGTCAGACAATCACTGACCGCGGCACAACAAGTTAGAACAAGATCATCACAGATTTGTGTGCAGCTGGCCAACGCACTAATAAGGCACTCGCAGCAGGCGCAACAAGCTTGAATGCACGGGCCGCAAACAGCTTTGAGAATTGTGAGAGCCCAGCCCGCACAAGATTCACAGAGCTTGAGACAGAATTCACAGCAAGATTCCAATGAGCAGAGCAGAGCTTCAACACAAGCGTAACCAATAGTTCCGTTAGCAGATACTGCAACAGAGCCTGAGGTGGATCCCAAATCACCAGTAATGGCGTTGGAACCAGACAAGGCACTGGAAGGATCTGACAGAGAACTACCCCAAAAGAAAGTTCTCTTTGTGAGATTAAGTTTGTCGGTATGAACACCATAGGCCTGTGCTGTTGAAAGCAGGGAGTGGAATGCATCAGCAAATTCAGAGTCGGGGATAGAGTAAGCACCAGAGGCGTTTGCGGCAGAAACAGCGTCAATACCATTGTTAACAACCGAAACAAAGGGAAGGAGAATTTGATCTCGGAATTGAGGAGTTATGGAGCTGTTTGCAGCCTGTGCAGCAGCATTAGCCACCTTCATAACAGTTGTAACATCTTGACCAAGAGATTGCATAGCATACTGCACTGCGGTAATGTTTGATGCAGTAGTGCCTGAATCCTGGTAATTTTCCGCTATGATTCGGACATTCTGAACACCGTCGACGGTGGCTGAAATCAGATCAGAAGCGAGTGAATCTGCCTGCGAGGATCCGCCAGTTACAGTGACATCTGAAGGAGCAGCAATCGAGCTGCTCAGCAGTGTCAAACCAGCTGTCAGCAATGGCAGTGTAAGAAGCATGACTGAGGTTTTATACGGGAATAACCGTTGAGCTGAGAGGAACAGGCTTGCAACTAGATCGGCTTATTGAAAAGATTGGCGATCAAGCAATAGAATGAAAGACGGGCCTTTGAATCTAGAGGTTGATGATTCCAAGGAGCACTAAAGAGAAGAAGAATATTTTAGGCAGAACCAGTTTGTTTTATAAAACGGTCGGAGCAGTTTGTACATGGTTTAGGTACAAATTTAGAGTTGGCCATTAGAGTTAACGGAAACGTGTATATTGCAATGAAAAGGTCAAGCTGCATGTGTGAAGCAGAGGCACGCCTGTTAGTTCAGTCTTGTGCCTGTTCTGTGGAGAAGCAGCAGCATGTATGTGTTTCGTGCTAAGCTTAGATGCACATACAGTAGCAGGCGGATCAGTAGGACATGGCCCAGCTAGCAAGCCAAGCATTCAACAGGACACCTTGGGGGATTTGCTTCAGTCTGGTGAAAAAAACATACAGCCTTGTCCAAACATTCAACCCATCACCTGAACAGTCTGCAGAATAGCGTAGATCAGATGTAGATGCGGCCCTGGATAGGCCCTTTGGTTGAGACAGGATCTGTCGATCATCAAGCTGATCTGAGACATGAACAGCGATCTAAGGGATAAGACCAGCTCATTAACGTGCAAGCATCCCCAAACTGGACTCATTATAATGTCTTATACTTGCAGTTTGGGTGTATTATGTGGTAGGTGTGAAACAGAGTACCGAACTCTATTTCGATAGACAGGGACGGTCCCATGCCTCAGAGGCGGGCAGACCCACGCCCATAGCTCCACAACTGGACGCGAAACAGATGGAACGGCCCATCAGCATCGAACTTGTGGGTTTATTAGTTAAGTGACTATATACAGATGCAAACCAAGGCACCACTCACCACCCGTACCCAACTTGGGTAGTGTCGCAGATTTGGCATGATAAAAGTGTTTTGGCTCTTCGGAACCCGAATCTACCTGGACAAACAGGTAACTGTTCTACACATCAAGGCTTAGACGGTTCGTGGGGCCAAACTGACGATTTTGTTAAACCCCCGTTCCTTGACTTCTTTGGCGATGGCCCCACTTATTCGAGACCCCACGGGCTCTCCAGACTTTTGAATTAAAACACACGCATTATCATCGAATTTGATGACTGATCCGTCCGATCGTCGTACCGGCTGGCGGGTTCGTACTACTACGGCGTGTCGAATATCTCCCTGTCGGAGCCGTTGGGCTGCTGCCTGACCACCAACGTTCTGAGGAATCGGACGAGCCTTCTGCACTACTACGACTACTTTATCGCCTATAGAATAAGAGTTAGAAAAAATCCCCCCATAAAAAATGAAAAATATTTGTCACAACGCACCTATCGAAGCAAAGTTGGTCGGCTTTTTCTTGTTGAGCACTTTGATGCATTCGGCCACCAGAGCGCCCTGGAGGTTAGTTATTTGCTGCCATGGATTTCCAATCAAACGTCGTATTACATACGGAATTGTCTATGACATTGACCATGCTTTTGAGGTACAACATCGTGAAGCTAGGGGTGAGATCTTTTTTTTATGTCGATGGTGATGTAACACAGATCAAAAGTCGGAAAACTGCATTTTTGATTGCGTACATGCCAGTATGGTCCCAACCTGCCTGCTTGTTTTTGGGAGGGATAAAATATCGCCAAAAACATCTTTCTTACATTCTGCAAGCTACCGATAGCAACTTGTACATTTTAAACTGCCGTGTATTTTAGCGAGGAACCTGTTGGACATATCTAGTAAAAGGTGTCCATAAGTTAGATTCATACTCTCGTTTTTTTTTGTTGTTTGGAATCAGACTCCGGTAGAGCCTTGTGCTTTTACGTACTTCATCATCGGGCGGTGCATTGTTCTTTTCTTGGAACAGACGACTACAAAACACTTGGTTCAAAGGTGCTGTTGAAATCACTGAAAAATTCCATTATTTCCGCCTTCCTAGCAGGATCATCTAGCAGGATATAATGGTGAAAAACAATATGTTTATTTATTACGTGCTAGCGCTGGTGTCGTTGATTATTCCAGCTCTGGCCGATATCGCGCTAGCATCGCTAGATTCTAATTACACTGCGTCGTCGACCATCAAGCTGGAGTGGGTGGACGATGGCACGACCCCTTCAGTAGACGACTTGTCTACGGCGACCATTTTGCTGTGCACAGGACCCAACTCAGCTGTGCATTGCTTTTCTTCCAGCCCGCTTGCTTCAGCAAAATCCATCTCCGACATGGATGGAGAGTTTGACTTTGACGTTTCGGATATCGTCAGTTTGGGCGATGACGGCAACTATTTTGTGCAGTTCACGGCAATTGTGTCTGGAGATACTAGCGAATACACCATTCATTACTCGACCCGATTCGCGCTTACTGGCATGACAGGCACTTACGCAGCATCCGGAAGCGGTTCATCACCTTCCTCCCTGCAATATCTGACGGACACCGCCGACGCAGAAACCATTGCTACTGGTGCAGCTTTAACATCATCGATTGCTGTTACCTACACCGCACAGACCGGAATGGTCAAGTACGCACCCATGCAGCAACAGCCTGGTACCACTGTGACTCGTTCTCTCAGTGCCAGTCGGCGATATCCCACGTCCTCGGTGACGCTTCTGAGCACATATGCCCCCTCTGCCCACCAGACAACCACTGTGACCCCATCCTGGAGTTATACTTTCAGTGAATGGACAAACTACGCTACAGCCATGCCTACTCCGACCAAGTGGTATGTTGCCAGTGCCGTACGTGCCAGCAGTATTATCGCTGCTGCAGAAAGGAGAAAGCGATGGATTGACTATTAGATCTGATAGTGCGGCTCAAACCTGCGACCGGCCGGAAAAGAATATAGGCATAGAACAACAATAATATTGTATCAAAAAAAGGTGTTTCACTAAAATTATCGTAATAGAAAATGGAATGGCTTAGCCAGATATCAAACATTGCTGGAGCTAGTTTGTGCTGGTGTTAGGTTGCATATTTTAGCTTTTGCTCGGTCAACCAGACAGAGTCAACCAGTATAGCCTATATCATACCATTTTGAGTGGTGATTATATTCCTGTCCTATAAAGTTTACTCTAATTCTTGCTGTACAGCTAAGTTTGCAATATTTTCTAATTTGACCTGCAATACCTATTGTTGCATTGAAATCTCCAACCCTGTCTATTATTCCGCTCAGTGTGATGGCTAATTACCCACTATACATTGAAGCAGTTGAAGATGGACACTTAGCATCCACCATCCACCCAACATGTCGCTTCCAGTCGTAGTTGATCCTGCAAGCAAAAAGGTGACTTACGAAGACGGATTTCTCGATCTTCTACCTGAAGATGAACAGGAACAGTATATAGCGGCCCTGGATGATTTAAATGGCCTTAATCGCCATTTGGTGGATATCAGCTCGGAATTTCCTCCATTGCCCAATGCCACCTCAGCGGCCCAGAACAAGGCTCTGAACCAGCAGATTCTCAAAATGCGGGATACAGGCATTCAGTCATTAAAACACGGAAAAAGCGATTCTGTCAAATATCTCACTTTGGCCCTGGAAATGTCCCTCAAGAAGGCCCCCTGGGAGTCCACTGCCCAGAACATTGAGGAACTTTCCTCCATTCTGGGACCCCGTTCCGATGCGTATATGGCCCAGAACATGTGGGCCGAGGCCAATGCTGATACATCACTGCTGGTTCTGTTCAAAGGAAACGACCCCAAGAACCATATTCGAAAAGCCCGGTGTCTGAAGCAGATTGAGAAGTACAGCGAGGCCAAGAAGGAATTGAACATTGCCTTAACTCTGGCTCCTGGAGACAGTAATGCCAAAAGTTTACTCAAGGAGATAGAAACCAGTTTTTAATATGTCGAATCAATCGAGTTGGAAGACGATATTCGTTATTTATTGTTTCGATGTGTCTCTGTGTCTCTCTTAGCTTAGCTTAAAGAGAAATCCAAGAAAAACGTCTTATCGTGTAGAGGCTGTCGACCCAGTACAAATAGTGCTATATAATTTTGGAAAAGAGCTATATATAAATAATTCCTATTTCTTAAGTGTTGCTGTATTGTTTTATTATTAATTATTTGCTAGATACTCATTTTTCGTTCATATCTTTCTTTAGATAATATTGAAATTTCACACCCCTCCAAGTGGTGATCCTTTCAACCTTACATGTTCAGTCCCAAAACGGTAAGCCCCTCCGACATCCGCCATCTCTTCCTACCAACAAACCTCCGTCATCAACCAACGACAAGGCTCATGCACAACGTTTCTGGGGCCGATAGGCTGTCGGGCATGTCAGCTCCTGCGTTGGAAGACGAGAAAAGACTTTTGGTGCAACGCATGGAGCGTCTACGGCCCGACGATGCCGAATATGTTCCAAAGGCTCGGGCTCTGGTAGCGTCTTTGCAGACCGTTGAACAAGCTCTCAAACGAAGAAGTCGAAATGCGGCCGGTGAAATATCTGCATTTGGTGGCTTATCATCCGATAAGTCAAATGGATTTGCTCTTGGTGCTGAATCTGGCCCTCGTGGTACGCCTCCGCGCTCGCCTGATATTATGGAACTTCCCAATAATACCAATATCCCTCGTCGTTTCGACTCCATCTCTTCAAGTTCTACTGCAGTTGTTGTTAGCGATGATGAAGGAACTTCTCTTTCTTCGCGCCACACACCTGCTCAGCAGGGTTTCGATGACGAGCTGGAGATTATCGGAGTCAAAACAGCGCCCCCCCCTAGCATCTCGGCGCTACCGTCTAGCTCCTCTATAAGCAGCCAAAACGATTCAGGCGCTCAGGCGCAGTCCAGACCCATACTAAAAAGGGCGTATTCTTCTCTGTTTGAGCCGTCCAGTGCCAAGCCGGCTCGTATGAAAGTCGATCCTAGTGATGAAATCCAAACTGTTGAACCAGACGATAATCCGTTCGAGTTCAAATATTATGCTACGCATTATTTACCTTATTTGGTTCCTCAGCTCCAGCGAGAGGCTGCAAATACAATTAGAGAGCTTCTGCAGCTCTACCGAAAGTCAGAAAGTAAACTCTACTTTTTGCGTAGAAACCTGCAGGACTCACAAAGCAAAATCAACTCGTTGACAAGAGATCTCTCGGATGAACAGCAGCCGATTGACAGAAACAAGCATCTCAATCATGTGGTATCGCTGTCGAGGAACGTGCAGATTCTAACGGCTCAAAGCGAGGATGAGAAGCGTAACAGAGAAGAACTTCGTTCCTTACTGGTGCAATTTACCCCCAGAAGTGCTGTTGATTTCCGCAGACTCGCCGAGAATGTCCGTGCCAGATTAGTAGCTCAAACAGATTCTGGTTCGAATAGGCGTGACCCCCATGCTCTTTCTTTGATGGACAACATGATGACCACCGAACGGTTTAATGACTCTGCTCTTCTCCGTGCAGACCGTGATAATAGGGCAGAAATATCTGATGCTGAGGTGAACAAGCATATCGAGAATTTACTCAACAACATTAGACCGGATGAAGATATTGCCCCAGAAGATAGAACTGGAACCCCAGAAGGTCTCAGGGTGAACCTGTTCGAGCACCAAAAAGTGGGCCTAACATGGCTAATGAAGATGGAAGACAATGAAAGTACCAGAGGGGGTATTTTGGCTGACGATATGGGCCTTGGTAAAACTGTTCAGATGATTGCTCTAATTCTAGCGAGGCCGCCACCTGAACAAGAAAAAGGCCGACCTCCTCCTACGTTGATTATCGCTCCGGTGGCTCTGCTTCAGCAATGGGAACGAGAAGTGAGAAACAAGATAAAGCCGGAATTTGCAAAACGAATCCGTCTCCAGCACTCGTCAGCTGACAAGAAAATTCTTTCATTTAATGAAATGTGTCAGTACGATGTTGTGATAACTACATATCGAATCATCAGTGGCCAATATCAGGAACACTTCAACGTCAAAACTGGTGATGTCAATCCTGACACTGGTGGTTCTAACAAGTCCGAGAGGTATCACAACTCAGGATTTTTTACTGATTCCTGGCACAGGGTTATTCTAGACGAAGCGCAGCAGATCAAAAACCGGCAGTCTCTTACAAATCATGCTGTCTGCCAACTGAAGGCAGAGTATCGGTGGTGCTTGAGTGGTACGCCGATGCAAAATAATGTGGAAGAGCTTCAAAGCTTGATTCAGTTCTTGAACATCCGACCATACAACGACTACCGCACATTTACAAGGTCGATAAGCCTGGGACTGAAGCAACAGAATGAAAGAGCTCTGCAAAAGCTTCAGGCTCTACTGAAAGCTATTTTACTTCGAAGAACCAAAGATTCCAAGATCGATGGGAGACCAATTCTCCAGCTTCCGCCAAAAACTATAGAGAAGGAAATCTATCCTTTTGAAGGCGATGAACTGTCATACTACAAGAGCGTCGAGGGCCAAATTGTCAACAAAGTTAACAAATATTTCGACAGCAATACTGTTGGTCAGAACTACTCGAATATTTTGACTCTGCTTTTGCGGTTGAGACAGGCATGCTGTCATCCCATGTTGATTGCCAGATCAGCACAGATTGCGAACCAGAGAAGTGCATTATCAAAGGAAGAGAAAGCACTGCCAGCTCTTCGAGAACTAGATGCTGTGGCCGTTAGAAGAGTTATGGATGAATCTCAAAATTTTACCTGTCCTATTTGTATGGATGCTGTTGATCCATCAAACACAGTATTATTCCTTCCCTGTGCACACCATGTGTGCACCGAATGCTCATTACAATACTTTGAGGAGCATGGAAACACTGATGGAGAAGGTGCCACGAAAACTGTACCTTGCCCGACATGTGGTGCTAAAGTAAAGGAATATAACCGGGTCAGTTATAACACGTTTAATTCAGTCTGGATCAATGATATGACTGATGCAGAAGTACTGAGCAGCTGGGCAGAGAGGAGGAAACGAGAAAGGATAGAGCATAAGAATAGGAAACAGATATTAGAGGCCAGAAGGCAGAAGCGCCTCGATGATATGATGTTCGAGAACGACCACGAGGACTTAGATGAGCGACAGATGGAGAACAAGATT
Organism: Zygoascus biomembranicola; assembly: GCA_030556875.1. Taxonomy (NCBI): domain Eukaryota; kingdom Fungi; phylum Ascomycota; class Dipodascomycetes; order Dipodascales; family Trichomonascaceae; genus Zygoascus; species Zygoascus biomembranicola. The sequence continues at coordinate 1,292,981 of JAKTUV010000001.1, forward strand.
TCAGTTCTTAGAATCACAAACTCAGAGCCGAAGGATACTGAAGCTGCCGCCCCGAGAGACGATAAGCTGATTCCGTTCGACGACAAGTCAGGCATCGTGATTGAACCCAAAACCGAGGTTGAAACAAGTCTTAACACCGATCAGAGCGCAGAGAATACCCACAGACCCAAATCTCCTCTCAATGAAGAGGCATACACTGAAGCATGTGAAGAACTGGGAATGGGTAAACTTTTTAGAAAAGGATGGATCAGCTCTACCAAGGTCGACGCCTGTATGAATCTGATAAAAAAGATTCAGGATGACTTCCCTGGAGAGAAGGTGATTGTCTTTTCCCAGTTTACATCCATGCTGAGTATGCTAGAAGTTCCGTTACTTGCTGAAAACCTAGAATATCTCCGCTACGATGGCGGAATGACAGCATCAGATCGAAACCAGTGTGTCTTGGACTTCTTTGATACAACTGCACAGGTTATGCTTATCAGTTTGAAAGCGGGCAATGTCGGTTTGACGCTGACTTGCGCTTCACATGTTATTATGATGGATCCGTTTTGGAACCCGTTTGTTGAAGAACAGGCGATGGATAGAGCTCACCGTATTGGGCAGCTTCGCCCAGTTTATGTTTATCGAGTCCTCATCAAGGATACAGTTGAGGACAGGATTATAGAGCTACAAGATAAGAAGAAGGAGCTGATCTCAGCAGCTTTGGATGAGAAGGGATTCCAGACTTTATCCAAGTTATCGGCACAAGATTTGAGATACTTGTTTATGGGAGCAACCCGCCGACAGGAGCCAGCGGATGATATCGATTAGGTAAATGAGATTTTATATTTATATTGCATTAATGAAGTATGGATTTTTCATATCAAATACCTCGTTTTTTTGTTTGTTACAGCAAATCCTGGCCCTTGGACTTGCTTGAGCCAATATCCATTTTGGCACTTTTTGCTCCAAATTGGATGGCCCTTTTCTTCTCTTGCGACACCAGTAGGAGGCCATCACCAAGAGCTATCTTTCTGAGAATGTATTTCGAAGAAGCTTCAACATCCGGAGAATGTGACTTATGCACTTTCAAAGATAAGGGGCATTTCATAGCCCAATCTACAACTCTTTCATCCAAGAAAGGATACCGCAGCTCTTTTCCCCAGCAAGCACATACTCTGTCATCTCTGCCGAGATTTCGTTCATGCAGTCGGTCAAAATCTAGTTGAAGTTCTTTAGCAAGCTCATCATAGGTGTTTCTTCTCAAGGCATTGGCATGCCGCGTATATCCTCCAAAGAGTTCATCAGCCCCGAGCCCGGAAAGTAATACAGCTGCATCAGACGAGTACTCAGGAATAGAGGGTATTACTTCATTAGGCGACTCAAACAGGTTCCCATGTCCCCGAGCCGCGAAGTAGAATGCAATTGCTATGGAGAGATCCATAACGGTGTTTTTAGGAAACATAAGATGTTGAACAGTAGACCGGTGAGCCAGTGTCTCTTCATATGGTACATTGATTTCGACGAATCGGAAACGAGACGGATTAGCTGCAACATGTACGAGTTCAGCCCATGACCTTCGACCTAGTTGCCTGTCTGGAGTATTGTAGCCGTTGCCAGAACGTTTATTCTCGAATGCCACATTGAGCAAGTCGATTTTTACCTTTGAAGGCAATACTTTATCCGAAAGATGGGCAATAAGTGTACAGTCAATACCTCCGGAGAATAAAATGGCAATCTTCCCGTGTGAGGTTTTGATATCGGGGATGTTCATTAGACGTTGAGCAATGGCCGAGAGCAACAACGATCTAAGGTGATCTACAGCAGCCTGCTCTGAAGATTGCAGTGCTATATTTTCAGAAAACGAAATGGGTGAATAAGGATATGCAAGAAGAGAAGAGTCAGACTTATAGGACCAAGAATGCTGGTGTAGATCCCAAGTATCTAAATCGAGCTGGAAAAGAGCACCTCCAGGGACTTCACTCCACCCTTGCGAGTCATTATCTGGGGATACCGAAGCTACCATAAGTTCGTTTTTGTCGAATTTGTACAGCAAGGACCGCCTGCCAATACAATCTCGGCCGAACCAAACCATACCGCTGAGGGCATCGTAGTAGGTGAAAGCATATTCACCTTGCAATGATCCCAGGGTTTTCAACACACCATTTTGCCTGAAAAGCCTGGCGACATAGTTTGTGTCATTTTCATATTCAATCTCATTGTTATAAATCTCTCCATTGTACTGTAAAATATTGTCTCCATCGGAGATCGGCTGTTGAGCTAGCGGGGGCCGAAGACACAGAACTGAGGAGTGAAAAAGCGCACTTAAATTGCCGTTTTTAGTAGCTATTTCCGTTGATATACTACTATTACATGTCGGACCTCTCCGATTTACTTCCTTTGTCAATTGCTCCAGAACTGGCAGATTTGTACTGGAATATCCCGCTATCCTCAGCAGAATCCCGCACATTTGTCGTGCTTTCAGTTAGGCTTTTTTACATCATCACCAAAAACTCTCGTTTTGTACAGTTAGACCTACAGTTGAAATAGCAACATCCCGCAAACCGACTCTCCCGGGCTCAAACACACCGGAGAAAATCCACCAGAATGCCTCAAGATCCTCCGAGCAAGCCGGGATCGCCATTGGCTCAGGTGACTGCGGTTTCTCCCACAATTCATCCAACTCATATAGATGTTCCTCCATTGGGTACTAAGTCGTCGGCTACGACAGCGCCAGACGTTGTTGCGGGATCGTTTTCTACCGACAGCAGACAAGTCTTGGAGCTCCAAGGTTTACTGGAACAGTTTGACCCCCTGGCGTCGAAGTCCGATGATGACTTAAATGCTTCGCACCGCGATATAGAAGAGCCGGAAACCAAACACCAGGACCGATCGGACGCTACCCAACCGATGCAACAGAATGTGAAGTCTGCATCCAGAGGTTCGGATCAGAAGCTTGCTACTTCGGGTAACCTTATAGATTTTGAAGAGGCTGATTCCGCTTTGAACCACGAAAAGCCGGATCATGAGACGCTTAACCCGGATATCAATCAAGACAAAGAGCCTGAATCCCAAGAAACACAGCCGAAAGGCTCCAATGAAGGAGATGATGGGCAAAATGACGAGTTCAAAGGGAAAAGTGCTGAAAATGAACAAGAACTAGAACAAGAACAGGAATCAGGCTCTATCAAAGCCCCCACTAAGCCCCCACTTTCCCGGTTCGCATCAGAGAAGTCCTTTGAAGACATACCAAAGGATCTAAATGAAGACAGGCCTTTTGATTTTCAGAGATTTCTTGACCAGCTTCGGCACAAATCTGCTGATCCAATTGCACGATATGTCAAGTCATTCTTGAACGAATTCAACAAGCGACCTTGGACAGCCAATGAACAGGTCAAGATCATTGCGGACTTCAAAGATTTTATTGCTGGTAAAATGTACCTGTGTCCTCCTTTTTCTACACTTTCTGAGCATGAAATGATGAATGCTACGGAAGGAATGGAAAAACTAATCATGAATAGACTTTACGGAAAGACCTTCTCGCCAGAGATGCCGCCCAATTTGCGAACCAGCAGCCATGAAGAGGATATTCTGCGAGACAGAGTACTAGAAGAAAAGATGAGGATATGGCATTGGATACAAGGAAGACACTTGGACATTGGCGATAGATTCCTGCGAAATGGTGAACCTTTTGTCAAATTGGCCAGCGACGAACTTACCAAGATCAACCATTACCGAGCCCCTCGTGATAAGGTCATCTGCATTTTGAACTGCTGTAAGGTTATATTTGGTTTGCTCCGTCAGACAAATAGCGAAGAATCTGCAGACGGGTTCCTACCGCTCCTAATTTACGTGGTTATAAAAGCGCAGCCCAAGGATCTCATTTCAAATGCCAATTATATTGAAAGGTTTCGAAATCCCGATATGCTGAATGGTGAAACAGGATATTATCTAAATTCTTTAATAAGTGCAGTTGCGTTCATAGAGCAGCTGGATCGATCACAACTCAGCATAACCGATGAGGAGTTCAACGAGAACGTTGAAAAGAGCATCAAGAAGATTGTTGAGCCCATCAAAGAGCGGGAATCAAGCCCAGAGACACACATTTCGGAGAAAGGTCCTATACCAGCACATGTCAAACCAAACCCACAACCTCCCTCGACGCCTGATCGACAAAACTCTCCGGCCGCAGTTAACGAAGATGCATCCGCAGAAGCATCTGGTACTGCCACTCCGGGGGGAGGTATGAATGCTTCACAGGTACTGTATTCTTCGGCAGGACTTTTCACCGCACCGTTTCGCTCCCTTTCAAAACTGTTCGAATCGGATCCAGCTGATGCCGAAGCAGCCAAGTCTGATAAGCGAGCCAATGGTGAAGTACTTCTACCAGAGGAATTAGCTGCACGTCAAGTTTCAGCAGAAGAGCACGAAGCACAGCGCATTCACCAGAAGGAGTTTGACTCTGTAGTCGAGACGCTCAGCCAGATGTTCCCTCTATTGGAGAAGGAGATTATTGAGGATGTCTTGACCCAAAAACAGGGTCGAGTTGGTGCAGCTGTAGATGCATGTCTCAGCTTGGTCGGATAATGGAACCCATAATAAAAAGGTTAATACGAAGCATAGTATGCATAGGCGTCACCGTTTTAACTATTTATATCGGAGCCTTGCCAAATCAAGATCACTCAATCTTTCGCTTGTGTAAGCGTTGATACTGAAAAACTCAATGTATTTATCGCGCGTTTGAGAATGTGCTGGTACGATGTTTCAGCATTTGGAGTTACATCAAAACCTCCCAAATAAAGCCGGAGAATACGATCAAATAGTTAAATAATGTGCGATACTTCGTAAGGTAAAGCAGTATGCAGGTTTCTGAATCCGTCAGCCCGTTCGGTACCGACTGTGTAAGGAGGAAAACGTATTACCAGGAATAGGAGGGTCACTAGTTTCATCATTTGGCCGTCCTCGACGTTCATCTGCGTCTCCATCGGGCGAAGTAACCGGTGAGCCATCTATTGTTCGTAGGTGTCGCTGTCGACTCATAATGGATATATTAGACTTGGTCGGGGATGCAGGCAAACTGGTTTTTGTAGGTGAAGAAGACAATGCTCTGCTACCTTTGGTAGGGGAAGAGGACGAGGTCCTACGTTGTCGCGGACTAGGTAGTGCTCGATGCTGGAAAGACTCATTACGGCGGTGGCCCAAAGTGTATAGCGATGTTTGTGAGGGTTGCAGTGATAGTTTGCGATGAGAAGGAGTAGGCGAAGTGGGCGGAGGCATTTCAGGTGTGGCATTAGAGGAAATGGGCGGCAGGCTTGGGAAAGAGCTAAGAGTCTCATTGTGCCTGTCAAGCCCAGAGTGTTCAGCCAAGGTTTTATGCGATCCAGCCGAGCTATCGCGGGCCTCCTTGGTAGCCTCAGTAGCAGGTAATGAAGAGTCTGTAGATGATACACCTCTCAAACCAGCTGGGGATCCTTTAGGGGTGATACTTGGCAGACTGCTTTTAAATGTAGCAACTCTGGATTCCAGTTGATCAATAATTCCATGAATTTTGCGTAGCGATCTTGAAGATGCCAGTCTGGCCGTAGGAGGGAACATGTTCCCGTTGGCAGCAGTAGTTGTAACCACTGGCCGCTGGTACTTGCCTGAAGTAGACCGTGTATTCGGAGGAGGGGTCTGGTTCTCTTTTTCCGAGATTCTGGCCAGCTTGAGCTGCTCAATCTTGTTGTGCGACACAGCCAGCTCTTCTTTGGTCTCTCTGAGCTCGTCTTTGGCTCGTTGTAGTTCGGCTTTAAGCCTCTCTTTGCTGGCCACATCAGCCTCCAGCAAGGCGATCTCTTCCAAACTTGCATGATACTTGCTCTCCATGTCCTCCAGAGTGCTTTTTGTGATTCTTTCGTTGCGTTCCATATCATCATTCTCCATTTCGATCTCCCTTAACCTGCCGTTTGCATCGGTATGGGCTTTTTCAAGCGTGTGTATCTGTTTCACCAGCGAAGCATGCGAGGCTGCAAACTCCTTCTCTAATCCAACACATTTGTTCTTCCATTTATCTCTATCTTCCGTTACAGAGTACACCTGGTCTTCTAAGCTGCGTATCTTGCGCTCCGATTCCTCCAATTCCTGTTCCATTTCGGCCTCCAGCTCTCGGCTACTGGCCTGGAACTCGGCGATTTCCGCCTCCAGCTGCGATATCTGCTCCCTGAACTTATCGTCCGGCATGATTTGTCTGGAATTAACACAAACAGATGAAGTCCCGCTGTTGTCGCCAGCTTGAGCCATGTTCGAGCACTTCCTAATCGGGAAGACGAAAGCTTCACGCCGGGTAACTCACGAACCACCTCCATCGTGGCATTTGGCATTTTAAACACTATCACCCACAAAAAGTCACGACCAAGCGATTACAACAATGGTAAGTAGTCCGGACGGGTACCTCGCGTATCGCTGAGTATGATGTATAGAACATATTTGGATTTGTAGAAATCCGACTCAGATCAGAGGCACAGCCCAATTGTGTTGTATTTTTCCCCTATTAACATGTCGCCAGGTGGTTCTTGCAGCATCTATCTGCACTCGGGGTGGTAAAGCCATTCTTTCTCGGCAATTTCGAGATTTGAACAAGGATGAAGTGCTCTCATTGTTAGCTTCGTTTCCGAAACTCACCCAGAGCGGTACACAGCATACTACAGTTGAAGATGAAAACGTACGATACGTGTACCAACCGTTAGAGGAGCTGTACGTAGTTTTGATCACCAATCGACAGAGCAATATTCTTCAAGACATTGATACATTACGACTGCTTGCACAGGTGTTGTCGTCGATGGTTCGAGTGGTGGATGAACGAGAGATTCTGGTCAAGGCATACGATATTCTCAGTGCTTTTGACGAGGTGGTCAACCTGGGATATCGAGAGAACTTGACCTTGAGCCAGATCAGAACATTTTTGGAGATGGAATCGCATGAGGAGAAGATTCAAGAGATCATCGAGCGAAACAAGGAGCTGGAGGCCGCTGAAGAGCGTAAGAAGAAGGCCAAACAGCTGGAAATGCAGCGTCGGGAAGCCTCTCGAAGAGGGCCTTCGGCTGGAGGAATGAGTGGATTTGGCTCCAACTCTGGTGGATTTGGCCACTCTAGTGGTGGTAACTCATATACTGCACCTCCTGCTGCTGCGCCCAAACCTGCCGAAACTACCTACGACTATGGTGGTAGCGCACCTAAAAAGGCGAGTAGACCTCTGCGAGGTAAGGGCCTTCAGCTAGGCAAGAAAAAGACTGGAAATGGACTTAATGACAGTGAAGATTCACCTCTGATGGCTCTTCCTACACATGAGGAACCTGCTCCTGCTGCCAGCAACTACTTTGAACCACCGGCTGCCCCTGTATCCTCCAACGAGGGCATAGAGCTGATAGTGAACGAAGGAATCAGCGCTGTTCTTGGCCGAGATGGTTCAGTCAAGTCTTCTCTTGTTAAAGGTAACGTTCAGCTGCGAATTGGTGACCCAGAGCTGGGTAAGATCAAGATTCTCACCTCAGCCAACGGTGAAGGTGCGCAGTACCAGACCAACCCCAACATCGATAAGCAGCAATTCAACAAGTCGCGAGTGCTGTCTTTACGGGATAGCTCGCGATCATTTCCGTCTAACAATGTTCAGCTCGAAGTCATGCGATGGAAGATCACGGGCAAGGCTGACGAGAACAAGCTGGTCCCCATTACCTTCAACTGCTGGTTCTCACAGTCGGATGCATCATTCTTCGATGTAACCTTGGAATATGAGGTCAATACTGATTTCACCGAGGTTCTTCATAATGTGACTGTCTCTGTTCCACTGGTCAGTGCGAATGTTCATGTTTCCCCAGACACCTCTGCTGCCTATACTCAGTTTGATGATCGACTAGAGTGGATCATTCCTGAGGTTAACCCCCAAACTGAAACTGCTTCGGGCAGCTTTGAATTCACTGCTGAGGCAGATGCAGAAGATGACTTCTTCCCCATTCCTGTTACGTTTGCAGTTACGGAGAGTCTAAGCACCTATGGCAAAGTCGATATTTCTGACGTTGTTTCTGTTGGCGATGAAAGCAGCGTCCCATTTGAAAAGAGCATTGTAGTAGTCAGCGAGAACTACACTATTGAATAGAGGACCTTCTATTAGGATTTGGGCGTGGAAAAACATCACCAAGGATACAGGATCATGGTGATTATTATGTACTAATGTATACATGAAGAACATGTAAAGAATAACATAGGAAGAAGAATTGATATTCATGTTGAAATTGATTATATATAGTTTATCTATACAAGAACAAGTAACTACTCCTGTTCAGTGCCATAGCCCCTGATACCTTCAGCAAATCTCCACGACAAGTTCTCGCACTTGATGTCGTTTTCAATGGTGATTTCACCACCAGTTCGAATCGTAGCCACCGAATATTTGTCGAGGGATCGAGCATCACGATAAAACAGGACCTTCATGCACTTGTCGATCAATTTTCGTGCCTCTTCCTCAGTGAGCTTCTTGTCATCACCATCAAAGTCCACTGCTTGTCTTAGCAAAGGAACTGCCAAGTAGGCACCGAAGCCTGTAGCCATGGCCGGAGCAGTGTATGTCACTCCGAGAAGATCCACATATGACAAAAATGGTTCGCCTTCTTCATCAGTGCCTGCAACCAGAATGGCGTTCCACAAAGGATCCATCTTAGAACGTCGATTGTACATCACCTTGGAGAGATACTTGAAGATGTTCTTGGTTCTGAGCTTGTGGCCAGCATTGTCATAGTTTTCATCAATCTCAAGCTGATCCAGCATTCGAACGATGTATTGCAAATCAGAAATGTCTCCACCAATGCCAATTACAGTGTCTTCTCCGACACGGAACAAACGTTCCTGATCGGTAAAACGGGCCAAGGAGCCATATGAAGCTGCATGTTAGTGGAAATTCCTCGCCGAACTCGTGCTATGAGCATCACAGCCATTACGTACCCAAGTTATCAGCTGCCAAAATTACTCCCTTATCGAATTTCACACCAACAACACTTGTACCAGTGACAATTGGCGACTGTGTATGTGTTGTGGGCAAATCGCCTGCATGAGCTGCTTCGTGCTGGGTGCCGGCATTGTGGATTTTATGGTCATAGGCACCATATATATCGTCTCTAGGTCGACCCCATTTGACTTGATGATGTTCCATGGTGAAGTTGTTTTTATAGGATTGATGATCAAGTGCTAGTTGTCGTGAAGATGGGTTTGTGAAATCGCCACAGATGGGTGTTGGCGGTGGAGTTTCTCATCCTCAACACCCCGATCTGCCAGTAGCAAACCAAAACATGCTCAATTGATTTGATAAATGCCAATTCAGATACCCAAAAAGTAGAATAGTATATAAAGCTACATTAATGCAAAGAATTCTATGCGGAAATACCATTTAGCTCATGGTTGGCCTCGCTTACTAACATAATATGGTGTCTCACGTCAGCATTAGCTCTTAACTCTTGCGATATCCTCCTCCTCGTGCCTCTGTCTGGTCCAGTTGTTTTTCTTACAACGTTTGTACTATTTGAGTGACAATGGGATATTCATTATTTTCTAGTTACAGTACGCAGTATTTGACTCAGTTATAATCAGTTCAGTTAATATATCTGTATAATTAGATTCAGGGTCCGGCCGGCATGCCGAATAGGGTTGATAGGCTACATTTGCCTATCCACAGATCCACCTGTATAAACCGATTTCTGACTCACGCCATTCTTACTTTAACCATCTCATACTATCAAACCCATTTTATCTTAAAAGACTTAGCTTTGGAACATTAATTTCTGAAAATTTCGCTGCTCCAATTCTTGGTACTTACAGGCGCATAAGTGTTCGGGCCGGGGAAATATCACTAATTGCACATTTTATGCCCATATTGTTACTTACTAACATATAATAATTCTACGCTGAATTTCATACAAATCCCTTAAGGCCAAAAATGACCATGGTTCTTAACTCCACAAGAAGTTGAGTCTCCTCCAGCCCTTGGGCTCCTCTACTACCTCAGGGTTATTCTGGATATCGGAAAACAGAGATTCCAAATCAACATCCTTGGGGTCAATCACCTTCGACTTCAAGATCCACTTACCCAAACCATACAATGCGATGAAGAGAGGGATGTTGAAGTAGGCAGCAAAGAAGGTCGAAGTACTCCAGTGACCATGGATAAAAGTGGTGAAACCACCAGTCAACAGCAGGATAATGTTGGCTACTAGACCGAATCGGGCAGCATACGGTGTGATCTTCCACTGCCAGGGAAGGTCACTTCGAGAGTATCCCTGGGCTTTGATGGCTTTGTCCATGGCAATGTGGTTTGCGCACATGACGATCCATGAAACAATAATCGAAGATGAAGTAAGGTTCTGGAACCAGCCGAAAACCGTATCTGCAGTTGCCTCGACAGACATGTATCCAAGACACATGAAGAGCAATTTGACGGAAATAGCTATCCAGGGGACGTCCCATCGATTGGTTTTAAGGAAGATCTTAGGAGCCTGACCTTTGGCAGCCAGGGCGTACAGAGAACGAGAGCCACCAAGCATTCCAGAATTTCCAGACGACCAGGCTGAGGTAATTACCACAGCGTTGATGATATGAGGAAGAACCTTGATTCCTGCGAGATTTATCGCGATGACAAAAGGCGAGGAGTTTGCGTCACCACTGCCATTAGCGATTTCGGGATTATTGGAAGGGATGATCAGTGTGACGATAAACAGAAGAACAATATAAAACAAGAACACTCGCAGAAAAATTCTCTTGCAAGCTTTGGGGATGTTATGTCTTGGGTTCTTGGTTTCTGCGGCCGAGATGGAAACCTCGTTAACTCCACCATACGCATAAACAGCGGAAGATAGCACCGCCCAAAAGCCGATAAACTTGCCAAGGCTTCCCTCTTTTATATAGGCGGCGAATGGACCGGGATCCCTCCAATAGTGAAACCCTAGGCGAGGGGTGCTTGCTCCACCAAGATCAATGACCAGGCCTACGAGAATGAGTCCAAGAATAAGCAAGATCTTCAAGGTTGCGAAAAAGAACTCAACCTCCCCAAATAACCTGATTGGACCAAAATTTGAAAAGCCCAATAGGATGATGAAAATACTAATCCACAAAGCGGGGCTTATATCGGTCCAATATTGGAACAGAACGGCAGCGGCAGTAACTTCAGCAGGTCCAGATACCAACGAGGAATATACCCTATTCCAACCAATTGCAAATCCATAGGCTGGATCCACAAAAAAATCTGCATGTCGAATGTATGAACCGGTAACAGGCATAAATGTTGAAGTTTCGGTAATACACAGCTGCACAGCACAAACAACAACACCTACAATAAGGTAGGCCAGCAGCAAACCAACAGGACCAGCTTTGTGTAATGCTCCACCCGAGGACAAAAACAAACCAGTGCCAATAGCTCCAGCAAGTGCAATCATCTGGATATGGCGCTGGCTCAGGCCCCTGTGCAACTGAGCATCATAGGCAAAGGCGCCTTCGTCATCAGCAGTGGAAGGTGTTTTCTCATAGAAAATGTTGCTTTCGCCCTCCTGGACTTGGATGGTCTGTTTTTCATCGATTCTTTTTTCTTCTGTCATTGTTATGAAGTGTGAAGATATAGTAGCTGTGAGCTGCTCTGCTCAAAACTTTAGGAAGAAGCCCTCTTATTTATACCAAACCCAGTAGACTAATACTGCGCATATATGCATCTTCTTTTGGACTATCCTATCCTATCTAGTATAATAGATGCGCATTGTCTCTGGGGGCTATGAGGCGGCAATTGAGTTGTTATCTGCAGACTTATCTGACGAATTCTGGGCTTTGGCCCTTTTGAGCATAGTTTGACGATCTCCTGATGTGTTACATTACGTTCATAGGCCAACTATGACCAAATTTCTCATTGAAGTGACAATCGGGCTAATTTGATTTGCGAGATCGCTGCGGTGCCGCGTGTCAATTAGACTAAAATGAAACCAAACCCACCGCACCGTCAATGCTGCGTCGAGACTCATAATAAGTTAAAGACTGGGATATACTCGGTCTTCTGCTGCCTAAAGTGAAACAGATAACTATTACTTTGATTACTGACGACATAACGTTCTCGTCATTCAAGTACGTGAAGATACTGCAGACATGGCATAAGACGGCCCCCGACAGGGAGGAAGATGCAATGAGCACGCTATCCGCGGCTGGATATTATTAGCCCAGACTAGCAAAGAATAAGGAAACAGACTCTAGCGGTGTTTGGTGTGGGTCCACTTGATAGGGGAAGCATTTTTGGTGCTGCTTGCTTGTACAAACTCTAACCGACCGACGAATGTGGTAAAGCCCACTATGTCCCAGATCTACAGATGCTACACTGACTTTGACCTTCAATGAATATGCATATATTTCGTCTGAATATCATCATTTACTGGTACTAGTTTCTAACTGTGTGGCACTTACTTTTTGGCTCTCTGTTGAAATTTATACGGTGTGCGGCGCACTAACATGCAGACCCTTCTAACGCTTGCATCCATTCTATTGGCCTGAGGGGATGCTAGATAAGCATTTAACTCCAGGATTTGACGCAGAACGCAATTGCATGATATGAACTGTGTATTACGTTGTGATAAGAAACCTTATCGAATAGGATCCCTCAGTGAAATCCGCCGAATGCTGTTCGCCGACAGACATGGGTATTTTCATCCAACAGTTTTACCTACAGCACTCAGGGACAAGACACCAGCGCATCCTTTACTCGGCTAGACGTCCCGGTTTTGTAAGCCGCTTTGCTGTTGCCAAGCTAACAGGGGCTTAAGTAGGTTTACTTCTGAAATATTTTTAGGCAGATCGACATGTTTCTTGGTGGAGCTATAGACCAACTGATAAGAGCTGATAAGGAGCACTGACGGGGATACCAGACCCGTTTTGAACGGATCTGCGGCCAACAAACGAATCGCCAATATAGCTATTTCGTCATATATTTGCGATGTATTCCTGCCAAGCTGCTTCTTTATTAAACCCACAATCAGCCCCACAAAAAATTCAAGCGATGCAACCCTGTTACATTTTTTATACTTTCTGGATTATTGCGAACGTCAGCAAATAAAGAGTCCAGGTCAACTTCCTTTGGGTCTCGAGCTTTTGTTTTGAATAATAATTTCCCCAGAAGATAGAGAAACATCACGAGCGGGATACTGAAATATGCCGAAAAAAACGTCGAAGTATTCCAGTGCCCACGAATAAATACGGTGAAACCCCCGGTCAAAAGGAGAACAATATTGGCAATTAGCGCAAACCAAGCTGCAGGTAGGGCATATTTTGTCGACCATGGAAGATCATTTCTAGTAAAACCTTGTGCCTTTAGTGCTCTATACATGAAGATGTGGTTTATAGACATAACAGTCCAGTCGACAAGCAATGAAGAAGCAGTCAAATTCTGAAACCATCCAAAAACTGTACTGGCTGTAGATTGTACCGACATATATGCCAAAAAAAAAAACAGGAACTTTACTAACATGGCAACCCATGGAACGTTCCATCTACTTGTTCGGAGGAATATTTTGGGCGCATGTCCTCTAGCTGCCAGAGCATATAATGTTCGGGATCCACCTAAAACACCAGAGTTAGCCGCAGACCATGCAGAGGTGATAACTACGGCATTGATAATGTGAGGCAATACTTTAATGCCAGCCCGCTGGATTGCAATGACCATCGGAGATCCATTTGAATCTCCTTGCTCGTTTGTTAACTTAGGGTCATCCGAAGGTACGATAAGTGTGACAACAAGCAGAAGAACCATGTAAAAAAATATGATTCGAAAAAAAATTCTTTTGCATGCTTTTGGTATATTATGTCGGGGATTTTCTGTTTCACCTGCAGCAATTGAAACCTCGTTTACTCCACCGTAGGCATAGACTGCCGAGGAAAGTACGGACCAAACGCCGATAAATTTCCCCAGATTGCCAGATTTGAGATGTTCAGCAAATGGACCAGGGTCTTTCCAGTAGCGGAATCCAAGTCTTGGAGTTTTTGTACCACCCAGATCAATTACCAGACCTACTAAAATCAATCCAACGATCAAAAGAACTTTCAGAACGGAGAAGAGAAACTCGACCTCGCCATAGACTCTTACTGGACCTAAATTACACACACCTAGAAGGATGATGCATATGGTTAGCCATACTGCTGGATTCATATTACTCCAATACTGGAATAACACAGCAGCTGCTACGACTTCCGAAGGGCCACCAACTAGAGACTGGTACACTTTATTCCATCCTACAGCAAATCCCAGAGCAGGATGAACAAAGTAATCAGCATGCCGTATATATGCACCAGTGACGGGCATTAAGGTCGAAACTTCACAAATCACCATTTGTGTACAGCAAACTACAAAACCAACTATCATATATGCCAGTAATAGACCTGCTGGACCGGCCTTGTGAAGAGATCCTCCGATAGAAAGAAATAATCCAGTTCCGATAGCTCCAGCCAAGGCAATCATTTGAATATGACGTTGTTTAAGTCCTCGATGAAGCTTTTCATCGTGGGCAAAGGCTCCTTCACCACCGGCAGCTGACGGCGATCTACTGGTGCTAATATCATGCACTTCGAGGTTATTTTTTTCAACATTGCTATCTTTATCAGACATTATCTGTTCAACAGAGTTGAAAGTGCAGCTTTGTGGAATAGAAGCTATTTTTGAATACAGAGCCTTCAACTTTCTCTTTCCTACGTCACTCTGCGATCAAAAATACGGGAAAATCTGAAGGCACCATTTTTGGCAGGTTGTGAGTTATAAGCTAGGCAATAACAATTTTTATAGTAGTAGTAGAAAGGCGGTAGTGTAAGGACTGCTGGTCGAGGTGGTTTTTGCCCATTCATCGAGCCGTTTCAACATGCTTTAACCAGAAGGCTGCTTCATACTTTGAATAATTCTGCTAACTTATGGCTAACACTCATTCAATTTCCATACTATTATGTCAGGGTTATGCCTCTCACTTTGAAAGGTTTACCTGGCATGTATCAAATGGTGATTCGATTTGGGTATGCTGAGCGAATGCCCTACCGGACACAGTGTCTGAAAAAGGAAATTCCATCTTGTGGAGCACCGTAGGGCCAAAAAAATTGAATTTCGCTCCTGGACTCATACACTCAGTTGATATTATCTACACGTGGGTTTGTACATGCCACCTTTGAGTCACTATTTATTCTTCTGGCCTATCTGGATATTATACTAAATTAGACATGTTCGACTATAAATGGCCCCGTAGCACGAGACTGGCCCAAACTATTTCTTCAGGCCCTTCTAGAAACTTTCCAATACTTTAAATATATCCAAAACCTCTAGTAGTACATTCGGAAAAAATATTGCCAGGCGTTTCAGAAATGGAGCTGGTTTCTCTAGGTCGCCCAATACTTGTACTGAATACTATAGCATTGGTGTAAAGTTTGTATACTAATTAGTAAAACCCAAAAAAAGACAGGCCAGCTCTTAATATGCGGTTGGCAGCGTTTTGGATCCTATTTTTCAATCTGGCTGGCGATGCAGTATTGAGATCGGCAAAACCCATGCGTGATGAGAGATTAGATGGCGCAATATTTCACCCAATTAGCGAAATCGCGCATAATTCTCTAGATTTACCAATCGGAGGTAGCTCACCTGCATCATGTTTCCTATCTTGAATTGATATCATATGAATATGAATCCTATGTATTTTGATGATGGGCCTGCACATATTAGTTGTTGCGGAGAGAGCTTAGATGCAGGTAACATTTCGGTTACCCGATAGGGTCCTTCTGGTGCAAACTACAATCGGCTAGACCCGTGAAATATAAAGAAAAAAATATTCAAAAAATCGGAACCCTAGATAGTATTCCAAATTAAACAGTAATACAACTACTTCAATATTTTTGCAGGCAATCTGCCGCATTCTATTGTCCTGTTATGAACCTTTAATGGTCGCTTGAAAATCAAGCAATTCTGGAATGAAAAGCGCCCCAACAACACCGTAAGTGTACAACGTGCAGAAGCAATTTACCATTGTTCCGTTTAGAATCACTAGTTAAATGCATTGCACAGATCTGCCAAAGATTCATTTATTTCCTGTTTGAAAATATGTATAATGCATTTCGGTCCCTGTCACAAAGCCGCAGGAACTCCCCTGATACGCAGCAGCAATGGCTACAATAACTTTTGAATGGCTTCGGAAAATCCGTCAGTCATTGTGACGAGATGAAAAATAGACATTTGAGGATAATAAGCGCTTTTCTTATATAGAATTCGTGTATACTGCTCAACTACTCGCGGTGTGGTGTGAGCTACAGAGATATCAGATAATCTCTGAGTAATTCAAATAATTGCATTGCACTAAAGTAAAAATAGAGTAATGGTACTAAACTATCCCCAAAGAAAATTCAATCGTTGCCAGCCACTGGTGGGCGGGACGTCCTCGGGATTTTCTTTGATATCTCGGAAGAGGCTCTCCAAATCGACAGTTCCAGGATGTCGAGGCGGTTTTTTCACCACTAGTTTACCAATTCCGTATAAAGCAAAGATAAGGGGAATACTAAAGTAAGACGAGAAGAAGGAAGAAAAGTTCCACTCTCCATCAATGAAAACGACGAAGCCACCAGTGAGCAGCAAAAGGATACTTGCAGCAAGAGCAATTCGGGCAGCATAGGGCGTGAAAGCAACTTGCCAAGGAAGATCTTTCCTGGAATATCCCTGAGCTTTGAGTGCTTTATCCATGCCAATATGGTTGATACAAGTAATGATCCATCCTACCAAGAGGGAAGAGGATGTCAAAGCCTGAAACCAGCCAAACACAGTATCTGCAGTACTAGATACTGACATATAGCCTAAAGTCATGAAAGCAACTTTGATGCTAATAGCAATATATGGAACATTCCATCTGTTGGTTTTCAGTAGGATTTTAGGGGCATAACCCAGTGCAGCCAAGCCGTACATGTTTCGGGTTCCACTAAGCATACCAGAGTTAGCAGCTGACCAAGCAGATGTAATAACAACTGCATTGATGATATGAGGAAGCACATTGATCTGAGCGTTTTGGGCAGCAACAACGAATGGAGAAGAGTTGGCATCACCACCGCTGGCAATAGTTGGGTTATTGTAAGGGACAATCAGACCGACAATGAATATAAGCAGCACATAGAATACAAAGACACGTCCAAAGATTCTTTTGCAGGCTTTCGGAATATTATGTCGAGGGTTTTGTGTCTCTCCAGCCGCGACGGAAACTGTATTCACTCCACCGTAGGCGTAAACAACAGCAGATAGTACCGCCCAGAAGCCAATAAACTTTCCAAGGTTTCCCTCTTTAATATAAGGAGCAAATGGACCCGGATCCCTCCAGTAGTGAAATCCTAGCCGAGGGGTTTTTGTTCCACCAAGATCAATAACTAACCCAAGAAGAATAAGACCAATAATGAGGAGAATTTTCAGGGTTGAAAAGAAAAATTCAATTTCACCGTAGTACTTCACTGGCCCAATGTTACTCAAAAAAATGAGCACGATACCAATAGTGATCCAAACAGCAGGACTGAGATCAGTCCAGTATTGAAACAGGACAGCAGCAGCGACAATTTCACCGCCGCCTCCTACCAAGTCTGAATAGATATTGTTCCAGCCTACAGCAAATCCCAAAGCAGGATCAACGAAATGATCTGCATGTCGCATATATCCGCCAGTGACCGGCATCAACGTAGAAACTTCACAAATAACAAGCTGAAGGCAGCATATTATGGCACCAACAAATATATAAGCCAAAAGCAAACCAACAGGACCAGTCTTTGCAAGAGCTGCGCCAGTAGAAAGGAAAAGACCAGTGCCAATGGCGCCGGCTAAGGCAACCATTTGAATATGCCTCTGTTTAAGTCCACGATGGAGATCAGCATCATGAGCAAATGCTATGTTTTCAACGCCAAAAGACGCAGTATCGCTGCCAGTAGCACCTATGGTAACTACTTTGACATCTTTTTCTTCATCAATAATTCCTCCGGCGTAAGACATCTGGTGTTACACTAGATTTTGATCCTACTAAGGTGGTTGATCTCACCGTAGTACAGATCATCGGTTTTTATAGACGACCCCCGCATGGGCAAGATCTTAAAATTTTTTATCCATCCGCGTAAAAGTAATCTGGGCTGGCATAACTTTCGGCATTTTGCAAGAATTTCGTGCATTCCTTGTGCGGGATTGTGCAACAACACCACTGCATAAGGTTGGGCGGCCTGCTACAATTAGCGGAATTAGATTCTTAAATTTGATCCAGGGCAGCGATGGGTAACAATAAGACGGAGATATCTATCTTAAAACAGTTAGAGTTTGACCATCGGACATGTCGACATGTGGGCCGATCACTGACTATTAACTTCTCTCGAGTCTCTCCGGAAGCTTTCAGTGGGCATGTATGATGCCTTAAAAAGCATAACTCTTCTCATGATATACATGTGCAAAAGCTGCTGGTACTTGTCAAAGTAACATGGCGTTTTTTACCTTCGAAGAAATATAGTCTTCGATAACTGATACTGGGTCAAACAAGCAATTCTTTCTTTGTCCGTCTACTATCACGTATCGGAGAAAAAAAGTAAAAGAGGTAACAAAAAGCGAGCGTAGTAGTGCGCACTTTTTGCGACCGATGATCAGAGCTAACCTTAGTGTTTAGTTTTTTAGGAAAACGGTATATCAGAATTTTACGCTGACAACTGCTCAGATAATCTCTATAACTATAACAGCCAAGTGAATTAACCATATACCTTGTCGCTATTTGAAAGCTGTTTCTCGGCGACCAGTGTGAGATCCAGGGGCCGGGGTGCGTAAACGTTCATCGGCCCGATTGAGGACCAACCGTACGGCGCTGAAAAAGCAGGTTGAACAGCACAAGAACCGTCAAATCACAGCAGGCGTTAATGATGTAATAATCCAGGATGGGAGTAGTGCATGCCAAGACGACGAATCGAAGAGCGAAGGTACGTACATAGTCCTTCGACCCTTCCTCATCCACTATCAGCCCGAACAGGGTTTAGCAAAATGTTGCAATCAATAACTTTAATACACCATATCTATGCCCGACTCGTCTAATACCCGCCGCCCTCAGGGTAAAATAGCCTCAATAGGTATTTTGCCAGAAGCGAAGATGTCAGTCTTTTGCGGGGATGCAAATATGTTGTCATTTTTCGCACGGATCAATAGTAGAAGCCGATCTAATATCTGGACTACGCTGATGGGTTTGCGACAACAGAGAATAGGGGGACGGTGAATAATCCCATTCACCAAAACCATACAGTCTTTCCATATGACCATGCTTCTGAAACTTTTACGGTGTTGTAAGGCAATATTGCAGAACCTGCTCGAATCGGCCGGCCGTTGTTCGATGTCTCGGGAGCATCGGGGTTTCTCAAAGTATGCCGACCTCAACAAGCCAATTTCACCGACCGAAAATTCACGGACTGAAAAGTCTACCAAACTGCAATACCATGATACACCAGTCTATGCCATTACCCAATGCTATTTATTCATTCGTATCTTCATCTACCATCGTTTGTATATCCAACTATAGTCCAGTTTTGTCTTAAATCCGCAGTGCTACATTCGGAGGATTCCCAAAGCACATCAAGACTTTACCACAATTTAAGAGAATACACCATATGGCTATGAAGCTTGAGGAGCTCTAAAAATTGATGAATGCTTAAAAAACCACTTCCGCACCACCCTGCATGACATTTTCAATCTCAACGTCGCTGATGGCCCGGTACTGATATCGCTTGGGCAGTTGGTTTCTGAGAATGAGCTCTCCATCAGCCACGGAGAAAGGCTTATCCGAGTTGGTTCCTTTTCCTCCAAGGGGCCCATGAGTAGTAGCATTGGCCCTGTAAGCAGCAAAAGAAGTAGGCAGAGCCTGCTCAGGGGATTGAGGATGTACCCGAGGGGTGTGATCAACGGCTGAAAAAGTTAGAACAAACTGCAGAAAAACACTAAACGAGTTGTAATTGAAACTATGAATAGCAATAGCTAGTAACTGCTATATTCCATTCAGCCAATTTCAGCCTGCCGGTTGTGGCCGGCCGGCAGCCTAATAGGAAGCAGATTACTAACACTACTCTAAAAGTTTTGTTTCAACTCAATGCGCTACAAAATTATAGCAAACTGTAAAAAATAGACATACATCCTGCTTCCCGTCTCTTTCC
This sequence comes from Zygoascus biomembranicola, assembly GCA_030556875.1. NCBI lineage: Eukaryota > Fungi > Ascomycota > Dipodascomycetes > Dipodascales > Trichomonascaceae > Zygoascus > Zygoascus biomembranicola. The sequence continues at coordinate 1,313,168 of JAKTUV010000001.1, forward strand.
CAGAAACTTGATCAAGGGAGTTCGAAAAACGACTCTGGAGACTCTCATTTCTGTGGCGTGTGAAAGATAAATCTTTAAGGTGCGGACCTTGGGATGAAAAATGGCGAGAGAGGGGCTGATTGGAGGATAACGGCCTCGCCTAACATAAGGTTACATTCACCTCGATGGAAATGGGCTACCATGTGAAAATGGCCCAAAATGATTTTTTAGCAATTTCGTTATGACTGGTAAATAAAGTTTCGTAATATTCAGTGTATTGTTTTTATACTCTTCCCGCCTGAGAGTCAGTCGCGGTTTGCGCTTCTTCAGTGCTATTTACATATGATACAATAACTCTAGATGGCATGGCTTTAATTGATACCAGTGAGGAATTAGCTGATACCAGTGAGGAATTGTAGGGGTTAAACCGGGCTTACCTTGCTAGTCCGAATCTTCCGACCGACCCACTCACTGTCTAATGGCGTGGTATCTCTTTCCTCGGAAGCCAAACAGCTGTTGATTGAACTGGTATACCTCGGAGGGATTCAGATCATGCAACTCCCACTTTGACGAACCAAAAATGTTCTTAGTAGGCTCAAGCAGAACGTCCAGCTTGTCTCCAAACTTTCCATGTAACCAGCTCCAGTCTCTTTGGGAGTCTGCTTCGTGAAAGCCGGTGACGAAAATAGGGCACTTGGTTTCCAAAAGGCCTGGAATGGTTTTTTCCCACTGATCCATGGCTTCAGGAGCACCGAGGCCGGGATGGAACAGGAAAAAGGCATCAAGATAGGGGTCATAGGGCATGAAGTCTTGGGCTTCATTCAGCACATGGAAATAGTCTGTGTAGTATGAGAAAGACAACTTATCGTCGTACTTCATCCTAACTGGCTTTTCCAGGGCGGTATAATGTCTCTTTTCTCTGTCATAGTACGCTTCAGGGCCAATAAACACAAGTTCGATCTCCGAGTTAGGGAACAAGTAAGACAGCTGCTGCCAAGCATGAGGAGGAAGCTGCGACTCTGCTCGGGCTCCAAGCATAAAAAGTCGCATAGGCCTATCTTGCCATGATTTGGTAGTATCTTGGGGAAGCAAAGTGTATCGCAACGCTGCCAATGACTTGAGACCTTCCAATGTCAAAGGGCCGTGGGGTTTCAGATTGTAGGGGGAAAATTGATGCAAAATGGAAGCAATGGTAATGGGATAACTCAACATTTTGGTCACGGCAGCCAGCTGGAACTCGGTATCCATGGAGTAGAAGTCTCGTGTATAGAAAAAAGTGTCCCAGTTGAGAAAGTTGACCGACGCTTCGACTTGCTGTCTGGTGGGGAAGTCAAACTCCGGGAACTCTCGACCAGATCGCAGGTCATGTTCATAGATATTCACTTTCCTAAGTAGCTCCCATAGCCCATTCTGATAAGCGATATCGCTCTTCCATGCCTCTTCATCATGATGGGTCGGAATACCGGACTTGGGGCAGGTGAAATTAATATTCTTGCCAGTAACTGGGCATTTCGCCCGCGCACGAATGAAAGCTGCACGCGTACGAATGTCCTGAGACGGCGATTGGTCCCAGATGTGAAATCTATTCTCCGGAGTGGGATAATCTGGCGGCAGAGGAGGATCAAAGCCCAGACTGATTCGCACAAAGTCTGCCACTCCGCCTGCCAAACGCTTCACAGATGACGCATAACGGACCTGTGATGCCAAATTAACGCTCGTCAGCCTTTTGAAGCTTCCGGTGCTGTGGGTTGGAAGCATGATAGCGAAAAAGCTGGAGAAGAAAAGTCAGTGTGAATCTTTGGCAGAATCAGATGTTGGAAAATTCACACCCAAAAAACTAAGTGGGAGACCAACCCGATCACTACCGCTACGTTTTGGGCAGGAGTGTGAAATACATAACCCGGGGGGGTTTTCACAATTTTTTGGCGAAGAGCTTCTGGATGGTTGATTTTGCTGAATTGATCAATTTATAGACGATGATTGCAGTTAAAGAGGTCACCCGACAGCGGGTATTTCCACAGATAAAATGCCCTCTATCTTCTATCTCTCTATCTGCAATCGATAGTACTGCTTTGAATTTTTCTCCTTCTGGTGCTATCTGGTTTTTAACGAAACCTGAAACGGATCATCGAGCGGATTCTCTGCAAAACAGCCTTTTGAAAGCCCTCGAAATCACCTTGGTATCTTATCCACATTTTTCTGGCTGTTTAGAATACAAAAATGAATTTGACCGCGAAAAGGGCCGTGTCTCTGTTCTTTTTGGACATGAGAATGATCCTGGTGTTGAATGGATCGTCAACGAGTATCCCCAGTCACTAGCAGATATTCTGAGCCCGCTTGGCAATGACTCTCCGGTTGTTGATATGCAGAGTATTCCTCTAGACCTATTCAAGCAGCAATCGAGGCTTTCTGATCCTAGGGTGGAAGAGAGCATGTCATGTGTGGCCGTTCAGGTGACGGTTCTGCCCTGTGGCTCGAGTATCCTCGCAGTTGACATTGTACACCCTCTAGCTGATGCCCATACACTGGCTTTATTTATAAATGACTGGGCCAGGCGCTGTAAAAACCTCATTGAATCAGGCGATTCTGACAGACCTGAGACAGACGTTTTGTTTGATCCCGGATTACTGACAAAAGCGATTTCTCAATATCAGCAAGCAAATCCAAGGTCTGAACCAATAACAAATACCAAAAGCTCACTCTTTCATCGATATGATCTGGAGTATAGCGAAGACAATTCTGCAAAACCTCCCTGTGGTACGAAGCCGCCTTGGCATGAGTGGGATCGTAGCAAACCTGTCAAGCATGTTGTAATACAGCTCACTGGAGAGTTTATAAACTCTCTCTTTGAAGCATCCAAAGCTTTGGGGCTCTCTCTGACCCATCATGATTGTCTGATGGGGTACCTATGGAGCCTTATTACCAGATCTCGCAAGATAAATGGTGACGAGTACGTACACTGCGATATATCATTGGGGCTAAGATCCCGTCTCGGTCTTCCTGAAAGATACGTCGGCTCCAATCTAGTAATGGCCAATGTAGAACTGCGAGAATCTGCTGTTGCAGATAGCTGGGGTAAAGCTGCCGAACAAGTCCGTACTACTCTGAGGCAAGTTACTTCTGAAGTCATATCTGAACATATATACAGTTTGGATTCCGAAACAGGCTTACAGAGAATATGGCAAGGATTTCTCGGCTCTCGGCATATAATTGCTACTTCTTGGTTGCACACTGGTATGTATAACCTTGATTTTGGCACGGGAGTGCACCCAGTATATGTCGAAGCCAATATGCCTAACCTTGATGGTATAGTTCAGATTATGGAGAGGAAGAATAGCGATGAGGCAATAAGAAAATGGAGATGGAATGACGGTGTGAATGTCAGCATTTACCTTGAGGAAGCGGCCATGGATGCGCTTATAGGAGATATCACAGCACGCCTTAAAATGATAGACTCGAAATCATAGAATAACCACGAAAGCGATAATAGCTAGAAAATAATTCTTCTCGTGAACTCGTTTTAATTTGACCTGAAAAAACTTCTGTCTATATTGGTTTTTTTCCGCCCCGATCTTGAGATGCCGGAGGGTTAGGGTTTGCTTATACAATCATCTCTAATACATATTCCCCACGTAATCACCGACATATCGTCATACGCTCAATTCAACATTTGGTTAAACGGGCGGTTAAAACATCGGTAGTATTGCATAAATACATCTCAGATGATCACTATAGCTGTGTCTTGCCCTACCAGCGACCTGTCGCAACAGGAGTTCCAGTTGGAATGGGCGACAGACCGAGTGGCCAATTTGAAAGCGCTGGTTCGGGACAGTCTGGCGGATCCAAAGCCGGACGAACCTGATATGCGTTTTATCTACAGCGGACGAATATTGAAGGATGAAGAGAAAATTGCTCTGTTGATTCCCTTTGCAAATTCCAGAAATAAGGTGACTTTCCATCTGGTTGTCAAGACTAGCGGGCGAGCAGCTGCTTCAGATAGTACTGGAGGGCTTACCAGTGGACTTTCAACATCTGTTCATGGCAATACGGCAGCTGCATCATCTACATTTCCTTATTCCAGTACCAGGTCATCATTCATAACAAGACAGCAGTTTCCATCTGCCACTGTCACCGAGGCTGGCTCCGGCAGTAACGGCTCTCGGTTGGTTTTTGGAACCAGTCAAGCAAACGGCCAGTCTGCTGCGTCAACAGAGGGAGATTCGAGTGGTAATCAAAACGGTAGTGCTCATGGTGGTAAGAGCAAATGCGGCAGTGACGTGCGAGGAGGGGACGATCCCGCGGAGTTTACGCTGACCGATGGACTGTTAGAGCCATTGAAAATCCCCGCCTATGAATGTCTTATCATAAATGGAGAAAATAATGAAAAGGCAGTTGCATTTTCTCCTCCTGCATTGATGCGAATCGAAAAGCATTTTGCTCCAAGATATGGAGTAAGCACCATCGAACTAATAGTCAACACCCCTCAACCCACCCCAACGACGACTCCGCCCACTAACACTCGCGGCCAAGCTACAGAGCAAGCTCAAGCCAATGTAGGTGATGCACATATACAGGGATTTGATGCTACGATAAATAACAGGTTCTTTCAGGTGAATGTGAACTTTGAAAATCTCGGCAGAGCCTTCCGCAATTGGTTTCCGTTCACTATGAAGATACTTACTATATCATTTCTACTGATGGCAGAGAACAACAGCTGGATGCGTAACATGTTGATGTGTGTTGTGCCAATGGCTTTCTTTGCTCATAGAGCAGGTTATTTGGAACAGTATTTAGCACCTGCTAGACAAAGGATACAGGACTTGCTGCCGCATGGTCTACCGGCTCAGCTGAATCTAGAAAATTACGAGCACCTGTGGAGAGCAAGGCCCAGGCCCTCTGCTGCTGCTGCTGCTCAGAACGGTGATGGAGAGGGAGAACACGATAACAATGCTGAGGACGAAGGTGAGGACGATCAAAATGGAGATGAGCAACTTGAGCAGGTGTATGCCGACCACAATCGTGGTCAGACTTGGCTTGAACGGCTCAAAAGTACAGGTGTTATGTTAGTAGGCAGCCTGCTTCCCCCAGTGTACGACAGGTGGGCGGCCGAGGAAACCAGGAGAAGAGATGATGTGAGAAATCAAGTGAACCAGAGAAGAAGAGCAGAGGAGGAGAGAGTGAGAGAATTGGAGGAGAAGGAGAGGTTGGCTAGAATGGGAACTGTGCATACTCTGGGTGGAGAGGAGTAGCAGGGTAGGCGGGATGCATTGATGGTGGAGGGTTTGTTCAAAAGTATATTGTGGAACATAGACAGTACTTCAGTAAATTAATTATCATATTTATGCTATGGTGGAAGCTTGGATTATGTGCTGTTGGAAAGTGAAGCATTGGTTGAGCAAGCTTAGAATAATGCCGCTCCGGGTGCTAACTCGGCTGGAACCCACATAATGCACCTGATCATACAACGTTAGACCATCATATCGCATCAGCATTTTGAAGCCTTGCAGTGGGAAATGAGCAGCAAAATAATAAAATTTGGCAGTTTCACCGTAAACTCGCAAGTATTTTACAAGACCACGTTGAGTTTTGGACTTGTAAATCTGAAGCCAGTTCTGCCGGGGCATGTTCTGGTGGTTCCGCTTCGGGAAGTCAATAGAATGTCGGACTTGACCGACGAAGAGACAGTTGATTTCTTCAAAACAGTCAAGAAGCTGAGTAGAGTAGTAGAACTGTACTACAAAGCTGATAGTTTGAACATTGCCATTCAGGACGGTCCGTATGCCGGGCAGAGTGTTCCGCATCTTCACTGTCATATCATTCCCCGGAAGATTGACGATCTCCCTGAGGTAGATGAAATATACAAAAAGCTTGTGGGCAAAGAGGGTGATCTGGAGCAATCATTTGCAATAATCAAGGAGGAAGTCGCCAGACAGCAAGGCGAATTCGGCCCAGACTCTGAAAATCGTCCGCCGAGGACTCAGCAAAGTATGGCTGATGAAGCTACCAAGCTGGAAGCTTTCATAGCTGCCAATCCCGGTATTTAAATAGTGAGTATGGTATAAATCGCAAAAGATATATTATATATATACATATGTACAGGATGCTCGGTGGATGTGCTAATTAGCAGCTTTTTCTTCGGCTCGTAATCGGCCAAAGTGTCGAGCTCGCACTTCCTTACGCTTACGCTCGCCACCCCAGGACTTCTTTCCTCGCTTAAATTCTTCAAGAGGTGTTCCTCGACGATACTTTTCCATCCAAGATAAGAGATATCTGCTTGTTAGTAATCCATTTGTACAGGCATTGGCCAGTTTTTATCTGTTTTTCATCTTTTACATACCTTCTCTGCCTTGTGTCAATGCCCTTTTCTTTTAATAATGCACCATCTGCCGAGATGAATTCTTCCCAGGACTCAAACTTGTCGCCGTACTCGGACATGTTTCTACCGATCTTGGTGAGAAAGGTCTTGACATCGGGAACCTGTTCGCTGGGCCCGGGTGTTTTGCCGAAAGGCTGGATCAAATAAGTATTCAATGCAGGACGACTAGAAAATCCTCGAACCACATTCACCATGCTGGGTCGAGCCATCCGTGCCAATATCTGTCGGTTCATCATGGCTGTGTGGATCAAAGTTGATGGTGAGTCGTTGAATGGGAAAAGTTTCATCACACTGTGCGGCTCGGTATTTTGTGCATCAAAAGCCCTGGCCCCCTTCACTGTCTGTCAGCATTAATTAGCATATATAAACACTGCTTCGGTCCGCTGCTGGACCACTTTGGTTATCATTCGGATTTTTAATACTAGGGGTTTGCCCAGTATCAGCAGTCGCATTTCTTCCGCACTTTTCCCTCGTACCGTCCGTCCTTTGACATTGAAAATGCGCTCTCAATTTGAACTTTTGGCCAATATTCAGCCCGATTACGCTCCTAGCAGTATTTCGGTGTGGAAATCGTCTCGTACGGGGCTTCAGTTGGTGCTCATTAGACAGCAGTCGCCTATTGTCAATGGATATTTCGCGGTGGCTTCTGAAATCGACAATGATTCTGGTGCCCCTCATACGCTGGAGCATTTGATCTTCTTGGGCTCCAAAAAGTACCCGTACAAAGGTCTTTTGGATCAGTTGGGAAGTAAACTCATGTCCACCACTAATGCATGGACTGGTACTGATCAAACTGTGTATACGTTGACTACCGCTGGCTGGGACGGTTTCAAGGCTCTTCTGCCGGTGTACTTGGATCATGTTCTCCATCCTACTCTCACTGACGCTGCCTGTGTCACCGAAGTTTATCACATTGACGGTGAAGCGAAAGAAAAGGGTGTCGTGTTTTCAGAGATGCAAGGAACTGAAAACACATCGTCCTCGCTCATGGCTTTGGCGGCTTCCAAGGCTCGATACCCCGCGTCATCTGGTTATTCATCCGAAACAGGTGGCTTAACCTCGAATCTCAGAGAACTTACCAATGAGCAGATCAAGCAGTTTCATAAGTTAAGATATAGACCTGACAATCTGTCAGTAATGATCACTGGCACTGTTGATGAGGGCGAGTTACTGAAAATCATGTCCGAATTCGATTCTTCTCTGGAGATTCCTGTCACTGAGGGCTATAAACGGCCCTTTGTAGAGTCGGCCCCGGATCCCAGACTGAAAGAGTCGGTGACAAAGGTCATTGAATTCCCCGACACTGACGAATCGTTTGGTGAGATACAGATTAACTACATGGGACCTCATACAACTGATCTTGTGAACAACACAGCCCTAGACATCTTTGGTACCTATCTTACCCAGGATAGTACTGGTATTCTTACCCAGAAGATTGTAGAGATCGAGTCTCCTTTGGCTTCATCAGTGGACTATTACACAGATGACTATCTATATACTGGCTTCAACCTCTGGATTTCAGGAGTTCCTACTGCACATACACAAGTTGCTACCAAGAAGATACTTGATGAAATCAAGACTAGTCAGTCAAATCCCGAGAATATCAACGTTCAGTTGTTGAGAGACTGCATCAAGAGCAGAAAAGACGAATTCATTCTGCATGCTGAAAAAGATCCAAGTGCCTTGCTTCAGTTGGCTCTTGATTCATTTATCTATGGCTCTAAAGATGCTTCTGATCTGGTTAAGATTGCCCAAAATCTGAATGAATATGATGAAATATTGTCTTGGGACGCTGAACGATGGGCTCAGTTCGTTAAGCAGTTCTTCACGGATGCAGCGGAAGTTGTCATTGTAGGAGTACCTTCTGAATCTTTCTACAATACCTTAAATGAAGAGAAAAAGATCAGATTGGAGGATTACCGTCGAAAGTATGGTGAAGAGGGATTAAAGAAGCTCGCCAATAAGTTGGAGAATGCTCAAAAGGAGAACGATAAGCCTATTCCCTCCGCTATCTTTGAGAAGTTCCCTGCACCTGATCCCACAAAGATCCAAATAAATCAAACGACTAGGGGCCTGGCAGGGTCAGCCCTTACAGCTACTAAACCTACCAGCTCCGAGCTGCAGCACCAGTTGGACCAGGACGGAGCAAAAAGTGATGGCTTGGGTTTGTCCCTAGTATTTGAACAGTATCCTTCGCAATTTGTGACGATCAACGTGGAATTTTCCTCGTTGGTCCTGCGTCAGGATCTACTTCCTTATGTTAGCACCATTTTTGAAGAAGTATTCTCAGTTGGCATGGTTATTGACGGAGTTGAGTGGTCCTACAAAGAAGTTGCCGAGCAGGTCAACCGAGATACTATTTATACTTCTCTTTCTGCTCCTGGTAAGCTAAAGGATACTGTCCGGCTGAGAATTCAAAGTCGAGCAACCGATTATGAGAAAGCTATTCAGTGGCTTCAAAGAGCTATGTGGAATACTGTCTTAAATGATAGAGAACGGCTGAAATCTATTGTTCAGCGGTATCTTAACGGTTTGTCTGATCGCAAGAGAGAAGCTACGTCTATTCTTGATGCTTTACAGTGCAAGGAATGTCTCACTGAGAGATCTCTTAAAAGGGCTAACCAGTATATTCTGACGGAAGACTTCTATAGAAATGTTTGGAATGTGTTAGATGATGACGGTACAAAGGAAGACTTTGAGAAACTTGTTGGAGAATTAGAAGAAGTCCGACAAAATCTTTTTACTCTGAACAATATGAGAATATTTGTTCATGGCGGCATAGATAAAATTGATCATCCTGTCAGCCCTTGGGCAGATTTTCAGCGATACGGACAATCTAAGCAATTTGCTGGTACTGGAGAGCTTGTTCCTGTCCCTGATAGTGCTAATAATTTATCTGAAACTGGAAAGACGCTAAGCAACCATGCTTGGATTAATCCAATGCCCCAAACGGAGTCTTCTTTTATCATGACTGTGACGAAAGGGCCGGTGAAGTTTGATGCCGAAGATCTTGCTGCTATCATTGTAGCTTCTTCGTATCTTGAAACTGTTGAAGGTCCGTTTTGGAGGGCTATTCGAGGTAGTGGACTAGCTTACGGTGCTTTCATGATCAACAGCATTGAAATGGGACAGATAGCATTTGAGTTATACAGAGCGGCAGATCCGGCTAAGGCACTCGAAGAAGCTAAAAAGATTGTTCTTGACTTTGCCGAGGGTCGAACTAAGTTTGAGAAAGAAGCATTGGAAAGAGCTATTAGCAGCAAAGTGAACTCTATGTTCTCGGGGGTGGAGACAACTGCACTTACGGCTGAGAAGCACTTTCTGGATCTTGATTTAAGGAAAAGTGGTTTCAATGAGTTTTCAGAGCTACTCAAGCGGGTTCGCGATGTGACAGTCCCCGACCTTGAAAGAATTTTCAATGTGTACTTCAGGAATATGTTCGATCCTGCTAAATCTGTTGTAATGAGTGTTTGCAATCCTTCATTAGTAGAAGTATTGCAGGGATACCTGAAGGAAGAGGGCTACAATGTTGAGTTAACGAGCGTTACCACCTTGCCGGATGAAGATGATGAAGAATTCAGCGAAGAAGATGACGACGAAAGTGAACACAGCAGCGAAGAAGATGATATCTAAGTTTTCTTAGCTCAGCAAACACTTTACTGTCCATAGTTTATTTCATATTATTTTCACGGGCTGCCTTTGGCGGGCCATCAGTAATACTTTTTTTATAGAACCAGCTGAAATATCTTATAATAAACTGTAATGGCCCGCCTCCAGCAGATAGCGGCTAATCCAATACTCTCAAGCTATAATCACTAACTGGCCTATTCCCTTTCCAATCCTTATAGAATTCTTCTTTGTTATCTTTGAAGATTCTGACTAGTTCTTTAATGTACAAACCATGATACAGAGTAAGATCTTGCTCTGTAGGTTCTGGTATATAGGGGAGTTCAATCGGTCTACCTACAACGACGTGAATTTGTCTCCTATAGGGTAGCAGACCGACTTCATAGTTGAATATTCCACGGGCATTCATAAGAGGCAAAGTGAAGCCGAGAACATCCTTCAAGAATTTTTGCATTTTGTACAAAGCGGTGTTCTCATCGTTTGAGGCCTGATCGTAAAGTTCATTTTCGCCAAAGGCAAGAACAGGTACCACATTGGTGTTTGGTGATTGGAGTCCTAGTTTGATAAAGCCTAGGCGTTTCCCAAGAACCAGGTCTAGTTTGCCCGGACGAGCTAAAAGAGATTCTCTGGCCCCTCCTATCACAATGCAAATAGGCTGATAATTATCAAGAAGCTTTTTGCAAGATGCTTTAGCAACTGAAGCCATTCCGAGAAGCAGGAGATATTCCCTATAAAAGGGAACAAGAAACTGATTGACCAAAGTCAAGCCCCTCACTGGGATACCGGGGAACAAATTTGACCAACCAGCACCTTCAGTAGTAATTGCTCCTACCATGCCCATGGAGATGATCCCGTGAGGGTGGTAGCCAAAAATGTAGCGCTTTCCAGTGGGTGTCAAAGTGGTAGAGCTGGAAGAACCATAAAAGATGGGAATAACCAGAAAATACCACCACCAGAAAGTCAGTTTCCAGATGAAAGATGTCTGTTTATGCAATTCCTTGGAAATCTGTCCGCCGTTTCCACTTGCGATGAAACTAGGCTCCAGGTCTACTGATTTATGAAGACTTATCGGGAAGTAGCTAGCGAACAGCTTGCAGTAAACAGACGAACGAAATGCAACAGCATTCTGGGTAAGTGAATTTCCATCTTCATATGACTTATCAAATATGATGTACAACACATAGAAGAACACAAACGGCCAGAATGGCGGAAATGCTGCTGACAGCAAGAAATAGCTGAGACAAACGGGTATCGAGAACACATGGAATGCCATGACTCCCACTCTGACGCAGTCTACAAGTCTATCTTTTGTGCCAGATATTAGCACCTGTAATGGTTTTATCATATTTCCATTTGCATTTGATATTCCGTCTTAATGTGTAGAAGCAAAGTCAGTTGCGATGGCTGGATCCGGTGCTGGGTTCGATTGTTCCATGCGGCGCGCATTTCCCTCGTTTTGCTAACGACAACCTCGAACTTACGCTTCTTCTCTACTCGATTTGTACACCGTATAATAGCTATTTAGTTCAACCCGTACCATTATATAGGCATCTTGAGCTCACTCTGCGTGGAATTCATAATTCAGCATTGAAACATTTACAGAGGGCAGATTCGACCGATTGACTGGCGAAATGGATGGAGAACCGCTCGATGAACTACAATGGAGAGCTCCAGAGTTCATCCAGATGTATGGCTTGAGGACCGATAATGTTCTTGATTACTTTGCTCAGTCTCCGTTTTACGATCGAGGGAGCAATAATCAGGTGCTGAAGATGCAAAGTCAATTCAACGATAACTTCTACGGAAGACAAGACCTCTACTCCGAACTCAAAAACATGAAAGGCATTGAGTTTGTTGTCGTATTAGCCAGGGAGCCTGATTTGTGGATAATACGGAAGCAGAATCGACTATCTCCGCAGGAAGTTCGCTACTTATCAACTTACTTCGTGGTTGGGGAGAACATATACCAGGCCCCTAGTATTTATTCTATTGTCAGCAGCCGGCTGCTCAGCACTACTCTATCGCTTAGTAAAGCCTTGGATATTGCAGTTCCATTATCCTCCTTTTCCCCCTCGCAAGGCTACTCATATTCTAATGACCAGAACAGCATTCCAGGCCTCGACGATACTCCTTCTGGAACAGCTTCTACCGTTGCCACTCCTGCTACTAAGAAAACACCGAGGGCTACTGGACTGCTGAGTAATTTTTCCTCTCCAGCGCCGGGAATTGCTACTCCTGTTTCTGGTTCTGCCGGTGGAAGCACTCAGAGCTCGTCAGCAATAGCTGCGCAGCTTCTTCAAGAGCGGGAACATGATCTCTCAATAGAATACGCATTGGCTTTCACAGTAAAGAGTCAGGCCGTCTTCCTTGATAGTCCAGAGTCAAGAGAAGTGGGATCCCTTCCTGGAGATAAAAGACGGCCTCCTCCTGCTGTACGAAGGAAGAAGAAATAGAGCTTTAACCGTCAAGGTCGTGGTCTACGATAATACTTACTAAGACGAGTATAAAAAACCTCATCATCTACACTTAGTACGATATCACTAGATTTTGAAAAATATTTTATTATGCATCCGTTGAGGAGAATAAAGAAGCTCAGGTAAATACCGTGAGCTTCCCGAAAATAAATAGTTTTGTTGAAAACATTAAACATAACAGCCTGTACATTCAGGTAAATACCTGACCATACGCTTAAGCAGAGTCACTTAAGCATACTTTTCTCGGAAAACCTTGGCAGCGTTAACCATATTGGTCAACTGCTTCTTGGTCTCATCCCACTTTCGGGTCTTCAGGCCACAATCAGGGTTGACCCACAACTTCTCCTTAGGGTAGACAGCGACAATCTGAGCAATTCGCTGCTCAAATTCAGACTGAGGAGGAACTCGAGGAGAGTGGATATCAAACAGACCAAGACCAATGTGGTTGGGGTAGTCAGAGAACTCCTTGATGTACTTGGAGTCGTCCTTCTTGGAGAACTCAATGGACACAACATCAGCATCAAGAGCCTTGATGTGGGCAGGGTCCAAGTCAGAGTAGCAGAAGTGAGAGTGGATCTGAGTACCATCCTCAACACCGGAGGTGGCGAGTCGGAAAGAGAGAGGAGCCCACTGGACGTAGTTCTCTCGCTCCTGACCAGCTCGCAAGGGCAAACCTTCTCGGATAGCAGGCTCGTCAACCTGGATGACGTAAATGCCAGCAGCCTCCAAGTCGTTAACTTCGTCTCGGAGACCAAGGGCAAGCTGCAAGCACTGGTCCTTCAATGGCAGATCGTCTCGGGGGAAAGACCATCGCAAAATAGTGACGGGACCGGTAAGCATACCCTTCATGGGGAGCTTGGTAATGCTCTGGGCGTACTTAGACTCCTTGACAGTCATAGCCTTGGGTCGAGAAACGTCACCAACAATGATAGGGGGTCGGACGTATCGGGAACCGTAAGACTGGACCCAGCCGTTGGTGGTGAAAGCAAAACCCTTAAGCTGCTCACCAAAGTACTGAACCATATCGTTTCGCTCGGGCTCACCGTGGACAAGGACGTCAAGGCCAATTTCCTCCTGGAACTTGACAACATCCTGAATTTCCTGCTCAATGAACTTTTCGTACTGCTCGGCAGTGATCTCACCCTTGGTGAACTTGTTTCGGTTGACTCGGATCTCCTTGGTCTGGGGGAAAGAACCAATAGTGGTGGTGGGGAAGAGAGGTAGACCAAGTCGCTTCTGCTGGGCAGCAACACGCTCCTCGAAAGCAGACTTTCGCTTGGTGTCACTGTCAGTGACCTCGGAGAGTCTCTTTCGGACAGCAGAGTCATTGGTGATAGAAGAAGCAGCTCGGGCAGAGATGCTCTTCTGGTTAGCCTCGAACTCGGCGCTGACGGCCTCAGTACCAGCGGTGGCAGCCTTGGCGATGACGACAACTTCAGAAAGCTTCTGGGTAGCGAAAGAGAACCAGTCCTTGATTTCGGCATCCAGCTTCTTCTCGTTGGTCAAATCAACGGGAGTGTGGAGGAGGGAGGAAGAGGTAGCAACAACCAATCGGTCGGCACCGACAATGGCCTTGGCAGCCTCAACAACCTTGAGGGCCTTGGTGAAGTCAGTCTTCCAGATGTTTCGGCCGGCAACAACACCAACAGACAGAGTCTGTTCAGCAGTGAGAGCGGCAGCGACTTCCTCGAGCTGCTCAGGGACTCTGACCAAATCGTAGTGGAAACCAGCGACAGGCAAGCCCTTGATGGCAGGCAAGTTGGGTCGGACATCACCAAAGTAGGTGGAGAGGACAATCTCGGGAAGGCCAGACTGAGAAGCAAAGAACTCATAAGCCTGCTTGAAAGCAGCCTGGACGTTGGTGGGCAGATCCAAAACCAAGACAGGTTCGTCAATCTGGACAGACTTGGCACCAGCAGCAGCGAGCTTGGCCAAGATCTCAGCGTAGACGGGGAGGATCTTGCTCAAAAGAGAAATAGGATCGAGATCAAGAGAGTCCTTGTCAGCCTTTCCGAGGAAAAGGTAAGACACGGGTCCGAGGAGAACGGGTCGGGTCTCGACGCCGAGGGCCTTGGCCTCCAAGTACTCGTCAACGGGCTTGGAGCTGTTGAGCTTGAATTCGGTGGAGTGGGAGAAAGTGGGTCGCACATAATGGTAGTTGGAGTCAAACCACTTGACCATCTCGAGAGCAGGGACATCCACAGCAGGGGTGGAGTCAGTGGCAGGTCGCTGAAGACCTCGACCCATGGCGAACAAAATGTCAATAGCAGGCAAGTTAAACTTGGTGTATCGCTCGGGGATGACATTGAACAGCAAAGACAGATCAAGAACCTGATCGTAGAAAGAGAAATCATTGGAGGCAATGATGTCGACGCCGGCTTCCTTCTGGAGCTTCCAGTTGTGAGCACGGATCTGCTTGCCAGTAGCAAAGAGCTCGTCAACGGTAGCTTTTCCAGACCAGTAGGCCTCGGTGATCTTCTTCAATTCTCGGTTGGCACCGATTCGGGGGAAACCCAGTACAGATGAAAGAACCATTGTGTGTTTTAGATGGTGTGTGAAGAAGGAAGAAAAAGGGAGAACGTGAAAATTTTATATGGATTTGGGAGGGCGAGAAAACGTGTGTGTTTTCACGTGCGGAAGAGCACGTGAAACATAGAAAACAGGGGGACACCGATCAGAATTGCGAAATAGTGTTAAGTTACGTTATAGATAGATTTTCAGCCTCTAGCTTTAATAGCGTCTGCTATATGTTCGATGTTGAGGTCCTGGTTGTTCCTTCTTTCTTGTTTTTCCTGAGTCATCATAGAAGCAGCTGAAAAATACAACCTCCAATTGCACAATCGCTGATCTATAGAAATCGGCAGAACCTGAACGAAGGATGCACTATATCGTGGAGTGTTGCAATATTGTATTTGAATATTAGCAGTAAGATCCTTCGATACATACAATATATCACTTCTTAGTACTATAGCTCCAATTTTCTGTGCTTCTCTGGACTGTCTTTTCTGGATATATCGCCTATTTCGGTGGTTGCCCGATGTCGGATCGCTTAAATCTACTCGGGGCTCCCGGCCATCTTCAATGGTCGCTTACTACTGGCAAAAAGCAGGAAACCTACCCAAGAAATATTTCAGCCGAAAATAATAGGTTTCGTCGTAATAGGCTATTGTACCATATATGTTATTTAGACGAGCGTAGATCTTTGTTGAGTCGTCTGCTCAGATCTCGCTAAACAGATCTGCAGTCACCACTACTGTTCAGTTCCTCCAATTGCATGAATAGGAGGAAAACTAAAATTCCCAATACAACAGACAAGTATACTGTGCTAGTCTGCTTATCTGCTGCTAGATTTATTATTCTGTATTCAGTAAATAAATAATTGATCATATTACCTAGAGCAATTATACGATCGTGCTTATATATTATGTGTATGCTCTCACTAGACATTATCTCAAGAAGCCAGCCCCTCTTTGCCTGCTATTCCTTTGCTGGTGCTCCATTTCTTTCTGTCCCTCTCTAGATCAATTAGAATCTGAGCCGTAGTTCCCTTATCTTCGTAGAAAGCGGCCAGCTCCGCGACCACCTTGCCTCGCCTTGTCGGCGTTCGAGGGGGCACTCTGCTTTCCAAAGTACTTGAAGACCGTCGAGGCGAGGTTGGAGAACTTGGTTTAGTGTTCTTCCTAACACTGGCCTTTTCTATGTTTGCAACCTGAGATGGTTGGAGAACGGTCGACTGAGCTCCAGCATTCGAGCCTAACTGCAGATTAGGTGTAGATCTCTTTGATCTAGGAATAGGAGGTGGTGGTGGTGGGCCCATAGTGCTCTTTTTAGGGTGCACTGCTTTAGTCGGTGAAGAGGTTTGAGATCGACTTGCTGTGAGTCCATCCGATACACTTCTTTGAGAGAAGGCAGCTATCTGCAGATCTGAGGGGATTATTTGAGATATTTCTGGGGTAGAAACATTTCTGTGATGTGAAAATGCAAAAGGAGATGATGAGACACTGTTGATATTGTCTGTGTTTGAGTCGTTTAGACTGCCTTTGGCCCGCTGTTTTGCACCTTGGTCGATGTCCTCAGAGATTGAACTCCAATGGTCTAGCGCATTGCGTAGGAATCGGGCAGCAATTGCATTGTTATCTCTAGAAGAGAATTGTTTTCCAAGTAAAGTTGGAGCCAGAGCGGCCGCCAATGTGCTTGAAGTGTGGAATGTCCTGCTTTTGTTGTTCACCACAGTCTCGAGAACATCCAACAAGCTGAATAAAAGCACCTTGCTGCTGTATGGGAGCTTCCGCAAAGTATCCACAGAGTACTCCTTTGTGTCTCTGATGGGCAAGCTTATCACCTGAATGGGTAAGATGGGCAACGGGAGCTCATGCATGTACATTTTGAGAACAGCAGCTGTAACCACTGGGCCATAATCGTCCAACTCCATGAGCTGGCCCCTGTCAAAGCCTTCTCTCATAATATATAGTAGCTGGGTATTTTCTACCTTGTCAAATACACCTTTGGTGTTGGGGGCCGTGATCGCCAGATAGCGCAGACACTCTGTCCACAGTAGGGGTACATTGAGCTGGCCATCGAACTCAATGGGCCGGCCAAATATCGGCGTATGGTGCCGGGGTATAGTGATGCGTTCCTCAACCTTGGTATTGTGCTGGTACACACTCGGGGGAATGTTCACAAGCGTGATATCCACATGCTGAGCCAATTGGCTGAGGGAAGATACATGTACCAGTTTCCTGCGAAACTTGGAACTCACCACTCCGCGCAGCATTTCGGTCACTGCTCGAATCCACCAGCTCTCGTGAACAACGTAGATCTTCTGGACCCGTTTCTTAGTATCACGCTCAAGCATGGCATATGTTCGGGCGACCCAGCTCCAGCTGGGTTTACTAGGGGCTCCACAGGCCAGAAACAGCATCACGTAGTCACATTTCGGAAGTCTTTGAATTACTGCTTCCACAATCTTGGAGTAGAGTTCACCCTGATGCTCTGGTAGAGCCGTGGTATCGATCACCACTATGGGGAGTCGGGTGCTCGGATCAAACGTCCTCGACACTTGGACCACTCTGTCCACTATAGAGTTGAGCTGCTGCAGTTGGCTGGTCATTTTGGCAAGATTTCAGGACGACAAAGCCAGAAAACTAGCTGCGATTAATTTTTTCCTTGAGAATAGAAAAAGAACCCAGAAACTTGCTAACAAATGGTCTTGAGAGCGTCCAGCGCCGGCGCTCTGTTAGTTTTTATTTTAACTGGTGAACCGGGACGATCTGCCTCTATTTATTTATTAACGTTTTGAGGCAGATGGGCCCAAACGGGGTAGCACCATTGCTGACGAATTGTGCTGTTCTGGGCCAGAACTGAAAAGTTTCCCGTCGCTTACTAATACTTCCCATTGGGAAACGGTTCGGCATTTGCCAAAACCAAACCGAAACATTCGTCCGTCAACCCGACGAGCACTCGCGATCTTACCTGATATGAACTTGAATTCGTTCAATGTTCTGACGCCTGCCAAGTCGGCATTGTCGCCAGACAGGATCTGGTCCGATCCCAAACTGGTATATCGGATCATTGACCAGATGTCGGTTCCAGATCTATGCGTGATGGCCAGGGTCTCCCGCAAATTCAAGAGCGCGGTGTATGATGAGAGCGTTTGGGTCCAGCTTCTGGCCAATATCGGCCTGGATGGCAAATTGGTGGCCAAAAAACGGACTCCTGTACCGGCTGTAACCAAGAAGGAGCCCGTTCAGGCGAATGCTGGTAACCTGTTGGACTTGGATTCCGATCCCCCCTCTTTGTCTGCACAGGCAGATACAGCCCTGCTTCTGACCGGCTCTACTGATGCTTCTGAAGGATCACCTTTGGATTGCATTGACAGGTTTCAGTACAGTGAAGGCCATGCAAAAGATTCCTTTGTTGCCCTTTATCGCAGTCTGGCCCCTTATTATCTTGATCTCACAGGGACAAGAAACGGATCACAACCTTTGGTTTTCAGTGCATTTGCTGATTCACTGGACCAGGCTAAAATGCTAAAGCAACTCAAGGTGTTCGCCAATGCCGATCCTAACGAGGACAATCACCGACAGAGACTCTCCACTTTACAGTCCACGATAGAGATATTCGAAAGTGCTGCTCTGCACGAGTTCGAGGTCGCCATGGAGAAGCAAGATCAGGACAAACTCAAGGAATATGTTACTGTTTTGACTATTCTCAACGGCTCGGATGGATGCGTTCAACTCTACCTGTCTAACCACTGGCTAATTACAAACTCAAAAACGGAGCACTCACTCAGATTTTATACCCCAGAATCGGGGTTAAACATTACAGAGCTCCGTGCCTATCTCACTAGCGTTGCCACTGATATCAATAAAAGTAGTGACCAGATAGATCATGTTTTCCCTCTCACAGTTCCGGTGACTATCCCACTTGTTGAGCAGGTTATAGACGGAAAGATACTAGACACGGTTACGAACCTCCTAGAAGATATCTATGATGATAGCGTCGCGCGATATCTTAGGGCAGTGCCTTCTATATATTCTCTGCTGATGGAATTCATTGCTATGATAAAACCTGGTTTGAATTCTGGTCCCGATCTTTCCCGAACATTAAGGGTTATCATTAATGACCAGTTTCATATCATCCTCAACTCTTATTTGTCAGAAGAGCTTCAGGCTTTTACAACATTCGGAGCGAATGAAGTGTCGAAATGGGAGCAGACTATTTCTGAGGACGAAGCTGCTGCAGAGTCCTTTCTATGGAGCAGTGTTTCAAAAGAAAAGGACAAGAGCGATTTTTTGAGCTCATTCAAAAAAGTTATTATGATGCCGGTCAGTGCAATGTCCAAAGGAGATGGTCATAGTGATAGTGGAACAAGCACGCCTACAGGGTCCTCGGTTTCTTTGCCGACAACCAAAAACAAAAAGCTTGCAGCAATGACGGTCCTTCCTACTACGGAACTCGATGCTATGGTTGCAGTAATGAACAATAAGCTGGAGGGCATAAAAACTCTCTTCTCCTTGGAATTGGCAATCAATCTTATTCGGATGGGAAAAGAAGTGATGGAGCGTATCAGTCGGTTTGCGGTTATCGAGGGCGAAGAAGGAGCAGCTGCCAAAAAGCAGTGCGAGGCCGTTTTTGTGGAGCTCGTCAAAATATTAGGAGGGATGCATGTTATGGGTGGTTTCAGGAAAGCTCTGGATACACTGAGCAAATACGACCCTAAAAAGTTCCGCAGAACAGTTGAAACACAGGAAAATGGTACAGCTGTTGAACCGCTTGCCATATTTGCGGAACTGATCAATATTGGTGATTTAATTCAGCAAATGATTCATTTATTTTACGAAGAAGAACTGGCTCAGAGAAAGCTGGTGGATAAGCACAATTTCCTTTCTCCGGCTGTCAATGCCAAAAAGAAGTTTGAGCAGAATCTGGACGATTCAGTAGCAGAGGGCCTTTCGCTGGGAATTGATGTACTCATTGATCAAATTGATTTCACATTTGTTACGCAACAGCCAGCGTCGGACTTTAATCCTCCTCCAAGTATGATGAATAACATGGACATTGGGCCGACTGATGCTGCGGTGAAGGTGGTATCACTGCTGAGGTCACATATGGCATTATTAGTGGGATCAACTGACAAAAGTGTGCTGGATGTCTTTCAGCAGGAAGTTGGACTTAGGTTTTACGGATCCATCTGCAAGCAAATGAAACGAAAGGTGGTAAATACCACTGGAGCTATCAAGCTCATAAGCGACCTCAATTACTACTACAGTTATATTGCTTCACTGAAACAGAAGGAGCTGCTGCCATACTTTGCTGCATTAAAAGAGGTTGGTCAGCTATTTCTCATAGATGGAAGCGATGCCAAAGCACTGGGTCAGGCATTGAGTGATATGACGCGGTTTCGGGGAGTGATGAAGCCGGAGGAGCTACTAGAGTTTGTCCAGCACAGGGCAGATTGGTTAGTGGTGAAGAGGGAGGTGGAGAAAGTCATGTACGGATTTGGTCTTGACTGTGTGATTATGTGAATCAAATGAAATTAGCATGCAGGTACAATGAAATATAGCATTAATTGCAAGGTGTCGTTGAAAGCTACATAAATAAAGCAGTAATGTGCTTAGCAGGAATAGGTTTAGCAGACTAAGCTAGTCCTGGTGAATTGCACCGGCAAGATCGAGCATTTCATTTACAGCCATCCAGGGATCATCGTCAGATGGCAGAGCTTCATGGCCCCAGACGTGAATTTCCCCTACATTATGAGATACTCTGAGTTCTTTTACTTCGCGCGGTGCATCTAGATTATTGAGCCCGTCTTCTTCATCTTCGTCTTCATCCTCGTAGTAATGATGGTTATTCTGGACAATAGATATCGACGCTACCACGGCAGAATAGTCGTCGCGTACGAGGAGCTGCGATCCATGCAGCTTTCTACCGCGTAGATGAACTGTTGGCTTTGGTGTTTCTATTATATGAAAATTCGTTTTAACATCACATGCAGTAGACTCCGAGAATTTACAGGGGACAATGTGAAGATCTGTTTGGGGAGCTTTGGTGTTGTGTTTGACCGTGATAGACATGATAGTTGTGTAGCTCGCACAGTTGATTTTCACCAATTTCACCCCACTTCAACATGGTAGTCAAAGCCAAATACCTAATCGGCAGGTGAGTACCAACCAGAACTTCCACTTGATTTCGCAGCTGGCTGGTAGTAAATGGATTTCTAACATGGCCAAGGTTTGCTGATCCTCTTTTTGCTGTGGCTATTGGAACTCTTGCCTACAGTCTGTATGAAGTACGAGATCATGGCAAGGGTGAAAAATTACTGGATTTGATTAGACGAAGACAGGCCAAAACGGAATAAGATCCAGAAATTTAACAAACGGATGATAAATAGCGCATAATAAATATTTTAGTTATTATCTTACATTAAACTACTGTGGGTGAGGTGGGTTATGTGGGTGATTTGGCGGGGTTGGCTGCAGCTGTTGATGGTGAATCGGAGCCAGAGAACCAACAGGAGGCGGAGGTTGAAGATGTGGAAGTGACGGAACCGTCTGGGTGTGAACGGGTTGTTGCTGTGGGTTCTGCTGGACGGGTGGAATAGTGAACTGTGGTAGATGATGGGATTGTAAGGGGAGCGGCATAGGCAGGTGCTGGGGCATCGGAGGTTGAGGCTGGGGGATCGGAGGCTGGGGCTGTAGATACTGCACAGGCACGGGCACAGGCACTTGTGGCACCTGTGACGGTTGGTGAGCTTGCTGGGCGGCTGCCTGCTGTACTGCGGCCTGTGGAGCTGCCTGAGCTGCCTGAGCTGCCAATTGAGCCTGAACTTGAGGAGGAATTTCTTCATCTGCCTTGGGTCTCTTGGGTTTGGCTTCTTTGGGGCCTCCTGGGCCGATTTCGCTCTTTCTCTTTTTGGTATTAGGCTTCTCCTCCTTGACTGATTTGTCCTGCGATTCTGTGAACACATTAGGCTGGTTTCGCTTGAGCCATTCCAGCAGACCCATGGGGTTCTTTTGCTTAGGAGCCGACTCCTCATCCGACGAGTACTCAAATGTGCTGTGTAACAGGTCAAGATAGGCCCTGGCATCTTCACTCAACGGCTTTTCCACGCTTTCACGGGCCCCATCCAGATCCTCCACGTCAATGTGAAGAGTGTGCGAGAATTTATCACTGTTATTCAGCTCTTGAAGAATGTCCAGCAATCGGTTATTTTCGCGAACAATTCGATTGAACAGCCTTTCGGCGGTGAGTTCCCTTGAATGAAGAGTGTCGCTCTGTTTCATCACTTCGCTGAACTTGACGTTCATTTTTTGGTACTTCTTTCGAAACGACTTGTAGGGCTTGCGAGCCTCTCCTCCTGCAGAAGCATCAATATTAGTATCGCCATTTTCTGCTGAGGATACGATGGAGTTCTGGTCCGCATGGACAATGCCAGGATCGGGCTGAGCCTCCTGAATAAAAGGCGGCTGACTGGACGGTGGATCCATTATATCAATTGGATGATGCTGGCGATATGTCAAGGGCGGTGGTGATGGATGGATTGGCGACGGTTTGGTTTCTCGGTTGAAAACCCCACCGAAATTATCGGCGGGAATCTCCCAAACCTCCCTGCTCTCCCTCCCCACCCCCGCAAAATGTCTCTCAGCCGGCCGGTTCCTCAGCGTGTGGGCCAGCTGGACGCATCGTCGCTGGATGCCGAGCTGTACGAGCTTTTGCGCAAGCAGCTTCTGGACAGTTTTGCCGATTTCGGAAGAGTTTTCCGTGACAAGTACGAATCGGAGCTGCTTTTGCTGCTTAAACTGGCCCTGTTCAAGCTCACCATCTGGGATCATTCGACAACCTACGGTGGCAAGCTTCAGAACCTCAAATTTGTGCATTCCCGGACAAGAAAGCCCATATCTACCGCCCAGAAACTTCTGTACGGAATTCTGGTAGTGGGTGGGTCATATTCATGGGAGAAATTCAACTCCTACATCACGGGGCTGTCGGCATCCTACGAAGCCTCGGATCAAGAAACAGTGTCTACACTGCAGTCCATATCGGATAAACTCAACACCCTGGCAAACACCGTTGGTCTACTTAATTTTGTTGCATATTTATACACAGGCAAATACTCTACGTCTGTGCTGAGACTGCTGCGCATTGATTTGCAGCCGACTTCCCGAGTTCTTTCCCGGCAGCCCAACCTGGAGTTCCAAAACAGACAATTGGTGTGGAACGCCCTTACAGAGTTTCTTATATTTGTTCTTCCTTTGGTCAACATTGTGAAGCTGAGAAATAGAGCTATTCGTTTCCTGGCGCCGCCGTCTTCCCAATCGGTGTCGTCGACCAGTGAAGGTGAATTGGCATTTTTGCCAGAGAAAACTTGCCCTGTGTGCTACCAAATTGCTACCACCGGCTCAGCCCATACTGATGTGACTAATCCTTACCAGGGGGAATGTGGCCATATCTACTGTTACGTTTGCATCATGACGAAGCTCTCAGAAGATGATGAAGGTTTCAACTGCTTGCGATGCAACACTCTCATCAAAAAGGCCATTCCGTATTCCTCGGTTGATCCAAGTGTCGTAAAATCGCTTACTGGTGCTGCTGCTTCGACTGAAACTTCGGGAGGAAATACCGCTTCTTTTGACAAGATTGAAAATAGTGAGTTCGAGAGTGACTCCGACAGCGAAGAGTCCATGAGTTTTGTAGTAGAGGACGACTACGAGTAATCCAATTACCCATGCATGCAGTACAGCGGTATATTTCATATCATTGTAGTTTTCTGTTATTATGACTATACTAATAAAAATGTTTTATCATATCTCATGTCTCATACTTTACTATTGAATCGGCACAACATTACGAGTTCGCCGACTGCCTATTATAGAATTCTACTATCTGACTACTCGTTGTAGCTTCTTCAATTCCTTTATCCTCTCTCACCCTAATAAATCTCGGAAATCTCAGCGAAACACCTTTTCCGAGCTCGTTGATACCTGCTTTATAAATAGGAGAAAGGGATAGATCGGCTGTCAGAACTTCCCATACCATCGAAGGTTCGAACCATACATCAGGCTCTGATCCTTTAGTGAAGCTAATGTAGCCTTTGGGCATGTCTGAGGCGGCAGGAGACAGCTTATTATAGAATTCCTCCAAATTGGCCTCGCTGAATCCCGTTCCTATCTTGCAAACTGTCTCGTATTCTTCTGTATCGTCATTATAGCACCCGAGTAGATAACCTCCGTACCAATTAGTTCGCTTTCCTCGGCCAAAATATCCACCCAAAACCACAAGATCAAGCGAATCGCCCACTCCAGATAAATAGTCCTTCTTCAGCTTCAACCAGTTGCGACTTCGCTTGCTGGGTTCGTATCCGCTTTCTTCTCCATCCAACACCTTCACCATCAGGCCTTCACAAGCATCCTTGACTGACTGATCAAGAAACGTCTGGATCTCTTCAATGTCATCTGAGTCCATGCTCTTTGCAAACCCAAACTCACCGTCAATAAGTTGGAAGTTGTCATGCAACACTTTGCGTCTATCCTCCAGTGTCTTCTGAAGCAAACCTTCACCGTCATAATAGAGAATATCAAATGCAAATAAGCACACTCGCACTTTGATAGACCCCTCTTCAACATCTTTTCTCTTTCGGGTAGAAAGCACCTGGAATGGAAGAATCTTCCGTTGTTCCCTATCCCAAGCCACCGCTTCACTATCAATGATGAAGCTCTTTCCTTTGCCTGCTTCATCTTTGAGAACTTTCGGTAAGATGGATACAATATCTGGATATCTCTGGGTCATATCTTCCATATTTCGAGAATAGACGTGAAATTTTCCATCTCCGAGAGAATGAATCTGAGCCCGTTCACCATCATACTTGTACTCACATGTGAACTTTTCGCCATGAAATCTATCCAGTACTTCTGTAATACTCTTAGTCGGCTTGGCCAACATGGGTTTCAAAGGAACTCCAGCCTTGACTTTACATGTCTCCGCTACATGATCAATACCGTTCTCAATCATTGCATCAATGATAGCCTCATAGTTTGGAACCTGAGAAAACGCATCCTTAATAAGAGCTTCACCTCGCGAAACATCATCAGCAGTGGGCTTTGATTTTTTTCCGTTTCGTTCTCCTTCCCACGCTACAAATGCATGAGAAAGCCCGACTAGAACACTTTTCTCAGCCACACCTATTCTCAGCTTTCCCTCCAAACTGCGAACCAGAAACTTAGCTTCACTTCCCTTGCATGCAGTAAGCATTTTTTTGATGAATTCAATCTTCTTGTTCTGACTGGACGATCCCGAGGCTGTAGCAATCTCTTTCAACTGGCTGAACACATTGCCAACTGTCAATGGCTTGGGAGGAGCAAACATGAATTGCTGTGAGTTTCTCGCCTGCATGGCTACCAGTCCCAAATCTCCCACCTTTCGATAGTCATTTCTCACGTTGGTCATTGATTTGCCTGTAGCTTCTCCAAGAGCCTTCATAATCAGCGACTCTCCCAATCCAAGCTCAAGACCCTCGTAATCAGGTCCAAGGCGGTTGATGAACAGATAGGTTACTTTGCTCAGTTCTTCGGGCTTGACTCGCAACACCTGGTGGAAGAACTCAGAACATATGGCATTGATCTCCAGTCGCTTTGAGGTTGCCTCGATTTTTTCGAATGTATTGGTCAAAGCCATATAAGGTATCGATTCTCCTTCTTTCACTGTCACTCCACTTATCTTAACTGCATCATCTTCCAATTCATCAGCAACAGGTGTCTCTAATATGGCAGTTTTGTCGCCTTTCAGGACCAGATCCACCTCAGGCCGCTTCATAGGGGGCTCTGTTTCTGCTTTTTCATCCTCATCCGGTTTGTGCTTTCTGTCGACATCTTCCTTTTCCTTTTTCACTTGCTTCTTTTTAGGTGGAGCAAAGAAAGCACTGGAAATTAGTAAAATAATTGCTTAAGCCATCCGCTTTTAGAAGCTCAACTCACTTGATTGCCTGCTGAGTAGTTCCTGTCATACTGATCCCCCGATATATCAGCCTATTTCCACGCCTACACTCAAATAGAAGAGTCCTCGGGCTCAATAATGCTCGAATGGAACTGCGAAACCGGAATATCGTCGTTTGCGATGGCGTTGGTGCACGTAGGACAAATTCCCACGCGCGTCGTGAGGCTCGGTTAAGTGTGAAATGCTGGGGTACAGCCAGACAAACGGGAATAAACCACGATACTTTGGTACAGCTACTAAAAATCTTGGAAAATAGATGTGAGAAGATGAATACGCTATGATGTTTCAAGCTTATAGATAGAGTGCTGCGATACGTTATGTTGGTTCTACGATATGTTATGTTCGTTCTACGTCTATCTCGTTGCTTGGTGCATCTCGCACTGGTTGATATACACGATAGTTAGCATGCGTACAACCTACTATGGCAAACTCGATCTCCACTATACCGAACTTAATTTCAATTCTTTGAATTCATTGTGCTTAAAAATAAATATATGTTACTACAGGGTGCTCAGCAAACCAGCAGGTAGTTGTGACACTTCCCGGTGATGCAATTTCCCCGAATCCCCCGATAATCGTGCCTTCCGCTGTTGTTCCTTTTGCTTCTTGGCCATTTTCTCTAGCAACACTCCGGTATCAAACAGTTCGAATATGAACCTTCTCACCGGTAGCTTGTAACGGTACTTCTCCAAAAGGTCCATAGCTTCAAGATACAGATCAATGTTTTGGAATAAACCGCTATGCTTCACCTCTATCTTGACCAAAAGCTTCGATGCATCATTTGCCAGAATCTGGTTGCTCAAGTTCGAAAGAGCATTTATAATTTTTCTCCTTGCTGGATCTGGATGTACCTTGGGGAATTCTGCTTCACCTTCTGAGTCTTCATCAGGTGTGTTATCAGTACTGCTGAAGGGGGCCTTCCGCTTCTCAGAGTCACCACCAAACATTTTGTTGAGATCACTGGGAATGCAGATACCAACCGGATCACCTAATGGTTTTCTCACTGTTGTCCATCCATATTCATCCAAAATCTCTGCACCTTCATAGGTAGAGGCAATTAAACCGAGTGCAAAAAAAGCCGTGCCTTTCAAGCTGCACACCTTGGATCTCTCAGCAATATCGATTATATCCTTAGTAACATCTGAATCTTCAAGAAAGGGAGTACCAAGCGGATTTGATGCAATGTTGCCCACGGCCCACAGACAACCCTTGAGTTTCAGTATGGTCTCCTTGTCGTTGTCAACGTTCTTTTTATCATGGATAAATTCAGAAAAAACATGGAAATGCCCTTTGGCTGCCAATAACTGGCATCCTTCCTCCGTTCGTGTCAATTCGCCGTAAAAATGCCGAGGGACCATTCGTGGCCCACTATCTACAGGAACCATTTGGAGTGACTGTGTTTGCCGTACAGTTGCCTGGAACCGACTCATAGCCTCACTATTGGCCATTTCCAGATATTCGCCAATGACTTTGACATAGTGATCGTTCTGACCGTGAAACCAATTATCCATTTCCGAAAGAACATAATCGAGTTCACCAAGATAGCGAAACCCGCTAGAAGTTGACAGAAACTGCAATAGCATTGGAGTACCAACATCGCCCAAATGCGTGAGGGAGGGTTGCAGTTTGACAAAGTGCTCGAGATTTACTGGATTGCTGCAGAATTCTCCTAGAACTTCCACTGCCAACTTACAGACCTCCAAGTCTGGGTCATACAACTGTATCACCAACAAACTAATAACCCAATGCTGCGTCTCGGGCTCAGTATTTACCAGATTCCTCAGGTATCCGGTAGCAAACAGACGAATATCTTTGGAACCGCCAATCAGAGATTTGCTCAGTATGATTCTAGGGTGGCCCTCAAGACGATAGTCCATGGAAGAGATAAAGTAGCGAATTAGATCCTTTCTGCTATCCAGCTCAGTCAAGTGATAGAACATATTGAACATCCTCCATCTTTCCATCATAGCCATACCATTTGGGTCAGCGGACAGTGTTCCGAGAAGTTGAAAGTAACCGTAACTAAGGGTATTTTGTAACCTCTGGCTGGAGAATAGCGGATCGGAAGAAATAATCCCACTCATGGGGTCCAACTGAGCTAAGCACTCAGCAATCTGACGTAGTAACTTATTCTCCGTGAGATATCGCACGCCTTCCGGATTACAAAGAAGGGTGGTCAGTAGTTCGCATCCGACTACGATATACTTTTGATTCGGTTTTGTCCGTTTGATGGAA
Source organism: Zygoascus biomembranicola (assembly GCA_030556875.1). NCBI lineage: Eukaryota > Fungi > Ascomycota > Dipodascomycetes > Dipodascales > Trichomonascaceae > Zygoascus > Zygoascus biomembranicola. The sequence continues at coordinate 1,341,350 of JAKTUV010000001.1, forward strand.
GAAAACCGATATTTGAAGGGTCTGTAAAAGGAAATTAGCCTCTTCATGAATTTCGTGGTTTTGATTGCTTCTTCCAGTCGTTTTGGGTTAAGAAGTGGCCCATGAATGAGCTCTGACAATGCTTCCCAGTTCCACTTGGTATATGTTTTGGTATTCAGTACCTGCGTATCAAGAATCAGCTGCTTGAAACTGGCATCATCGATTTGAACGCCAAGTTTTGTTCGAACATGCTTAGAGATTGAAGAATATACAAAAGAGCTAGTGTTCTTTGAGGAGTACAAGGTATTTTCACCAAGGACACCGCTATTGGCTCTTCCTCTCTGCAAATTTCGGGAAACTTTGTCGATCTGGAAGACGGCAGCCGATGCAGCAGCGTCTTCGTCTGTTGTATGAGACACGGCACCTTTGACGAGCATGGGAAGAGAAGCAAGCTTTTCAACCTGCTCTAGCGGTAATATGCTGCTGGATATGGAAACAAGCTCTCCAATTAAAAGCGTTGCTTTTCTTGAGACAGACAGATCGTTGCCAGACTCCAGCACCTTGACTAGACTATCGACTAAACCACATTCAAGAAACACAAGTAACAACAATGAATTGTAGTGATCCATATACCTGCTCTCTTTAACGGGCGGATCTTTTGCCATATTTTCCAGGTTTTTTTCAATATTGGGGATTCTTCCTAGAGTGGTCAACCTTCTTCCAGCCAGAAATGAGGAGCTCCAAGATAGAGGTTTGACGTCAAACACAGAGAACAGTAGATCCAACAGAACGTCACGTAATGATGCAATAGGTATTTCCAAGCACTGTACCAATGAGCGCAATGCATAAAATCCATCCAGGGAAAAAGCCTGTAGACCAGGCCAGGTTCTCAATAAATAAGCCAGCACTTTTGCGCAATTTTGTAGCTTCTCGGTATGCACATGGCCCCTTAACTGATTGTCGGTGAAAGCCGAGACAAGATACTCCAGATCTCGCCCATCACGGAGAAGTTTTCCATGTTTGGGGTTATCCAGAATATAAGCGAATGCCATTCCAGTGGGGTATGAAAGTTCAAATGGTCCGTCGACTAGGCACTGGATGAGGATTCGGACACCACCACCATCGTGGACTATAGTAGGGTCTTGCACCAAGATCTCAGCCAGTGTCTCAATTGAAATATTACGCAAATGATCATCGCTTTGCTCGGCAATTGCCACAATTGCTCGAATAACTCCGACCGAGATGTTGTTGACTCCATGGGGGATATCCAGAAAGGACCGAACCAACCGCAGAGCCTGCAGCCGTTCCAGTTGGAATTTGCCATCTCTAGCCAAGGATCTGATGATGAACAGATCCAAATGTATGTTGCGTATTGTTTTGATAGATTCCACATCGGTAAGCGTATTTCGGGCCACTCTGTAACCGGCTGCCACCACCTCAGTCTTCTTATGAAGAAGTAAAACCCGGATCTTATCGCCGACCTGCGAGCCTACCAAATCATATTTGAGAAGAGGGTATTTCTGTAGCAACCCCACCAGCTCATTTGATCTATCGACAATGGTCTCTGATTCCTGTTTGGGATCCCCAAACGACTGCAGAATATCGCCTAGCCGCCACGTTGGCGAGCCGTCTCGTGATGAACCTCCCGAAGAAGTGTGGTTGCGAGTGGGTCGCTCTACATCGGTATCATCTCTGGCTCCAGAATGGCCATATTCGTCCAATTGCTGAGTTAACAGCTGGATTTTGGCACTGGCGGCATCCAATTGGCTCTCCACCTGCTTTCGCAGCAATTCATTGCCTTCTTTGCGTTTCCTGGTCTCAAACACTTGCAACAAATTCTCTGCGCCTTCTTTTATCTTGTTCTCTATGTCCAATTTGGCGAGAATGTCGTTTACGCGGCCCTCATTGCTTGCCGTCGACCCCGTTGTCTCCACCGACTGCCGCGGCAAGGCAATTATATCGTTTTTATCCGGCATGCAAATATTCTGTGGGTTCGAATCTAAAATAACATGCCAGTTGGGGCTGGTGCTGAACGTTCGGGTTTTGGCTGGTCGGGCGTCGGTGTTTGTGCTCAGCGATACTCTTTGAACGGAGATTTGAGATTTTGGATTTATTTCACCTACCGATAGCTTTAATTTGTTCCACTATAGAAAATTTCCAACAGGTGGATCTGGGCCCTTCACAACACCCCCCAAAGTTCGGCGACTCTGCATTACAATTACATGGAATAATAGTGCATTGGTTGCCTGTGGTATTATTTTTCTTGCATTTTCTTCCGCATCATGCCGACTCTCAGCCAGCGGGGCCTAGCAGCTTCGCTCCGGCTCAGCAGTCGCATGTGGAACCCGGGACTGCACAGATGCAAAATACGCTGGATATCGGGCTTCGCTCCTCCAGATCGCACTTCTAGTGTGGAAAAACGGCAAGAGCTGGGCGTTCAGGCTCTTGTTGGTGCTGTTACATCTATCGGATCCGCCAATATACAACGATTACTAGAGGAAAACTATGAGAAAAACGCCTCTGTCAAAACTGGGAATGTTAACAAGACTGAATCTGATTCACAAGCAGAGTTGCTTCCTTTAATTCTTGAAAATATGCTGGTCAGCCAATCAGACGACCCGGAATTCGATCCTACTAAGCATTTCCTATTAGCTGGAGAAGCCGACATCTCGCAGGCTCTGATCTCAACTCAGGTATTTTACTGGCCGCGATCCAAATCATCCAAGTTTCAGACTCTGGCGTGTTTGTCTAAACTGCTTGATACTGCTGAAAACAGGCTTCATTTATCTGCATTTATACAACGACTCATACAGAACAGTCTGACTTCACGGGAGATAACCAGTCTAAAGTCTTCTTTAGCAGGTACTACCGGACTATCTGCTGCTGCTACAGACTCAACCATTCCTATCAGGGATCAGACTGTCCAACTGATGCAGAAAGCACAGAATGGCCCTGACCAACGGTTCCTAGATATACTGAGCAACGCTCTAATAAGTCTTGCATTAACCACAGGCTCAGGGCTTTTAGCGGCCTCTATATGCGTCAGATCGTCGGAGTATGGTGCCTATATCTCCCCGACCATGATTGACCAGTGCCTTTACGGATTGAGCGAAGATAATCCTTCAACCAGGCATCTACAGTTAAAAGCTACTTTTAAGTTTCTCGGAAGTATTTCCAGTGACTATCAACTTTCAGCAGATCTTCAGCGACGAATCATCGAGCTGGGTATGAAGGTCTCAGGCGACAAATACCCTAATATTGCATATGAAACCTTCGAAAAAGTCGCAAAATCTCCCAGAGAAACACATATTCCACTGGAAACTTGCTACAAGGTTCTTCTTTTGCATTTATATAATGGAGGTACCTTTCGAGCTTCGAAGCTTTGGGATTACGTGGTGGAAAACTATCATGAGGATGAATATCTTCTTGTGGAGTCGCCAGTTCTTGCATCTCTAATACTGAAGATGTCTAAGTATCGTCGTACCATAGCAGGTGCCCGAAAAATTGCAAATGCAATTCCTGCTGAAGGTTATAGTGTGGCCGGCCTGACTGAAGCTCTGCTTATTTATTGCTCTAGAGACCAAAACATAACTCTGGCTCAGAAGATATACGATCGACTGGCCGCTCCGTTTAAGAGAAGCGTATTGAGTGCATTTTTGAAGTTGCATCTTTCATTCGGCGATGTTGAAGGCGGAGAAAAGATAATCAAACAGATCAACAACCAGGGGGGTAAACTACGACAGGAGGATATTTCTTGCATTGCCGATCACCTTGACAAAATAGGCGAGGAGAAAGGAATGGAATACATCATGTCTGCATCAAATGGCAGTAAAGATACGCTCCACAAGGTCATTGGCATGTTAGTGAAGCGGGGCATGGACAAGGGCCAACTGGGCTACTATAAGCAGTTCATAAACACTCTGTTGGACTCGCCTTCAAGCGATGCTAGGAGAATGGCCTATACTTGTGTGATGCAGAATCTTTGCTATGGGGGAAAGGATGTACTGGCTAGGCGCTACTGGCAAAAGCTGTCGCTGGAAAATAGTATGGATGTCAAAAACGTCATTGTGCTGAACTCGATGCTGGATGCCATCATGCACACAAAGAAGAAGGACATACTTGCATGGCTGTGTGATGAATATAGAGAGCTGGGAATCAGCTTTGGAGAGGTTAAGGAAAAGATCATCTCGAACAAAAGTATGAAGAAGGAAGAGAGAGAGGAATGGCTAGCGGTGGTGACCAAACGGTACGGAGGAGAATGGTAGCTGGCCATATTCCCGACATTCTCAGGAATTGCATATCGCATTGTATATATAACTTGTCAAATATTGCATTAATGATTTATTGTTTCACTCAAGATTATCTTTTCACATCTTTTTTCGTAGTTTTGCATGATCGATCCATCCTGCATATGCACATCCCACCCCAGATCGGGGATCAGGAGATGCGATAAACTCAACTCCAGCAATAGGCTGTGCCCCATACTATTTCCAAGACCACAGAGAAATCTTTTCTCTTCATGCCGTACCTTAAGAAATCTTCAATTTTCCGCAAGTGCAGCTGCAAATTCGCTCGGCCACCCAGCTCTAAGCTGACAGACAGCTGCCAGCGGGAACGGCTGAAGCTCGCCTGAATTAGGAAACTTTCACTAGGAGTCTGCCTAGTTTCCACCAACCATTACCGCCATCAACCACCAGTGGATCCCGCAGATCTGAAAAACCTAGAATTTTGATTGCGGAAACATCATGGAGAAGGCTTATCAACATGATGTGTCGCAGGTTGCGCAGTCCCTCAAGGTAGACGTTGTTTCAGGCCTGACGGCCACTCAGGCCAGGCTGGCTAAGCAACAGCACGGCGAAAATACCCTTCCTGAAGATCCCCAAACCCCGCTATGGCGATTGATTCTGGACCAATTTCAGGACCAGCTGACGCTGATTCTGCTGGTATCTGCGCTGATCTCGTTTGTGCTGGCTCTATTCGAAGGAGATGAGTCTACGTGGTCTTCTTTTGTTGATCCCATTGTGATTCTATCCATCTTGATCCTCAATGCAATTGTGGGAGTTCAACAGGAAAAAAGTGCCGAAGAGGCCATTGCCGCATTGGGTGAATATTCCGCTATTGAGGCCAAGGTTGTGAGAAATAGCCAGCTTATTAAGGTGAAGCAATCTGAACTGGTCCCCGGTGACGTTGTCGACTTGTCGGTGGGTGATTCGGTGCCCGCCGATTGCAGGCTTGTGGAAGTATATTCTCACTCGTTTCTAGTGGACCAAAGTATCCTCACTGGTGAGAGTGAATCGGTGCCTAAGGATACTCGAGCAATCAAGGATGAGCACGCTGTTCTCCAAGATCAGACGAACATGCTGTTCAGCGGCACCAATGTCACTGTTGGTCATGCCAGAGCTATTGTAGTTCTTACTGGGTCAAAAACCGCTATTGGAGGAATTCACAAGAGCATTGTTAGCCAGATCTCGGAACCTACTCCGCTCAAACAAAAACTGGACGATTTTGGTGAAATGTTGGCCAGGGTTATTACAGTCATCTGTATCCTTGTATGGTTGATTAATATCAACAATTTCAATGACCCCAGTCACAATGGCTGGTTCAAGGGTGCTATCTACTACTTCAAAATCGCTATTGCTCTGGCAGTGGCTGCTATTCCCGAAGGCCTTGCCGTGGTTATTACCACCTGCCTTGCTCTGGGCACCAAAAAAATGGCCAAGAAGAATGCAATTGTGCGAAATCTCCCCAGTGTTGAAACCCTGGGTTCTACCAGTGTCATTTGCTCCGATAAAACTGGTACATTGACTACGAACCAAATGTGCATTTCCGATGTTGTAATTATCAAGTCCGCAAAGGAGCTCACAACCTTCTCTGTTTCTGGATCCGACTTTACTCCTTCAGGAGAGGTTTCCGTTGATGGGAAAATACTTGAGAATCCTGCATTAGCTTCAAAATCTCTCGAGACTGTTGCGTTGATCTCTTCTCTCTGTAACGACGCAAAACTTACAGATGAAAAGGGAACCGTCAGATATATTGGTGAGCCTACAGAGGCAGCCTTCAAAGTTCTCGTGGAGAAACTTGGAGCTAAGAAATCATTGGGCGGCCGGGTGAAGAGTGTCTCGCCGGCTAACGACTATTATTCATCTCTATATTCAAGGGTCAAAACTTATGAGTTCACCAGAGATCGAAAGTGTATGAGTGTAGTCGTGGAGCACGATGATGTTCGAGTATTGCTGGCCAAGGGAGCACCAGAGGCCATACTGGATCAGTCGACAGATGTCGTTTTCGACAGTGCTAAGGGACTGACGACCTCTGGCCTTACGCCTGAAATCAAGTTACAATTACTTGCAAGCTCCAAGGCGTTGAGTTCGAAGGGTCTTAGAGTTATGGCACTTGCCATGAGGGTTAACGTGACTGGGTCTGAGCTTGAGGAGCCACTCTCTGTTGGTGCCAAGTCGCTACAGATTGAATCCAAATTGCAGCTTGTTGGCTTTGTTGGCATGAGAGATCCTCCACGACCAGAAGTGAGCAAATCGATCGCCAGTTTGAGAAGAGCGGGTTTGCGAATCATCATGGTTACCGGAGACTCGCCTGATACAGCTGCCAGTATTGGCAGGAGCATCGGGCTGCTTAGAGAGTCTGAGGGTGGCTCTTCTGAAATATTCACTGGTAGACAGCTGGAAAATTTCAGTCACGAAGAGCGTCTCACAGCTTGTAAGTCTGCTAAGGTGTTTGCGCGAGTTGAACCTGCTCACAAGAGCCTTTTAGTGCAGACACTTCAAGAGCTGGGTGATGTTGTTGCGGTCACCGGTGACGGTGTGAATGATGCGCCTGCCTTGAAAACAGCCGATATTGGTATCGCTATGGGATCTGGCACAGACGTTGCTAAAGCAGCTGCAGATATGGTATTGGCTGATGACAACTTCAGCACAATTGAAGCAGCAGTGGAAGAAGGACGAGCTATCTACTACAATACAAAGCAGTTCATTAGATATCTGATCTCTTCTAATATTGGAGAAGTAGTATCTATTTTCTTGACTGTTTTGCTAGGTCTTCCTGAAGCTCTGATCCCTGTTCAGCTTTTGTGGGTCAATCTTGTTACTGATGGTCTCCCTGCCACTGCTCTTGGATTCAATCCACCTGATAATGAAATTATGGTTCGTCCCCCTAGGTCACGAGATGAGCCGCTGATTGACAAATGGCTATTTTTGAGATATATGGTGGTTGGCACATATGTAGGTGCAGCAACTGTGTTTGGTTATGCTTGGTGGTTCATGTTCTACAGCGAAGGTCCTCATATCTCGTTTCACCAATTATCTCATTTCCACCATTGCAGCGTGCAGTATCCTGAAATTGGCTGTGAGATGTTCACCGGAAACGAGGCAGCTCATGGCTCAACTATATCTTTGAGTATTTTGGTGATCATAGAGATGCTCAATGCTTTGAACAGTATAAGTGAGTCTGATAGCTTGCTGGTGTTCCCGGTTTGGAAAAACATGTATCTGGTGTATGCTGTGGTCTTGTCAATCCTGTTACATTTGGCTATCCTGTACATTCCCTTCCTGCAGGGATTGTTCAGCACTGTGGCACTTAACCGAGAGGAATGGTATGCGGTTATAGCCATCAGTGCACCGGTCATTTTGCTCGATGAGCTGTTTAAGGTGGTGGATAGACTTAGCCTAGGTAGAGCTGAAAAAGAGCAGGTGCTGCTCAGCGAAAAGACCAAGTAAAGAACTGGCCGAGCATTAGGCGAGGCAAAGTGGGCAGTATGTATTAAATAGATATATTCATGATAGAAACAAAAAGCTGGCTATTTACAGGGAGGAGAGGAGGTTACTTTTTGAACAGATCATTGAGCCCGTCTTCAAGCTCCTGGACTTCTTTTGGAACGGGCATTTCAACAAGAGCCTGTTGACGTTTCTCACCGCCAAGGAGTTGGACCATTCGTTTTGAAAAGTCCTCCGTCGACTGGACGTCCATGGCCCAGATGGTTCCAGAAACAAGAAACGCAAAGGTCGACACCGACAAAAAGGTGGCTTGACCCACGGCATTCATCGCATCCTTCACCATGTTGAACTCTGGAGGCCTATGGTTGGCGTGGAACAACTTGGGGACATCTGGCGCAGTTAGCACGGGGAAGATAATCTTTATATTCATTGATCCCGAGGGAAATACATACATTTTCTCGCCAAGGTTGATCTCTTGGTAATCAGCGCTGCAGCTATAGTGAGAACTCCACTAGAATAGAAAGCTATCATCTGTTTGCACTGCGTAGCGGAGACATGCTCGACCATGGTGGATGTTGATGGTGGAGTGGTGAAATGAAATTTCACTAAAGTTCACCACTTAAACACAACATGCATCCCCAGTTAACTGAGCGAAGAAGACAACGTAGGTAGAAATACACTTTTTAGAACTGTTGTAACCTTTGCTAATCATCAGGCTGTGGTGATCTGGTGGCAGCACTAGAAGAATGCCATAATAGTGGTTATATGAACAAGGTGCTCGGCAGTTGCAATGATGCGGCCGAGGCGCTTAATAAGTGTTTGAGACAAGAGAGAAAAGAGCGGGCCGGAGCAGCTTTGGTGAAGAGTAGGGAGAATAGAAAGAAGGTCGAAGAGCGATGGAAGAAAATGGAGGAGGAAGAGTTTGGCCCCGGAGGGTATCTGAAGCAGGTGCTGGAGATGGAGGCTAAGAATGGGGGAAAATAAGCAAACCCCAGAGAAATTTGTAAATATATCTCTATTGTACATATGCATATAGGAATGGACATGTTGTCGTATACATGGTATGGTGCTCTGTTATAGTACGCATTGACAGTATGGATTTGCTGCGAGCTGTTTAGCTCACAAGAGCTCACCTGATGCACTTATATGCGAGCATAAGAGAGGCTTCTTCTGCCACACTCCTATTAAGTCTTACAGTGGATTATAATAACTATTGTGGATCCACAAATTACAGCTCCCCGGAATTTTTAGTGAAAACCCCTTATATTGATGGACTTGAACCGTGCAGGCTTGCCAAGAACTGCGCAAATCTAAGATCAAAATCTGATTTCTCTGGCAATAGCAAACAACTACAAGAACTGGAAATGGCACAAACACGTTGATAGTATTCAGTGATATCTGATCATGTTCCAAGCCTGCCCGCCGTGCCCAATAATAGTAGTTTTCATCATATTAGAAGAATCTAAGTTCATCTATTTCGTACACTATAAACAAACTCGTCTAATCCTGGCGAGTCTTCAGAAGCCTCTTTGTAACCTTATCTTTGGTGATGATATAGACAACTGCTCCCCAGCCGGACAACGCATCTCGATCTACAGCATTGAGCAAAGCCTGACTGATGGTCTCGAACAAGTCGTCCGGCTCCAAATTAGGCTCCCACAAACTCTCACACATGCCCATAAGCTGATCTGATGCAGTTCCCGACACTATAAAGTCCTTGGCATAGTCAATGCACCCAATAAGATCGGTTCCACAGATAAAAGGCACTTCAGTCTTGGAATTGATGCCAGCCACAATCGGACCAACAAAGTACGGGCCGAATCGCTTTTCATAGAGTGTGGACGACACCAGGTTGGCAAATGATTCAGGTTCAATGTCTCGCTCTTCTCTCAGCTTGTACAGGTTGGTTTTCTGCCGAAACACATCTTTGAGTGTCAGCACGTCGGTCGCCAGACCGGTCAGCCCAAGGTACACATGGCCATAGTTGAACACCTTTTCAAAGTCATTGGCTACTCCAATACTTTGCATTCCCAGTCGCAGATCACTGGCAATAGCCACGCAATCTTTTCCGACCATGGCAACAGCAGTGCCGCCTAAATGCTGAGTTAGTGGCGCTGAACGGGGGGGGCGAATTGCCATCTTCAACCAATCATATTGGCGCTGGAATTTCACTGCAAGCCAGAATATTTCCTTGGAATGCTCAAATACTCACCATTGATCTCCTGTGGGTTCCCTTGTGACATGTTGTGTTGCGCTTTTCAATGCTGTGCAATGTTATGTGATGGCGGTGAGTTTCAACGTACACCCATCTTGGGAAGCAGTTCGCCAGCCGTGCTTTCTACCCCACCACCAAGCTCGCGTCAGGTTCTTTCACATTACATTTCTTACATTAACTATAGTAACTATATAAAGTCCCATAGTATGTCATTCGTTAATAATCTCGTAACTGCTATTGAATTTTCAGCTTCTCCAGGCGCTCCTTCTGGGCTTGCTTCAGGCTGTCGGCATACACTTTGTACCTGATTACCTGCTGTAGCAGATACTGGCTCTTACGCTCCCAGTTGGTCTGGGCTTTGGCAAGGTTCGGCGAATTAGCAGTGAAAGACTGTGTTAGTCGTCCTCGCAGACTGTTATGCTCAGCTAGCTCTTTCTCAGCCCGTTCAACGTACTCTTGCAAGTTGTTCACCTGCAGATCTTCATTGAGATCTGACACCACCAGCGACTGTCCACTGGGTCGCCAATCTCGAATGGCCAATCGATCGCCCGGCTTCTTTACTCGGCCAGAAAGTGATGCTGCAGTTTTTTCTGGCTGTAGCTGATCTAGCTCCACGCCCCATCCAAATTCCATGCTGCTGACTGGTTCGTCAAACGGCTCCTTGGATAATCTGGCGGCCCAGTAGTTGCATGTGTAGACAAACTCCCGAGCGATTTCGGGAGTACCAGTGCGAAAAACTAGAAGACCTCTCTGGGGAAGTGTCAGTGACCATACTCCGTTAAATCCTTTAATTTTCTTCGATGCTGGTGACTCCTGGGCCATTGTATGACACAGGTGGAACCCGTCCACCAGGTTCGCCCGTTCCATCCAATTGCCCCCTCCAACTGGTCCCCCGCCGTTGCTACTGCTCGAAGAGTCAAACTTGAACATCTTCAATTGACCGCGCTGTACAACCATAAACACTTGTAGCCAATCCTTCTTCCTATTCTTCTTTCCGGTGTTTGGATCAATATAGGGGCGGTAAAGATTAATGCCTTCTTTAGCCCAAGGGGCTCCTAATAACTCTAATTCCTCTTCATTTGCTAGTTCCTGTTGAATCTTTTCAAAGTTGTCGAATGGGTCTTGTTCATCATCCCCTGTTAACTTTAAACTCTCCTCCTCCTTGATCATGGAGTTCCACAACAGGCCAGCGAAACCAACTGCCTGCCGGTTGACGCCAAATGCAGAAAATGAAGTCTCCCCCGAGAAAGTTGACCGCATGGAATTGCTTCGTCCATCGTATCGGTCCATCGAGGATTGTCCAATTCGGCTCTCGTGTTCCTGGTTCTTGTGGTTTCCGCGAAGTATTCCCAAATTCATTCTACCAAATATGCCGCTGGATGTCGAGCCATGCGGACGATTGTTGAAGTTCATATCCACCACGGTCGATGGTCCTTTGTTAGGTGCAGAGTTAGCTGTAAGATTGAACCCAGTGGTAGAGTATGGGGTGGAAGCGGTTTTGCTGAGAGTAGCCCCCAGAGACGGCTCCAGGGTCGACCCTTGTTGGCTACTATGCAGTGTGCTCATGGAAGAACTGGCATATTCATCCACAAAGTTCAGTTTCAGAGCTTCCTTTGACAAGGAAGTGTAAAATGTTCGGAGAATGGCATCCACCTCTTTCTCCCATTCTTTGGAGAACGGCTTCAGATTGGAATCCGAAACTAAGGAATCTATCGCATCTGTATTTACCACGTTCACCCCGTTTGCTTCCTCCAAGCTTTTCTTTGGCCCGCTTGGAGAGTCTCTGCCAGTGGGACCAGCCGCATCAGTAACGTCTCTCTGCGAGTAGATGGTATGCAGAGTGTTATAGGCAAATTTGGGCTTGCTCATTTTCTTGGTAGAGGTGTGATCTGCAGCATACAGGTCGGTGTTGAGCAGCAAAAGAGAGTATGCAATGGTATAGACCACATTGTGATCATAAAAGCCATGGGTTGGGTTCTTATCGACCCAGGCAGTGGAAAAGGCCTCGATAACACGATGCAGCTGCTGGCTCTCGCCTCGCATGTAGATCTTGTCGCACAGAAAACGCAGACCAGCCAGGATGTTGAGGTTCTGGAACTCGAATAGTGACATGTAGATTTTGAGAATCTGGCCCTGTTCCTCAGTGCCCAACCAACAAGCGTATTCATCCTGGGGGATAAACATGGCAGTCCCATTATACATCTGTTGTGCGATGGTCACCTCTCGTGGCTCGGTATAAATCACCCCGCAATCACGGGGGTCCTGCTGGAGCGATGTGGTTCTCTTGCTCATGACCACAGACGACGCCGAAGTAGGGTTCGACGAAGGTGTAGAGGAAGGAGACACGTGTAGATCACTGGACTGCACCGTGCTACTGCTAATAGACAGAAACTGGTCGTGATGAAGAAAGGATTGCTCGATCTCTTCGTCAATTGTGGTGGTGGTGGTAGATTTGGACTGGATCACGCTAGGAAGCAGCCCGTTTGCGGCTCCCTCGTCACCCACCGGGATCAAGGAAGTCTGTACATTGCGAGATAGATTGGTATAAGCCGCGGACTTTTTTATTGTGGCCTTTGGACTGGTGTTGCTGGTGGCAGAGCCTATCTGCGCACCGGAGCTCTGATTGTCCTGAGCTGATACTTGGGTTTCGATACCTGCCAAGTTGGAGATGGAGCTGGACGACCCACTACCACTGACCTTGGTACCGCTAGAACCAAACAGCCTGCGTAGAAAGCCCCGCTTCGGGCTGGAACCAGAACTATCCTTCATGAGATCTGGTGGAGCGGGATGGGTGGATGGAGCTGACATAACCCAAGCCTTAAAAGAGTGGGCGGCGGGTGGGTTGAATTGAAGATTTAATGGGTGAGTGGGTTGAGGTGAGTGGATGTGGTTTGTTGTTTCAGGGGATAGAGTGACGCCTTAAGGTACGGAATCAAAGATAGGCTTCAACTAAAGGTGGGGGTGGGACTGAGTGGGGTTCTTTGCCAACGCTCGGGGACCCAGGCAGAACGGTTTAGGTCTAGATATCAGGGCGGGTTGTGGACTTTGTTGCTGTTTTACACATTTGCTGGCGAGCAGGGATTATTTTGCACTGGCACTGGGTGGCCCAAACCGGCTGCCGCGATTCCCTAAATCGGATTTAAGGTTGCCGTCCACCGCCTTCCCGCCAGATTCGAGATTGAGCGAAGCCGCCTGGAACAACGGCGCATCTGGACGAACATTTCAAATAGATATATATCGGCGCCTGTTTTGCACAGGTCTCCAGCGGCATACTTTTGCATATGCACGGCAGCTAAGTCGTCACCGAGCTACCCTACCGGCTGCTAGCCACGACGTTCAAGGCACCCCTGTACACACAGTACCCGAAACGGCTGATCCCACATCATTCATTGAAATTATAATACTTGCCAAGGCACTGATTGATGGTTTGATCGGCAGGCCTTGAATATGATCTCATTATGCTGATATCATGTTTATTTACTAGTCTAGGATTAGTTGCACGAGATGCTGCTTTCGTGCCCGCGGTGCAAATTGAATAGGTGGAGATCGATCGATAGATGCAGATCTGATCTGCTATTGCACTGGACTTCTCGAGCACGGACTTGTACAGGGGTCTACCAACAACCAGCTACAGCAATGAGTAGCTTCCGGTACCTTGATGACAAGACTTAATTAAGCCCAAATTAAGCACGGCCCTGTGGGGTTTGGCTCGCTCACACCATGATGATGCCTATTCCAACATTAGAATTTGGCCGATCACCATTGATTATCAGGCACTACTGCTCAGCGATGCACTGCGGGCAGATGCAGATGAATTGCCATTGGCTTTTTAGCAGCTTCTGTCTCTCTGAGAATCCCAGCTCCTCCATCATTCCATAGCTAATGTGCAGCTCTGCGTCCTTGGCGATGGGCCGAACGGTAACAAACTTTATGGATCCTCCTACTCGCACTTTTTTCACATCCGGATCGCACCAGTGATTGAAGAAAGAAGCTTCCGGATAGATGGCTGTTCCAAAACACTCTGATTCCATAATCATTGGTTGTTCCCAGATTCCAAATGCGTTGCCAGCTTCCCGGCCGAGAGTGTCTCGCAGTACGGTGCTGTTGAAATGCTCCAGCACTTTAGCAGGCAGAGTAGCTTGCAAAAACCGATATATTTTCACCTGGGCCTCGAGTAGGGCAGGAAACTCTTTGAGTTGGGCCTGTTCATTGCTCTGGAGCTCATCAAACCGTCCCCATGAGCTTCTGTACTTCTCGACCGCCGAACAAGCAACCAGTCGAGCAAAGTCATTTTCAGCATCATCCAGTGCGGGTATCTGATTTAACTTTGATTTTTTCTGTATTTTTCTCCGTTCTTCCTCTTCTTGCCAAACTTGATCCAGAGTAGCACTACTCTCAACACAGTCCAGCTTCTTCCATTGCAAGTCCCTATTTCCATTCTTCTCTACCACCTTGACACCCTTTTCTATGCTTTCCAATGTTTCACTCAGTATCCCATCATAATCATACCTAGCCTCCCAGTCTTGTTGGCATTTTTCTGTGCAGAAATACACCCCACCATAAGCCGGACCTCCAATTTTACTCCTGTTCAGCTTGAACTTGCGACCTTTTCCACCTTCATAGCTGAAGCAAAAGGCGCAAACTTCTTTCCTGTAAGCCTTGAATATTACGCTTACAAACGGGCGGGTACAGTCCAGCACTTCAACTCCTTCGACAATGTCCTCCAATGCAAAGTATCCTCGTCCACCGTAAGAGGTTTTGCGGATCTCCAAAACCCCTCCGACTCCTCCATTACTGACCTCCACTTTTTCCGGCATTTTCACCGCCTGGTATGCCTTTCAAACTGCCAAGATTGCAGTTTTCGCTTGCACCTGGGGACCGTTGAACTCAGTACTCCCGCAGAAAATTTAAATTTTGGCACGTTTTGTCTAGGTAATTCCGCCCCGGAACCCAAATTTTTGCTTCTGCCGGGGGACCCTCCGCCAATTTCCTACACCGATGATCCACCCATCCCACCGATAAGCCCCTTCGACACCAAAACCAAGCTGAAGATCTGCCTTCAAACTCCACAACGCAATGGCCAGCGTAGACAGCGAATATGGACTGTTTGATTCGTCAGATGAGTTGAAGCAGTCTCCATCGAAACGTAAAAGAGCATCTGACAAGCCTACTACTCCCCGTAAAAAGCAGACCGTGGCTCAAATAGCCCCGGTTTTACCAAGACACGAGCTGATCCCGTCAGATAAGTCGCCTCACAAAACAGCTAGAAGTGCTCTGCACTCTGCTACAATTCCCGATGCTCTGCCATGTCGTGGTAAAGAGTATTCGCAGGTATTTTGGACCCTTCACTCGGCTATTTCATCAGGTACGGGCTGCTGCATATACATTTCGGGGACCCCAGGAACAGGAAAAACCGCTACAGTTCGAGAGGCCATTGCACAGCTACAGCTAAGAGTCGAGGATGAGGAATTGACTGATTTTTCTTTCTTGGAGATCAACGGTATGAAGCTCACGAATCCACACTCTGCATATGAAATACTGTACCATGAGATTTCTGGAGGCAAAAAGGCCACTGCTGCCAATTCCATGGAGCAACTTGAAATGGAATTCAAGAAGGAAAACTCTGACAGAATACCCACTGTTGTTCTCATGGATGAGTTGGATCTTCTGGTGACCAAAAACCAAGGTGTCATGTACAACTTTTTTAACTGGCCTACATTTATTTATTCCAAGCTTATAGTGATTGCTGTGGCTAATACTATGGATCTGCCGGAGCGAATGCTATCGAACAAAATCAGTTCTCGGCTGGGCTTGACCAGAGTACAATTCCCAGGTTATACACATCAGCAGCTCGTGGAGATTATAGAGTCGCGACTGAAACAATACGAGTCTCAAGATCTCATGGAAAAAGATTCGGTTGAATTTGCAGCGCGGAAAATTGCTGGTGTGTCTGGAGATGCTAGAAGAGCTCTGGATATTTGCCGAAGAGCCGTCGAACTAGCAGAGGAAGAAGTGATCCCTGTATCCATAACACATATCCAAAAGGCAGTTCAGGAATCGACCAACAGCCCTATGAATACTTATGTTAGAAGCTTGCCCTTTGTTTCCAAGGTGTTTCTGTGTGCAGTGCTAGCTAGAGTACGACGATATGGGATAATCGAACACTCATTGGGGGATGTCATGGACGAAAGTAATCGTCTCATCAGCATGGAAAATAACTCTGAGCATCTGTCTGCAGTGCTCTTTACGCGAAAAATGAGAATGATCGGATTTCAAAATGCACTGAACGAACTAACGGAGAGCGGTGTTTTGGTACAACAGATTATGAAGGGCGAAAGATCTGCAAATGTGCGATTGAATATTGCAGAAGACGATCTGAAGACAATTCTGAAAAAAGATAAGGAAGTAGAAGGGATGCTCTAATACTTCACAGCACATCCCTCTGTCATTTCTACCTGATGGCTACGGTAAATACAATATAACAATGATGATACAGTAACACCACAACCCTGCCCTCTCTACAACTTGGCTTGGCCAAGCTTTGATATATTAATAGTAATGCAATAATAATAAACCCCTACAATCCGTACATGACTGCTAAGTACCCTCCTTGGTGAACAGGCCTAATCGTATATCAACAATGGCTCCCCTGCAGCAGTAAGTTGGTTCAAGTTCAACTTCAAATCAAACGCTTTTGACAGAACGATTTTGAAAATCTTCTGCACGTTAACAGAATGGCTGGTGGAACAGAAAATAACACTGGCTTTCATGGCTTTGCCAAACTTCTTGGCCTGTCTGGTGATTTCCTCCTGGTCTGCAGTGGGCATATTGGCAAACAAATCATACTTGGTGCCCACAAGGATGGGAATAGCAGTCTTATTAAACCCCCTGGCCTGTCTGTACCATTCCTTGACGGAGTTAAGAGTGGATTTTCGCGATAGGTCGAACATAAACAAAATGGCTACTGCGTCGTTTGACACCAAAGGAAGCATATTAACAAACTCCCGCTGTCCTCCGAGATCCCAGATACTGAATGTAATGTCTGTGTTTCTCAGAGTTACCATTTTCTCCATGAAATTGACTCCTAGAGTCTGGATGTAGTCTTCGTCAAACGTGCCTTCCACGTACTTCACCATGAGCGATGTTTTGCCAATCTGAGCGTCTCCAATCATGCCTATTTTCAAAGAAACACTAATAATAGTTAGCATACAATGTTTATACTACGCTTATAGAAAGCTTGCAAAATATGAAAAAACAATAAAAAGCTTGCCATAAGGAGGAACTAGCAGTTTGCTCCTACGCCCTAATCGCAAGTGTACTATGCGAAATAGAACCAGTACCTCTAACGACAAAACAAAACAAACAAGACAAACACCTACCTATTCCGCTGGGGCTCCGACAAATCCATCGGGCCGCTTTTCTTTTCGCTACCCACGGATTCAGCTGTCATGTTTCGTGTTTCCAGCTCTGCTCTGTGTTGACCGCAAAATGATAGATGGAGAAGGGGGGGCATCGAGCGCGAATGTTTATGATTTGGCATATCCGTCACCCCAGCAACCGTGCTTATGTCACCTTCCCAAACCGGGCGAGATGCCACAGCGAGTCAAATCGCACCGAAAAAAAATAAAGTGAAAAATCACATCAGATCGAAGCAGTAGGAAAAAGGTGCATTTGACAAACCACCACGTTTTATACGAGCACCACCAGCTGTAAAGTTGGATCTTCGCCCCATTAAGCCCTGGATGCTTCTATTTCCGCTTTCCACCAATGATGCCAAATCTATATACCCCGCTATTCCGGGCCGCGGGGCGCCATAAGGCGTGGGTTACCCGCCAGCAGACTCCGAAATCGGCATGAGTCAAAGCAGTGGTTTTCCCCAATTGGCGGCTACATATAAAGGGGCCAGATCATGCCAAATTTCACTTGTTCATCTTTTTTCACTTCTCTGGTTTTTGTATATACTAAACTAAACCAATCCCCCCCACCCCTTTCAAAAAACAGATCATGTCTTCCCGAACTATTCTGCGATCTGCTATTCGAGCTGCTACTCGAGCTTCTGCTGCTTCTTCCAAGCGAGGTTTCGCTGGCTTGGCTGCTGGTGCTGCCCGACGATCTGCTGTTGCTGGCGCTGCACGACCTTCCGCCATGGTGTCTGCCCGAGGCATCAAGACCATCAACTTTGGTGGTACCGAGGAAGTTGTCTACGAGCGAGCTGACTGGCCCAGAGAGAAGTTGCTTGATTACTTCAAGAACGACACTTTGGCCGTTATTGGTTACGGTTCCCAGGGCTACGGCCAGGGTTTGAACCTGCGAGACAATGGCTTGAATGTCATTGTTGGTGTCCGAAAGGGCGGTGCTTCCTGGAAGAATGCTCTTGAGGACGGCTGGGTCGAAGGTCAGAACTTGTTTGACGTTCCTGAGGCCATTGAGAAGGGTACCATTATCATGAACCTGCTGTCTGATGCTGCTCAGTCCGAGACCTGGCCTTCCATTGAACCCAAGCTCAAGGGCAAGACCCTCTACTTCTCTCACGGTTTCTCCCCTGTCTTCCATGAGTTGACCCATGTTACCACTCCCAAGGACATCGATGTCATTTTGGTTGCACCCAAGGGTTCCGGCCGAACTGTCAGATCTCTTTTCAAGGAAGGACGAGGTATTAACTCCTCCTACGCTGTGTGGCAGGATGTTTCCGGCACCGCCGAGGAGAAGGCCCAGGCTTTGGCTGTCGCTGTTGGCTCTGGTTACGTCTACAAGACCACCTTCGAGAAGGAGGTCCGATCTGACCTTTACGGTGAGCGAGGCTGCCTCATGGGTGGTATCCACGGTATGTTCCTTGCCCAGTACGAGGTTCTCCGAGAGAGAGGTCACTCTCCCTCTGAAGCTTTCAACGAGACCGTTGAGGAGGCTACCCAGTCTCTTTACCCCTTGATTGGTGGTCAGGGTATGGACTACATGTACGATGCCTGCTCTACCACTGCTCGACGAGGTGCTCTTGACTGGTCCCCCAAGTTTAAGGATGCCTTGAAGCCTGTCTTCAACGAACTCTACGACTCCGTTATTGATGGTACCGAGACCAAGCGATCTCTGGAGTTCAACTCTCAGGTTGACTACCGAGACAAGTTCGAAGAGGAGCTCCAGGAGATTCGAGATCTTGAGATCTGGAGAGTCGGAAAGGAGGTTCGAAAGCTTCGACCTGAGAATAACTAAGTGCAAGCTTAGTTAGCAAAAAAGTTTTATTTATCGGGGCATTGGGAAAAGAAATCTTGTATAATGTTCCATTGAAGTGAATTAATGATTTAACCGTTGATGTCTGGATGAAATAGTAATACATTAGTATCAAAAATCAAATATCAAAGACTGTTTTACAGATATATATGCAACTTGTAAAGGATGGAGATATGCATTTGCGCCTGCAAGTTTCCACTGATTTTAGAGTTAATCCAGTGCAAAGAAAGATATAGATCGAAAACCAGGACCGAAGGTCAAGATCCGTAAAAAGAGCTAAGGAACCACTAATTTAAACCGCTAGATCATGATCTAGGCCATGTATTGATAAGTTCGAATAACAGCTTGGAAAATGAATATTACCACGTAGTGAAAGACAGAATAGGGTACTATGTCCATCACTGATGAGATATGCTGCATTAAATAACACCATGATATGTATGTACCAACTTCAAAACCACCAACTATTCTAAACAATCACCAATCTCAATATTTCAATACTCGGTCGAAGCGAACGCCATTCACAGTACCTCCAGACATTGAGACCTTGACGCTCTTTTTGAACAAATCTCTATTCCGGATGAGATCGTTGGCAGCATCCTTGTTCAGAGGATCCGAGGGATTTGGCTCGAGGAAAAGGTACTGAATGCCTATCATAATGGAATTCAAGCTGAGCACCGGCTTCCAATCTTCTCTAAGAATGTTGAGACAGACGTTTCCTTGGAGGTCGATATTGGGATGGTAGATCTGCAGGTTAGAGACAATCGTTCACCGAGGGCAAAGAGCCAAAGCCAAAACCATAAACCAAAGTCAAATATCCTACCTTATTCAAGCATTTCACCTTTGGGGCCTCGTGTGGGAAGTTGCTATTGATTACAAAACTGAAGCTGAATATGCCGCCTTTATACATGCCGTCGTCTGGGGACAAAATCAGGTCGAACTTCATAATGTCGTCCGGATCAGCAAAAACCGTCTCCATCGTGGAAGGCAGCGACAGCTCCGTCAGATCCTTTTGAACCCGAAGATTCGCTGCTGTAACCTTCTTCTTCCGCGAGGTGTTGGCAGCTTCTCCATTCTCGCCAGCTGCCTTTCGAGCCTCTTCTTCTTCCTTTTGCTGCTGTTGTTTGAGCGACCAAATCTTCAACTATAAAACAGTTAAAATTTACCCTTTTGGTCTCGCTATTTCTACATCAATGTAATGCGCAGTTCCACTTACCATTTCAAAGCGACGTTCCGTTCCTACTACAACTACGTTCTCCGGAGCCTTTCCCTTCCTGTAAAGTGTCGGTGAGAGAGTCCCATCAACATCACCAAACCTTCTTCTTCACCACCATCACACAATGGATTACGGCGCAAAATCCCAGCTCACCGACGAGGAGTTCCGCCAAGCTCTCAAACAACAGCAAGAAGCTTATACTTCGGCTAAACAGCCCGAATCGCCAAATACCACCTCTGCGCCTGCTCCTCCAGCCAGATCAAAGTCGAAATATACCGTCAAGCGTTCCGGCGGCGGTAAAACCTGGGAAGATCCGTCTCTTCTCGAATGGGACCCTTCTCATTTCAGGCTATTTGTAGGTAATCTGTCGGGTGAGGTCACAGAAGAAATGCTTGTAAACGCTTTTGCTGCTTATCCGTCGGTATCAAAAGTCCGCCTAGTGGTTGACCAAAAGTCCCAGAAATGCAAGGGTTTCGGCTTCGTAGCGTTCAAGTCTCCAGATGACTATTTTAAAGCTTACAAGGAAATGAACGGAAAGTATATTGGAAATCATCCTTGCCAGCTGAAACGGGCTCAAACCGATGTGAAGCCGCTCAAAAAGGGTACTGGTGCCAAACGATTCAACCACAATCAAAAGCCATACTCCCGCCCAAAAGCATCTTAGCCTTCATTGATTTTATTGTTTTCATAATTTATTATTTATTCTGTACCATATTACTACAATCTGATAGAGGCGTGTCTGTTGATTCTTCTTTATACTGTACTGCCATACCTGAGAAAAGTAGCCAGCTACAATCTCTATAGCTCTCCTTTCCATATTCAAATATATTCTACTAAAAATGATTGATACGAAGCAAATTACAATATCCTCCTAATATTCCTTTCCCTAAAAAGTTTTACTACACCATCCCTATGCGTCAACGTCACTCAAGTCTGAGGCATTCACAACATCATAGTCGTCTCCTACATCATCAACACTCTCTGCCTCAGAGAATACGTCTGTTTCACTCTGTGTGTCATCTCCCAGTGTTGTGTTTACAGGCATTTGACAGCCTTGGCCTGACTGATATGATGGAGGACGAGAAAGAGTCAGCTGAGATCCATCAGGAAAAACTTGAGATCCAGCGGGAGAAGGAGATTCCTTAGGCATCTCAAACAAGCATACTTGAGAGCTTTCAAGCTCTCTAGATATGCCACTCTCGGTAGGAGTAGCATCTCTTGATCCTTCACCAGGTTCCTCTGCATCCTCTACCAGAGGGGCGTCCTTCTGTTCATTAGCAGAATCCACAACAGAGTTCTCGGAACCAGTGATGTCAGCAATCTCTGTCTCATCTCCAGAGAGCGTAGCAGCCTCGGTATCAGTATGATCCTCTTCCTCCACAGCACGCTCTTCAGCAGATTCCCCAGTGCCAGGAAGAGTAATTGGGCCGTCAATTTGCATGCCGTGATAGTATTTGTATTGGGCAAAACGAATACCCTCGGGAGTCTCTAATCTCCAAGATGCATAATCATATCCGTTTCGGGGATGAGAAGCATCCCGAGCAATACCCATCAATGATACTAGAGCGACAGTTTCACCAGGTTGAACTTCATTAGCGGTGGCCGGTCGAGTAACTGATACCTCATTTTCTTCTCTTTCCTCGTAATCAGGTCTCATTTTGGTACCAACGGGCCAGGCTTTGGTGCCAACATTCTTGATCAACCACTTCATATGTGGGGTAGCACCAAGTTTGTACACAAAAGCCTGCAACTCAGCGCAAAAATCCTTTCGAGTTTCATCTTCGCTATAGGAAGGGTTCACACTTTCAACGCTTTGCAAAACTTTGGGGTCGGACATCGGCGACTGTCTCACAATGATTTTATGAGAAGGGTCATGCTTCCAAACATCCTGATTGACACACTTTCCGCAAAAATCGGTGTCACGGCAAACGGTACAGGTGTATCGATCGCCGGTGATGTATTTTTTGTTTGTCACGCAACACGGGCCATCACACAAAATTCTCCTGTGCACTGCAGAGTCAAACAAGCTGGGTCGTATAATGTCGTCTCGAGATGAGATTCTGACAAAAGTGTGGTCCCTGTGGTGGTCAATGTCATCCTTTTCAAAGCAATCGCCGCAAAGATCGTAGTCAGAGCACCACAAACACTTGTATCGATACTCAGAAATCCATCGCAGACACTGATCACAGGTAGCAGAATGGTAGTAAGGCGTCTTCACAGAAGTGTCGTCAGCGGCATCAGTTGCAATATTTGCGGTCTGGTTCCATTCCTTCTGCGGCTCAGCACTTGTTCGAGGTTCGTCGGCAACAGTCAGATCAACCAGATCAGCGTTCAACTCTTCAACATTCGGCGCCATTGCTACTGGCACACTCAGGGACCCTGCCAGTGCGTCCTGCAGTGCCTCTTTGACAGTAGTACGCAGCTGTTGGGAAAACTCCTCGGACTTGAAGTAGCTTTTGATGTCCTCATTGGTCTCGGAATGAGGGTCAACCGGCTTGAATTTGGCGGCAATTTCAGCAACTGCGGTAGCAGCAGCAGTAACAGCAGCGGGAAGGGGAGGATCTCGGATAGCCATCTTGCTCTTGAGAGCCAATCGAGGAAGAACCTTGCCATCGTCGTCCTTCATGCAGAACGTGAGATGCTTCTTGACTTTGACAGCCCTCAACATGGCAGAATACTCGCCAGGAGAGCTCAGAAGTACATAGCTGTCTGCTACTCGGGAATACCGATAGATATGGACATTTTGGTTCGCAGGGATTCCACCCAGAAGCTTGAGCTTGCGAGGGAGGCGCTCGGCCGTCAGGTGCTTTGGCACCGACAACCACGCCACTGTGGGATCAATGCTCACCAGCTTGTCATCATGATACAAGGTGAAGCTAATAGATTGGTGTTTAGTGCCTCTGTCGGCAGAAGTGTGTTGTTCGTTGCTCGACATGTTGGAATGTGGCGAGTTGGAAGATGGAGAAATGGAGAGAAGGCAATCTACCACTTACCGATAACGTAGGTGCGTCGGCGGGGCGGCTGAAAAACAGCAGCATGAAAGTGTTGGGCATTCGTCTGCAATGCTCGGCTTCGATTCGGTTAGCGATGTGATTTATTATGCTAAATAATTTGCCTACAAATGGAATCTGGCATGGATCGGATATTCTGCTACTGTTCGGTTGTTCTTCCTTGTTGTTCTCTCATGCTGTGGTTCAAATGTGATGTCTAGCATGCTTCGCTCTCCGAGAAATACCCACCCCCCTCCACCAACTAAAACACGGCACCAGGCGTTAAGTCGAAAGTCTCAGACTGCTTCAGTGACTGTAATACTTGATATTGAGTCAATTCACTCTGCCGAATAAGTGTTTTTCGTTTTATTCGTGCTCAGAGGCTGCTTCGCATCTTGCATCTCCGGTCTCTCCAAGGGCTTATCTAGCTAGCTCAGCTCACCATCGCTGCGGCTGATATCACAATCGGCCGTCTCGGCCCTCCGCTGATGCCCATACGCTTATCTTCGTCTCTCAGTGCAGGAAAACACTTATTCGCACTTTATAGAGGTTCTCAAAGCTACTTTCCTCATCTATCTGTCTCTCGTATTGCCCATACACCATATCTGGGTGTGTTTCATGAAGATATAAAGGTAATTTGCAATCTGACAAAGACCCACCCAGCTCCTTATCTAGAACGACGTAGTAAAGTGCTCAACACCGAGCGAGAAACTCCCGCTAACACCATTGCACTCTGTAGATTTCGTTACGGCATCTACACTGTTCAGTTCAAGTACACCACTGCCAAAAAAAAAGTATAACGACACCAGCAGGACTCGAACCTGCGCGGGAAATCCCAAAAGATTTCTAATCTTTCGCCTTAACCGCTCGGCCATAGTGCCAGATTATGAAGAAAAGTGTGATTTTGCCGTACGAGTGGAATCAGATCTAAAAAATGCCAATATCGCGATTTTGACGCAAATTTCAGGCTTTATAGTTAATTAACGCCTCAATTATCGATAAAAGCTAAGTACAGAGGCGATTTTTATGCTGTAATAGCCATAATGCTTTAATTCTTCGAATTTCACTTCATGCGCGGTGAATCTCTGTTGTTGCGTCCTTTTGGGAGACTAGATTACACATATCTGATCTAAACCTTGAAATTTTCAGTTTTGAAGCTGAAATTGCGATTCGTATTTGCTCTTGCCTTCAGTAAATAAAACGAGCATCATAGGTGCAAGTTTCAAGATATTGGCAATCTGGCCGAGTTGGTCTAAGGCGTAGGATTAAGGTTCCTATCTCTTCGGAGGCGAGGGTTCGAATCCCTCGGTTGTCATTATTTTTTTTCTTTTTCAACAGAGTATATCCACAGGTCGCTCAAAAAACCTCTATTTTTTTGCTTGCCTGCTTCTATTATCACAGTAGCGCCAAGTAGGAATGCACGTCTCACCTTGTCCTCTCCTCTGTGGAAGCCAAAAGCTATACCTGCTCTTGAGCGTTGTTGTTCATGAATTATATTACACTAAACATTACTTCATTACGTGAGTGGCTAGAATAGTCACATAAAGGGATCTGAGGATATAATATGTACGTTGTCCCTGTTTTGCGTTTCCGGGTTCTTGCGTACCATTATAGATGATAAGATTCGACTGGCATAAGGATTACTGCTGCTCATATCAGAGAAATCAGCCGCAGATTGAGACGTAAACGAAAAGTCCATAGGGGATGTCAACGGAGTAGTACCATCTGATGAGTAGAGCCCCTCATTGCTAGTATCTGCTTCGCTCTGCTGTACCTGGAGCGGTGCTCCTGTTTGGTCATATTCTCCCATGTAATAGGACCAATCAACAGTGTCTCGGTTATCATAATCAGCATTTCGTTGAGCATTTCCATTGGGGCGCCTTGGAGTCTCCTCATGTTGAGGATCCTGGAAGTCGAACGAGTGGTGGCTGGATACCGTGACATGGCTAGCCGTAAAATCAGTAGGCGTATACCCGGTTTGCTGGCTACTACTTACAGGTGGATAATTGTTTTGCCCGTAGTCAGATTGTGTGATATTGGGATATCTCACCGCGTGCTTGTTCAGTTCGGTGTGCTGGCTCATACCTGAAAACCGACTCTGTTGGGCAGATGTAACGCTGTTTTGGCCACTATTGCGTTGATTAACGCTGGAATTGACACTAGCAAAATCGGAAAAGGCCGATGCAACACTATCTGTAGGACTCTCCATGTAATCATGTTCAATGGGAGAAACAAGGCTTTCTTGGCTAGCCATTACCAGGCTAGCAGTGTTACCTTGTCCCACGGGCGAACGAATGGGTGCAGGAACATGAACAGCTCTATTACTGATCTTGATCTGGGGAGGTTTAGGAGCTGCTCGTACTGGTGGCCTGACTGGTGAACTATCGAGCCAGAATTCAGGGGCTTCTTCTCCTCCGGTTATTTCCCCGGTTTGCAGGTTTATCTGCTTGAGTAGATGGCTAACAATTACCCATGCTTGTTCGGTAACTCGATCAACAGCTATACTAGTGATGCCTGGTATTGCGATCACTCTATGAGACACATCTTTGGTGACCACATTGGACAGAACAATCCCTTGGTTTGAGCATCTCACAATAGTGCCTTCTTTTGACCATATCATGTAAGGCACCGGTGTCTGTGGATGTGAAAGGTATTTGTGGTGCGCCGGGAGACCGGCTGATCTTATCTTCTTGACCGAATGGCCCATATTAATAGACCAAACCTGCATTTTTCCGCCTTTGATGCCTGCAAGAGCCTGATGATGAGGATTGGATGAATTATGCCATGCAATTGGACGCACAGCACCACCTGAGGCGAATTTGCTTGAACTTGTGATAACATGAAGAGGTGAGTATATTCCCCCTGACGGCGCCGTGACAGACGAATCAGAGGAGAAGGATAAATCAGGGGTAACATGTTCGGTCTCCTGCTTGGTTCCATCGTAAATCACAATCTGGCCATCGGCATACGAAACAGCATATATTCTCGAAGCAAACGGAGAGGGCGACAGCGATACGATGGGGGATTTGAACAAAGGTTCCACAGCACCATTGAGTCTAAGCGTAGCCATGCCTGGCTCGTCGATATTGATGGAAAGCAAATAACCCAGCGATGTGCCAACCAGAATGAATTTGCAAGGCTGGTCGTTTGTCCAGGTACAGGAAACATATTCACCGTGCGAAGAAGGAACAGACCATGAACCTATTTTGTGAAGCTGTCGACTGCTGGTGATCTTCCACACCGTGAGCTGCGAAACATCAGTCCTAGCAAGTAGATACTGTCTGTCTGGAGACGCCAGCAACGAAGAAGGGTCGTAACATTTGAAATCCTTGACAGTACTGAGCAATCGAGACGGTGGGTAAAGGTCATATATTTGCAGTCGGCAGGAACGAGCAGAGGTGCGCACCACCACCACAGAGTTGTGGAGAACCGCGACGCCAGAAGACTCGGCCAGACTGCCAACGAGCTCAACGGCCGGTTGAGGACGAGGGATCGCGACCGAGCTGTCCATCCAGTCACTATCTCCTCTAGCACTGGCGTAGGATCCGGACGACGAGCTGGACAGATTGCGGGTCCTGAAGCTGGTGGGGGAATTCATCGCGTTATGCAGGACAACAGAGTACAGGGGGGGCAGGCAGATATGTATATTAGTCGCGACAGGAACCCCAAAAAAAATCACAAAAAACGAACAATCAAAGGGAAAGGGAAGGTTGGGCAGAAAAAAGCCTTTGCGGGTCTGCGATCTACAATGAATTCTGCCCTTACCTATCCCGTAATGGAAGGGGTGCAATATATTGGCGTGGGGCTTGCCAGAAACAGCAAGTATGGAATCTGAACTCCACCAACAATGGTGGGACGACTATTAGAGTTCCGATTGAGACGGGAGAAAGTGGAGAGCCGAGGCAACCAGCATGCAAGGATTTGCACAGGAGCTGTTGGCTGCGGCACGATATAGCGCGCGCGGGTTTGTTCTACGCAACTCTCCTGCCGAGTTGTTGAAGATGATCGCGAGTGATGGAGCTTCAGCATTCCCGCACGTGGGGCCCTGACGTTCCTGGCCTACTTGAGGATCTGACGAAAAAGCCGTTTGTGGATGTTCCAAGCAACACGGAATCCGTAAGTGCAATTGCTGGTTTAATTTCAATTTCACAGATTGCCGCTCTCTTATCTACCGTTACAGACATACATCAGCCCAATTGAAAATCTAAATTAACAACAGTCTCAGGCATGCTTGCTCGCATTCCCCTGCTCATCCACCTACATTCTCTGCCATCCTCCAACCGCACCGAGCTGGGCGCGTCTGACGAGGTGGAACGGCTGATTCCTCCCACCGGCCCCCGGGTGACCCGATATTGCAAATGCCCAATCACAGCATCTGGTTTTCCAACATCAAAAACTACACATACATACAAAGATGGTCTCCAAGGTAGGTAACTGACGGCCAGCCGGCTGGCTTCACGCAGTTTTATGCGTTGAATTGCGTCTTTTATGGGCATTATTCGCCTCAGATGGACGCCCATATGCTTTCAAAAAGCTCTACTAACCATACATCCAGGCTTATATCCAAGGCCCCAAGTACAAAGCCGTGCATTCTGTCTTCAGCTTCACCATTCCCGGTGTTACCAGATGGTAAGTAATAGCATATTTATCTATTCCATCTATTACGTCCCTCTAACTCCTTCCTAGGTCTTTCCCTCTTGCTTTGTGGGGCGGTGCTGCTCTGGGCGGTGTTCTGTTCTTCACCGATTCTATCCCTATCCTCCGACGAGCCATCTTTGAGAAGCTCCCTGTCGTCGGACCCTACTATGACGATAAAGTTGACTCTGAAGATTCCCCCTTCTAATCGAATTACAAGTCTGGTTGTTATATATAGTAGATGTTGATATTCTCTTCAATGCCATTGACTTTAGCATTCACTAAAGTCTCCCACCCACCTGCAAATCACAGCTCTCCTCACAGCAAAAATTTTCCCATCGTAACCTCCACTTGCCGTATGTTTTTTTTGTAACAAATCGCACCCCTGATGATTCAACAAGTTGGGAATCTCTCTGACATCTACATGGAGAGAAAAAATTAATGACTTGATCTCTGAGGCGTGATATTTGTTGAGATTCAGCAGTTCTAACCTTTCAGCCTCCAAAAGCTACCGTTTTTTTACATGACTCGTAGAAACTAAAGTCAAAGCCCGCTTTGCATACTGTGACATACTATTGGTAAGTATTCTACTATTGATACTCTCGCAAGGATTAGATTTGTTCATGCACCACTCATAGTTTTATCAGTGATGAGAAAAATTACTTCAGTCTTCAAAATGAGCAAGAGTTCAAACCAAATTGTTTCATCTCCGTTCTTGAAACTAACTTCAGTATCAATAGTGCTATAGGCATAGTTGCAGTGTAGTTGAATATACTAAGAGAAACCCCGAAATCGGCCACAAACAGTAATAATTCGAATGTTTATCTATAGAGCTATTTAGAATACGGTACCATCACTGACGATTCCAATAGGAGGACCCTTCGTAGACGGCCTCTTTTCGGCAGCAATCTCTCTTCCAGCCTTCCAGGTTCCTGCTTCAAGCAGTTGTGGAAGTGTCAGCTTGCCTCCCTGAAGTCTGTCGTTGACCTTGGTGAGAATGTAGTCCAAGAAGCCGACGGTGACAGCTCTCCACTCAATGATAACATCATCATACACCTCAAAGGTTGGTATTCCATCCGCATCTTTGTTGGTTTCGGCCTTGTTCGGCTTGAGACTCAATACGCCAAAGTCCACCAAAAGGCCACCATTCCGATACTCGGGAAGGCCAGTCTGAAGAGACTCATTGAGAATTTCCAGTCCTGAAAACTGCTTAATTGGAACAATAATTGAATAGCAAAGCCATTGAGTAAGTTTATGGAAGGGAACGATGTTGGTTCCAATGGAGGTTTCAGGTAGATCAGAAATGACCCAGGCATCGCCCAGAGCAACCCCGCCAACAGTAGTTCGTCCCGCAGGCCAAATAGAAATTAGACCTGTCATCAAAGCATCCCATAAAACGGTAAGATCCACTTTGCTGTCGGTGCTTTTGGACAGCAGGTAGTCAACCAGGCCACCTGGTCGGCCCTCGGCTCC
The DNA here is from genome assembly GCA_030556875.1 of Zygoascus biomembranicola. Classification (NCBI taxonomy): domain Eukaryota; kingdom Fungi; phylum Ascomycota; class Dipodascomycetes; order Dipodascales; family Trichomonascaceae; genus Zygoascus; species Zygoascus biomembranicola. Next base: position 1,370,810 of record JAKTUV010000001.1, read on the forward strand.
GAATATGTCGGGATGATCAGCAAGACTCTTCGCAAGGGATACCAAAAGGTGGGACCGTCCGTCAAGACCTGCGAGCTGATTTGCTTGGCTCACCTGCATACCTTCTGAGAGCTGATCTTTAGTGAACTTCAACAATTTGGCGGCATCGACCTGAGGCTTTCCATCAGATCCAAACTGCCCATCTTTGAACATGTACAAGGAAGCCACAGCAAGACCTTCGCTTCGAACAATTAATGAACCGGTACCAGGCTCTATGAATTGCCATACATTTCCAGCACCAGCGTCAAGTAACACTGAAACTACAAATAAATCAACCAGGCGTCTTGAAATTTCAAGCTTGTCCACACTATTGGCAGTCCACTCGGCTATAAGCCCATCAACACGTTTGACCCCGGCAGCGTCAAAATGCTGCCATCTTCCGTGAGGTGGAATAGAAGAATAATCGGTTCCATAATCCCGGTGAATCAGATTTAGAACAAAGTCCACCATGGGATCGACCTTGGTCAAATCAACATCGAAGTTGGTCAGTTCATTGGCCAGTACCTTCTGGAACACCTGGCTGGACCTATCTCGAACAGAGTTGATGCTAAGAAGATATTTTATGACTGATTGGGTATCAGACATGACGAAAAAGAAGAAGAGAAGAAGGAACCGGTGGATGGGCGATGGGGGGGTTTATAAACTTACGGTGCGCCGCGGGGGTTCGCTGCTTATCTTATCGGCCAGATTCGCCCAGGGCCGGTAAAAGCAGTGTTTTTGCGATAGGAAAACACAAGAGACTTTCTCCAACTGTGCAAGTCATGCGGACTAAAAACAGACAAACAGCTCGGAGGGGCTTCTTATAGGAAGCAAGAATGATATTAATATTATTAATTTCTGTCATGCAGGGATGTCTCATCTACCAGATTGTGTCTGTTCCTCTGAGATATGCGAATTCCGCTCTTGTATAAGCCCATTTTTATCTATCAGACTAGAGTGAGCAATTTCCAAGATTTTAATACCGTTTAAATAGTGATTGCAATTCCTCGTGTTGCGCCAGACATTCCCGTCCGTCTTGGCCCATCGCTGCTCCTCCAGCCAGCCGGTCGATGGGGCCGGACATTTTTATTTTCACACAAGCACCGCCGCACAGTTTTTCACCTCACCTTCGCTAATAAGTCTCGCCCACTCAAAATTTTGCTTTCTTCTCATTCATCACCCTGTCGAATACATAAATACCCGCGCCAACCTGGTTTGTGCAACTTTCTGTATTTCTACTGAAAATCCCTTTGCAAATCGACTAGTTTAATAGAGTGTTTTTTTGCCCTCTGACCACCCGTTCTCGAGAGATTTGTCTAGTCACTCTATTTGGCCACCTTATGAATTGGTCAGAACACCTTTGTGCTACTATCTATTTCGCTACTACAACCCACCGGATACGCGGGAACTAAACTCACGGCCTTCCGATATCATATGAGTGCCTTACGCTCGTGTATTTACCCATAATTTTTACCCTAAACTAGAACCATCTTCTTCATCATGTCTAACATCAATATCTGCAGGGACAATAAGGACCCTTTCTATCGGTATAAGATGCCTCCCATCGTGTCCAAAATCGAAGGACGAGGTAACGGTATTAAAACTGCCGTGGTAAACGCATCAGATGTTGCCAGGGCTTTGTCAAGACCCCCTTCCTACGTCATCAAGTATTTTGGAATTGAACTGGGTGCTCAGTCCAACATGGACGAGACCAATGACCGTTATCTTGTTAATGGTGCTCATGACTCTCATAAGCTCCAGGACCTGCTTGATGGTTTCATCAACAAGTTTGTTTTGTGTGGTTCATGCAAGAATCCTGAGACAGATATCATCCTACTCAAGGGCGGTCTCTTGACTCGAGATTGTAAGGCATGTGGTCAGCGAACCAAGATTGATCCTGTCCATCGTCTGAGCACTTACATTATCAAGAACCCCCCTTCTTCTGCTAAGGGTAAGAAAACTGCTGGTGCTTCGGCCAATACTTCTACTGCCAATGAAGAAAACGAAAACGAGGAGGTTACTGGGCATTCTGATGATGATGAACTCACCAGAAGAATTCATGCCGAAGCCAAGAACCTCAAGGGCATCAAGGGCAATGAAGATGATGAGAATTGGGCTACTGATGTTTCAGAAGAGGCTGTCAAGGCTCGACAGGCTCAGTTGGAAAAGACCATGGCTGTGCTAAATATTGATGAAGAAGATGAAGGAGACGATGCTGCCTACAATGAGCTCGGTGAGTGGATTTCTAGTGAGCATCCTGCCGATGTGGAGATCTACAAGAAGGCCAAGGATCTTGGAATTGCCGATCGACACAGAACCGTCCAGGTTCTTGCCCAGACTATCTTTACCGACAATATTGTGGAAGAAATTCCTGAACATGCTGGTCTTTTGGGCAAACTCATTGGCTCCAGCAAGAACCACGAAAAGGCTCTGCTTGGTGGTATTGAGCGGCTAATTGGTTTGACTTATCCTGATAAAATCAAAGATATTCCCAAGGTCCTATTCAAGCTTTACGATGATGATCTGATCTCTGAAGAAACTGTCACTAAGTGGGGTACCAAGGTCAGCAAGAAGTATGTTGACAAGGAGACATCTAAAAAGGTCCGAAAGGCAGCTAAGCCATTCCTTGACTGGCTTGCTGAAGCTGAATCGGATAGCGATAGCGATTAAAGCAGAAGGTTCGACTCAGTGACACGATAAATAAAATAGGTAAATAGCAGTCGATAATGGATCTTGTACGCCCCAGATTCTGAACTAGTTACTTAACTAATTGACTAATTGATTATTATATCATAATATTATTAAGTCTGTAAAGAATTCTATACGGTTTTCAGCTGTTATTAAAAAAATACGAAAAAGGTACGAAGGGACATGCTGGGAAAACTTTCCGACATCACGTGCCGATCATGATACAGCCGCATGTTTATTTGTTTATTCTGGGCGAGCCTTTGATCTTTCAACACCACCATGACCCGAACAAAAACTACCTACTATGCCTTGGATACGCGATTGGCGACATTCTCCGAAGCACGTATTCAAGGGACTAAAGGCAGGTCCAAAAAGGCGTTTAGCAGCTGGCCGCATACCCGTCCTACTCCGCTTTCTCTGGCTGAAGCCGGATTTTATTACAATCCTTCGCCGGATTCCAACGATAATGTGACTTGTTTTATGTGTCACAGGTCCTTGGACGGCTGGGAGTCCGAGGATATTCCTGCAGATGAGCATTTGTCGCATTCTGGAGACTGTGCTTGGGCCCAGTTGAGATCCAAGCCCTGGACTGGGATCGATATAGCTGAATTGAAGAAAACCGACTTGAATCCCCATTCTGATGTTTCGCTAAACTGTCGACTGGAAACCTTCTCAGAATGGCCCCATGAGAAAAAGAAGGGTTGGACGCCTACTGGGCTGATAATGGCCAAGGCTGGATTCTACTATAACCCAGTTCGTCCCGGGGATGATATCTCATCCTGCTGCTATTGTGATATAGATCTGGACGGCTGGGAACCTAAAGATGATCCAATTGAAGAACATAAAAGAAGAAGTCCTGGTTGTTTGTCGTTGATGAAGGGTTTAGAAATCAACAATACAGCAGCAGATACCTCCATGGAATCAGCTTCATCCATTGAGGAGTCAGAAGAGCTCAAAATTCCCAAAAATGGCCAGGTAAATAAGAAGCGGACCTCGTCTCAGGCCAATTTGAATGGGCCTACCAGAAAGGTTTCCAAAACCGTTGATTTCCGAACAGTCAGTAACTCTTCCACTGTCACAGTTATTCTTGGGAAAAATGTAAACATACCACAGAAGGCGCAATCACCAGCCATTCCGGCAGATTCTTCAGAAGAGGCTCTTGAGCCGGTTATCGAGTTGACGGAGAAAGATTCCAGCCCAAATGATTCTCAAATATCCTACGCATCGTCTCTCGCAAATACCACAGAAGAGTCCATACACATGCCGGGCGCATTTCCGAGGCAAAAGATCGTGAAGAAGCCTGCAAGAAAGAGAAAGGTCGTTCAGAAGCCAGAGCCAGAGCTTCAACCTGAATATGAACCTGAACCTGAACCTAAATCCAATCCAGAATCTGCGGTTGTGACTGAACCCTTCATAGACGAAGATCCGATTTCTGGATCTGAACAGTCTTCTCGATTATCTGCATATGAGTCATTCACAAATTCTCCGCCGCCCGAGCCACTGAGCAAGCCCAATATGTCCGTGATTCATGCCACTCAACCCATTGTTGACGAATCTCAAGTCGAGGGAGATGCATCCAATAACTGGAAAAGATTCTCTTCCTCTACAAATTCCACACAAGTTGCTCCTGCTCCGGCTATTTACCAAGATAACCAAGATGACATGGATGCTCGATCATCAGGTTCAGGTAACTCCGGTCCAACTACGCCTATTACAGACAAATCATCGTGGGAGATTGCTGATGTCGACGCAGTTTTTTCAGTGATCAACGAATATTTTGACTCAGATGCTACTAAGATGAAAATCAGCGATGAAGATATGGACAAATCACTGCTTGATTGGACATCCAGTTTAGCTTCTCAAGGTGAGGACCTGCTCAAGCAGAAATGTGAGAATATCATTGAAATTTTGAAAGAGCAAGGAGAAAGGGCTATCCATGCCTTGGAGCGAATGCCTGTCAGATCGTGATTGCTCCGATCCGGATATATGGAATGGAGCTGACTGATTTGTATTTATTAATTTTTTTATTGTTTGTACTGCTGGAATAAATCAGGATATGTATTCACTGTATATTTTATACTAACATTTAGACTAGCAACTTGTCATTAGAATATATCGTGATTGCTGATCTCGCGATCTTTTGATCATGCGACCTTTTGTGCACTTCTGTTATAATGCTCTAATTCTGTTCTTGGTGATCGTAATATTGTGGATATCCACCCACCATGTATGCTTGCTGTTGAGGAACATTGGAATAGCCCACCGTGGCAGGCACATATGAAGGTCCTTGCTGAGGAGCAGACTGCGGTCCTCCCATGAAATAATCTGGCGTAGCTTGGGTGTAATTTTGAGCCATATTTGGTTGCTGGAAGTGCTGCCGTCCAGGTGAGTGTGCCAGAGACATTTGTTCAAATTGAGGCCGCAGGTCATTGTAACCTCCATGAGAAACGGAGCCATGAGCAGAGTGCTGCTCATAATATACATTTCCGGGATGTGCCTGATGCTGCTGCTGCTGGTGCTGTGGTGCTCCGTGACTATTGGTCTTTCGCAGGTTCTTTCGAGCCTTCACAGGAGAAGTGTTAGAGGAGCCGGAGTTTGCGGCCATGGACAGATTGACGTTGTTCAAGCCAGGCTGGCCGTCATTCCAGTTCAGAAGTCCCACTTCATCCATAAGGCGTTTAAGGCTCTGAGAAGAAGGTGCGTTTTTGCTACTGAGAGCCATACGAATGCGATTCACTGCCACCTGTCTCTCAAGCCCATCAAGCAGTGAAGTGGTCGACAGTACCTTGTAGATGAAGGTAGGACCATGAATAGTGTCAGACAAAATAAGATCTAATGTCACTCTACTAGTCTCATCATTACCAAACAGGGCTTCTAGAATAATCTTCTTGCTGGACTCGTCAGCGCCATCCTTATAATTCAGCACCTTGAGGACAGTCAAGGACGCCAACTTGTGAGTACACAGAGGAACCAGGTAAGGCACAAGGCGCGGTGCTAGCACCTTATGTCGGTTTCTCAGAGTACAGGTATCGAGGAACCAGGTGAGTAACAAAGCACCATTAGTATTCATAGCAAGAGGGACCGCATAAGCAGCGATTGCAGCGGCAAGAAGTTGCTGCTGCTCAGCAGTAGCATAATGACTCTCCAAGCATGCTCGCATCGCCCTTGCACCAAATCGGCCTTGGGAAATTTGCCAAAATTGGCTTAGCATGCTTTCAAAAATAAAATCATTCCAAACAGTACCGAACTTCAAACAGCACTGAATGACATAATTGCCAAACTGGTCCAAAAATAAGTGAGGAGTGAAAGGTCTGAGGCTTTCGACAATCATGTTCATTTGCCTCTTGGTCTTACAGACATCAATAATCTTCTGGGCTGCCCAAGTACCGTTTTTGTGGATTCCAATCTGCGCCAAGTGGGGGGCAATTCGTTCGAGCATCATGCCCTTGACTGGCTCAGAGCAGGTATCAAACAGCTTCTGGACAACAGTATTACCAACATAGTCACTTGAAAGAGCCGCAATATCATCAAGCAGATCGATCGCAATCTCTTCAATATCTTCAGGTGTATATCCGCCAGAATCAATCTTCTTTCGAACTTCACGCAGTGCAGGAGCATCATAGGCGCGTTCAGATCGTCCTTCAGGAGGAGGACCTACTTCGCTGGCAAAGTCAGAGAAAGACAATGCTCGGGTGATGATCTTGGAAGCAGCTAGCTTGTCGTCCTCAGCGGATACGCCGAGTTCTTGAACAATGAGAACCAATTCGTCGGCGATATCAGGGAGTTCGGGTATCTTCAGGTCCAGTTTGGCTAATGAAGGTATTTGAGCAGACGACTCCGCCTGTGTTGGAGGAGAGTTTGAGTATCTCTGTGTGTTGCTCGTACCATCGGCAATATCGACATTGATAGTCGGAATATCATTATTCTCGTTATGGGTGAAGACCAAGTCGGACTCAGGGCTGTGAGACCCAGATGTGAGGGCGACTTTGGCAAAACCTACTCTGCAGGGGCCCATACCTGAGAAGAGCTCTTTACCGTTGAGAATAGTTCTAGCCTGAATAGCCGAGTCTATGCTGACAAAATTGACAAAACCACAATTTTTGTGGGTCAAGACTCGAACTGACTCTACCTGACCATATCCACTGAAAATGGCCTGTAAGGTGTAGCTAGTAGCGTTAGACGGTAGCTTAGAGACCCACAGAGATCGAGTAGGCTGAGAGTTGTTGCCTTCATCCACAATAACCCTTTCAACAGCAGCACCTGCAGAAGGCACAGCAGTCGAAGAAATGGCTGCAGAAGAAGCCGATCCCACTGGAGATATCATTGGCATTCTGCCATATTGTGGTTCAAAGCCGCTTGCAGACACTGTCGCTGCTCTAGATCGATTAGAGACAATCATGGGATATAAATGCTGGTTGGGTGCCGGATGGTACTGCTGTTGCTGGAGCTGTCGCTGGTGGAGCTGCTGCTTTTGGTATTGCTGCTGAGCATAAATAAGGTCTGCTTCCTCGTCTGTCACAGAGTAAGGAAGAGTATTTACAGTATACGAACGAAGCCTATTGACATCAGTTCGCATAGATAGTTCGTTCAGGAAGGGCTGCATAGGATCGGCATCGACGAGAGAGGTTGCAGATGATGAGGCGGGGATAGCATCGATACTGTTGATCGATTGCTGAGACTTTCTGCGTTCCTGTAAGTCGTCGGCCGGGGTACCCATGATTTCCGATACGGGGCGACCACCGCTGTTTCCTGTGGCGGAAGACCATATGGATGATCCAAAAGGTGAGAATGACGGTCTTGTATCAGATAGCATATTGAGTGATCCAGAACGCAATCTAGACGTAGCCGAGGGCTGATTGGTGGAAGAATGCGCAGCACCCACCGGGACAGTAGCAGCGGAAGATGAAGAGTTCGATCTAGCCAAAGAGAAATCCTCCAGGTACGAGGTATACTCGTGATCCCTGGTGATGCCATGTTCTCGGATAAGCTTAGAAGGCGATGCTCCGGGGAGACTCGGATTGGATGAGTTGGAAGGAGGCATATTAGGAGATCCAATGGGACTGGGCCTGTTGTCAAATAACGAGAGGCTATTACCAGATAGACCTAGAGAAGCCGGTCGCCCGGTAGCACTGAGTCCTGGAGAAAGGCGCGAAGGCAGTGTTCCGGCTCGGTTTCGTGATCTGCCAGCCTCATGGACATGAGAGGCCCTGGACGGGTCAGCGGCAAGAATGGACACGTCGTCTACCGACGGAGCATGACTTGGGATGCCCAAACCATGCTGAGGCATTTGCTGCTGAGCAGTGGCAGATGAGGCATTGGTGGACAGAAAGGACACCTGGGAGGAGTTTATCGATGCCGGAAGCTGGTGGGAGCCCTGCGAATTACCGCTGCCGGTGCCATAAAATGAGTTGTACTGATTAGAGCGATCGAGCCATATGGAGGACTCGGGACTTTTTGTTGGAGTTAGTAGATGACAATGACCATGTAACGGGGAGGGGGGGAGAAGAGACATACTGGTTGGCCAACCCACGATCAAAAGGAGAACCAGCTCCAGGATCAGACATGGGGGGAAATGAAATGGGAAAATAAAGCGAACCGAAGAATTAACAATAACTTTAGATAGTATTAAGCAGAGTCGTCGTGGTGGGTGGTGATGAGAGGTGAGTGAGGGCGATGAACCGAAAGAGAAATATGGGTGGAGGAGGTGAGACGGGAAAACCACAGAGATGCGTTTTGGAGCTTGTTCGGGCGGGTCTTCACTTTAACGGGGTTGGAATACGTGGAGATGGGAAAAGAGATTGATAGAGTATTTTTGGGTGGTGCAAAAAAAAAAACAGGGCAAAGGAAAACCAACAGATTGCTTAGGAGCGTTGGCAGGCTGGCAGGGCCACTGCGTCATCACTTAGGGGTACACAGGGGGTTTTTTGTATTTGTATTGCATATTTGGAATGGACTGGACTGGGCTCGGCTAACCTGGGCTGAGCTTTAAGAGTTACGTTGGGTTGGGGGGGGAGGAGGCTCAGCCGGAGGGCCATCCGATCCCGGCATAGGCAGGCCTGCATGATTTGTTCCGCCTACAAGTTTCGCAGCGCAGCGCAGGGGAGGGGGGAGGAAGGGAGAAGCCCAGCCAAAAACGGCGGGGTAGACAAAACAGACAAAACAACCAGGACGAAGACGAATTGAAGCAAAGCAAAGCAATTTAACACCATTTTAACAGCATTCTAACAGGAAGATACGATACGATGGCACAGACGGGAGGCCACACGTTGCGGGCATCAGAAAACTGCCCAGTTTATCGTGCTGCTGCTGCAAAGTATTACACGTTTCCCGGTATTTATCTGCTGGAGCAAGCTACGGGCCGGGTTCTGGAGGGAGGGGACTGGAATTCAATTCGTTTCAGATTGTCTCCCACTAAGCAGCACTGGATGTGCAATGTTTCCAGGGCAACCGCAGAAGAGGCATATTTGCATCTGCAGGCAGCTCGCTTATGGCTCGCTTCTCGGGCCGAAAAGCGAATGCAAGCGATTGCAATAGGGGAAGGGACCGTTGGTGTTTGTCGGGTGGGTAAGTGTATTTTAGGATGCAAGTTACACAATTGTATATGGTAGCCGTGTAAAGCGTTGGTTTGACACTCCACTTTAGACAAGGTTATTGGCAAGGTTACTATGTATTATCAGGGCGTGGAATTGATCTGAGATACTAGGCGAACTTTAAAATGGGGAAGGGGATTTTCTGCAGCTGGCCGGCTGGGTGACATCACTGGGAAGCTAATTTTGAAAGCAAAGCCCTCCGTCCGTACTCGGAAAAGGAAAATCAAATCAATTGATCCCTTCTGATCCAGCAATGCAAAGCAAAGCGGAGACACAGCCGATTGGTGGGAAACCACACCATGATGTAATAATAATAATAAATCATGGATTGGGGGTGGGTGGCCCAGGTGGTGGCTTCTCTCTCTCTGTCCCCCCTTCTCACTCCTCCTCCTCCATGGGTACTCACAGTGCTTCCATCCAAGCATGCATGAACACCAAACACAACCCACATGCAACTGCTCAAAGAAACCCCGACCGGCAGCTGCAAGACGTGAAATTTCAAGGTCTCGGTCGGGGACAAAATAACCGCTCGGACTTGTCTCAGAAACGTTAATCGAAACTACGTAGGACAAAGAAACTGCTGAGCTTCAATATGCACCTTGGAGCCAACTTATTACTGCACTGGAAATAATCACCGCGATCGGCTGGTGCTGGTCGAGAACAGAATGTGGTGTGGCCCCGGCAGCCAACTTGGGGCAGTACAACGCCTACAACAGTACATTAATTACTTGTCGTGGATCGAGATCTTGTAATAATATTCCCTCCATTAAACTGCTGTTTTGCAGCATGGTTTTTCGCTATGGTCCCCGCCTTATCTGCTGCGTCTCATAGCGGATAAGAACAACCATCAATCGCATGCCGCACCGCCTATCCTTGCCGTTTCATGCTGCCGCTCGCCCTGCACTCCCCCCGATTGGGGCCGGCTGAATATCTTTTAGGGTGCATAAAGTGCGTTGTGGGCATTGCAAGAATATGTTTATCGGCTGCTGCTAAGCTACAACGTTAGTTAAACAAAGTTTTGGGTACATGAAATTGAGCTGCAAACTTGCTGTTTAGAATTAGTCGTATTCAATCGAACAATGCTATTGTTTTTTTTTGGTACGGCCCGACACATGCAGCTCTCAACTTGCGCGGAATTCGATAATCCTGGGTGCGCTTGTGGATCCTCCTCCATATTGTCTCTCCCCCAATTTTTGGCGAGATTACCCCTGAATCCTTTTCATTTCCATGGGTAGTAAGATAAGCTGATGTCCCCCCTAAAAGATATCCCCCGCCCGTAGATCGCTGTAGCTTTCCGAGCTGTCGATCCTCTTAGCTGCACACCCTTACTTTCGTCTATTAAGGGCTTATACGACTTGCCCAATTTCTTTGCTGCAGCCTTACCGTCAGTTCTTTTGAGACCCCGTCTTTATATACCCCGGTCTTGCCTGAGCAAAAGTTAGCTTTAACCTTGTTCAACTCTCAACTCTATCTTTTTCTACAAAACGTCCGCCTGCCCTTAGAATTTATATTGGATCATCCTCCTTCAACGCCTTGACTGTCAATTCCAGATATTTTCAGACCGATTGCATCTACCGAATCGAAAAGCTGCAGCCTGAACGTGATACTGCAGGATCTCCTCCCTGACCCCCTCCCGAATATTTCACCCGTCATTTTCCACACCTCCCTTCCGCGCTGCTACGCCGCACCGGTAAAAGAGTCATTAATAGCTGACTATCAGCACGCAATTTGAAACAGCAGCACTCACCTTATCTTCCTAACGCGTTTCACAAGGTACCGGATCCCATTGTTTTCTCGTAAAAAAACAATAGACGGTACTAAATCGTTAATCTCGTCAAGTTGCGCCTGGTATTTGAGAATCTGCACAATTAACTCAGTCCACTTGCCCACTGCCCTGCATCTCCCCTAAGCCTGAACCTTATTAACGATCTCCAAAAGCAAACTTGCCGCTTGAACTCTAACGCACGTTGTCATCGGCAACAGATACCAATAATTATATCATCTCGTGTCATAGTTGTTATTCCGGTTTAGCACACCATCTTGCTTGCCTGTCTCCTTCCTCCCCCCTATAAAACTCGTCGGTCTGCTGCTCCCCCTTATGGCTCGTCAGGCCAAAAAGAAGCTCACCACGTCGGACATTTCGTCCCCAATAGCGGCCATTCCCCCCTCTCCTCCTCGACAGCCTATGTTCCACTCCTACTGCACCATCTGTGATGTTCAGCTAGACAAAAAGAGCTACTCCTCGCTGTACTGCAGCCAGGCCTGCCAAGGTCGAGACAATTTCAAAGAATCCCGTCCTCCTTACCTCACCTCCAAGCCTCCTTCCTCTTCTTATTACAACAAGGCGGCGCTTATCAGCTCACAGCGTGATTTAGTTCTGCCTTCAGCCTTCAGTCCTACCTTCAACCCTGCTCGTAGCAGTGTTCATTCGTTGAACGACTCGGCTGATTTCTTTTCACTGGACGACATTTCCACTTTCCCCATGGAAATGCCTGCTTCCCCTACTTCCTCTGCCAAAGTTCCTTCGCCGGCCTCTTCTGCCCGCAATTCCATGGTTTCCTTCACTGAACCTTCCTCCAGAGCATCCTTCTACTCTGTATCCACCTCTAACTTCACCCCTTCTCTCAAATCCGGTGCTGCAAGACCGTCACTTTCAAGGCGGTATTCCAATATCGCTCACTACTATAACCGACCCCCGTCCAGCATCTATTCCCCCAGTGACGTCCAGGAGGATCTCCACATCCCGGAGCTTGAGGGAGCGTCCATTGGTGACAAGCCCATTGGTGAGCTTGCTGCTAGAGATGACGACTCCCCCGAACATTCTCCTGCTACCAGCTACAAAAGTCAAGCTGGTTTGGCTGATTGGCATCCTCACACTCCCGATACCTCCCTAAGCACCGACATCAAGCCCCGACCTAGACGGCAGAGCCTCTACATCCGGTCTAGCCAGCACTTGTACAGTTCCGTTGGCAGTAATAACAACAGCAATAACAGCTCCGCATTCTCGCTACCGACCAGTCCCATGAATATAACCAATTCCCCTCGTTCTATCGGACTGGTTTTGCCGCGACCTGATCTCCTCACCGAGCACACCTCTTCTCTCGAGTACGAGTTCCCCAAGTGCAGACATTAACACTCACTCTCTCACTTTAACTCATTGGGTTCATCAAGCAAGCAAGGGCAATATGCCTAGTATATAAATATATACATTTTTACACATAGCATGGGATACGGTTTTTAGCATAGCATTATTATATACATAATATATACTCTTAACAGGGTACGATCTGCATATATATTGGCTCTGTATTGGGCAGAATTGGTCACACAATTGCAAGGCTGACTCAGCAGGCCACCTGTGTTGTTCGTATCATCTTGACATCGACACATCTAGTCGCCCCTCCAGGTAACTGTATTTATTGCGAACGGAGATTCGCATCGAGAAGGTTCATACTAGATCAAGGCTAGTATTTATTGTGTCATTGTGGTGGCTGAGTGCTGTTCAGGGCCTCATTGGAGAAGAGAAGCTAGCCTGCCTTGGCCCTAAACGGTCTATACTAAAGGCACTAGACGACGGGGTTATTTATTGTTTTCTGTTTCTCTGATTGAGAAATAGTGTCAAGGATTTGTGTCTGATTGTTGTGGCAAATCTGCTGTGACATTTGCTTGGTGGTTGCTATAGTCTTTTGATAACCTGTCGCTCTGTTTTGTCCAACTGGACCTGAAAATTGCACAAAATGGACTCGGACGGAGGATCAGACTCAGATACAGCTCTCAACCGGGAGGGAACTGAAGGGCTGTTAAATTCTACAAGCTCATCGCCCGGTGGAATGATGTATTTGGCGGAAAGAAGAGCCAGAGGATCGCACGGTTCTTATTATCAGTACTCGATTCCTGCTGTCAGCCGGCTCCCTCCAGAACTTTTGCTGGAGATATTCGAGTACATTGATAGTAAAAGAGATCAGTGGGCATTTATTATCACATGCCACAGCTGGTTTCAAGCTGCCATCGAAGGGATCTGGTTTAGGCCAACCCTTTCTGATGAGGCCACTCTAAAGCTTTTCTTGAGAACGGTAAGCACTCCTCCTGATTTCTTATCAATGCCTTATCAGTCTTTTGTTAGACGACTCAACTTCACTAATTGTGCATCTTTTGTGACTTCTAATGACCTGGCAATGGCCAGTAGTTGCAACCGCTTGGAGCGTTTGACCCTGGTCAACTGCTCTCTTTTAACCGATGACGGAATCATCAGCATGGTGAAGCCCAACAAGGAACTCCAGTCGATTGATCTATCTTATGTGGTCAACATCACTGACAAAACTCTACTGGAAATCGCCAGTAGCTGCCACAAACTGCAGGGCCTGTATGCTACGTCATGCAATGAGCTTACGGATGCCGGTGTACAGGCTATGGTCGCCCGATGTCCCTGGCTCAAACGAATTAAACTAAATGGGTGCTCTCAACTGCTTGATTCAACTCTGGGTGATTTGACATCCAAATCGCGCTCACTTGTGGAACTGGACATGTCTTCCTGTCCAAATATCACTAACGAGCACGTTTCAGATGCCTTTTTGCAGTTGCCTCAATTACGGGAATTCCGCTTGGCTTCGAACAGCAGTATAAGTGATGCCCCTTTTCTGTCAATACCAGATGGATGCCGCTTTGAAAAACTAAGAGTCATTGATCTCACTTTATGTCACCTCATTACTGACGAGACAGTGCGTACGCTCGTCAAAGTTGCTCCAAGGCTCAGAAATGTAGTACTAGCCAAGTGCAGTAATATCACTGATCGAGGCGTTCAATACTTGGTTCAGTTGGGCAAAAATCTGCAATACTTGCACCTTGGGCATTGTGGCAACATCACCGACCGTGGAATCAATCTATTAGTGAAGGCTTCTACGAGAATTCAGTACATTGATGTTGCATGTTGTGGCCAGCTGACAGATTCCGCTGTCAAGGATTTGGCTACGCTGCCAAAGCTGCGACGAATTGGGTTGGTCAAGTGCCAGAATATCACAGACGAAGCTATATATGCGCTTGCTCAGCGAAGAGGACCTGAAAATACTCTTGAGAGAGTTCATTTGAGCTACTGTGGAAACTTGACGTTGAAGGCCATTCTTGTTTTGGTCAATGCATGTGAGAAGCTCACGCACCTGAGTTTGACGGGGGTTACACCATTTATTCGTTCAGATTTGACCCAGTTTTGTCGTCCACCACCTCCAGAATTCAATCAGCATCAGCAGGCAATGTTCTGCGTGTTCAGTGGTAAAGGAGTGGAAAATTTGCGGACTTACTTGAATACGTCGTTGGCACAAGCCCGGGTCTTCAATGTTCAACCTCCTGGGCATGGTATTCTCACACCGGCCAATGGTGGAGAGCCACTCGTGGTGCATCTACCGATCCGCATTAATACCATGGGACTAGATATCACAGTAGACCAGCGGGGCGGAAATGAGGGTGGTGGTGATGGTGATGGTGAACAAGGCGAGGGAGCCACGGAAGACGATGACGAGCTGGTCATGGAAGACGACAGTATGGTGGGGTAAGAGGAAGTGGAGTGTAAAAATGGCAATGAAGTAACGATCAAATGCCATATCTATATATGTTGTACGACTGATTATTGGTTAAGTAGTATATAGCCTAGTCTGTTTGTTGATAACGAGCATGTTCACGACAGTGATCTCAACAATAGCTGGCTGGTAATAAGAGCATGTGTAAAGCTACGGGTTTTTTCTTCTATGGCACAATAACATGGAGATTTATCATAAGTGCGAACCAGAAAAGAAAATATTAATTGAGGAGGCCATTGGATAATATTCATTCAGCAAGAGTTGAGTTGGGTGGTGGAGAAGACCGGATCGGGAAGTCAGTAAATATCGCTAAATTAGGGCATAATATATATATATGACCAGGAGCATCTCAGATCACTACAATACACACAGATATATAACATACCATATAGATCTATATTCATTCATTGACTGGGCTGTCTATTATATCACAGCATCTTCTGCATACAAGATTTATATATATTATTATATATATATTCTTCCATTCATTGACTGCATTTTACACTACAACATCGGTTAGGTTGTTTAGCATACAATCTCCATCGATCGATTTTGAGCTCTGTTCAACCTTGCTGCTACATCACAAATAGCGGATTGCTTACCAAGGCTACAACTGCGGACATCGCACTGACTAGCCGACCCAGAAACCCCAGTCTGAGGATCGACAGTTTTGCATTCAATCGCTCCCAACACGCTCAGTCACGGTTTCGCGTTGTTCAGGCGGCGGACCTCGGAAACACATAAAGCATTGCAGGAATTTACAGCGGAATCTCAGAACAAGGTTTTTGATCAGAGACCAGTCCAACTTATATCTGCTAAAAACGGCAAAGGAACAAAGGCTCCAGCTGCACTCAGATATTACACACGCAGCAGTTAAAACAGACCAAAATCTGGGTGGTTTTTGTCTTCCTTTTTGGCATCCTTCCTACTACTCTTCTCAGTGGTTGATTTGCTGGTGAGGTTTGGCTCTTGTCATTTTAGATTTTTCCTCCTTTAGGCGTTTTGTTTACCACCGCCATACATTGCACAGAGTTTTCCTGCACAACTCACACCTCGACATCTTTTGCACCGTCGAATCGCTGAAATGAGCACGGGAGGGGTGAGTATTACGCATTAGAAGCGTTCAATTCCCTAGCATTGGACCCATAACTAACTGATTTCCAGGAACAACGTACCTCGCGCAGACCTTTGGCGACCCAGGATGAAAACTCCTTGTCCACCAGATTGACTCGAGCAAATGCCGCTGCTGCTGCTACACAAGGCTCCAAAATGCTAGCTGAAAAGCAGCCTCTTGGGCTTCGCAAGCGCGCTGCTCTCGGCGAACTTAATAAGAACGTCAGCAAGCCGGCGCTCAAGGGCTCAAAACCTGGCGAAACCGTCAAGACTACTACTACTCTCAAAAGCATAACTACATCTACCAATAACAACAAAACCCTTGTGGTACCTGAACGGGTCTCATCTCGGAAAGCTGCTGCTGGTATTACCACAGCTCATAATACTGCTTCTTCATCGCTAACCGCTTCTCGGCCAGCTTTGCGTGATCTAACCAAACGTCATCAGCCTGCTCAGGGTGGACGAGCATCTAATAAGCGCCCCAAAGTACTTGATGAGCGTGTTTTTACTGAAAATGACAAGGAAAACGCGGTTCAGGAGGTTAACGAGCCGGAACAGCTCGGGCGGGTCCCCGAAATACCGTCGCATGCGGCACCAATCATCTCGCATGAACAGGAGCATCTCTTCACCGCCAATCTTAGAGGCATTGAGTATACGTGGGAAGACCTGGACGCAGATGAAGGCGATGACCCGCTGATGGTCTCTGAATACATCGAAGATATCTTCAATTACCTTTGGAAATCTGAGTCCAAGTACCTTCCTAACTCATCATACCCTCGAGACATTCAAGAGCGTCAGGGGGTCACCTGGAGATCGCGGGGCATTCTGGTAGACTGGCTCGTAGAAGTTCATGTCAAGTTTCGGCTTCTTCCTGAAACCCTCTTCCTCGCAGTTAACATTGTGGATCGCTACTTTTCCAAGGAGAAAACTAGCCTATCCGAAATCCAGCTAGTTGGCGTCGCATCTCTATTTATCGCTTCAAAGTACGAGGAAGTGTACTGTCCATCCATCCATGCGTTATCATTCATTGCTGAAGGATCCACTGATCAGCAGATTCTCGATACCGAAAAGGACATCTTACGAGTCCTTGCTTTCGACATTGGCTATCCCAACCCCATGAATTTCCTGCGAAGAATCTCCAAAGCCGACGACTACGATATGGAAACTCGTACCATCGGCAAATACCTTTTGGAAATTTCCCTCATGGATCACCGTCTTATGTGCTATCCTCCGTCCATCTTGTCGGCCGCGGCAATGTTCTTTGCCAGAATGATTCTCGCCAGACCCCAGTGGAATGGCAACCTCATGCACTACTCCGGATACCCTGAACATGACCTTTACCCAGTTGTTAACATTATGGTGGACTATATTGGGTCCCGAGTTATTCATGAGGCTTTTTTCAAGAAGTACGCCAGTCGCAAATTTCTCAAAGCATCCATCCTCTGTCGTGGATGGGTCAAGGAGATGCTGTCCAATCCTAATAAGCTGACCGAGGTGTACAGAGGATATGCACCCGTCGAAGAAGCCCTGTCTGGATAGTCATCATGCATAAACATTTTTAATATAATTAGCTATCATTGCTGTAATTTGCTGTAAGTGTAATGCTAGAAGAGCTTTGTTAACCACTTCGTCTCGCGCTATCTGTAAAAGAGGGGAATCACTGTTTACTCTAATGAATCTTCATTTACAGAGGTATAACCGTCATCTACTAGATACATTGGTCATGACCTATCTATGCTATGAGCCCGATCAGGCCCAAATCTATTTCATAATTTAGATCCCGTACTGTGTAGTTCATCCCTTAGCAGCAGAGCAACGCCCTCTCGTTCGTCATCCAAGTCTTCTCTTTGCTGTCTAGCAAAAAAGTGCATTTGATGATGAATCTTACTATTCGATTTGGGCACCTGCCATTCTGGCTGTCGGAGCACTATATGAAAATGAACATGATGGACTACCTGACCAGCTCTTGAGCCATTGTTCTGAATTACATTAAACGCAAGGGGAGCGTCTTCTCCACCTGCCTTGACAATTTTTGCCATTGCTTTGGAAACACGGGCTATTTCTTTACCGAGTTCACCAGCAGATGTGGGGTCAACAGTGTCTATCGTGGCATAGTGCTTTCTAGGCACCACCAAAACATGAGCTACTGACGACACCAACGGCATGATATCCATGAAACCGATGACATGCTCGGTAGAAAGAAATACAGTTGGAGAGTTTATTTTCCCCGGGGGGTTCGACTCGCAGATTCCGCAGAATACACAACCGTCTGCCATGATTCTAGAAGGAGTCCAAAATGATGCCCAGCAAGTTTACCCCGCGATATGCTAGCGGTATAACCGACATACTACAAGGCAAATTCGACAACCCAGCTTCACCACTTTCAAAAAAAATAAATATTGTTATAATATGAGCACACTAACTATAGTAATTGTTCATTAAAGTCAAGATATAATATGCCGTTCTCATTAGCATCGAATGACTGGTCCCAGATTGGTGCTCCATCAGACGAAAAGTAGATAGCTTCAGACAATTCATAATCATTGTTGAATCGAGAGTCGACCAGTTGGGCCTCGGGTATGCCCCGAGGTTCAGCAGAAATTTCCGAAATCTGTGACTCTTCATAATCAGATTCTATATTTATCGGTTCTGGGATTAGGCCGGCTTGAACAGCAGGATGCCCATTAGAGTTTTTAATACTAGCCGTTATAGGCGTTTCAGCCTGATCATCAGTATCCTCTGTTGATACAGACGTCACAATGTTATAACCGTTAAGAGAGTGAAGAGATTCGGACGTTATGGTCTGGTTCCGAGCTGCAAACTGCGGTCTTAATGATTCAGGCAGGAAATTGAGCAGTCTCACTCGGAATATCTTTGCTGTCGAGGAGCTATCGCCGACTGCATCAAAAACTTGTAGTATGTACATCAACTGATGAGATTGACGCTCGAAGCTCGGACTTTTAGCACTAAGGATGGCTGAAAAATACTTTGCACAACAATAGAGGGAGTACACCGTGAAAGAATCATATACAATGTCATGAAAGTCATGCACGTATTTCAGAGTTGAAACCACCCTTGTTGCTGCCATATCGCACCGCGAAACTAGAAGTTTTCTGTCTTCCACGCCTTGCTTGTTGAGGTCGGGTTGGTGATGGAGACCAACAAGAGCAGCTCGAGCACGATCTAACACGACGGCATTGAGATGTATACTCATGGAGGCCATGATACCAAACTCCGTTCCAGAATATCTTCCTTCTTTGACCAGTTGAACTGCAGGAGGCATCAAGGACATTCCGCCCCATGATTCGATTTGGGTTCTTCTGTACCACTCCATCCAATTACCCCCCACGCTTTGGTCATTGAAATCTTTCTTGGGAAACCGCATAAGGTCTGAATTTCTACACATGGCTGCTCCTACCAGTGAATAAATGGCGAAAATTGCACGAGTGGGGTTTTTGAGAGGATTTCCAAAGAAGTCATTCATCGGACTTGGCTCGGTTATACTCTCAAAGTGTGTGATACCGTTCTCAAAAACATCGTACAGTAATCTGGGCCTTGCAAGCAATGCATCATAATTGATACAAAGACTAGGTTTGCCATTATTGAATGCTTCGTCGTCAATAGGGAGCCTCGTAAAAATGTCTGTAAATTTCATTGAGCTGGACCAACCTGTGCCAGAACTGGAAACAAAGTCAAGGTTCAACACCATATAGAAAGTTCTCCTCTCTTCATCTTTCCGCATGGAATCCGACTGAATCAGGACTTCCTCATAGCCTTCATGGTCAAGATTGAGCAGCTTGAGCACCTGAACGCAACGAATTGCTCGTCCTATTGACAGAAACGACTTGGAAAACCAACCATTTCTGCATTCATGACTGGAAATGAGCACTACTGCCTGGCAATAATCCAGATCGCTCTGGAAAACAGCGTTTACCTCGGATCGCTCCGCGTACTTGCGAGCCTGCTGGTAAAGATATTCGCACAGATAAAGATGTGGGGTAGAATTTTGAGCAGCACCACATAACACTGCATACTGAAGTTCCAAAGCAGGTCTATTTGAGGTGGATTCCAATCTGCGCAGAAAATTCACCCGATCAATGAACATGTAGCATATGTGGGTCGTCTTGAAAAACAAATCGACCAGAGTATCTACCAATTCATCTGTCAAACCCACCACTTGACGGGATTCATTAGCGTCCTCCTCGTCGTCATTGGAACTGCTCAACTCAGTACCGGACGGACGGCTTGGGTGTTGTTTTAAGTGTTGTTTCGGTCTGCTGTCGGCCGACAGGCTGTCGCTTCCCTTCTCTCTCAGCATTTCTTCCAGCTCAGCGACCCGAGATTCCAGCACTCGGACATAGCCCTTTTTGGGACCGCTTTTGCGATGGAATTCATTATACTGGCACTCAAACCCGTTCCGTTTGCAGCTTCCGCACTCCGGCCGTCCCCCATCGCACTTGAGCTTGCGCTTCCGGCAAAGCATGCAAGCAACGTGCTTTCTGGGTTTCTGTTCGCTGGCTCCCATTTTGTACGATGATGATTCCTTCTAACAGGTTTATGGAGGAACCAATGGGCCTGGAGATCCCAAATTATGTCAAATTCCGAGTCTGCGCGATGGTAGTTGGAGAAATAGCTCACCAAGACAAAGCACAGCCGCTTCTCCCTAATCTGTCGCACTATTGATGACTCTCGGCTCCTCGGTACAAATCCACACTGGCTTGCTACAACCTTTGTGATAGAGTTTACCTAAACATGGAGCACCAAATATAACTTGCTATACAGTTTGACAGTACTCTTATAGCTCCAAAAATCAGGTTCTTCTGGTTTTGAGACTACCTTGTCTTGCCATACAAAAAATGAAACGGGGTATGTTGGGGGCAATCTAATCGGAGAGCCTAAAAAAAAAAAGCACCCAACGTGGGACTCGAACCCACAATCTTCAGATTAGAAGTCTGACGCCCTAACCAATTAGGCTAGCCGGGCTGATAGTTGGTGGAAAGTACGTCTATGCTTATTTACCGGTACTCTCAAAAAAGCAAAGAAACGTGTTTCTTTTCACCGCGAATCCAGTTTTTGAGAGAATCACTTAAATTACTGACTTAGTCACTATTGGACTTTTCTTCACAGGCTGAAATAGTCGAGAAGTGATTTTTTTGTCTTAGAGGCCCTTTAGTCGCCTGTTGTTGGCCTGTCGGTGGCTGAATTACGAACTTTTTGACGGGCCGATGCCAAAAGACTGAAAAGTCGAATATAGAGTTTTTCTCAAAAACGATCTATGGTCGGGCATTCGCAACGACGTGAACCGTCTGCGGACAGTGATCGTGAATGTTAATGCACACCTCAAAAGGTTTTCGGTCTATTCATTAAGAATATTCATTTTCACTAGGGCGCAGTCCTGAATTATGCTTTAGCAGTATGGTACATACCCGAAATGGCCGTTGAACCACATTTCAACCATTAAACTACTGAATGAGCCTAGCTTAGACTGAAATAGTCATTGAAAGACATAAGTCACCATAGTCTACTCCGTATACTCATACATAGACCCCAAATAAAGATTATTCATTCATTCATTCATTCCTGTTAGGTACACCTCACGAGCTTTTTGGTTTATTCAATTGAATATTCATTTTTCCCAGGACGATGTCCTGAATTATACCTCAACAATACTGTATATACTGAGCTGGACAATTGAATTAGTAGTTTAGCCGCTCATTGGGGTTTTGCAGAGACAGCAGGAGTCGAATTTTCTATTTTTTTTAATATTTCATCTTAATGATTTTGAATCATCTGTAATCTTCACAATATAACTATACATAAACTTCAAAAAGATTATTAGGCAGTAGTCGAGTGTAAAAAAACAGATGTCAGTTGGTCAATGCTAATCTAAAAATTTTGTCTCCTCGTATTGGCTATTCTCCAGGAATATAGATGGTGTATGGTAGGGTATGGTGGTTATATGGTCCTTTTGGCGGATGGCCGTGTTTCGACGGAAAGGCCCTTTTTGGTCAAGATCTTCATGGTGCGATAAGCATCAGAATAGTCGTGTGAGCAGCCGAGTACAAGAATCTTTCAGCCTCTGGCATTAGCAAAAGAACGTACCAACTGGATGGAAAATAATATTTCTAGGCCTATCGCACCGCACTGTTATAGAAATGGAAATGCCCTTTTTGGAGAACTGCTACTGATAATCCAAAAACGGAAAACGGCATTCATGCGCTGGTGGATATCGGATTTAGCAGTCCCGGCCGAGCTTAAAACTGTATAACAACAGCTGGCAGATAAACCAACGGGCAAACAGACATGGTCAATTCCGCCTTTAAACACACTCTGAAAACTAGCTTTGAAGGCGTGATGGGTTGGTTTTCTTATCTGAGATCGACTGTGGTGCGTAACGCGCGTATCTGCAGGTAGTAGTGGAAATAAGAGCTGGCCATTCCTATTCCGTTCCTTCCTACTGCCCAATGACTGTTCACGAAGCGGAAATCACCCAACAGGGGCTGTCCGTGGAAGGATTACGGAGTGCGTATACTTTTTGTATAAATGTCCATTGATAGACTATATAGCTAATGATATAGACGAGCAGGCGAAGAAGAAATCCCGGAGCTGTTTCCCAAGCACTACCCCGAGTACTGGTAAGTGAGCTCAGCTAAACCCATGTTGTTTCTACAACCACATACTTACAGGTTTTCTAGAGTATCTGTCTACCCAGACCGGCTTTATTCCATTCGATAAGATTGTTTGGGCCGAATCTACCGGAAATGGTGTTGTCAGTGTCAATTATGCGCGGAAAGTCACCGAGGAGAAGTACGTGCCTGCCAAAGTGCAGATATCCACAGCCAATTCAGACGAAGATGCTCGGAACATTATGGAGCATGCATATCAAGGATGTGTTTCTCGCAAGAAACTGCTAATCCTGATAAACCCTCACGGTGGTCAAGGAAAAGCCGAGAAAATCTATAGAAGACACGGCGCTCCCTTCTTTGCAGCTGCAAAATGCGAGACAAAAGTCATTAAGACCACACACCGTTTCCATGCTCAAGAACTCGCTAGAGACCTCGAGCTTGGAAAGTATGATGGCATTGTATGCTGCTCTGGGGACGGAATTCCTCATGAAGTGATCAACGGCCTGGCTGAACGGCCAGATGCTATGAAGGCACTGGCTGAAACACCAATTTGTCAATTCCCCTGTGGTTCCGGGAATTCAATGGCGGTGTCTCTTATTGGCTCGCCTTCAGCTTCTAGGGCCGCTATGAGCATCATCAAGGGCAAGCCGATGATGGTAGATTTGATGTACATCACTCAAGGGCAGAGGAAAGCGCTGTCATTCCTCAGTCAAACGTATGGTCTGGTAGCTGACTGCGATTTGGGAACAGAGAATCTCCGCTGGATGGGTGGCCAGCGATTTGCAGTCGGTGCTGTGATGAAGACTCTGTCTAAAGCTCAATATCCTTGTGAGCTGAGTGTGAAATACGCTCACCAAGAGAAGAAAGACGTCATTAGGCATTTTAATGCAAACAAACCCACTGTCCGCCCCGAGGAGTCTAATGTCGATGGCGCTCGCTCTCAGACGAGCCAGGTGGAAGCTGGACCCTTGCCGGAACCAGTGTTCGGCTCTGTCAACGACCCTGTCCCTTCGGATTGGACCACTTTGAATATGCCTAAGCTGAACTTCTTCTACGCCGGCAAAATGCCTTGGATGTCTGCAGATGCATTTGTATTCCCGGCCATTCTGCCTACTGATGGATACCTGGATCTGATCACCTGGGATGCCACAATTGGAAGATTCAAGGCTTTGGATCTACTGCTTCAGGTCGAAGAAGGAAAGCATTTCCACAGTGAGCACGCCAAATACTCTAAAGTGGACGCTTACCGTCTTACGCCGAAAATTTCCCATGGCTATGTCAGCGTAGATGGAGAATCATTTGATCTGAAGCCGTTCCAGGTCGAAGTGCTGCCAGCAGCAGGATGCCTGTTGAGTCAGGAGGGTGCCTACGTCAATACAGTAGATCTGTAGTAGTACACTGCTACAATAAGTGTAGATTATTTTTAATACATTTGGATGCTAATTTCTGCATATTTTTTAGGGTGAGTTCAAGTACCTTTAGATCTGTTGTCCATGGATCAAGTTTGATCCACATCCATAAACCCAAAAAGCATCTCCAACGCACAATAACTGATTACGAGCATCATCCGTACACTCGTACATCGGTTGCACGATGTAATATTTTTATTATAAAACTCTTTACATTAAACAACTCATTTCTTCTTGTCAGCCTCGGCCTCAGCCTTTTCTCGAGCTCGCTTCTCTCGGATACCGTGGAATCGCTTGTCAGACTTGGCAATTCGCAAGGTCTTGTAAGCTTCGGTCTCCTTGTCCTCGGCGGTGATGGCTCGGGTAACAGGTTCGCCAGCAGCGTTGGAAATGGGGAAAGCAGAAGCAACAGACAAAGTCTGGGAAGCAGCCTTGACCTCCTCAGCGGAAGCATCACCCTTCTTGGGCTTGCCAGCCTCTCTGGGGAACAGAATCAACTTAGACTTGTATTCGTTGAGTCGAGCAACATTGGTCTCGAAGCCCTCAACGGACTTGTTCTGTCGTCGGAAATCAACTGCAATGCCAATAGTTCGGGCAACCTTCTTGGGAATGCCAGCAGCCTTGAGCTCCTCAAGAGAGAAACCTCGGCCAGCTCGAACCTTTCGATTGTATCGGATGGTGTTGGCTCGCACAACGGGTCGGAGAATGTCCAAGGGTCGGGGAGCAATGGCAGCGGCCTTCTGGGCTCTAGCCTGTCGTCTGCTCACCTTCTTGCCAGCCTGGTCAAAGTGAACCTTGACACGTTCCTGCCAGTGCTTTCGGAAGTGGTTTCGGATGATGGGGTAGTTCTTGCCGATAGCCATTTTTGATGTTTGGTGACGATGATGAGAGGAAAAATATTTGAGTGGGTTTCATACATATGTTTTTCACCTCTGTGCGGGAGTGGTGATGGGATGTACGCGCACCACTCTCATCGCAAAACAACAGTCACATATTGAAGAAAAACGAAAGCCGTCACCCATGCGGCGCATAGCATCAAATAATGTTTTAGTTCTTAGTTATTTTATATACAGTAAATTCTACACTCAACTAAGTCATGCGGGATTTTGCTGCCATGCACAGTTGTAGTCGCTTTTATAAATATCCAAGAAATTGAATAGGAAGCTTCCAAGCAGACCCATTTGCAGAATTTCGTTGTGTGCCGAGAGTCAATCTAGCTACCTGCCCGTGGCAGCATATATGGCGGACGCTCAGGCCCAAATACCGCTCTTCGGTCAATAAATACTCCAGTTCCTGATCTACTTGCAGCATTCTCAGGCATATGGTAGGGGTCATCCGCTTCGCCAGATTCAGGTTTTAATATATCATTAGTCATGTTGGCCACATCCTTGTAAAAGAACTGGTCATTTCCTTCCAAGTCGCTGAAGCCTTCTTCATCTTCGTCGATTTCATCTGTAACACGCTTTTCATTTTCCTGCTCCTCCACAACCCTCTCCACTGGATTATCGGTGGTTACTTCTAGTTCAGAACTCGAATAGGATCCTGTCGTTTCCTTGGTCATGTAGGTAGTGTTACTTTCGTCGCAGGCCGATTTCTTCTCTGATAGGTCACAAACATTGTCCCCTAAAACTTTTGCTGGTCCACCGAGAGCTTCAATGGCTTGGTAGCTATCAGAGTAGTATTGTTCTAGCTTTCCCACAAAGTGCTGGGGTACGTCGTGGACAGTAATCACCCCACTAGCCAGAAAACTCAGCAACTGGCCTGAAAGTACGTTTATGATATCTGTTTGAGAAAGAATTCTTTTCGCCTGCTGAGTAATTGCATCATTTCTGGAATTAAGCGCATTTAGTATGATTTCCCAGGCCTTTGAACGATCCAATGGTAGATCAAGACTGATTTCTTTCGAGATTGTCGTTGCTATTTGGCCGGTTACATCCAGATAAGATTCATTCGTCTCTTCATCTAAGTCTCTTTCCTTTTCAATACTTCTCATGTCTGGTTCTGATACTGCATCGGTTTGTGTCAAATCGGCCTTATCAAGGGCGCTCGCATAGCCTTCATCACGGCTGGTGCCCTTCGTAGGTTCTCCCTGCCTTGCACTCTCCAGCTCTTCATCATGTTTCTTCTTCAACTTATCAAGTGCAAGTTTGTGCCTTTCTTCTAATTCACGGATTTCTTCTCTCTGTACTTCTTGAAGCTCAGCGAGATGGTCTTGATGGTCTTGATGGTTTCTCAACGCCTCGTTCACCAAATCTTCGCCTTTTTTCGTAATTTTTCCAAATCTAGCGACAATCTTTCTGATTTGGTTGTAATATCCTTCGATTTTTGTAGATATATCAGTCTCATGATCTCCCATAGAGCTTCGGGTCATATCTTCTGTCCCGGGTTCATTTATTTCGATAGAGACTTCATCATCCATCCCCGCAAGCCCTAATCCAAGCTCACGAAATCCCTTCTTCAAGGCTTTTAGCTCTCCATGAATCTGCTCGGCTTCAGCTCTAGAGTCCTTGCTGACATCCGTAGGCAGAATGTCGCTCAGATCAAATATATTTTCTTTCTCACTCTGCGAGGCCCTCTCGGTAGCAGATTCAGATACCTCAGCTTTGCGAGGCTGCAGGCCCTGTATCGTCTGATAGAAATACACCGAAAATACATCACTGGTGTATTCCTCTCCAGATGCTAATTTATATTTTTTCAAGTGTTTGTCCAGTTCCACGTATGGTGATAAACCTGAGAGGACATGGTCGACAGAAACTTGGGACTGCTTACCCGCGGCGAGCTTCCGAGAAGGGTTCGTGGCATACTCACTAAGCCATTCTAACTCATGAGCTATGGTATCAACCGCATCACTATACGCTGAGATTTCCCGCAGAAAATCGTCTTTCGTAAACTTGTCAGCTAAGTCTTCCAATACCTGTGACGGCTGTTTTCCGGAGATTGTACCATTATCTAGGTCGGTGGGCCAAGACGTCCAATTTGTAACTATGTCTGCCAAACGACTAAAGAAGAGCTTACTCTTAGCCCTGTCTTGAAAGAGATCTAGTGTCTGACTAAAGCGGATAAGTACTGGGAATGGTGAGGGTCTATACTGATGTGATCTCCACAAATTGAGGAGAGATGTAGCAGCTGTAGCCTCAAGGGACTTCTGCCTCACAGACTGCAGAAGGACCTTTTCTCGTTTATCAAAAGCCTTACAGAGATTCTCCATAGCTTTCTTGTAGTCCCGGGAAAGTCTGAATTCGTCGATAAGCTGTGTCCAGGGCTCAGATGTAGACTGAGAGTCAGCAGGACGAGTATCAGCAAGCACACGCAGTCTAGATATTTCTACTTTTTGCTCACTTATTCTCTTGGTCTGGCTTCTGACTGTTACGTATAAATTGCGGATGCAATTTTCAAATATTGTCCGCTCCCTACGCAGCAAGATATTGCTGGTTTGTATCTCCTTGTATTGCTCATGAATGTCGCTGAACAGGTTGGTGGCAGATCTGATGACCCGCGTGATTTCCATTACTAGCAGCTTGGCATCTTCTTTTGCCTGCGTGCTGCTGCCTTCTGCATCAGAGAAGGGCCGCAATATTTTGTCAACCAGTGGTGGGACAGAATCATCTGAGTAATAGGCACTGCCAGTTTCGTAGTACTGAGTCTTGTCAAACTCCCTAAACAGCATATCAACAGATCTACTACGAGGAACACGTTTAGGTCTATCGCTATGCTCGAACCTAGGTTCAGGAATATTCATTCTCCTGTAAAAAAAGTCCCCTCTGAGAGTATGCATCATGTTCAAGAAGTCTTGCAAGGGGGGGAAATCATCTACAAGGCGTCTAGGCACAAGTGAATCCATTTTAACAGTGATCTGTTCCATTTCTTTTATGCTTTCAGGCAAATCAAAGTAAACATCTGTTGATTGAACTGCTTCAGCAATCCTCGAAACAAGATCGCTTAGGAGGTAACCACTGATTTCTTCATCTGAGTGTGAAGAAGCCACAATTTTCGCCAGTCCAAAAGCAGCTTTTCCATCATTGGGCTTCAAATCAGCCAACCGTAATGCTTTAGCAAGAGCTACAAGAGCTTGGCTAGCTGTAAGAGGGTCATATTCCCACTCTGCTATCATTGTACGCAGCAGACTGTGCAACTTCTTGGTATCTGGTCGACCTACAAAGGCTTCTTTTAATCTCTGCCATAGCAGAAGCACCTCTTTACGTGTGGCAAGTGTTTCTTCAGTGAGAAGTAAGTCCATGTGCGGAGCACTGAATGCATTGTTGGTCGGCGTCTGATCCTCAGCCAGCGGCAGCTGCTGCTGCTGCTGCTGCTGAAGCTGCCTTTTTTTCTTCGATTTGGACACCATTGCTCTTTCAGTCTAACCAGATCAACAGGTAGTAGCAGCCAGTCACTTGGTGTGGTCGGGAATTTGGCATACAGAAATCGGTGTCTGGAGGGAACGGGTGGGATGTGCGTCGGGTTTGGGATGAGGCTTACATTAGAAGGTTTGATCAATCGGTGAAGTTATTTTTGACAGGTCGTCAAAACAAATAGATAAACAGGTCATTTCAAGGTGGGAAATCAGACCTGGGGAATTATATGTCTATAAACGTGTTTTTACAAAAAATATATAAACCTTCTCGTTGGTGGTCGGTATGATCTTGATTTTCTATACATGGTATTTGACTACTACTAAAAGTCACATCACTGAAACTAATAAAGGCTCTAAAAAAACAAAGAAAGCAATGTCGAGTAAGGTGTAGACATGCAACAGGTGGAACAACAGATTCCATGCTCTTTCGAACTCGTTACTCTGGCAACGTAGGCGAGCGAGTCAATGTTTGACGGCTCGAGGACTACAAAGTGCACTGTTGGTAAACTCCACCCAGTGTTCCCAAGGAAGCCCCACCGAGAAACTTGGAGGGGGGAAAGCTGAAACAAAATCTTTGTGTACCCAAGGGAATTGACCGGGTAGCTAGAGAGGGGGTACCTAAACAGCGCAGAAAGGGATATGTAAGGAACCACCAGTAAACCAAAAATCGGAGAAGTCTATTAAGCAGCTGGGCATGCGATATCTGGTCGTATACGGCTGGCTTGGCCCGGCCATCGGGCTTTTACACTTGCACGTTTTCTTTCCCGTTTTTCTTTCTGTCAAGCCAGAATTTACACCGGGTCTGATCCCTCCGCCCCGTTCCTGCTCAGCCCTGCATATTGCCCAGAATTCCATATTGGGCCAATGGGCCCAAAATAAAACAAAGCGAGCTTTATTTAGCATCTCGCTCGATTGTTCCTTACTATACTCCTCCCAAGTATTCAGTGAGTACGAGCTGTCTAAAGCAGCGGTTGTTCTTCTATTTTGTTGAGGGCTCGTTTGTGTATTATTTTACTATTTATTGTCCCTCTTGTCTCTGGCAATCTCCTGTGGCTGGTGCTCAGCTCTATACGTAACCAGTTAATCCCCCAAAATCCGAAGAGCAAAGCCCGTTCAAGCGCTGTCCTGGTTGTCCAATGAAGCTTTTTTCGCTGCTCCTCGCGGTCCTCTCGCTATGGACCACTGTGGTCTCAGCCGAGTCTCTTATTGAGTCTTCTGCGCTGCTCACTTGTATGGACAACTCACAGTTTACCGCTTCGACGTTTGACGTCACCTTCTTCCCGGGCAATAGCTCCATCACCCTCGAGATCTCTGCTATCTCCACCATCGATTCAAACATCACCGTCACTGTCGAAGTCATTGCCTATGGTATCACCATTGTTACGGAGAGCGTGGATCCCTGCTCCATCTCCGGGCTATCGGCGTTCTGTCCCATGTCTGCAGGTCACTTCGATCTGACTACAAACCTCCAGATTTCCAGCTCCATTGTCGACGATATCCCCAATATAGCTTATACGATTCCTGATCTGGATGGTAAGGTCAAAGTCATTGTTTACACATCAGGCAGTACCACTGCTATTGCCTGCGTTGAAGCAACGTTGTCGAACGGAAAAACCGTTCAAACTAAGTACGCTTCTTGGGGCATGGGAGTGGTCTGTTTACTTGGCATTTTAACAGCTGGCTGTGCTGCAATTGGTGGTTACCATTCTAGTTCTGCTCATATTGCTTCCAATGTCGTGTCCCTTTTTGTCTACTTTCAATCTACTGCTGTCATTTCCATGATGGCCGTCAAGCGTCTGCCGCCAATTGCCGCGGCTTGGGCCCAAAATTTCCAGTGGACAATGGGCATCATGAGAGTCGAGTTCATGCAGAAAATCTTCTCTTGGTACGTTCAGGCTACTGGTGGAACTGCTCTCAATATTCTTCCCTATAAGAGCCAGCTCTCTGTCGAAGTGCAGAAGCGTGGTCTCATGGGTATTGTCCCAGAATATGGCAACTATATTTCTGATCAACAGCAAAATAATATCCGTCGAGAGCTGTACCGACGATTATATGAGGTTCCTCGCCTAATGGCTCGGGCTTCCAACAGCTCGAGTACCGAAGACGATATTACCACATCAAATGAAGCCGATCCAAACATTCGATCCAAAACCTTACTTCTTCGAGGAATGGAGCGTGTGGCTTATCTTGCGAGTGTAGAGTTATCAAACCTCTTCCTCACTGGCCTTTCATTTTTTGTTATTCTGGCCTTCTTCTCGTTCGTCTTTATGGCTCTCGTCAAACTTACTCTGGAGATATTGGCAAAAACTGGTGCTATGCAGCAGAACAGATGTACTGATTTCCGACAAGGCTGGAGATCTTTCTGCAAGGGATTCTTATTCAGACTTTCACTTGTCGCATTTTTACAACTATCAGTTCTGTGTCTATATGAACTTTATCGACATGATTCGGCTGCTGTAGTGGTGCTTGCCATTATATCTTATCTCACTATCTTGTGTGTTCTTGGTTTTGCATCCTACAAAGTGATCAGTACTGCCAGAAAATCCACTGCTGTCTATAAGAACCCTGCATATATACTCTATTCTGATCCTGAGTGTCTTAATAGGTGGGGCTTCCTGTATGTTCAATTTCGAGCCACTGCCTACTATTTTCTGCTTGCTGTTTTTGCCTATAATTTCTGCAAGGCTGCCTTTATTGCTCTCGGTCAAGCCCAGGGTAAGGCTCAGGGCCTTGGTGTGTTTTTGATTGAGCTTTCTTTTCTCGTATATCTCGCGTGGAAGAAGCCTTACATGGATAAATCGACGAATGGTTTCAACATTGGCATCTCGGCTATCAACTTTATCAACTCGATATTTTTCTTATTCTTCTCTCAGTTGTTTGGACAGCCTGACTCTGTTTCTTCTGTTATGGGAGTTGTGTTCTTCGTTCTCAATGCTGTTTTTTCTTTGGTTTTGCTCATTTTGATTATCGTATCCATTGCCTGGTTCATGTTTTCTAAAAACCCTGACAATAGATATCAACCGATGCGCGATGATCGAGATGCTTTTATGAAAGACAGCAACGCTGGCAGTGAAAAGGGCGCTCAAGCTACAGAGCTTGATGCACTTGGTGTGACAGCAGTCGGCGATAAATACCAGGCCGAACAATTCCGGCGAAGCATGATGGCAGCAGATGATGAAGAGGACATTGCAGAGCCCCCCGTATCGAGGCAATTCCTCGACCCTAATGATGGAAGATATCAAAATCTGGAAGATCGTTCCAGCAGCGATTTCCCACGTACGCATTTCTCGCGTGAAGATTACGGGCATGATCCCTTCAGCAATGAATACGCTGTGAACAATTCATCGTCCAGTCTTACTAATCCTTATAGGCGAGGAGGATCTCCGACGGTGTTTCCGCCGGCCGCAGCCACATCGTACAAAGGCTATTATCCGAGTGGGTCACAAGAAAATGTGTATCAGCAACAGCGACAACCTCCTCAGTGGTAGTCTCTAATATTTATTTTATCGAGCTTCTTAAATGAAATAGAAATGGAGGATATGAGATATTAAAATACGAGATTCGCTCTTGCAATGAATCAAAAAGCAGTGTAATATATTTTTTATCGTTCTTCGAAACACAATTTACATTAGAATGCAGGTCTCATAAACATTAAGTCTAATCTTCCTTGGTAAACTTTTCCCCTGCCTTGGCGACGGGCTCCGAAATAAGATTGTGGAGACGGGGACCAGTGTAATACTTGTGCCCTGAAATATACCAGTAAATACTGGAGAAGACACCACAACCTACAAAGAAAACAACTGCGTAGTTCATATTCTGAGCGGTGACAGGTCTGGCAGTGGGGCACAGGAAGATAATTGTAACAAAGGTAGTCCACAAGACAGCCCATGCGTTAACATAAAAACTGGCCCTGCCCAAATGCCAAGGTCCTCTCTTAAATTGGGCCGGATTAGCCATCTTGCAAATGATGGGGATACAGTAACTCCAATCGAGAGCAACGGCACAAACATTGAAGATAGCAGCGATGGCAGTGTAAGAACCCAGGCCAATGAGGTTGATCAAAATGCACAAGATAATGGTCAGCCAGACAGCAGCAAGGGGAATGGCATTCTTAGTAACAGAGTACCAGAGTCTAGAAAATGGAAGCATCTCATCCCGAGAGACAGCCCAGAAGGTTCGAGAGCAAGAGTGAGTAGCGGTAATACCAACAAAGTTCATAATGATAAAAGCAGCAACAGTGAAGAAAATTCCACCTCCTTTGCCAAGAACATTGTAGAAAATCTGAGCAACAGGCTGGGCGATGGGAGAAGCAGCGATTTCGGCAGGATCGCCCATGCAGAATGCCAGAACGATATTGAACAAGAAACCAGCAACGTAGGTGAAAGCCATCGCAGTAGAGATAGCAAGGGGGGCTTTCTTCTCGGGCTTGTCCATTTCTTCACAGATATGGGCAGTAGCATCGTAATCGGTCATAGTCCAAGAGACAGACAAGAAGCCAAAAAGCCAGGACCAACCAATAGGGGACCATCCAGAGGTAGACTCCACGTGAGTGAAAACGTAGCTGGCACTGTGTTTGTCATCCTGCTTAGCCAAAAGAGCAATGCAGCAAGAAATGAGAACGCAAATGTGGAAAACAACGTAGAAGTTGGAGAACCGTTCGAGGGCACGTGTAGACAGGGAGTTTATCGCACCGTGGAACACCAAAATGGCAGCGCACACACCAACCGTTTGCCGATCGGTTGGGAAATAGGTGAAGTCAGAGCCAATGGAGACGGCGGCAAGTAAAATCTGGGCAGCACCGTAATCAGTGGAAGCAATACCGGCGACCTGGCCGAGAAGATTGAGCCAACCGTCACTCCATGAGATGATAGGAACCCATTTCTTAGGAGCCACGTAATTAAGAGTGAAGTAGAGGCCACCAGAAGTAGGATAAGCCGATACGAGCTCGGCGACGGACAGAGCGATGCACATGCAGCCTGCACCAGAAATGGCCCAACACCAGACTACGGCGGAAGCACCACCAGATGTCAAAGGATAGGTGTAGGTGGTAGCGATTGTAGCAAAAAGTCCAGAAATAGAAAGAGCAAAAGAGAAAGCAGAGAAAAGAGTGAATTCACGCTTGAACACAGGTTTGTATCCCATCTCGGCGAGCTTGATGTCATCCTCATTCATGGACGAAAAGTCCGAGTGATCGTAAACAACTTCTCGAGCACCATTATCGGCCTCAGTATACTCCTTGGGAGAAACACCACTGGAAGAGGATTTGGTCTTGGTGAGTTCTTCAGACATGCTGCAATATCACTTGAAGTGTTGGGTAAGAAAGGTGGTACAGATAGGGAGCTCCGTACGGATCGGTCCACGATTGAAAAAAATGCACGAGGCTCTCGGCAAATAGGGCAGAATCCGATAACAAATAAATCGGTAGAGCCGATAAAAATTAACTGACAGGCGAGACGGAAATAAGTTCTAGGTAAAAATAAACCTCCGTATTACTTTTACAAAAATATGAGCGGAAATATTTTTGTGAAAAATTCTGTCAGGGGGGGTGGTAAGTTATCGTATCTATGGCTAATCTCAGCTAAGCAGAAGTGGAAGTGTCTGGGAAGATAACTAGATAAGATAAGAAAACAAGCACAGATGCGATGAGGGGCAGTTACGCGGCTTGTATGAATAGACAAAGGTCAAAGTATCTCAAATTTTCACGTGTTTGAATGTGAAAATCTTCTTGGTGTGCAAGTGGAAAGTTCGAGGGAAGAAGGCAGGAGGAGGCCATTTTTGTGAAGCGCATGTGAAAATAGGAGGACTCGAGCCGCATCGGTGCGGCGCTGCGAAACACTTACTTTCCTCTACGACAATAGGAACTAGTCTCAATATTGATCTTTGGTGTGATAAATTACATGATGTGCGAGTCAGTAATATAGCGTATAGCCGGTCGTACGGTTTTTCCGTCTTAGATCGGCGTTGCGCTAGTAAAGATCTAAGATCGTCCACGGGCTGCGTCGGTCGGACAAAACTCCGATCTTTGACAAAGGATACGTCCGGAAATGGAAAACTTAGAATTATGCTCCACACTTTCTAGGAGTTCGGTGGTGCGGGGTCCTGGCCAGGAGTTTTTTTATTTTTATGTATAGAGGTTTGCAAGAATTAAAGATATCGAGTAACAGTGTCAAAAGTGCGGCTAGTGCCAATGTCCGTCTACGTCATATATTTAGCAGACAACGCAGCTTCCAGGAATGAAATCTGCTAGTCAGTAAGAATACTCGAGAAAAAAAGATTGACTGATCAATACTTACAGAGAGGAATGATATATTGGTCAACAGGGGCCTCAAGCTCCTTGGGCTTGTCAACGATAGCGTTGGAAGAGGCAGAGTTAGAAGTAGAAACTTGGTCGATCATTGTAAGGTAGAGATAATGGGCAAATAGAATTGTAGGTGCTAGTTGATACTATGCTACAGGTCACATTTTGCATTATTTATAGTTTTTCGGAGATGAAACAGACATCTTCCTGATTCTCGCTTGGGGATCTGAGATGATTCCTTGGTTCGGACTTGACAATGGAGAAATCCTTTTGTTATCGCGACTACAGCACCACCGAATAGCTGCAGCTCAATAAAAAGCCTGCACTCATGCCTCGAAGTGGATTTAACAGTGATCATGCTACTCGGCCCCACATGCACATCACCCCCTGTCGAAGGCTCGACTATGCAATAAATATTGGCATTGCAGCTGAGCCTCACCTTGATACGAATATCACCATTGTTTGATCCCTAAGAGTTTGATGCTTCTACAAAATGAGGAAAATAAACACTTGATGAACATTGTTAGTTCCATATTTGCAAGGTTGCAGTTATTTTTGGTTATTTTATAAAATATTCAAGGGCTACGTAACGTCTGTACATCTGCTTGTTCGAGCACAGATTTGTGGGTCCTTATCTCCATGTTTAAAAAATCTCTTTAATAAATACTTTTTTACTTAAACCTTTTGGCACTACTGCAGCTTTCTAGTGTGCTTTTACTATCTACAAAGCCCAATTGGGTTATAGTCGTCCTAAAATCGTTAAATGTCTAGTGCGCAGCCTTCTCAGTAGTGGGCAATTTCTCCACGCATTCCTCGAGAATAGCAAGGGCCTTATCAATGTCGGCCTCAGAGATAACCAAAGGAGGAGCCAATCGAATGATGTGGTCATGAGTAGGTTTGGCAAGGAGACCGTGCTCCTTGAGTAACAGACACAGATCCCAAGCAGTTCGTCCGTTGGCCTTAGCGGGGTCGATAACAATAGCATTAAGCAAGCCTCGGCCTCTGATTTCAGAGACAATACCCTTTTTTGTCAGAGGTTGAAGCCCGTCTCGGAATCGTTGGCCAAGAGTCTCGGCTCGTTCGACCAAGTTCTCTTCCTTTACAACCTCAAGGGCAGCAATGGCAACAGCACAACTCAGAGGGTTGCCACCATAGGTGGAGCCATGAGTACCAGGTTCAATGCACAGCATGATCTCCTTGGACGACAGGACCACAGATACGGGAGTGACACCACCAGAGATGGCCTTTCCGAGAATTACCACATCAGGCTTAACATTAGAGTGTTCAAAACAGAGCATCTTACCAGTTCTGGCAATACCGGTCTGAACCTCATCAGCAATAAAAAGAACATTGTGCTTCTTGCAGAGTTCCTGAACCTTGGGCAAGTAATCGGCATCGGGGACGACGATTCCAGCCTCACCTTGGATGGGCTCGACCAAAAAGGCAGCGATCTTGTCACCAGCATTGTTGAAAGCCTCCTCAATATCCCCAATGTTGTTGTAACGCAAGGGCTTGTCAGTTCCAGGGATGAAAGGTCCTACATTTTCTAAATAGGGGCCATAGTCGTCTCTTGCCTCGGGATCAGTGGACATGGATACAATGGCCAAGGTTCGGCCATGGAAGTTCTCGGTAGCAGACAGGACCAGAGCCTCGCCTTCGGGAATTCCCTTCTTCTGATAACCCCATTTTCTTGCCAGCTTAATGGCAGTTTCAACTGCTTCGGCACCGGTGTTCATGGGCAGGACCATCTCGTAGTCAAAGTACTCGGTGACATACTTTGCAAACTGGCCAAAAACATCATTGTGGAACGCACGAGAAGACAGCGTCAGTTTCTGGGCCTGTTCAATCAGAGCTGCAATGATCTTAGGGTGGCAGTGGCCCTGGTTGACCGCAGAGTAGGCCGACAGAAAGTCCAGGTACTCCTTTCCCTCGGGATCCCACACGTGAGCACCCAGCCCTTTGGCCAGCACCACGGGAAGAGGATGGTAGTTGTGGGCCGAGTAGAGCTCATCGTACTCCATAGCCTGCTTGGTAGAAACGTTGGTGAGAATAGACATTGTTTATTTTTGATCAGATCTCAGATTGGACTGGCGTATAGAAGAAAGGTAAAATTTGTAAGTGGTGCAACGCTTTTATATCTGGGGAGGAATGTCGGATCCGTTAAGTGCAGGATCTACCGGTGAACCATCTCTAAGCGCAGGAGCAAGAGAGACGAGGGGCTCTTTAGGTAAGCATCACTTAAGCGCCTGCCTAATTGGGATGTTTCCGTTTTGTACAAACAACCACTCATACATAAACCAATTATGAGCGAACCCAGTAAAAGATATGTCACGGACTTTTTTGCTCCAGGAAAACCCAGCAGTGGCGGACCTGGGCTAGTGAGAAAGAGTAGGGGATTCCCTGAGCTGCCGGACGAGTTACGGGCAAAGCTCGAAACTGCTCCGCGATTGGCTCGCAAGAACATCTCGGACGGGTACAAAACGAAGAACAGTGGTCTTCCTTCCTATCAAGGGAATACAATTGGGCCCACTCAGCCTGTTAGTTCGAGTGGATGGAACGGAGAGCGTGGTCTGGACCAAATGAGCATGGCGTCCAAAACTCGCAGCCTCGACAGCATTAACTATCAGGAGCAGTCGTCCAAACCGAAACGAAGATATGGTGAAGATGAAGACGAGGTCATGAGAAAAGGGCCCGATGAGTACGAATCTGTAGCTGCAAGAAGGGTGTTCTTAGGCGCAGCCAGAGGTCAATCGTTGAATTATGCGTCTCCGTCTCCATTGGCTGACGACTTTGATGAAGCAGATTTTCTCATGTCGCGAGAAGTGGTGTTCGAAGAGTAGAAGCACAAGCACACAGGTTATTTTAATTTATTTATTCAATTTTATTTTTATGTTCTTTTATTTTGAATTTCTCCAGATAACCTGGAGATATTATGCAGATCAGTCGGTCAGTAGTCAGTCAGCACCTAGTCAAGCACTTAGTCGGCTAGTCGGTCGACTGCTTTATGGCAAGGCACAAAACTACTGTAGAGCAATCAGCTCAATCTCAATTGATGCGTCAGGCAAAGGCAGCTTGGTGATCTGAACACAAGATCGAGCAGGTCGCACAGTACTTTCGTTGAAGAACTCGGCATAGGCCACATTATAGCCGGCATACTTGCTCAGATCAGTGACAAAAATCGTAGTCTTGACCACCTTGTCCAAGGAGCTGCCTGCGCTCTCCAAAACATTCTTCAGGTTGGTCAGCACCTGTCGAGCTTCCACGACAGGATCCTCGTAGCCCTGGATCAACTTTCCATCAGCAGTAGATCCAACTACTCCAGAGACGAATACAAATCCTCCAGCCTTTGTAGCATGGCTGTAAGGAGCTATAGGCTTGGGAGCCTTATCACAGAGAATTTCAGCAACAGGAGACATTTTATAACTATCAATAAGATCAATGAGTCGAAGTGACAAGTAAAATGCCAAAAACTCCTGTCAAATCTTCCCTTTTATACCCCTCTTAAGTCTTCGGGCCTGCCGATTCCATCGCTGACCCTCCGATACCTTATCAGCCGCGCCCCAATTAGGCAGGATTTGTCGGCGGTCTTCGTTTGCTTACCTCAGCGAAAATGAGGGCGGCCCGAGAAGCCTCTGCGCAGCGACCTATTACGTATTATTCGGCTCGGAATAGAATCTGCTGGCCTAAAGCATCAAGATAAATTATACGGCTGATTGCAGACTCCTCCCCCCCCCCCCCCCCATTTCATTGGGCAGTGGCCTGGCTTGCTGCCTTCGTTGCGGGCTATGAGCTCATCCCCCTGATGGACACCCGCCTATATAAGGAGCACCCTGC
Organism: Zygoascus biomembranicola; assembly: GCA_030556875.1. Lineage (NCBI taxonomy): Eukaryota > Fungi > Ascomycota > Dipodascomycetes > Dipodascales > Trichomonascaceae > Zygoascus > Zygoascus biomembranicola. Next base: position 1,409,307 of record JAKTUV010000001.1, read on the forward strand.
CCCCACAATTGCTACACACGTTTTTGCCATCTACCAGCAAGCAATTTCATTTAACCACAAAGAACCAAACAGCTGTAAAATGTCCTCTCACGAAGTAAAGGTAACCGGGCTTGCTCCCAGTACTACGGAGACCCAGATCAAGGATTTCTTCTCTTTCTGCGGAAAAGTAGCCGGAGTTAAACTCAACGCCGAAGCGGGCACTGCTACCGTTGATTTTGAAAAGGCTGCGGCCATCTCCACAGCCCTGTTGCTTTCTGATTCCGAGCTCAATGGATCCAAGGTAGAAATTTCTGCGTCTGCTGATGAGGCCACTGTTCAGTCTGCTGTTGTTCAGGAGAGCGACAATAAGGGCCATGACGGTGGTGATATTGAGCAGGAGTATAAGCCAAAGTCTGCCGTTTTGGCCGAGTACCTCTCACACGGCTATGTCCTTGGTGACAAGGCAGTGGCAAGTGGCTTGGAAATTGACAAGAAGCATGGAATTTCTGAGAGATTTACTTCGTTTTTGTCTTCTTTGGATTCACGATACCATGATACCAAGAAAGATCTCGACACGAAGTACGACCTCCACACCAAGACAGAGGCCATCAAGGAACGTGCCGATGCCACTGACAAGCAGTACGGTATCTCTGACCATCTTCAGCAGGGACAGGTCAAGGCCCAGAAATACCTGGATCAGGCTCTCCAGACTGATACTGGCAGCAAAATCCGAGGCTTTTATTCTAGCCTTGTTCAACAGGTCTCCGACGTTCATACTGAAGCCCGTCGTTTGGCTGACTTGAAGAAGGAACAGGGTCCTACTACTACTGGTGGCCCCAGCGATGGATCCGCTCCTGCTGCTTCCATTGTCACCTCTACCGAAACCATCCACTCGGATGAGCCAAAGCCTTAAGACGCTCTGGCCTTCTTTTCTATTTCGTTTAAAGTAGATATGAGTTCGTATCTAATCTATTTATTAATTACAATGAGTTGAGCATCGGCTAATATGAGATGGGTCAAACTATGGTTAGTCCCTTTCTAACAGCCAATACACTATCTACAATGACAGCATCTACACCGCTATTCATCTGCAATCTCGCATTGGCAGGAATGTTGTTCTCTGTACCGTAAGTCATGCATACCAAACCACTTTCCTTTACCACATTGACCAAACGAGGACAAAGGATCAGTGGAGTACATTCAGACACAATACCCAACAGATTCCATCGTTTGGCAAATCTGATAGCTTCCTGTAGAGAAGTAGCTCGAACATCTTTCATTGGAGCTGTTCCTCCCTCACTGAGAAATAGAACAGGAATTGAGGGCTGTTTCAGTGAAAGCATCAGGCAGATATCTGGATGGAAAGAGGAAAATATGATATCTCTACCATCCGCGTTGTCATACACACATTTCAAGACGGTGTCTACCCAGACGTTCAGATCAATTGCAATGGCCTGCATATCTTCAGCCTCACTTTCATCCAGCATTGGATATTTACATTCAATGTTGAAACCAACGTTTTTAGGTAAAGTCTTGAACACCTCTTCTAGAGTTGTAAACGGTGACTGAATTGAATGTCCTCGGAAATTACCCTTGAATCCTTTCATCTTAAAATCCCGAGTATATCTCATTTGTTCTGCCATGGCATCGTACTCATCACCATCGTCGATCAATGATAGAGACCGGTGTCGAGCATCAGGAGATCTTGAAACAGGGCCCAGCGACGGTGATCTCGCACTGAGCTTGGGGGTCCTCAATTTAGGCTTAGACATGCCCAAGAACTGTTCCAGTGTCAACTCGTGCATTGGTACATCAATTCCACTTTCTCCAACTAAAAAGTCATGATAAATAACCGGGATTTTATCCTTAGTTAGCTGAACATCAAACTCAACATAGGATGCTCCCAGATTTGCGGCCTGAATGAAGGATTCCAAAGTATTTTCTCCAAGCTGCAAACTCTTCTTACTAGTAGAATTCTTTCCCAGACCCCGGTGGCCAATGACTCGTGTTGTGATAAGAGACTTCCAGTAGGTGGAACTTTTCTCAATACCCATAAGGGGATGAATAAAGGGCCTCACGATAAGTATCTCAAAATGGATAGTACCCAATACCTCGAGGGTCTCTGATTCAATAAATGGAAGAGTAATGGTTTGGTTGAGGGATCTGGTTTGACGTCCAAGAATCTGAAAGACTGAGCCCAAGAGAGCGACAGCCCTGCCTACCTTTCTCTTTTGGTTGCCAGAATATGTGGGAACTAAGTCAAAGTAAAGTTTCACGCCGTCAATGGATTCGTCCTTGTTGACATAGAAAGCAATGGGCTCTGTAGCATGACCATCATCGGGAAAAGGTAGATCATAAACAAGCGGTTCACCACCACATGTAGATGAGACTACAAGAGATAAGGCCGTATCTAGCTGAGTTGAATGAGCCTTCGAGTAAGGAACTCGATCTAACACAACCGGATTGCTGGATTTTCGAACATCTGTGCCGCCCAAGGTAACCAAAACCATAGTTCGATCAAGATAGCGATGGCCGAAAGTCATGACTGGCTCCTGTTGAGTATCCTTCGACTGATTGCTGTGAATAGAGCTATCATCACCAGTCAAATCCTTGCCACTCTTAATCAAGGTAGCACCTCCAAACTTTTTGCTTGAATTGGTAGTAGACGAAGCCGAAAGGTCGTCGAGCATCATATGACTTGGAGAGTCCTCTCTCCCTTGAACCCAGGGAGAGTGTCTAGGAGTGAGAAGCCGAGACAGTGCAATGTGGCCCCTGAGGCAGGCATGTTCCATGGCAGTCCATCCTGAGCCATCAGCCCTATCAATATCACAGCCAGCATCAAGAAGAATTTTGGCTACTGTTTCGAACCCGTCCACAGCAGAAACAATAACAGGGGTCCAGCCATAAGTCGATTCGCCGATCTCCATATCTGCACCTCGTTTAACGAGATATTCTACGGCGCCGGCCTGATTCAACTTACTGGCCACGAACAAGGCTGTCTCATCATTCTCATCTGTTCCATTGATATCTATCGCACCTTTTTGGAAGTCAAGTAACGTTTCAATAAGAGGGACGGCTCCAAGTCTAGCGGCTATGTGAAGCAGCTGGCCGTGAGAGCCTGCAATCCACAAAAGAGATGCACTGATACTTCCGGACAGGAGCTCACTGGTGGTCAGAGGGTGATTTCCGGAAACAGCGAGCTGCAGAGGATTCATTTCGTCAGAGTCTTTCCAGTCGTCTCCAACAAGTTTCCAAAGGTCCCATTTGTTGATATACTCCACTACTGCCTTGGTCATAATCTTGAGACCATAATGAGCAGCATAGTGGAGGGGAGTTCTATGGTATTGGTCATAGGATACTAAAGCAGATCTTTGATCTTCTCTGAGATGCTGAAGCAGAAAGATGAGTAGTTCATCCTCATCTCTAGCCAGAACACCATCGGAGCTAAGAGCATGAGACAGCTTTGTGGGCAGCTCTGCAGGATTGATATAATGAGACTCCACTCTCTGCTGCAGAGAAGGAGTATGAGCTGCAAGACTGTTTGGAGTTGTAGATGTGTTTGATTGGACCGACGAAACGGTAGGCGTGGAGTTAAGATGTCTTCCATGGTTAATGATGAATCGATGAATGACATTCCTGCCGTTCAATTCAGTGGGTCCATCAAGTGTCTCAATTTGCTTCAAAAGGAAAGCAAGTGCGTTTCTGCTGTTGACACTAATTGCTTTGGAAAGTCCCGAGAGAAGTGCTTTCTGGGGTAGGGACGGAAGCATTTTCTTCAGGGCTTCTACATCATCACCCTCCACGGCAGTTTTTAGTTCGGTGAGTATCGCATCAGAAAGCGAGGAGATAGATGTTGACGATCGTGGTCTCTGGACAGTAATCCTCTTGCCTAGTTCTCTAATCACCTCGTCCGTTGATGCTGTAGCTGCAGCTGCAGCTACAGCATTAGACACAGCACCCTGATTAAGGCTAGTTCCAGTGTGTGAAGTTTCCTGAGTGTAAGGAGCGACCTCGCTCAAATAACTATTGACAATTGACAATTTTTCATCCAAAGCAGTGCCGTTGGCAAATCCCAGAATAAAAACCTTCGAGGATAGGACCTTGGTCTGGGTCGCTACCTCGAGCTTCTTATCGAGCTTTTTGAGAATCTTCACAAACCCCCGCTTGTTCACTTCGGCAAACCATTGGAGTTTACGGAACTGAGATCGAAGAGAAAGGAGAACATCTACAATATCCTCAACCTCGTCTTCAGAGATATCGCTGACTTTGGAGTATGGAGTAATCCGCTCCACCACATGCTTCAGCCGTCTAGAGTATTCAGAATACTTCAGATTGTAAAACGAGTCCACTGCTTCGATGTTTCTATCAAGGGAGTAATAAAAGGCTTTCTAATTAGCAAAAAAATCATAACAAGCTCTAACGTTTGCAAGGTACTCACGCGCCAGCTCTGCTTCCAAGATAGGCTTGCCTTGCCGATTGCGATTCAACTCCTTGATGATTTTCTTCAGCCCTTTGTAATTAAGATAATTTTGACTGCCATTAGCATCATCGAACTAACCTAAGGTCTATCAGCATGAACTCACCTCCATTCAGGAACCTGGTTCCGTTGAAGACTAAAACGGTTAGCTATTCCCGATCCATAAAACTAGCTGAACGGTATGCCCAATCTTATGCAGCATCTCCGATATCAGCAGAACCTTCGTCTCCACTAAACCATAACCAACCTCTTCGCGAACTTCATTTTTTCCCTCCCCTGTCAGAGTACCGTCCCTGTGCTAATTCTAGATTTTAGGGGTGGTTTGACGAAAACTACGTGATTTAAAACGTGCTCCGCATAAAAGTGCAATTGGGCTTGCCAAATGTTTTTTTTTGGTCTCACACGTGCGGCGCCCAACGGCGACGTCACGGGCAATCCGGGCTAGATTGCCGATTAGAGCTGGGAAACTGATCCCCGACGAATGAATGAATGGATGAATGGATGAATCGCTATTTAAAACTGGCTCACGTGGATAGTAAGACCCGCCGGAATTGAGAGAAATCCAAATAAAAAGTTTATGTAACAAATATATAGAGCCTAATATACAGTGGGCGACGTCATCTACTGGTTCGGGCTCAGTCCATCGTGCTTGACTAGAGAATGGATATCCTGGATCGAGGCATTAATGACCTGGCGTACTTCCAGTGCCATCCAGATTTTAGCCATTGACAGAGTATCTTCGTCAAATCCAATGATATCGTTTGCCTGTAGCTGTCGCAGAACTGGAATCGACGATTTGAAGATGTCCAATTCAGGGTCCAGCTGCCGTCCGATACCTTCCAACAACAGAATGGAAAGAACCACAGTGATGAAGTCCGATTCCATTTTGATGTGGTGCTGACGCACCAATGTTAGAACCCTAGCTAAAAGATCTCCAAGCTTCACGCTGCCCAGGGCAAACGTTCGCTGCTTGATATTTTTCACCAGACGTTCCACCTTAAGGGCAAAGATATCTCCATCGACAGCTGTCTCCGGGGTTCTGGATCGCTCAATCATGAGCTCTCCCACTCTGTACCCATCGAAAGTCGAAATTGCCTTGAACAAGTCGAGGAAGTTCCTTCTGTTCACATCATTGAGCTCCGTGACCAGTCCTGCATCTATAAAGCATACCTGCGGCTTGTAGCCTTCATCACTCATTTCATCTAGTTCAGCCCTCCACTCCTCGTCAGTTTTCTTTCCCTTCATTCTCTCCTTGGCTTCATCTGTAACATCCTCATATTCGTGCTTTCCTCCAAGATTGAACCCCCGTGGCTTCGGACGATAGAACTTGACAAAGATATTGCCAGGATGCAGATCACTATGAATAAAGTTATCCAGCAGCAGCATCTTCAAAAACGCATCTAGTCCTTTGTCGGCTATTTCCTTGTTTACCTTTGCTTCGCATTTGGAGTGGCTCAGGAATTGATCCAACGGAAAAGCATCAATGTACTCTTCAACTAGCAATGCCACCGAGCTTCGATGAGGTTTAGGAAATGTGATATCCTGTCGGTCTTTGAAGTTATTCCTAAAGGTTTCCAGATTGTGTGCTTCAATTCTAAGATCTATCTGAAGCAGCATCATGACCCTAAAAGTTTCAACTTCTCCAGGCAAAGATAGCCATTCCATGGTTGGTATATAGTTGATCACGTTGGCAAAAAAGGCCATGATTTTCAAATCTCTCTCTACAACTCTTCTAACCCGAGGATGTAATACCTTAACAGCCACTGGATTGTCGTTTCCTTTTAGTTTGGCTAGGTAAACCTGAGCAATTGCTCCAACTCCAAGTGGCTGATCGGGAAATTCGTCAAAGTAGTCTTCTAGCGGTCCGCCGAAAGTCTTCTCTATGACTTTACGGGTGAATTTGATACCATGAGGGTTGTTATTAGAATGGAGTTTGGACAGTCTCTCACACAAGTAAGGAGAGAATATGTCAGTTCTGGAAGCTGCCCATTGGCCGAGCTGCATGTGTTAGCAAGGAGAAATTAACACAATAAATATATGTGTATCAAAGCCACTGTGGTTTCTAAAAAGCAGTTACCAAGATGGAAATATACACCATGATGGACAGCTTGGCGAGTTCCAGCACTATGCGGATCCGCAGCTCGTCATCAGTCAATTCACCCACCTTAATAAAAGACGGGCCTGCATATTCCATAGCACCGCTTAATAAATCATAATAAATAACCGCGCCCCTCTTTTCGCCGTATGCAGCCGCCACTTTCGGTCCGAAAATGACCATGGGGTAGAGAAGCAATAGTGGCACAAATAACAGCGACAATTGTACGAACCGAATCCCAGTTTTGATGGGTTCAAGCAAGTAATCAACAAAAGCCCAGTAGGTCTTGGTAAGAATACTTGCAGCGTCCTTTTCGTCTTGGTCATGCGTATCTTGCTCTTTTATGCTGTTTTCCAGCAACTCAAGAGTCTCGGTCTTTTCGTCTCTGTCGCCCTGATCAGCATAAGCCACTAAGGCAAGTCCAGGAAGAGCATAAAGCAGCTTAGAGGCATTCCCAGAAGACTTGAAAATCTGTGTAGCCCTGGGAAAAATCCCCGATGAGGAGAAGAGACGTCTACCAGTCGGCCCCCTCGGCAATTGGCTCGCAATTGAAACAAAATTGCCTGGTTTTGCACATGTCCTGCCTAAAAATCCTACTCTGAACCCTCCGGCTGCAATCTTTTGCCCAAATGAACGGCCCAGCATTGATATCTGAGGTCCAAGATGTGGTTGGTAGATTGCTTGCTAGATGGGATCGCGGCTCAACTACGATCGCGGCTCTACTACGCTCTCAGTTGGGTGAGCCTGAGTACGGTACACAACAGAGTTTTGAACTCTCCAGTACAGAATATCACACTATGTGAACGATCTCAGGTTGAAATTTTGTTTTACTTCAATTTCAATTGGAGACTTTATCAATAAAATTCAGTTATCAATTGGGCAGTTTCTTTCGGTCCATGTGCGGACATCCAAGACTACTCTTATTCTATTCTCTATTGTCATTACTAGCCATACAGTAAATATCATAGATGTATCAAATTACAGCTCGGACTTTTGAATTCAAATATAAATAACCATTATCTTAAGGCCTACTTAATCCTATAAACCACCATGCTGATTTAGTTCATTCCTCATAGCTTGCCCTTATTAGAGTCTCGAGGAGCAAGCTTCAGCACAGCTACCTTGATCCGTGCACCTAGGTCTTCGTTAACAGTGGAAAACATTTTGAATACCTTGTCTTGAGTAGCAAAAGTGGCAGCAGACAAATGGCCAGCCACATTGTTGACAAAATTCTCTTGCTGACCAGTTTTTCCGAACACTTCCCAGAGAGCTGCAGCTTGAGTATACTCTTCGGGATGGGACTCATCCACAGACCAATCAAAGAACGTAACCTGTCCGGGCCACGACTCAGGTTTGACCTCGTTGACTGGTACAGACGCTCCGTGCACAACCGGGCACTTGGGCGTAGGATAATTGGGCAAAGCACCGTAGTTGCCATCAACCTGGCCGAAACCATCTCGCTGGAATGGATTGAAGGCATTTAAGGGTCTGTTCACGGGAATCTGTTGGTAATTGACTCCCAGTCTGTGCCGATGGGTATCAGAGTAGGAGAAAAGACGAGATTGAAGCACCGGATCAGCAGAAGGTTCCCATCCAGGAACAACATGAGCAGGTGAGAATGCAACCTGCTCAACTTCAGCAAAATAGTTCTGTGCATTCTTGTTCAGAGTGAGCTTACCAAATCTTCTCAAAGGATAATCTTTGTGGGGCCACACCTTGGTCAAATCAAAAATCGAGAAAGGAGCCTCTTTGGCCTGTTCCTCAGTCATTGTCTGCACATATGCAGTCCAGGACGGGAAGTCACCTTTCTCAATTGCCTGGAAAAGTTCCTGGCCATTGTGATCAGGGTTCTCCCCCGCTACCTTACCCGCTTCATCGTTTGTGAAATTCATAATGCCCTGGTCGGACAACAGATGGATCTGCACATAAAGCCACTCGCCCTTGGCGTTGATCCATTTGTAGGCGTGACCAGAGTAACCGTGCATTCCTCTGAAAGAAGAAGGAGTGCCTCGATCGGAGAACAATTGCATCAGCTGATGAATGGTCTCCTGGTTGTGCACCCAGTAGTCCCATTGCATCTCATTATCTCTCAGACCAGTCTGGGGATCTCGCTTCTGAGAGTGAATGAAGTAAGGAAACTTGGTAGGGTTTCTTATGAAAAAGACAGGAGTATTGTTGTACACCCAGTCCATAACACCTTCTTCAGTGTACAATTTGGTAGCAAATCCTCGAGGATCCCGGTTGGTATCGGGCGAGCCCTTCTCTCCTGCTACAGTGGAAAATCGAGTAAACGTCTTGACTTTCTTGCCCACCCTGTTCATGAAGGCTGCGCCATTAATATCAGTGACATCGTCGGTCACTTCAAACTCGCCATAGGCACCCCAGCCCTTTGCATGAACCACCCGTTCGGGGATTCTTTCTCTGTCAAAGTGCGCCAACAGATCAATCAAGTGGTGGTCCTGCAGCAGCAGAGGACCTGGTTTGCCAAACTGCTGTGATTCCACAGCGCTGAGTACCGGGCAGCCATTACTGGTAGTGTATGTTGACTTTTTTGAATCACTCATGATAAATTTTGAAATTCAATGAGTAGAATAATAGATTGCTTGTAAATCTATCCGAAAAAGAGCAGGTGGTGACATTTTATAGCTTTGACCCCAGCAGCAAATAAGAACCAGTCGATTACTGTATTAGCAGAGAATAGCCGGTCTAGACTAGGGTTAGGGGTGGTTATATAATGACGGTGCAGAATGGTCATACTCCGGCCTATTCGGCCCCTGGAACAAAGGGGGGTCTGGAGCAGAGTTATCTGTCAGCAGGCTGGAACTATCCGAGTGTCATTGCGTATAGTTTCTACCTTTCATCGAAGGCATTGGTGGTGGTGTGGTTGTCTAGTCTGTCGGCTTTGTGCGTCCCCTCCTAAACAACGATCCAGCATATGCTGCTACACCGCTTAGTGTGGGGAGAGCGGAGCACGGCAAAGATGGGGTTACTGGCTGAAATCGGCTAATATTTGTAATCGTCTACTATTGAAATCGGCTATTATTTGGAATCCGCTATTTGTAGTCGGCTACTAGAACTGGCCCTCAATGGTGCTTTGTGCTTGCAATTCACTTGACCTCACCCAGAGGTGGATTGCTGATTGCTGCCTGTGGGGGAAAGACCTGTGCATGGATAGACAACGGGCAGGTAAGGTTTACCGGCATAAAAGCAAGCATGCACATAACGAGTTTGAGTTAATTAAGAAGCTTGCTCTGGGCCCAATTGCTACAAGTTAATTGGTAATTGAAAGTTTACTGGAGCTTTGATAGGTCGAAGAGAAGACCCGGGTGTATTGCTAGCAAACATGTCAGGGGAATTAATGCGCACTTCAATTAAAAAGGGGGGGAATTATTATTACGTAACTACAGCACAAGCATCGTCCTTAACTTTGTATTGTGCGCTTTTGACTCTGTTCTCGATGGTCATGCTCCTTACAGATGCTCCTCCTTGATCACGTTACTCAGCCAGTCCAGGCCCTCAGTAAGACCGTCACCTCGCACGGCTGAACAGGCCACAATGCTCCAAGATCGGTCCTTAAGGTCCACCAGCTTGAGGGCCTTGGACACCTCGGACGCCGTTAGAGCGTCTTTCTGGTCTTGTTTGTTGGCGAAAACCAGTAGGGCGGCATCCCGCAGTTCTTCCTCGGCCAGCATCGTATGTAGCTCCTGTGACGAGGTGTCGATTCGCTCCTTATCCGTCGAATCCACTACAAATATCACTGCTGCAGTGTTGGCATAGTAGCAGCGCCAGTAGGGTCGAATAGATGTTTGTCCACCAAGATCCCACACATTGAATTTGAGATTCTTGTAGTTCAATGTCTCAACATTGAACCCAATTGCTGTCAACGTTAGCTGCGATACATCAACCTAGCCCCGCTAAGGTGCCTTAGCGGGCCACACCAATCCAATCGTGTACCTACTCGGTATTGTCTGCACAACCTCTCCAATCTGCAGCTTGTACAGAATCGTGGTTTTTCCTGCACCATCCAGCCCCAAGATGAGAATCCGGATTTCCTTCTCTCCGCCCCACAGCTTGGAGAAAACTTTACTGAAGTTGAGTCCTACTATTAGCCACCATACTGCGCGTTCACTTTGATTTTCCAATGTCCCTCGACTCACCCATGTTACGCTCAATAAATTATGCTATGCTACGCTCCGACTCTAAGTCTATCGATCTCTACAGGTTTTCCTTGATGTCGGTTCTATTCCTTTGGCACTTATCAATATCACCCTGTAACACTATTATCTTCGATCCGGTATATGCTGATGAATGCTTTGCAACCTCTGTGTTCGGCGGTACCTTCTTCTGTGCTAAAACCGCCTTGCTGTTGTGTGCTTCCTAACTCTCTACGTTTCGCGAACTTCAGCCAAGCTCGTTTCCCTGGCGACCTCCCACGGCCGGGTCACACTTTTCCCTACCCCCCTTCTCCGCTATGCCGACGAGGTTTTCACGGCCCTGATTCTACCGAACCGAGCCGGTGAGACATAATTAAACTGCGCTATTAACTTTTAAAACGTCTTTAAGATCCAATTGGTGGACGTATTCACCTCTACGTATATGCGCTGATGTTAAAATCAGTCAATTGACTGATTCTAAAGCTTCTAAGAAATGACTACCCCAGGTAGAAAAAAAACATGATGAAACAATACTCAATAATTTAATTGACTAATCTTTTCTGATCGCTATATAGTTCTAGAATAATCTCAATAAGAATTTCAAAAAATAAACCTATGTAGAGAAAACTTACAAAGCACCGTCAATCTTGGCAACAGCGACAATCAAGTCGACTACTCGAGCAGAGTAACCATACTCGTTATCGTACCAGGAGATGAGCTTGACGAAGTTCTCGTTCAACAGAATACCAGCCTTGGCGTCGAAGATAGAGGAGTGAGTGTCACCAATGAAATCAGTGGACACAACAGCGTCTTCGGTGTAGCCCAAAACACCCTTGAGCTCGTTCTCAGAGGCCTTCTTGATGGCAGCCTTGATCTCATCGTAAGAAGCAGCCTTCTCCAGTCTGACGGTCAAATCGACAACGGAGACATCGACGGTGGGGACTCGCAGAGAAAGACCAGTAAGCTTACCATTGAGCTTGGGAATGACCTTACCGACAGCCTTGGCAGCACCGGTAGAAGAGGGGATAATGTTGCCAGAGGCAGTTCGTCCACCTCTCCAGTCCTTGTGAGAGGGACCATCGACAGTCTTCTGGGTAGCAGTGATGGAGTGGACGGTGGTCATCAAACCTTCAACCAGTCCGAAGTTGTCGTCAATGACCTTGGCGAGGGGAGCAAGACCGTTGGTTGTGCAAGAAGCATTAGAAATGACCTTGTATTCGGACTTGTAAGCATCGAGATTGACACCGACAACGAACATAGGAGCGTCAGCAGAAGGAGCAGAGATGATAACCTTCTTGGCTCCACCCTTAAGATGAGCCTCAGCCTTCTCGGTGGTGGTGAAGACACCGGTGGACTCAACAACGTAGTCAGCACCGTGCTTGCCCCAGGGGATGGCAGCAGGGTCTCGCTCGCCACTGATGTAAATCTTCTTGCCATCAATGGTGATGGACTCATCGTCAGAGGTGACGGTACCCTTGAACCTGCCGTGGGTGGAGTCATACTTGAACATGTAGGCGGCATAATCGGCGGCAATGAAAGGATCATTGACAGCGACAACCTGGACCTCGGGGTTGGCGAGGGCGTTTCGAAGAACAAGTCGACCAATTCGACCGAATCCGTTAATACCGACTTTAACTACCATTTTTGATATGTAATAACTTTGTGTTTGTGTGCAGAGATGATGTGCTGAGGAGGAAGAGCTGGGGAAAACGCCCCGTATTTATACTTCCCACCCCCAGCACCAACAAAACGCAGCCAACAAAGAACACCAAGAGGGGGGATCTGATTGACCGGCTAGCCAGGAATCTGCCAATTGCTGCCGGCAGAGGTGCCGAGGAACGATGCCTGTCTTCCGACCTTGTAGCTTCATATCCGTTCGCAGTTTGCTTAGATTCAAACCTATTCCAATAATTTATCTTCCATCTTGCTTCCTCTAGCCAACATTAGCTAACATTGCCTGATTCCAGCCCTGCGGGCTGCAAAGCACATGTGCCGTCGACGTCACTCCACCGGGCTCCCAACAATTGCTGGCCGCAAACTTAGAAAGAAAATTGATCCGAGCAGTTTATCCGGACCCCCCGCCGGCATTGTGCTTTGGTGCCCCTGTTACTAATACAGATCGCTCTACTTCGTGCCCCTATTTTTCCTTCTTTGCGGTCACACCACCTGGGGGCTACTATCAACGTCGCCCATCACCGCAACTTTAGCATCACCAGCTGTCTGACTTAGGCTAATGCTGCGAAGGTTTTAGATGAAAGATGGAAATGTATCTCACGTAAGCTACGTCTGACTAAACTTATCCATTATATAATGATAGTGTTCCATGTTTGGTTGGGGCCATTTGCCAAAAATTGATGGTGAGTCTTTCTGTATCTCCGCTTGGTGCGGTACTCTTTGTTCCATGCGTTTCCGCAGATTTTCAGCGGAGAAACCAAAGCGGAGTTGTCTAATTAGGCCACCTTCCACCGCCAAAAAAATTTCGGCTCCAACTGTTTCCTTCTGCAAACTGGAAAAATGTCTGATGACGACGGCTTATTGCTGAATTTCAGCACCGCTCCGGCCCCTTCAGTCCCAGTGAATAATGCTATCATTACTGGAGGAAGATGGAAAGATAGACTCAAGGCCAAACGTGTAGCTCGAGGCGAGGATCCCGTCAAGAAGACTACTGCCAACTCCAGCGAGCTGGGGAGGAAATCGTTCAGAAAAGACGGAGAAGCACCAGCAAAGCAAGACCTAAGAAAACGTAGCAGAGATCTGCCTCCTAAGTCTGCTGCGGGAAAGTTCAAAAAGTCGGACGCAAAGCCCAAATCTTCTGAGCCCAAACCTGAGCCGAAGATCAAACCCAGGTTTGATCAGGACGGTGATACTTTTGTGTCTTCTATTTTCTCTGCTGCTGATAGCGAAATCAATTCTACAGTCTCTGAAGCCGTGGTTCCTGGTGAAGCTTCTAATGCTCCTCTACAAGATTCCAGTACCTTCCCTGGATTGGGTCTGGATGCACGATTATGCTCTACGCTGAACGGGGCCATGCAGTTAACTGGACCCACAGGCATTCAGAAATCTGTACTGCCTCGACTCATCAGAGAAGATAAAGATCTGTTTGTCCAAGCTCAGACTGGTTCAGGAAAGACTCTAGCGTACGTTTTGCCCATTCTGCATCGTCTCATGACTGCCAGTGATAAAATCGACCGAACTTCTGGCTTATTTGCTATCATCCTCACCCCCACTCGAGAATTATCTAATCAGATTCACTCTGTATTGGAGGTCTTGTGTCGGTCATGCTGCCGTTGGATTGTTCCTGGCATCGTGATTGGTGGTGAAAAGAAAAAGAGCGAAAAGGCCAGAATTAGAAAGGGTGTCAATATTCTGGTAGCTACTCCTGGTAGACTGGCTGATCATTTTGACAATACCACTGCTCTAGATCTGTCGAATATTAGGTATCTCGTTCTGGATGAAGGTGATAGGCTCATGGAACTGGGCTTTGAGGAAACTATTCAAAAAATTCTCCATAAAATTAGAAACGCTGCAAATTTTCGCAGCTTCCCTGGACTTCCCAAGCGTCAGGTTAATGTGATCGCCTCGGCCACTATGAAGTCCGACGTGGAGAAGCTCGGTGAGTTGTCTCTCCAGGATGCTGAATGGGTGACCGCGGAAGAAACTACGAAACCGGGCACTTCTACTTCCGAGCATGATGGACATTTTGCTCCTGACCAGTTGATTCAAAAGGAAACCGTCGTGCCCCCCAAGCTTCGACTCATTACACTAGCTTCCATTTTGATTGACCTTGCTCAGAAGAAAGACGAACAGCATAGAGTTATGGTATTCTTGTCCTGTTCTGACTCTGTGGACTTCCACTTTGCACTGTTCGGAAGAAACGAAGATGGAGAAGATGAAGATTCCGATGAAGAGGATACTCCTGTTCAGACAATCAAGAAGTCATCTCTTCTATCAGGCTGTACACTATACAAGCTCCACGGCTCCCTGAGCCAGCAGGCTCGAACCAAAACACTAATGGCATTCAAAAACGATTCAAAAACCTCAATCATATTCTGCACCGATGTTGCTTCCCGTGGCCTTGATCTCCCTCTCATTACTGATGTTGTGGAGTATGATGCTCCGTTCAACAAGGATGATCATTTACACCGAATTGGACGTACTGCCCGAGCTGGTAAAAAGGGTACTTCAATATTGTTTTTGCTACCTAGTGAAACAGGATACCTGGATATTATCAAGCCTCTCCATCATGGAGAACTGCAAAATATCACCTATCAAGAGCTGCTTAAAACCGCTTTTGGGGGAGCTTGGGAAACCGATGCCACTACTTGGCATTTGAATACGGAACGTTGGTTATTGCAAGATCCAGCTGCTCTCGGGTCTGCTAAAAGAGCATTTACTAGTCATATTCGAGCTTATGCTACTCATATCACTGCGGAGAAACAGATTTTCAGTATAAAATCCTTGCATTTGGGCCACATCGCGAAAAGTTTTGGTCTTCGAGACCCGCCCGGCCAGAAAACCGCTTCTGAAAAGAAGAGAAAGTGGGCTGCTACAGGCACATCCTCGGACCCTGAGGTTAACAGAAAGAGGATGTTGAACATGGCTAGAAAGATGGATTCTATGAGCGAATTTAACATCGGTTAGATACTAATTTGCTAGTCATTATTAATTTAGCATTATGAATTGCATGATATTTAAATAGATATGTGTCTGGCAATGTACAGAGTTAATGTTTTAGTAGTCATTTTTCCCACTTATCCGCTTGTTTTCGGACGTACTGTTGGCCTATGAATTCTCTTGCGAACTTCAAAGCTGCTTTAGCATAAAATCCACTTTCGTCATTGGTGAACGCTTCTGCAAACAAAAGTGCTCTAATGGCCTTGACATAATGAGCATCGAACTTTTTCTCGCTTGTTAATGCTAACTCGACCGATTCATGCCACGCAGATTCAACTGATTCAATGGGGTAGGATTCAATTCTCGATTTCACGATTTTCGGTTGGCCCATCATCAAGTAAACACCCAGGATAGAGGCCCAGCATTCCCGAATAAGATCAGTCCAATATTCTTTGGGAATGACGTTATGACGAGATTCAATAATCTCAGCTAAAGCTTGGCCACCTGTTAAAATGTGAAGAAGGAAGAAATCAAATTGGCTGTGTCCTTCTTTGGAGACTCTACTAGCGCAGAGTACAAGGGCACCAATATGTATGATATCTTGGAGAACCTTCTTCGTATCTGTGAGGTCCAATCGATGGGCATAGTAGCTTCCAATCTTGGGGGTTTTGAGCAATAGTTCCTTCAAATTCTGATACTCTGGCCGAACGACCTCCTCATCTTTTCGGAATTCTTCGATAATTCCGAATGCACTACCATGCGCAGCTTTGGGAACATTCTTGCCATCTCCGCTAATAACAAGTCTGGAGTCGATGTATTCGGTACAGACCATTCCAAGTGCTTCAACACCAACATACTCATTTTCAGCCTCCAAGGCATAAGCAAGGTGGATCATTGGATGTAACAGTCCTCCCTGTAGGCCATGCATTAGTTTCTTATCAATCAGAAAATATCTTGCGACACTATACCAATCATTCTTGGAATCGACCACCAACTTGTCGGTGAAGTAGTCGAAAAAGCCTCGTTCATAGCTCTTGTCACCAAGGTGGTCTTGCAATTCATCGTCAATAATAGTCGAAGGAGAATCCTCTTTCCAAGGAGTTAAGCTCGCAGCTTCATGCTCAAAAATATCCGACAATTGTTGGGGCGTGGCTCCCAGGTAGTAGGCTGAGATCAGCAGATGCGCCAGGTGATTGTGGAATTTCCGATTATTGAACAAAAACCCATATCCCTGATCATTTCCTTTGAGATATTGATTAAGTTTCTGTCTGCTCTCAGATAGGGGTCCTATTTCATGGGCTTTTAATCCAAGTCCATCAATGGTGTTTGGCTGACCGGCCGTGGTGCTCAGAAAATTCCCCATCCTCAACTTGTTGGCAAGGACGTCAGATGGTGTTGAGTTGAACTTCTCGTATTCTCCCTGTTGCGGGCTTTGTGTAAAATTAACCGTCTTACTCCGCTGCATGCGTTTACCTTCACTTGTGCTTGTGCTGAGGTAATTGCCTTTCGAACCTCCAGCGAGGGACCATCTATATATATGGCGGCATCTGACCAGAAGTCTATTATACATTATTACCAGTATTGGCTATGAGCTCCGGTAGGCATGAGCTTTTATGGGCAGTTTCGAATCCAGACTTTGAGTTGCTATGTACAAAGGAGCCTGGTTTGAATAAGTTTGCTGCACACGACAACTCCCATAAAGTTGACGGTAATCGAAAGCGAGTCAGACGGGATTCATTACAAATAAAGTTCATTTACACTTTGGAGAGCAGTCTGCTGCTGACAAAAACACTTCTAGACCAGTACTTTGGGCTTCATGTCGTCTTAAGCCCGAAGAGATTGTGTCCTAGAGTGCCCAATCGTCTCGATTATCTCAACTGGGTGTTCGATGATCTGCTGGGATCGCCCCAGTCTCTTATTCGAGGCTTGGACGTCGGGGTAGGTGCTTCTTGCATCTACCCTTTACTAGGAGCTGCTGTTGTACCTCAGTCTTTCTGGGTGGGCACCGACATAAACACAGAGTCCATTGCTGCCTGCCGGGATAATGTTGCTAGAAATCCACAGGTAGCAGATAGAATCACTGTGTTGCAAAAGAGGTCTGGTGATAGTTTCTTTGGAGAAGATGTGTTGACCGCTGCTGGTGGGCAGCTAGACTTTACAGTCTGCAATCCTCCGTTTTACTCTTCTGCTGCGGATCTCCAGGAGTCGCAGAAGCTCAAACAGCATGCACCGCATACTGAGCTGGTTGCCACTGATAATGAGCTGTTTACCTTTGGTGGTGAGAGGGAGTTTGTATTCAAAATGCTGGAGGACTCCGTTTCGTCGACTGGCATCACCTGGTTCTCCACGATGGTTGGCAAGAAGAGTACATTGGAATTCCTGGTTGAACATCTCAGACAGAAGGGTGTTTTCAGTTACTGCTGCCATGAAATAATTCAGGGTTCTGCAACTCGTAGGTGGACTGTGGCTTGGACTTTTTCTCGGTTCCACGGTCGATCACGGTTGTATTCCCCAAGTCTTCGGCACCTCAACCCTCCTTTATTCGTGCATGACATCGAATTCCCCATTGCAAGTAACTATGGATCATACCTGACAAAAATCCAAGCCGATTTATCTCTGCTGACTTTGGTTACGGAGTGGCGGGATCCTTCCCATAATTGCCTGTTGGTTTTGTCTCATGGCGATGTATGGTCGAGATCCTTCAGGCGCAAAATACATGAGCAAAGAGCTGTTCAGCTGGACCAAAATGATAATATAGAAAAATTCCACATTGAGTGGAGATCGGCTAGCGGAATGGATACTGTTCCATCTACCGTTCGCCTTGCATTGTGGTGGTATTATGGCACTGATCCGAAAGTGTTCCAGAGCTTTATAGGCTACATCACAAGTTTACTAAGGCATGTGAGCCAGTGATACAATATAGCGACTTGTATAATAAGTAATTTTAATTTTAATTCTGATGTTGTAATGTTTGACTTTTTTTACTTGTTTCTCAATTATGCCGAGATAGATCGGCTTTTCTGTGTTTGTAGACCATCTATTTAGCCTTTACATCTCGATGGAGGAGCGACAATCCAAAAAAATCCGGCTCGAGCATCCTACTGAGCCTGGGGGCACTGGCCAGAAAAAAAGTTTTGCCAGATTGGATTTGTTGAAATATAGACCAGGTCAAAGTTCAAATGCATTAAATGTATCCCATAAAAGGGTACCTAGATCAAATTCAGAGGAAAGGCAGGCTGTTGGCACAGACAATAATGATGCTCCTACTAAATTGCAGGCAGTTGTAAGCCAAATGAAAAAAGACAACCCTGACATTTTCCACGTATTTGAAAACGGATTTCGTTATTTCATGTTTGGAGACGATGCCCGTTTTGTTGGAAAAACATTTGGTAAGATAGTGGTCAGATCTAGGCGTTCCATGACGTCTGATGCCGCAGACCCCTATGCGTACACTTCGGTCAGACAAGATAATTTAGCCATACTGGTCAAGCAATTGGTTAATTTGGGGCTCAAAGTTGGTTTGGTTGAACAGCTTGAGACAGAATTGGATGCAAAAATATCAGCTACAAAGCGCCCTAGTCGATTGCTCCAGCGCAAGCTTAGTAGGATATACACCAAAGCAACATATATCGATGATATATCTGCAAAAGAGTCGATAGGAAAACCTCCGCCTGAAGACGGTGATGAGGCGAAATATCTTATGGCTATAACCGAAGAACCAGCGGCCACAGGAAAGTACGCATTTTCTACAGTTTCAACGCTGGTTTCATCTGGACAGCTAATTACTGATACATTTGAAGACACTCCATCCTTTATAGAGTTAGACAGCCGTATTTCAATGATACGGCCATGTGAAATACTGATAGTTGGTTCTATTTGCGACCCTGCGATGCAGCTGATCGTTAGGTATAGCCGGGCTTCCTTTGCACGAATTGAAAAGCGTACCAAGTATGAGTCCCATATATCGCAGGATTATATTATTCGAAAGTTTCAAGATAAGCCAATCCAGCAGGACAGGTTTCTCAACTTGGATCAGCCCTTACTTGTTTGTCTTCACACCTTGTCAGAGCACTTGCAGGAGTATGGCTTAGATGTTGGCACAAATATCAAGCCTTACTCTTTGAATCATACAATAGAGCTCACGAATGCCACATTAACCAATTTGGAGGTTTTTTACAACAATGAGTACTCCAATTCTTCCGGTAGTCTGTTCTGGCTCCTCGATCACACAAGTACTGCATTTGGCCAAAGGCTGCTACGCAACTGGGTTTCAGCACCACTGAAAAACAAAGAAATGATAGAAAAAAGATTAGACTCTATCTCGGAGCTTATCGAATGTACCGATAAGGATAGAAGGGCTATTAAACATACGCTTGAAAATCTGCCGGACTTGGAAACTATTCTTACGAAATTACATTACGGTAGAATCGGACACTACGAGCTACACAGGTTTCTAAATCATTTGAACAATATTTCCTGTCTTAAGATGACTGAGTTTAGCAGTGATATTCTTTCAAGAGCATTCAGCATGATTCCCTCAATAGCTGAAATTATCAACAAATTTCTGGCCTGCATCTCAAAGAAATGCACACCGGAACTATCAGATTTCTTCAAGGAAGATTATGAAGACTACGGTGAGATCGAATGGCACAAAGATATGGTGGAAATGGCTGAACAGGACATGCATAAATACTTGGAAACTCTGAAAAAAGAGTCCGGACTCAGGAACATATCTTACCGAACTGGCAAATCGAAAGCTATTCTGGTGGAGGTTTTGAAGAGCGACATAAGCAAAGTTCCTGAAAATTGGATTAAAAATGAATCTTCTAGAGTGCACAACCTGTATACTACCGAGAAGCTGGATGAACTTCGTTTTGAAGTGGACAAATGTAAGAATGGAGTGAAGTTGGCAAGCGAGGAAATCTACAAAAAATTTCTTTTGAAAATTGCGAAGCATTATGAAGAGGTTAGGATGGTGGTTATGGCAGTTGCAGAAGTCGACTGCTTGCTATCAATGGCGATTTTTTCGGATGGTCTCTCGCGCCCTGAGTTTAGAACAGATCTGCAGATCCTTGATGTTCAAGACGCATGGAACCCGGTAGTGATGAGCCAGACACTGAAACACAAGTACGTGAAAACGAATGTCAAAATGAACAGTGTCAAAGATCGAGTTGCCGTAATTTCAGGACCGAACATGGGTGGGAAAAGCACTTATGTGAGACAAGTGGCTATAATCGTGCTATTGGCACAGATTGGCTGTTTCGTTCCAGCTAGAAAAGCCACACTTAGTGTATTTGATGGTATTCATACCCGGATGGGTGCCTCCGATAGTATCATGCATGGGAAGTCTACATTTATGGTGGAGATGAGTGAGTGCGCTTCTATCATTTCAAAGGCAACCCCGAAGTCATTAGTTCTACTAGACGAAATTGGAAGAGGGACGGGCACGGTAGACGGAACACTTATTGCAGCAGCAATATTAAGGTATTTTGCTAGTGAAGTGAAATGCCTTTTATTATTTATTACGCATTATCCAGCGGTGATGTTGGTAGATCGAGAGTATCCCGGGGTTGTTAGCAATTGGCACGCCGAATACGTAAGAAAATTAGGGGAAAATCGGATTGAGCTTTGTTACAGGATTATTAGGGGAGCAGCTAAGGCATCGTTTGGACTAAATGTTGCGTCCATGGCTCATATCCCAGAGAAGGTAATGCAAGTAGCGAAGAGAAAGAGCGAAGAGTTGAAGGAACAGGAAACTGTGGACAGAGAACAGAAAGAGAATTTCCAGCTGATTAAGCTGTTGAAAGAGGGGCATATGGACGGGAGTCTTTTTCAAGGTCTCTTAGGGTTCCTCGAGGGAAGAAAGATGAAGAAAATGAAAGTACAGTGATATTGATCTGTATTGTACAAATATATAAGTAAAGTCTAATGTGAAGTTTCAAGGCGATAATCTCTGTACTTTCCACTCGGTGTCCTCGGGGGTTTCTCTGGTAAAGCTGAATCTATCATGTACTCGATTGGGCCTCCCGTTCCAGAATTCCCATTCGATCGGCTTGATTCTCAAGCCGCCCCAATGTGGAGGACAGGGAATCTTTTCCACACCTTCGAATCGTTTAGTTTGTTCCTTGACTTCATTTTCCAGCTCCTCTCTATCCTTCACAGGTTGAGACTGAGAGGAAGCCCAAGCACCGATCTGGGAATCCCTTGGCCGAGTATCAAAGTAGATCTGCGATTCCTCGTTCGAAATGAGCTCGGAAAGGCCCTCTATTCGAACCTGACGTTCCAGTTCTTTCCAGAAAAACGTAAGCGAAGCCCAGGGGTTGGTACGGATATCCTGACTTTTCTTGGAGGTTCCCCAGTTGGAATAGATCACCACCGATCCGTCCTTATCGAGCTCTTTCATGAGAACCACTCTGCTAGATATTCTTCCCGACGGAAGTCTAGCTGTGGAGAAGGTCACAGCTTCTGGGACCGGGATTTTGGCATCCTGGGCCTGTTTGAACCAGTTGAGAAACTGAACTTTTGGATCCTTCTCCAGGTTATTGATGTCCAGACTACCTTTGTGGTATTGATCTGTTTCTGGAGCAACTGGTTGACTGTTAGAGGTGGATCCCGATTTAGTATAGACATGCTATTACTCACATATCTCTGCGATATCTTTGTGCGCTGTGCTGCTCATTTTTCGTATAATCCTTGCAGGGATTGATAATCGCATGATGGTTTAAATATCAGATGTTGCTCGGTGAGTAAGGCACGGCTGAAAAAAATAGTCACCTCCGCACAATAAAAATATCAACAAGCTCTTATCAACAGCTACAGAGCCTCGCAGCTTTGACAAAAATGGCCCAAGAGCGGGAGCCAGCCAAGGAGGAGCCTCAATATGGGCAGTCGCGAGCTCTTCGCTCGCATATTTATATGGACATGGTGCTGCTGTACCTTGATCTTGCTTTCTTTGGAATAATCGGAGTTTTGATACGACAAGGACTGGAGAAGCTCACCTCTTTTACCGGCTCTCAATATGGAGGAGTTTTGTGGGCGAATTTCGCTGGTTGCTTATTTATGGGATTTTTAGTTCACGAGAAAATCTGGTGCGCCTCGATTATCGAGATCTCTAACCGATACAGAAGGAGCCATAGAAGTTACAAGGCCAAAGGTGATATTCCATTGTATATCGGAATGGCTACTGGAGTATGTGGATCGGTCACTTCTTTCTCATCGTTTATGACCGAGCTCTTCTATGTAACATCCAATACTGAAGTACTGGGTCCAGATCATGTCAACTACCCGAATCCAGGTTACGGAGTGATGGCTTTTTTCAGCTACCTGATCATCACTCTTGCTGTATCCTTTGGAGGCTTCTTTCTTGGGAGACATTTGAGCTCGGCAGTCGAGACCGTTCTGACAGGCAGGCAAATCAGCTGGTTCTCACGCTTCGAATTCCTATTCGAAAATATCTTTGCATTTCTGGGACTTTCCGGTTGGATAGTACTTCTAGTTCTCACAATAGTTGAGCCTTCCTGGCGGTACTGGACTTTTTCTGGTATTTTTGCTCCGTTCGGAGTCTATTTCCGATTCTGGTGTGCGCGATACATCAATGGAATCTCCAAGAAGTTCATGTGGGGAACCTTTACAGCTAATATGTTGGGCACCATCATAATCAATGTCCTGGCTATTCTGGAAAAAGGAAGAAAAAGAGGCTCTTCAGAAGCTATGATCACCAATGCCCTGCATTGTAGTGTTCTAGTTGCGATAGAAAATGGCATGTGTGGAAATTTCACCACCATCTCGTCCTTCATTGCCGAGTTGGCCACCTTGAAACGCAAGTACGCATATATTTACGGGGGAGCATCTCTTTCACTCGGTTTCATTATCACTGTACTAATGCTCGGCTCCTATACGTGGACCAACGGGTTGGTCAGTGGATGCCCAGAATAGCATTCCACTGCTCGAACCCGTTATAAAATGATTAATGTCTAAAATATTTATTGTTATCATACCAGCCGTTGAATATATTCAAGACTGAAAAAACTCCAAAAGGGTAAAACCATCGCCCTTAAACATACAACCACCAGCCCATCGCACGCTGGTACTACCTCCAAGATATATAAATATAAATACCTCAGGGCATCTATCTGCCCTGGTAATTTGATGCTGAAGATTCGTACTCATAATAATATTCGGGATCGTCTCCTTCATAATGCAAAGTGATTGAGTTGAAATTTTGAAATGGATCAGGCTCGGATGATAACGCTGCCGAGGCGATGTTTGCGTGAGGTATATCTTCGGAAAATGCAGATGGGCCGTTAGGGTCTCCTAACGATTCTTCTCGAATGGCCAGATACTTCAGATGCTCAACCGTCTTGGGCTGCGCGGGCAGAATAGGCGGAGTCTGGTTTCTCAGCAATGCCCACTGAGTATTTTTGAAAAATGAATGCCCCTTAATGTCAGAAGCTCCTGCTCTCGAGCCCAGTCGTTTGTTTTCATCTTTAATCAGCAGTTTCCTAATCAGATTCTTGCAGCTACCTGTAACTTGTTGAAATCCTCCGCCGTCTATAAAAGAAACGTCATTCTTCAGAATATTTGCGAAGGTCGCATTTCGATTTTTTCCCTTGAAGGGCGTAATTCCAAATAGCATTTCGTATAGCAAAATGCCCAGTGTCCACCAGTCCACTGCAGAGGTGTGTCCATTGCCTCGGATAACCTCAGGAGCAATGTACTCCTCAGTACCAACAAAAGAATTGGTTCTGAAATCAGCAATACAGGCCTTGGTGTCCAGAGCGGGAAGGTTACCAACCGATCGACCGGTACCGCCTACAATTGTGGGAGCTGCTTCCGATCCAGACTGTTTTGAAAGATCAAAATCTGAAAGCATAATGTGTCCTGACTGATGCAGAAGAATGTTCTCTGGTTTCAAATCTCGGTAAATGTAACCCATCAGGTGCAGGTACTCCAGTGCAGCTGTCACCTCTGCAGCATAAAATCGTGCATCGTCTTCTCTCAGGCTCTTTCCATTTCGAGACTGAAGAGCACGGAAAAACTCTCCTCCCATGCAATACTCCATGCAAAGATACAGATGGTCATCTGATTGGAAAGAATGGTGTAGAGTCACAATAAAAGGATGGTTCGAAGAGGCAAGAATCTCCTGCTCTGCCAATGCTCGCTTGATCTTGTTTCGTTTGATCATCTCGCTTTTGGAGAGAACTTTCATAGCATAGAGCTGAGTAGTTTTCTTTTCGCGTACGAGATAAACCTTTCCAACATCACCCTGTCCTAGAAGCTTAATCTTTTCAAAGGAGTTGGGTCCTACCTCGACCTGGCTGATCTTGGTCGAACTTTTTGAGTAGGTTCGATTGGCATAGGTAGAATTGGCCCTAGACCGAGGACGTGAAGCGGTCCCGAGAGAAGAGCTGGATAAATCTGCACTGCTTGAAGTAGTGCCACCAGTAGCAGCAATAGCAGCAGCTACAGCAAGAGAGTAGTTTGCAGGAGCTTCAGTAGTCTGCTCCACGGTAGTCTTTTCTGTGTCGTTGAGAGAAACAGAACCCGTAGACAGAGAGGACGAGTTGGGTGGAGAAGAAATTGACGAAATGACTCCAAGGGAAGGAGGAGGAGCCAGATCACCATTCACTGCTGGCGATGAATTTTCGGTCGTCTCCTCTGGATTGGTGGTAAGCGAGTTGCTAGCACTAGAGCCGCCGCCAGTCAGAATATTTTTGATACCGTTCGGAGCAGAAGCTACTCTTCGCAAGTTTCTTGCAAAAATTCCTCGCGTAGGAGGCTGGAGATTGGAGTCAGTTGGCGGTGACTCTTTTGTGGTGGTGGTTTCAGGCTGCTGTGCCTGGCCAAGAGCAGCAGCAGCAGCTGCTGCTGCGGAGATGGATCGGTCAGCCTGCGGAGGAGAATTGGCATGGGAAGATCCAAATAAATAGAGATGCTTAGAACCAGCAGAGCCGACTCGGGACTGGGAGGAGTCTTTTTCAGCAGTTGCTGCAGACGGGCCACTTCCGACTCGGGGCTTCGGTAGTTTGGAATCTTCTTTACCGTCGAATCCAGCAGCTGTAGGACTAGAAGGAGATCTTAGTCGTGAGAATAAGCTCTTTTTCTTGGGCACAGCCAGTGGTTGGGAAGTAGTTTCATCTGACTGGAGGAAAATGAAGGGAGAGTTTTCAGGCGAAAGAGAAGTCTTAGGCATGGAAATAGTAGGAATTTCCATATCTGCTGAACCATTTCCATTAAGTCCCGATAACTTCGCAGCAGAAACTGACGATCTACTGGGTCGTGATTCATTGTGATTCTGGTAAAGAGTCGGGAAAACGATCACGTCATCATCGGGAGACGAGCAGAGAAGGGTAGTATCAGTAGATTCATGAGCAGTACCGTTGGCAGAGCTTGAGTTGAATCGGAAGAGACTTTTGATTTTCTGCATGCCAGAAATCTGGGGTTGTTGTTGGCTGTAGGCCTGCTGGCGATCTTCGTAATCGCTGTTAGAGTCCATTTGAGCAGCAGCATCAATACTAGGCTCGGAGCTGACAGTTGTTTCCTCACTGCTGGTATACGAAAACCCTGCCAAGGGACTCTGGGTAGCATGGGGACTATTTTTCGATCGGTTTCCGCGCAGCGATGGCAGGAAACGAGCGGTGCTATTAATACTAGTGTGGGCATTTATAGCTGCAGACGAGTAAATGTGGGTATTTTCCACATCAGGACCCCCGTCCGGATTTCGAGACGAAAACACCATGGCTCACTTTAACGTGTTGAGTAGGATGGGCTCCGGCAAGACGTAAGCTAATCCAAGCAGCAGTGGTAATAGGTGGGTTTATCGTTAAATCACAGCGGGTTATTCCCAAAGGGTGATAACAGGCACCACGAGGGGGGACTTTCTTTGTACTAACTGACAAGACCCGAGTTCGAGACCGAAGCCAAGCCAAAAATTTCTGGTTTTCCGAGTAATTTCCAGCTGGGAACATTTCTTGCCCGCGAACCTACAAAGACATTTGTTATTGTGTTCTACAAGCTCACTGGCTGCTCTCCACAGCCCTGGTGCTCAAACAACTGCTGACTCAGCCGTTCAATTTGTCAGTACTGAGCATGAGGAGCGTGCGGCGCGGCAGCTTCAAGCTCGAAAAGAAAGATAGTAGGAAGCTGTCGAGATAACGCTGGTTCTTTCTTATTTCTGATCCACATGCAGTAGTCTAGAGGAATGATCTCTATTCAATTTGAGAGTTTAGCCTGAAAATCTCTTGTCGTGGTGGGATCAGAGCTGGTCTTGAAAAGTTCTCTGAAATACATGAGTGCTGCTGGTTCACAAATACATGCCCAGCTCTCTAAACCACGTAGATGACATGACCAGCATATTCGACGATCCATTCAAGCTGGGAGATGACCAAGTGGATCGGTTTGACTGGAAAGCGATTGATAGTGATGAAGAAGAGCAAAACCTCGTAGACGCTGACCAAAATGCCCAAGATAGCGACAATTCCACCCAAGACGACGGACAGGAGTTCGATATCCCCCACCATCTGGCACAAACTAGCCTCACATGGGATGCGTTTCTGGGCCCCGAAGACTTGGAATATAATCTTGATAGGGGGCATTTACTGCAAACGCGGTTTTTATCTGACCGACCGCGTGATGAGCACGAGATTTATCTACGTGGAGAAACTACAAAGCGCGAACATGTCTTACCACTGGACGAATTGCTACGCAGCTTGAAATATTTATGTCTGGGACGAGAGAGTACGCTGTTTATGTTCAGCCGAAAGTCTATGAGGTTTCAAACCAGACCTCAATATGCTTCTGAGATCGCGGTTGTGCGCACGGTTGGAAGCTCGGACGAAATGGTAGAAAGAGTGGCGGAATTTTGCATTAAAATGGGCACTTTGATGTGCAGACTGCGCTATACAGTACGAGAACTCAATAAACTGAGTTCTAGGCCTGAAAATAACAGCGATGAGTCAATTTTGATAGCATTTGCTCAATGCATCGACCAGGTTGTCTCGGCAGTCGAGACAAAATGCGTCCAGGATACCCAGGACCTAACTGGCTTGGTGGAATTGCTGTATAAATTCCAGAAACCGTTCAAGATTGTTAATGTCTTTTGCACCTTGTTAGGGTGTGCTGACATCTCGGTGCCGATTATACTGACCGAAGTGCCCAACCCATACACGCTTCTGGACGAGCTGTACATACGAGCTGTGGAATTCCAAGGTTCCGGAACATATATATACGAACTTACCGCATTAATTTTAGCTCGAACCTCAGAGCCTTTCTTCGAAGCTGTAAGTAGATTGATGGGGTTAACAAGCGACGGCAGCTCTATTCTGCGACAGACCCACCAAGAAATAGCTGCCCAAATACCATTTTTGGAATTCGAGGAAAACTCCCAGTTGATATCTATGAGAAAAGCCAAGACTCCGTTGTTTGTCGATGACACAGCAGCGGCCAGGATAATCGAAACTTTTACTTGCATGATGCTCTTCATATCATATGCTCTGCCAGATACAATTCTACAGTACGACAGTAAGCAGAGAGCCCCTAGACTCGGATGGCTATTCAATAACGAGGAGTTGAGGCAGTTTGGAAAGGAACTACTCCAGTACAAGAAGAGGGAGCAGGAGGAGAAGAGCAGAGGTGACTTACAAGCTCAGACTTCTGAAGACCCTGATATTTATTCACAACCTGAGATTATCGACGAAATGATAAATTTAATGAACAACAGAATGCATGTGGAGACGACAACAGAGGATGATATTATGCGTCTCTGCCATAAAGCAATGAGCGAGAATGATGGCAATGATAGCACAGACAGTCCCCCAGTAAACATGCTTCCCAGACTGGGCTTCTGCAAACTCATTGATATTCAATGGAGAGTAGCCAACAATCTAGTGACTGACATTTTCTATTCGGACCCCGGGAAAGACCTCATAACGTATACAAAGCTACTGAGAGGTACGTTCCTATTTGGATCGGGCGGGTTTGCTGCGAATGTCGAAGATGCGCTATATGGCTCTGGATATGGCTGCTTGAATCTGAATAGTCGAACAACATGGCCCCCTAGTGAACGGGAGGTGAATAGCCTCTTATCAGACGCCGTGGATCAGTGTGTGGCAGAGCTTGGATACGATCCAAGGAATATTCATCTGAACTTTGGTCTGAGAAAAGAGAGTGGCAACGAAAGTGCCAGCAGTCTAGCGGCCACAGATAAGTTTAAACTCATCTTTAATATCCCTATGCCCTATCAGGTTTTGATAAACAGTCAAGTGGTAGAGAGATGCGGCAAGGTATTTTCCCGACTGCTGCATCTCCAGCGACTTACAGTGATATTAAAGACAAATAGACGGGCCTATGCCAAAGAACTAGCACATTTAGTACATTGCCTTAGCCAGCATATTGTGTATGCTGTTGAAAGCAACTGGAAAGAACTGGAAAACTACATCAAGCAGGAGACTCAGACCCTACAAGGTCTCTCGGATCAGTATAACTCTACGACCAAGAGGATATATCAGCAAGCACTTGTGGCAGGACAACTTGCTGAAAAACTCAACTTAATACTGGATTATGGGCTTGGTATGTTGGGCACGGGTGACTATCACATGGAAAAGATGCACATGGCTATTCAGCAGTGGTATAACCGAGCGAGCACATATCGGGGTCGCTTCGACAGCGCATCACACCTGGACAACTTGCTCATAAGTCTCAATTTTAACAGGGAATATGACATATATGTGTAGTAGTGAGTGAGGTTAACGGTAAATAACATATATTATCCTTTATGCTCGTAACATTTTTATTTAGGTAGAAAACCGACCGCTTACTTGGTGTAAGAGAAAACGTTCTTCAAGAGACCGTCTTCCTGAGTGAGTCGGTTCAAGGAGTCGTCAGATTCACCTCGAGCTCGGACGTAACCAGACAGAGCGTAGGTGTAGTATTCGTTAGGGATGGCTCGGCCGTTCTCGTCAACCTTGGCGACATTGATCTGGACGGAAGCATGGTCCTTGGCCTTGATGATTCGGTTAGTGGCAGAGCACTTTCGAGGGACGTAAAGCTCGACGAGTACACCCTTATCGTTCTCCATTTTTTGATAGTTTTGTTTGTAGTGATGAAGTTGGTAAGGAGATGGTTGAGTGGTTTGAGTGGGTATGAAAAAAACCCCGTCCAGCAATGGGACCAGATTTACGCACGAACCACCAAACCCATATTGTTGTGACTGCTGTTAGATTGAAATCCCAGCCACCGTGCCGCACGCCGCACGGCTGCGGGAGATGAGGGACGATCCTTGACATATATAGGGTATTCCGCAAACACGTGCTCTGCACCATGGATAACAAGGTACCAGCCGGCTAGGCGGACCGGGAAACCAAGTGGATACTGTTAGGAGCCAATGGAGGTTATAACCAGATGATTGTGAATGGAGCAAGCGATGGTATTGGCAGATTTGCAGCCTGTGTCCCCAAAGGTGCTCGCTCTCAAACGGCGATTTACTGCACGATCATAATAAATCCTGAGCTTATGCAAATCAGGCACCACAACCAGGCACGTTTGTATCGGGCCCAGTGATAAGTGAGCACATAGGCGGTACATATGGGGTAAAATCCATCGCCCAGTCAGATTGACCGCCGCAGTCTCGTGCTTATCGCACATGTTGAAAAACGTGCGGGCTGAGGACTATACGGGGACCAGCAGCCCTGGAGAACACACATCCGGTATTTACATTGAAGGGATTTGCTGTCCATTGTTTGTCTTTTTGTTTGTTTGCTGATGGTTTTGGTTTGTGTTGGATTTCCTCTGCTATCTGTTTCAATTCAGTCTTTCTCAAACCCTCGAGAATTGCTCTTGAGGTCCCGAGCCTCATCTTTTGTTTTTACCTTCCTTTACACACCTCCAGAGCCCCCCCGGTTCCAACGTTATATGCCCGGTTATCGACTCCACATCACCCGATAAGCCTACATTCTGCATTTTTTGTACTTTTATTTATTGGTGTGGTTCGTCTGTGCGTATTTTATCTGTAGACGTTGCCCCCTTTTTATTATAAACCAGCAGAGTAACCGGACCCAGCTGCAGTGTTTCGTATTCTTATTGTTCTTTTCGATTCAGTAGCTGCTCCCCTAGGAGTCCTGAATGCCTGATTTATTTATTATTTAATTCTTTTCCTCATGTCGCAGGAAGATCAGGAAAAGACTCCGGCTGGTGAGCTGGAATCTTCCATCTTCCCCCGATCCAGAAAAGCATCAAGATCTCTTAGACTATTTAAAGAGGACGAGGATTCTAAGCGCCACTATACTTCTTCTCACCGTAGAAAGCACTCTGCTTCCTCGAGGAGTAAGAACTCCTCTATTTCAGATGAGCTTTATTCGCTTCGTCACCGCCACAGAAGCTCCAATTCGAGCAAAAAGCTCCTGTACCCGGATGAGGTCCTGAACGACGAGTCATCCTCGGAAGATACTGGAAGCGAAACAGTTGATGAAGAAGACCAGGAAAAGGCATCGCATCAACATCCTTCTGAATCCGGAAAATCTTCCGGAGACTCGGGATCCACCATATCGGACTCACTACCAAAGCCACACACGCCCAGTACAAGTACTCTTGAATTTAACTTTAAATCGGCGCAGAACAAGTTGCATCAGCTGACTATCAGTGAAACAGTGCCTTCCGATTCTCATATCGCATCCTCTCCCAGGAAAATCAAACAGGTAGCTTCGGCTACCTACGTTCCTCATAAGCATGATACGACAAAGAGCCCTGTCAAGCAGCAGTTTTCTGTAGCTGAAGGAGCAGAAACAAAAACTACTTGTGATACCACCCAGAGTGTCTCGAACTCAAGTGACCCTAAAGACATCCCAACCGACGATGACGAGGAGGGACAAGATACTAGAGAATCGCTGACTGCAACCTCCACTGCTACTACCACTATGGATGAAAATGACGAAGCTCTCCAGGTAGGCAAGCTAGAGTCCCCTGTAGTGCTTCCTCATACTTTTTCAAAAGCAAAATACCCACTTTCGGTGGAGCTAACCCCCTTCAAGCATCGTGTTGGCGGCCATACTGCGATCTTCAGATTCTCTCATCGAGCAGTCTGTAAGACTCTTCTGAACAGGGAGAATGTGTGGTATGAATCCATTGAATATCGGCATGGAGAATTGCTCAAGTTTCTTCCCAAGTACATTGGAGTACTCAATGTTCGGCATACTCAGTACGATCTGCCCGAACCTACGTCTTCGGCTACACTTGATGACCCTACCATTTCTCCTTCTATGGATACAACGGCTGAGGTGGTTCTGGATGACAATATTCATATCGTTCCTGATTCATTACTCCCTCTGTGTATCTCAAAGCATTCGTCCCCTGAGCAGACTGCGAGTGATACAAACGTAGCGGTATCACCATCACCATCACTTGCATCACCCAGCACTTCTTGGGGTGCTACCACTGTAAACCGAAAGTTGCAGGAATTAGTTTTATCTGAGGTGTTCGCTCCGCGAGATAAGCTTGTTAAGAAAATCCAAGAATCAAAGGGGCTGAGAATTGGAAATCCTGACGTATCTCTAGAACATGCTCATAGTTCGATTGATTTGTCTTCTCTAAACAAATCTGCGATGGCTAATAACTCTATTCAGAATTTTGGAACAGGCAATAAGCTCCGACGGCAGCTGTCACAGCCTTTCAGTGTGGAAGACCGAGATAATTTGCTGACCGCTCAACTTGGTAATTCACAGGATAGTGCACAAGAAGAGACCATTGAAGACGAGCCATCTATGGAGCATGCAGATTATAATGATAATGATGCAGTGTTTTCCATGGATGGAGAGGACGATAAGAGATCTGGCAGCGTTTCAAGTCAGTCGAAAGTTATATATCGCACAGAGAGATTCATTCTTTTGGAAGATCTGACACAAGGAATGTCTCATCCCTGCGTGATGGATCTGAAAATGGGAACTCGTCAATACGGTGTTGATGCTAGCGAAAAGAAGAAACGATCCCAGCTACAGAAGTGTCTGGAAACTACTAGCTACCATCTTGGAGTAAGAATCTGTGGTATGCAAGTTTGGGATACTATATCAGAGAAGTACTTTTACCGTGACAAATATTTCGGGCGTAAAGTGAAGGCTGGTCTTCAGTTTCGCGCTTGCTTGATGAAATTTATGTACGACGGAAAGGGTCAGAAATCCGTATTGAGACATGTGAGAAAGATTTTGGGCGACTTGGATGAATTATATGACATTGTGGTTCGGCTAAAGGGCTATCGCCTATATGGAGCAAGTTTGCTGCTCATGTTTGACGGTGGTGATCCTGATTCCCTTCTCAGTCTTAAGCTTATCGACTTTGCTCAGTGCATTACTTCTGATGCTGACTTGAGTAAGATGAGAACACCTCCTCAGCATCCTAACTTGGCAGATCATGGATTCCTCCGAGGAATACAAAGTTTGAAGCTGTATTTCGAGAGCATTTGGGATACCTTTGCGGGAGACATCAAGCCGGAAGACATGACGGAAGAGAAACTGGCTGAGTTTGAAAACCTCCCCATTGAAAATATGGAGAATTTCAGTCTGGATAATTATCCCTCAGAGGATACATTGGATCTATACGGAGAAGATGATGTCACTGATGACATTGTTGAAAGCGCAGGCATAAAAGGATCACGATTGATGATAATGGAAATTTAGCTTACTTTTAATACTAATCAATAATATTTGTAAATAGGTTGTATTATTATAATAAACAAAAATCACTTATCACATGAATATATATGCATCAATATCTATTCTCGAGCGTTAGACAAAAAAACTAGCTAGTGATCACCAAGCCTTAGCACTGCAACGCTCTCAACATGGTGAGTCTGAGGAAAGAAGTCAAAACCTCTTATCGATTCAACGACATATTCAGGGGCACGTTCGGCTAGGTACTCAAGATCTCGTGCCTGAGAGTGAACATTGCAAGAAACATAGACGATCTTTATGGGCTTGAATGCAATGAGCTGGTTAAGAAAGGCCGTATCACAGCCCTTTCGGGGAGGATCTATAATTATGCTAGTTTCATCATTAGGAGTGTTGACTTTTTCGAATATTTTTTCTGCTTGGCCAACAATAAATTCGGCGTTGGCGAGGTCGTTGAGTTTGGCGTTCTCAATAGCATATTTGACAGAATCCTGAGAGATTTCTACACCAATAACTCTTTCGACAGCTGGAGAGCAGCTGATAGCAAATAATCCAGATCCGCAGTATGTATCGACGAGATATTTCGGGGTGGTTCCATCAGGAAGTTTAATGTTATCACGTACATAGCTTGTGACTAGAGGAAGAATCGAATTGTTATTCTGAAAAAACGAACCAGCAGGATAGGAGAACTTGAATGGTAGACTCGAATCATCTACTTCCCGATCAACATACTCCGTGATGATCTCTTTCGGATTCGAAGTATATGTAAGAACTGGCTTATCATCTTCAGTGACAGTATGCTCTCTCAACAAAATTGTAGCACCGTTTTTGTACGTGGAGATAGTATCGAGAACCTTCTTCCTCTGTTCAGTCATGCCTTTGTTGACAATTGGAGTTCCGATAATGCATTCTTCGATGTCGACGATTTTCTTGGTTCCCTTCATGCCGAAACCAATAGGAAGCGATTCCGATTCTTTTGGTCTGTCAAAGTGAGGAGTCAGCTTCGTTCTATAGCCAGATTGCTTAGGAGATGCAACAGTGCTTGAAATGCCGGGGATATTGAGTGTAGGTGCGTAATGACGATAAGCATTGACAATAACATCTCGCTTGATCTCGAGCTGCTTAGCATAAGGCACCATTTGGTACTGGCAGCCCGAGCAGGTAGTGAAATATCTGCATTTTATCAAATAGTCGTCACGGTCAGAGGCAGAAGAAATCACCTTGATTAGTTCCGACTCGAAATAGCGCTTCTCTGTTCGATGGATCTTGGCAGCTACCTTATCGCCAACCAGAGTACAAGGAACGAGAACTACACGCTTGCGACCTGTTACCGAGTCTTCCAGTATAGAAATTCCATCACCCGAGGAAGAAAGCTTTTCTATTGACAGCTCAACCTCTTTATAATCAGGGTTGGGTTGGCTCTTATCTCTGTCAAAGAAAGCCTGCATATCGTTCAAGGTATCTTCAACGGCAATGCCCTTTGATTTGAGCAGATCCTGAATGTCATTGACCAGAACGCCCTGTGGCCCGACCGGGTCTACGGGCTTCTCCTTGTATTTCTTAGTTTTTATGCGTTTGGTTGGCCTGGACATAGCTGTGTACGGGTTTACTAGAGATCGCAGGAAATTTTTCAGCATGTAAAAAAAAAAATTCAGATCGATATTAATTCAGAGAGATAAAAATTAAAACAACAAACTATAGTGAAAAAACTACTACAATACACTAAAGACATAGCCAAATATATGTATCGGAAGCAGCACAGTCCCCCCAGATCACCCTCGATCTACGGGAAAGAATTACTGCCAGGGAAGTTGATCTCCCAGCTTAGAGAGGCCGTTTAGCGTGAGATCGTGCTAACCGGTCAAAAAGACTGGTGGTAAAGCAAAACAAAGCAAAATACACTGCTAATCAGTTGAAAGATACTATACACGAATCAATCACAGCAGTAGACATTAATCACACAAATCTGTATTGTTATTCACTACGGGGGGTTTTTACACAAGCTACCAGTACCAAAAGTTGATGGTGGTAACTGGTTATGTTGATGACTACTCAGTTCGATCAACTATCTATTGGCTGGAGGAGCGCCGCGCGACCTCCACAAAAATGACAGGTCTCTTCGACTGACTCATTTATTTGCCCTGGAATTCCATTGTTGCGACAGATAAACGGCACCTTTTACCTTATCGGACTCCCCCTCAATAGATAGCTCGAGTATAAATATTTCTTCTTTCCCTCGGTCCCGTATTGCCTTGTTTATCCATTTTTGTAGCCAGGCCGGTGCTCTCCGTCACTTTCCCACACCACCTAACCTCACCCTACCTGAAAAATTAAAGAGTCGTCTCTCATCTCTCTTCACGACTACTCTGTCAGCGATCCAAGACGAAGTGGACTAAGTCTCTTGTAAATAGGTGTTTTACAGTACACCTCGCACACACGAATAAGAGTAGATTATCCCCGCTGTTTGTTAGAGCAATGTCCAGTCAAGACTCCCCTGTCGTGGCCAAGACGCCCAAACAGCTCGAAAATGAGCGAAAGAAGGCTGAAAAACTAGCCAAGTTCGAAGCAAAGCAGGCCGCAAAGGCTAAGGCCGCTGCAGAAAAGGCCCCTAGCAAACCTAAGAAGGAAAAGGCCGCTGCTGAGCCTGAGGTTGAGTTTATTGACCAGACTGTGCTTGGCGAGAAGAAGATCCTCGTTGATCTGGAAGAAGCCTCTCTCAAGGCCTACAATCCCAAAAATGTCGAGTCATCATGGTATGAATGGTGGAAAAAGGCTGGATTCTTTACTCCTGAGACCAATGGCCTCAAAGAGGCCCCCATCAAGTATGTTATCCCTGCTCCTCCCCCTAATGTCACCGGAGCCCTCCATATTGGACACGCTTTGACTGTTGCCATTCAGGATTCTTTAATCCGATACCACCGAATGAAGGGCCATAACGCTCTTTTCATTCCTGGCTTCGATCATGCTGGTATTTCCACTCAGTCTGTTGTGGAAAAGATGATCTGGACCAAATACAAGAAGACTCGTCATGACTACGGCCGAGAGAAGTTCCTTGAACTCGTCTGGGAGTGGAAGGAAGTATATCACGAGCGAATCCGAAAGCAGATGGAGCGACTTGGAGCCTCCTATGACTGGACTCGTGAGGCTTTTTCCATGGATGATGCCCGACAAGAATCTGTAAAAGAGGCTTTCATTACTATGTTTGAAGACGGCACAATTTATAGAGGAACCCGACTCATCAACTGGTGTTGTACTCTTAACACAACTCTTTCTAACTTGGAAGTGGAGAGTAAAGAAATTGCGGGCAAAACGCTTATGTCTGTGCCGGGCTACGATAACAAGGTGGAATTTGGTGTTTTGACCTCATTGGCTTATCCTTTGGAAGGATCTGATGAGAAGCTGATCATTGCGACCACCCGTCCCGAGACTTTGTTTGGTGATACAGGTATTGCCGTTCATCCTGATGATAAGAGATATACCCACTTGCACGGTAAGTTTGCTATTCATCCCATTCTAGGCCGAAAGATACCTATTGTATGCGATGCTATAGCCGTTGATATGGAGTTCGGTACTGGTGCCGTCAAGATCACTCCTGCTCACGACATCAACGATTTTGAAACCGGTAAGCGGCATAACTTGGAAACTATCAACATCTTGAATGACGATGGTACACTGAATGAAAATGCTGGCCCCGACTACGCAGGAATGAAGCGATTTGATGCTCGAGTGAGAATCATTGAAGATCTCAAGTCGAAGGGTCTCTACATTGGACAGGAGGACAATCCTATGACCATACCTACCTGTCTCAAGTCGGGAGATATCATCGAGCCTCTGTTGAAGCCCCAATGGTGGGTCGATCAGAAGAAGGAAGCCCAGGAGAGTATCAAGGCTGTTAAAGATGGTCGAATGAATATCTTCCCCAAATCATCTGAGAACGAGTTTTTCCACTGGATGAATAACATTCAAGACTGGTGCATTTCGCGACAGCTGTGGTGGGGACATCGATGCCCTGTCTACTTTGTGAATATTGAGGGAGCGTCTGAGTCTGAGCAGGACCGAGGTGATAGCACGCAGTGGGTTGCAGCTCGAAACGAAGAAGAAGCTAGAGTCAAAGCGGAAAAGAAGTTCCCAGGAAAAACATTCTCTCTCGAGCAGGATGAGGACGTGCTGGACACTTGGTTTTCAGCTGGCCTATGGCCCTTTTCCACTATTGGCTGGCCCAACACGAACTGCGAGGACTTCAAGAAGTACTACCCTATGGAACTGCTTGAAACCGGCTGGGACATTCTCTTCTTCTGGGTTGCCAGAATGGTCATGCTGGGAATTAAGCTAACTGGTCAGGTTCCTTTCAAGGATGTTTACTGTCATTCTCTTGTTCGAGATGCTCAGGGCCGAAAGATGTCAAAATCTCTGGGTAATGTTATTGATCCTCTGGATGTGATTACTGGTATTTCTCTCGATGGATTGCACAAGCGACTCAACGAGGGCAACCTGGATCCTCGTGAAGTTGAGAAAGCTATTGTAGGTCAGAATATGGCTTTCCCTAACGGCATTCCCGAGTGTGGTACTGACGGACTTCGATTTGCTCTGTGCGCTTATACGACGGGTGGCCGAGATATCAACCTCGATATTTACCGAGTTGAAGGTTATCGAAAGTTCTGTAACAAGATTTATCAGGCCTCTAAGTTTGTCTTGATGAGACTAGGATCCGACTACGTTCCTCCTGCCAAGCACACTATCAGTGGTAATGAGTCTCTGGTGGAGAAGTGGATTTTGCATAAGTTGTCGATAGCAGCCAAAGAGGCTGGCGAAGGATTTGATACCAAAGATTTCTTGCAGGCCACTAACGCTATTTACGGTTTCTGGCTCTATGAGTTGTGTGATGTCTACATTGAGAATTCCAAATATCTTATTCAGGAAGGAACTGAAGCCGAGAAGAAGAGTGCGCAGGACACTCTTTACACTTGTCTGGAAGGAGCTTTGAAGCTGATTCACCCCTTCATGCCCTTTGTCACAGAAGAAATGTGGCAGCGACTTCCTCGTCGACCGGAAGACAAGACCCCCACTATTGCCCTGGCCAGCTATCCCGAGTTCGACGAGACTGCATACAATGTCGAGGCTGAAACTGCTTATAACCTTGTTTTGGACGTTGTAAAGGGAGCTCGATCTTTGCTTGCTCAGTATGGAGTGTTGAAGAATGCCACTATCATTGTTTCCGCTACTGCGGATACCGACTTCCAGTACATTACTTCTTCTGAAGCATCTATTCTGCAACTAGTCAAGGCCGCTACCAACCTTGAGGTGACCAAGGATTCTGTTGCTCCAGTAGGATCTGTTGTGTCAGTTGTCTCTCCTGAGACCTCTGTATACCTTATTGTTAAGGGTCAAGTTGACTTCGATGCAGAAATTACCAAGGCTGAGAAGAAAATTGCTAAGATTGAGTCTCAGAAATTCAATTTGTCCAAGCAGATTGCGGTGAAGGATTACGAGATCAAGGTGCGAGAAGATGTTCGAGAAGGTAATGTCAAGAAGATGGAGGGATATGATGCGGAGATCGCAGGTCTGAAGACAGTTGTGGAGGATTTCGAGAAGCTGAAGCTTGCTTAGTTTTAGATTAATAGATACAATAATATATGACTTTGTCAGCACAATAGATGAAAATGGTAAATCATTAAATATATTGTCGTCATACGGGATTTTTATACATGCATTTAACTTCTTCTCCAGATGAAGTCCTTTTTGAGCTTCTCCTGCATTGAAGCTCTAATCGCCTTATAGACATGTTCGCACTGTTCAACTGCCAGATCGAGCAGATTGAAGACATCTTTTTCGGAAAAGTCACCACTTGATTCGCATAACAGCAGTTTGGGGTCCTCTTCTGCGACTAGATCGTAAGCTATAGCGTGACTAGAAGTAATTTCATGAGAATGTGCCTCGAAAAAGTCGAGATCGGGCTGCCAGACGATTTGATTAGAGTTGGTAATAACGGCAGCAACCGCTGTAACAACACCACGTAAAGGTGCCCCGGCATCCAAAAGTGCCACTGTTGAAGAATTGATACCTGCTGCTATTTCCAGTACAGTGAAATCAAGAGGCTCTCCAGGTTCAAGCGACTGAATGACAATCTGGAACAGGGATTGTGGGTTCAGTTGTCTCAACAACGAGGCAGAAACAACCGAATAAATGCGGTTCTCGATAAGAGCTTCACGAGTAGCTAATAACAAGTTAGAATATGTCATGTACTGTTTTACGCCTAATATACTCACTTTGCATTCCTACTATAGGCCTGACGACCAGCTCCACAGTGGCCCTTTCAGGGATTTCATCTCTCAGCTTCACCTCCATAGGCCCAGAAACTGAGCAGACCGCACGAGTAGATCCAAAATTCCACTCTGCCGAGCCGTCAGCTCGCGTGAGAGTCGAGGTTATCACGGATATTGACATGAAAAACGGAGTACTGGGTTGGTCGGAAAAATATTTAGGTGAGGCTCAAAATAAAGAAATCGACCAAACCATCCTTGATCCCACGATGAATAACAGCCTCGACTCGAAGAAGGAAGTTGCCCGAGTCGAGTCGATCGTAGCGGGAGGAGCTGCTGGTCTTGTAGCGAGATTCGCTATAGCTCCTCTGGACGTGGTGAAGATCAGACTCCAACTTCACGAGACTTCTACCGGTATTCTCACCGTGATCAAGGATATCGCACTCAAAGAAGGAATCACCGCATTTTGGAAAGGGAATATTCCAGCAGAAATCATGTACGTTTTGTACGGAGGAGTGGAATTTTCGACATATAAATATATGAACCATGTTTGTGCTAAAGATCTGGGTTTATCCGATGATTGGACTATGCTTATATCTGGCGGAGTTGCTGGATCAAGTGCGACTATCGCGACGTATCCTCTGGATTTACTGCGTACGAGATTTGCTGCGCAGAAGTTGCACCATGTTTACAAATCTTTCTTTGGAAGTATCAGGCATATATATGCGGAAGAAAGTGCATCGGGGTTTCTTCGTGGGTTGGGCACATCGATCATTAGCGTTGTTCCGTACATGAGCACATTTTTCTGGACTTATGGAACTACGCGAAATTTCTTTGAAAGCCACTCTACTTTAAATTCGCTGCCTGCTCCGGAAGCAATTGCTGGGATGATAGGTGGTGCGGTAAGTAAGACTGTGGTGTTTCCTCTAGACACCCTTCGCAAACGTCTGCAGGTCACAGGCCCCAATCATAAGATTTTCATGCCTTTCTCGTCTGGCCATTACGACCATCATTCTCCCTCTGCATTACAGGTGGTTCGAGGAATCCTCGTTCACGAAGGTCTTCGCGGTTTCTACAAAGGTTACGGTATTTCTCTCATCAAAGGAGCGCCATCATCTGCCATTTCTATGTGGATATTTGAGAAATCAGTATATTTAATGCGAAGCTTGAAGGATAAGGAAATTCTCAATTACTGATCAACCCTCTATATATAATTATGCATACATATCTTGACGACTTAGACGAGTTATTATTGATTTTCATTTCATTTTGCACAATCTATCACCAAGCGATATCTGCCAAGTAGCCATTCTCTCCGAGAATGCTGTTAAATGCTTCAAATTCAAGGGCTGGAACAACCTTCATCTTACGAGACTTCTCCACCTCCATCAACGACTTGTAGCTGTAGTCCAAGAAGTCTTCCAACGAGTATTGAGGCTTAGTAAATGGCTGACTCATGATTCTAGCTAGAGTAGCAACATTGGGGTGATAATGGTGTTGAAGAGTGTCCAGCTCCCACAATGACGATTCAATAGCATTCGTTTTAAGGGGATCTTCTTCCAAAATGTCATATGGATCAACTATTTCACCAGCAATGGGCCGATGGATCATTGGCATGCAAGTAGGATGGCGTTTCAGCTGGTTATAAATAAAGGGAACGACTGAAACAATGGCACCGATAGGGGCTGTCAGAGCCAGCCGAGCCATTCTCTTGATGAAGGATGCAGTCACAGTAGAAGGCAAGTGTGTGGACGATAAAAACAGATCTACCAATCGGAGAACTCTGCTTCTATATCTAACGTGCATAATCGAACCATCTTGAAACAATGCATACAGTTTTGTGAAGAAGTCAGGGTAGTCCAGATTGTACTTCTGCATTAGGACGAACACACCGTTGAGGGCGAGGAATGAAATTACACCTCCGCTATTGTAGGCATCAGTCAAGAAGTCCATAAGCATCTGTGGCTGAGCCATATTAGGTATCAGTCGCTTATGGAGAACTGCAAGCACCTTATTGTACTGCGCTGATGTCTGGGGTAGTCGCAGAGCAGCAATCCAGCATTTCTGGAAAACCAGCTTATGAGAGGATATCTTAAGTGGAGAGCCTTGTTTCAAAGATGTCTTGGACGCAACAGGCTCTGTTAGCCACCAGTTTCCTGCAATATCTTCTTCTCCCTTGGCAGAGGCATGAGTATCAACCATACCAAGCAACATATCCAAGATCTTGGTGCTGATCTTGGTGTTTTTACACTTCTTTTGCACATCTTCATACTCTTCATCAG
Source organism: Zygoascus biomembranicola (assembly GCA_030556875.1). Lineage (NCBI taxonomy): Eukaryota > Fungi > Ascomycota > Dipodascomycetes > Dipodascales > Trichomonascaceae > Zygoascus > Zygoascus biomembranicola. Next base: position 1,450,819 of record JAKTUV010000001.1, read on the forward strand.
ATAGTAGACAAGCCAGCTCCTGATAGAAGTAGTATCTGAAATCATCATACTTTTGATAAGTGCCCACCGCAACAGAGCTCAGTAGATCAATGCCAGGATTGGACGCCAGACAGCTAGCAAGCACCTCCCTGAATGACGTCTTAGGATAATAATACTCTCCGCTAGTAAAATACTTGCTTTCAATTGACAAAAGCTTGAGCAAAGTAACCAGAGCGGTGGAGTTTTCTGGGCCATTAGACTCGATTTGATCCAGTAAAACTTTCCAGAACTCCTCGTATCGCTCCATCAACCACACTCCCACAGCCTTTTTGCCACTATCTGTCTGTTTACGCTTGGTAAGTATATCTCGTTTTGCCAGAGTTCCGAATATTTTCAGGAGAGCTGCACAGATTCTGAAATATTCCTCTGGATCGGCAGTATCCACCAATCTAGTCAAAATTGCCAAAATATCATTATAGTTCTTTGGAGATTCGAGGATTCGTGCTGAAATAACTTCCAGATCAAATTTCTCCGCAAGTTTAGCCTTTTTAGGGACTTTACTATCCGCCGAACCGGCGTTTCTCTTTGCTAATTTGGCCATGTCGGTCTGAAGAACTGGAAATATGGCTGAAATTTTATTTTTCAGGCATCTGGCGCACAGCCGTGCATAGGCCTAGTCGGGACATATCCCCGGGTAACTGGAATTCTGAGCTGCGATTGGCTGAAATTTTTGTTCCTCCTTCTACGCACCAACAAATCATCAACGTTTCTTCACCTCTATAACGCCCAGAATGAACGCTGGATTACGAATTGCTCGACAGACCGCTTTACGACCGGCTTTTGCCGCTGCTGCACGACCTTCGGGCGCTTCCCTCATGATGATGGCTCGACGAGGATACGCTTCTCAGCCCGATGCTAAGACCAAGGCTCAGTCAATCATTGACGCTCTGCCTGGCGACAGTTCATTGTCCAAGAGTGGAATTCTCGCTACTGGTGCCCTTGCTGCTACCTATGTCATTTCCAACGGTCTCTATGTTGTCAATGCCGAATCGTGCTTGACTGCTGTTTTCCTGGCTTTCCTGTACCTCATGTCCAAGACCGCTGCCCCCGGTTACCGTGAATGGGCCGATGGACACATCAAGACCATCAAGGGGGTTTTGGACGCCGCTCGAGACGGCCATGCTGAGGCTGTTAAGGAGCGAATTGCGTCTGTTAACCAGTTGAAGGACGTTGTTGGCACCACCAAGGACCTGTTCGCCCTGTCCAAGGAAACCGTAGAGCTCGAGGCCAAGTCATTTGAGCAGAAGCAGAAGGTTGACTTCGCTTCCGAGGCCAAGAGTGTTCTGGACTCATGGGTTCGATACGAATCCCAGGTTCGACAGCGACAACAGAAGGAGTTGGCCGACTCTGTAATTGCCAAGATCCAGAAGGAAGTTGGCAACCCCAAGTTCCAGCAGGAGGTTCTTTTGCAGGCCGTTGCTGATGTCGAAAAGTTGTTCAAGGCTTAGGTAGTCTAGATAGCAATGCATATATATATGATATTAACCGGTATTTAACCAGCTACCTGCTAACTCTGGAAGCAACTAGATAACAAAGTCCTGGTTCAACACTAATAGTTCAGATCAGGTAAGCTATGTACTCTGTTCAATTGTATCTAATTGACTCAATTTGGTTATTTTCGATTGTTTCTGTCTGATGGTGCATTAGCAATTCCTATCTTGTCCACTTCGCCCAATTCACTACTCAAGTTGCTCTCATAACTTTGGCATAAATCTTTCGTTGACCATAAATATTATTCTAAAATCTCAGTCTCCCACTATCTATCCAGACTAATCCTGTGCTTTACCAGCCATTTATCATCCATGCTATATCATCTTTTGATGATAGCCAGTCCTCTTCCTTGCATTGCTACATTATAGCCCAGTTCAATGATGCCTCTTCTCTACCAAGAGCTGGCCAAGAGGTTTCTCACTAAACGAGCCATTCACTCCGTCATATACGGTATCACCACGTAGAATAGTGCTAATAACCTTACCAGTTGCTTTGAACCCGTCATAAGGTGTTAGTTTATTCTTGAAATGCAACTTTTGCTGATCAATAACCCATTCCTGTTCGGGGTCAAATACACAAAAATCGGCATCTTTGCCAACTTCAATAGAGCCTTTCTTGTGATGTAGGCCCACAAACTTGGCAGGTGCATAGGATGTCCAGTTTACGAGCTGCTCAAGTGAGATCTTGTCGGCATATTTTTCCACCACTTTGCTCCACAGGACAACCAAGCCCAGTCCTAATGATGCAATTCCGCCCCATGACTTGAAAAAATCTCCAGACTTCAGCTCTTTGAGGTGAGGAGTACAGGGAGAATGGTCTGAAACTACCATCTCAATGACTCCGTCGATTAGACCCTGCCACAATTCGTCCTGGTTGTCAAGATTTCTAATAGGAGGGCAGCATTTGAACTGGGTAGCCTTTTTGGGGATCTCTTCTGAGTTAAAAGTCAGGTAATGGAAACAGGTTTCTACCGAGATGTTGGCACCAGCAGCTTTAGCTCCCTTGAGAAGAGGAATGGCCTTGCCAGCCGTCAGGTGAACAATATGCACCTTCAACTCAGGTGCCGTCCTCGACGCCTTAATGACCTTCTCTATTGCCGTGGTTTCAAACTCCTGTGGCCTTGAATGCAGAAAGCTATCGTACTCCTGCTTGTCGGCAGGCTTTCCTCCACAGCACCCCGTATCCATCTCTGCATGGAATAATAGAGAAGTTCGATGACCATTAAGCTTAGTCATAGCCAAAGTAACTTGATCCATATCGACAGCAGGAAACTCGTCCACTCCAGATGCGATCAGGAAACACTTGAATCCCCGGACCCCGGCTTCGACCAAAGGAACCAGATCATCCTCATTCCCGGGAATAACACCTCCCCAGAAAGAAGTATCTACCCAGCACTGGTCTTCAGCAGCAGCAAGTTTGATTTTGAAATTTTCAACCGTGGTTGTTGGAGGGATGGCATTCAAAGGCATGTCCACCACCGTAGTGACTCCACCAGCAGCAGCAGCCTTTGTTCCGCTCTCAAAGCCTTCCCACTCGGTTCGTCCTGGCTCATTTAAATGAACATGGGAGTCTACCAGTCCGGGCAAAATGCACAAATCACCGAAATCTCGTACTGAAAGCCCATCTGCATGCTCAGTGTGCACCAGCTCGATCTTTACTATCAGGCCTGAGGAAAAGTATACAGTAGCCGGCACGAATTCGCCGTCGATAAGCACTCTTTTCGAGGAGATCGCCTCTACAGTACCTGAAACTGTCATGGTGATGTTCAGGGAAATCCAACCTTCAGGAACAAAAAGTTGAGATGAAATGAAAAAAAATTATGGTGGTGGGCCGGTTCAGTTCAGTTCGGTAATTCGCTGATAAGAGAGAGCACGATTTGATCCCGCGTACAAAATTCGAGAAGATGCGAAAGAGAGGAGTTCTAGCCTATATCTTGACCGTGGGGACATCTTGCTCTATATTTATCTGCCATCCGCATTATCCCATGCTTCCCGTCCGAGATAGCCTCGGGCAAACCCGACGCTCCAATCAGCCTTTATCAAAGCCAATCGCTTCCCCTCAGCGCACCAAAAACAAGTCAAACCTGCGCTACTCCCAATTCGGAATAGGTCTAGAATATTATTGCTAATAGCTGCCTTCACTCGCAGTCAATTTCCCTTGCGGAAAACCGCGGTAAATCATTGATATCTACCTTTCGTTGTGCACGTGACCGGCCCGACCCGATACTAATGAGCACATGCAGTAGAGGGGGGTTTCCGATCTGAAATGGTTTGGCATAATCCGAGTATTTCACGGCAGACTAGGGGACAAGCTGTAAAGTACGACACTGGCATGTATATAGTCAATTAGACAACTTTTGCTTTTATACGATACAATATATGTCTCAACATTATCGCCAATCGGCGAAGATGGCAGACGAAACTCTTTCTTAGTACGTCAGCGAAGCATTTTGTGACTAATACTGCTCAAAACAGAAGGCTGACTAATACCGCCAAACACAGAATGCAACCCACCTAAAACTCAGAAACCGCAAAATTTCACTCTCCATCCTTCCTGCGTTTTATACGCCTATGATGAAGTTTTCTGCATATTAGCTCACAATGCCCCCGGCGATTTCGCTGGAGTGCCTTTGACCGGGCAGGGTGTGATATGGAGATAACATCCAGTGCAAACTTTACCTTGTTACTTTAATGGATGTGATGGAACGTTCTGATTCAGTAGAAGCGCACAAAGGGAGACAAGATATTATCTAGATAAATAGAAGTAGATAATATACAATGCGCTCGGACGATTTTTACAAGATATAAGGATCAGTAGTTACATATAGATAGAGTTTCATTAGGACTGTAGATGTTCAGCTACGGTGGCTGTATTAGGCACGGCAACCGGAACGAACGAAACGCCTTCTAGGTGGAGTTATCACGGGTGGCTGCTATAAGTCCATCATCCTTCTTGGTGACTCTGTATAAGTCGGCGGAGATGAATGCACCGGGAATGACGGGAAGGCTATTTTACTTTGACTTTTGGGCTGCTTTAGCAGCCTTGATCTTAGTCTCGACATCAGACTCGGCCAACATGATAGCGGCCCTGTACATCTGGATAACATTAATGATCTGCTTGATCAGCCACAATGGGAAGGTGATGATGCAGATAATGGTAGCGTAGCTCAAGGGGACTCCGAATACGTAGCCCAGATGAGGCGGAGTCTTCAGAGGGAATGAAACCAGGTACAGTCCTACAAAAAACAGCTCGTTGAAAGCGCAAAATAGGAATAGAACCTTGTTGTTAGTATAATACAGTTTGAGCAGCCAAGATTCGTTGCCGACTTTCTTGTGAGATCCCCCTCCGGTGGTGGAAAGCATGGCGTACATGTGCATGTAGTGCGACGCAAGGTCCAGGGACACCAACAGCTGGAAAAAAACCACCCACTTGGGATAAGCAACGCACAAGAAGCACAGTAGTGCTGAAGTAGTACACCGATCGGTGACCATATCCAGAATTGCTCCGAACTGCGAGGTTTGATTGTACTTTCTGGCCGCATGCCCGTCTAGAGCGTCCAGAATGCACGACAAACAGTACAAAACAGTACAGTATTTAGGATGCCATTGCATATAAAAAAGAGACGCCAAAGCAAAGATGACCCGGCTGTATCCGATCAGGTTTGGGATGTACAGGAAGATGGTCCGGGTGCTGATTTCAGGAGGAGGCGCCATTGTAGAAGATAACAAAACAGCAAAATAGTTTAGAGTAGAATCCGGTTAAATCCCTTGCCAATCAATTATATCACCAAAACTGCCCACTGGTGATTTCTGAATATTTTCGCTGTGCCCGAAGTCCCGCCTTATCCTTTGCTCTGGGCTTTGTTATCGGTTGGTATAAAGGCAAACTACTGCTGGGACACCCTTTTCCGGGTCGTTGGATTTGATTTGGATTTGATTTGATTCGGAAAAAAAAAAGATTTGGAGACTGAGCCCGTTTTATTTCACCCCCACCATGACCTCCTCCATGCTCACCAACGTGGTGAAACTTCTTTCTTCGGATGATCTGGAGAATCTGAGTTCTGGAATCCCGTATTTCGAACAAATTCTGTCGGATCATGCCGTCTACCGAGCCAACGATCAGCTGGTCCATAAATTCAAAGTCAGACTATCCAGTCTGCTCAAGTCGAAATCGGCCACCGGTCGCCTTGTAGCTTGCAAACTGGTCAAAGTATCATGTGAAACAAACTGGGATGTTTTGCACTCTCATGGTTCTGTCTGGGCTCCTTTGCTGCTCCATATTATACAGACACCTGCTGCAAATCCCGTTTCAACTCAACAGGCTGCAATCCGTGGTCTTCAAACAATCATATCTTTGACCTACGGTAAAACAGATCTTACTAGAACTGTTTCTACTCCCATTATCCCTGTATACCTCAAGGCTCTGCTGTCGGTCTCTACCAAGAGTCCGGCTCTGTTCAACGACATTATCATCTCACTGAACACCGTTCTTTCCGAGCATTCTACCACAGCTCGACCCAATGCCGGGCCATACATGGAGTTTCTTATGGGACTGTTTCAGGGAGCAGCTGAGAATGGTCGCTCTTCTGTGCCAGCTGATTTGGATCTGGCAGCTCAGGGCTTCGTTTCGCTTCACAAGGCTGCTGTCAAGGGCAACGAAGCTTTGGAGTGGAAATCGGCGCTTTTTAGTGTTATCGATGACCTGAAAACCCAAGTCGATTCTGCCTACGGACTGTCGTTATTCCCTGAGCCCAAAGGCGATGGCATCAAGCTCAGCTCAAACTCGAGTGATCCCATAAAAAATAATCATCGGCTAGAAGTGATTTTTGCTATTCTTGAAGCATTTTTTACCACTTCCACTAAAACGACAGTTGCTGTTCCCCTAACGGCCTTGGTACAGCTGCTCCGAACACTGCTGTCGCCAAACACCGACTTCTCTGCTGTTTTCGGTTATGATATCGTCGTGCGTAGCAGGACAATTGCATGCATCTCATCACTCGTTAAGGCCGTTGGTCCTTCTTTCCTGACATATGCTGACGATATATTGTTTGACCTTGCAGCTCTGGTCAAGACAGCTAAGAATGATCAACTCCATGTTAAAGTTATCGGCTTATCAACGATACTGATATCTTCTGTGCTTAAAAAGATTCCAAAGTCTTTGCACCACTCAGTTTCAAATCTCACTCAAGCAGCCTTGTTGCTGCTCCAAATACCGGATTATTCCCACCAGTCAAAGGCTCCTGACTACACTCAAAAACCTCAATTATTTGTCAAAGAAAGAGATGATTCGACCATTCAAATTGTAAATAAGTATCTCGAATCTGTGGTTATAGCCTTCCCTGAACTGGCTCTTCCTATCCGTGCCAAAATCGACCTCCATTTTCTCATGACTTCTTACAGCCCTGGCCTGGAGGCTTCAACCTTATACCCGGGTGCTAATGCCAAGTACAGCATTTTGCCTATGGCACTGTCTCGAATCCCAGAAAGTCTCATTTTGAATGCTTTGACCCACCCCAGACTTCCATTGAATCAGAGCTCTACCGGACAGGACGTTACATCTTTTTATCGATCCAACGGAAACAGCAATAGTGAAGAACCTGAAATTGATCTAGATTCCACCAACAATAATACCAATAATGTGTGGAAACCAAAAGAATGGAATGCTCCCGAAGTACTCGAAATCCCTGCAATTCCTATAACGGAAGTTGAAAAACCAGCACCGTTGGTTATGGAAAAAGTATCGGTTGGAAGAGATACACTGCAGTTTGAGTCTTCGGCCGTGCTAAGTCCTCCAACACTTGCAATCAAGCGAAGCGCTGCCGATATCGAAGAAGATATGGAAGAGGATGAAGAAGAACTGGGGTCGGATATTGAAATCCCCGAGATTGAACTCGGAGATAGTGATGAAGAGTAGTCTACCACTGCATTAATGAGTTACTATGTATATTATTAGAGTAAATGAAAGAAATCATAGATAAAGCACAGCAATGTATATTTGATCTCAGAGTTGATAATATATTAATGAATGGTTCAAAAGTGCAGGGAGAGCGATCTATATGTCAATTAATGTATTTAAATCAAGGCTGATAATATAATAAATAGTGCAAATCATATTAGATCAAGTAAATACTAGCCATCTGAATGATCGGACTCTATAGTAGGTTGTTTAGAAGACTCGGAATGGATGCCAGGGTTGGATGGCACGATTTTTCGCTTTTTAAGCACTGCAGCCGGAATAAATGTACTAACTTCCTTATCAAAGTCTCTTAAAACGGGCTGAGATTCATATGTGACTTTTGCAGGAGCAGCAGCTGCTGATCCTTGTTTATGCTTGGGCCAGGGAATTCGCCTGACTTCCTCGTCTGTAGAATAGTCTGAATCAACCTCGAATACCGTTGTAGGCTCAAATCCTGGAGGAGGAGCACCGGTTGGGTTGAGCTTAGCATCATAGAATACACTTTTGAGAGGGTCAGCAGCTCTTTCAGCGATTCCGAGCTTTTTTCGAGCTGCTAAAACCGAGCTGAGTTCATGATCTAAGGTTTGGATTCTTCTCAGATCAGCAGGGGACGGAGATGCAATTGCTTTCAACTGATGAATTTGTTCTTCTATGTACTTTGGGTTTTTTTTGGACAATCTCTCAGCCCTATTGGCTGTTCTGTCGGCCTTTTGCTTCTTTAGTTGAGCAGCTTTGGCCTTACGCTGCTCGACCTGGATATGATTTGCCATGTTGATGTCAACTATCCAAGTCCCCACAACGTAGTTCGGATAGACATAAAGATGGACACCAGCGGCCCCGACTTATCGGCCGTTCCCGTAATTCAACTCGAGGCATTAAGATTACGGCTTACACAACTTGTCCATTCGCTCAATAAATTGCAGGGTCAAGTTCAGCATGCGACATTGCCGTCTTGGCCAGTTTTGCAGAGTCAATTTGGAGTCATTTTAACCCAGTTAACCGCACTTTCGGCTACCTTGGCAGGATCGGCCGAAAATCTGCAAAGAACCGTCTCGTATCCTTTAGGAGAATTTCCTACTGCACAGCAATCTGGTCTGCTGACGACGTTGCTGCGGAAAAAGAACCTCCCCGAGGTGGCAGAATGGATCGAACAAGGAGAAACGACTGCAAGGTCTGTGAAAATTAAACAGGACGAAGATTTCTGCCGCTGGGCATTGCAGACTGTGGTTAATGAATCATCGCAGCATGAATGGACTGGCTTTCTTACTCGAGAAGACGTCGAAAATGAACAAACAGACCCGGGCATTGCTAGACAAACACAACAAGAAGAATCTTCCGAATATCTGAAACTAGACGAGATTCTCAGCTACATGTCTCGAACAGAAGTTCCTCCCCGGTTCATAAGAGGTGATAACAATACGGCAGTCTAATCAGGGAGGAGCCCTGGAGGAGCCCTGGTATAGCAGTTAGATATGATATTATGAAATAAATACATGCATTAGTACAGAAAGGAGTTATTCGATATGCCTTAGAATTTCTTCCTCATCTCCATTTTCTTCTTCCAGTCTCCTTTCCTGCCACTTCTCTTAGATCCTTGTATCTCACCATACTTTCTCTTGAAATATGATCGAGCCGACGAATCTGCAAGTATCTCGTCTGCCAGGGTCTTCTTTCTCTCTTTCCTGGATAATCGAGCAGAATAAAACTCAGTATTTCCTTCAATGATGGTTCCAGTTTGGAAGTATTTGGGCGTAGCTGAGTTATCCTTCTTGTAATGCCGCTTTGGATCCAGCACGTTTCTCATCTTAAGCAGCTGGAAATCCCGTTTAATCTCTGGAGTCATTTCGGTCTTGGGCATGTCAAACCATGCTTTGCCCGCAGTTGCGTCTCTAGCAGCCTTAGCATTGCGCTTGACCAGAACCGGATCAACAATCTTTCTCATCGAGCTACTGCTGCTTTTCTCTGGCACTCTTCCAACCAACTTCACAACACCGGTTTTAGCAATAGCCTTAGCCTTTACTTCTGAATCGTCCAGTTTTGGCAGACTCTGCCAGGTCTGTTTGATCTGAGCAAGCTCATCATTCTCCACCAGGCCTTGCTTTGCTTTTATATTCTGCCTCGCCTGTGACAGAAGCACGTCAATAGACGCATCGTCAAGCGAATCTACGCTTTCCAGGTCTAAATTGGGTTCGAGACGTCCCGAAGATCTGGTTCTCATGTTGGCTAGTCGACTGTGTCTGTCTTGACCAAATTTTTTTTCCTTTGGTGCCTAATGCGGCCGACACAGCCGCACACTCTGCTTCTCACCTCCAACATGGCAAGACAACGGCGCCGAAAGAGAGGCAGAACAAGAGATGGTGATCGGGAATATCTGTCAATGGTGGGTTGATTTATTATAGATGTAGTTTATTTGTAAAACCGCCGCTAATGGGTAGCTTCAGCGGTCTGGCGGCGTGGTGGGAGCAAATCAACCGGTCCAGGCCGAGACTGCTTTGCCAAATCGGCCTTACAAGCCAAGATGGAGTTACCTACTGAAGCCTGGAGCACACCATGGCGAAGCAAGTGGCATAGATCCTCCTTGGACCGATGTTTACCGTGTTCTTTCTCATGCTCTCGAGACAACTGGCGCAGATCGATGTCCGTTGTGTCTGTCGGATTCACCTCTGGTGCCCCGGCTGACTTCGTGCTGCCAGAAGGTATTTTGTTTGCCGTGCTTGCTCAAATGGAAAGACAAACGACCAAATGACAGTTGCCCTCTGTGCCGCAGGGCTTTCGAAGTGTTCAAAGGAGTATGTTACAAGTCGAGCCGAGAACTGCGCGAGGGAGACTCAATTGAGCTCACTCTTTACGGGCGGACACTTACAGGCAAAATTCTAGTCGAGGCTGACAATATCAGTGGGAGAATTTCAGAGCAATGGCCTGTGTATGCCGATTCTACCACTGTGATTTCGCCTATATACATGATGGATGAAAATGAGCAGTACAAAATGATTGAGGCCGATCGTACAGCTCTCCAAACCGCACGAATCGGTGATCCTGATGATATATATTATTACGATTTAGCAGAAATGTTTCTGGATGATGAGAATCTGAATAACAGCTTTGCGTCAGAGAAGCATGTCGATATCAATGATCCAGCCAAACCAGATCATTCACACAACCCCGAGCATTTACAACCACTAAAGGAATCGCAAAATACCATCAACCACCCTGGCCTCTACAGTGACGTCTACTATCGCTTCTACCAGATAAGGAATTCACCCGACTACTACTTATCTCTGCCCGATATACGGCTATTACTAGACGTCTACGGTTCATACGACAAATTACCACACCGTCTAAGCGGTGTTATTAGCACAATTCACCATACTCATATAGATACACGATTGCAGCAACGGGCCCGGTATCTGGGGCATCTTGCAGCCGATTCGCCTGTGAAATTCGTATATCTGGATTGGGCAACCGGCAGGAGTGCGGCGGGACGACCCCTTGAAATTCACCACTCTACAGCAGATAGCTATTGTCGAGCAGTACAACGAGAGATCGAACAGCGGCAGCCGCCAGTGGAATCTCGGCCCGATCTGAAGTTGGTAGCTACGTTTCCCCCAAAATACGACTATGATGATGACAGCGACGACGACGACCTGACGATCTACAACTTGGCTAAGCCACTTAAGCACAGATTAGGACGGCGTAGGTGAGGCCCCCCGAACGCGTACTTGTGCTGACATGTACGCGTGCCAACCTAAAACGTTTAACTAAAGTAGGGCTATGCGTAGCGTCATGTCGTCTTCAGACACTCTACTATTCTTGGAACAGTGAGCAACGATGCGCAATAGACGGGTTTTCACGATTTTATTCGTGCTTGTAGCGCTCGCAACGTTATACTTTCTGTCGGCTCAGTACTCCAGCTATTCTAACTGGAGCCTGACCAGCCCAGGATCCCAGGAGGAGCCACAAAAGTTGAAATCGGAAAAGGCCTCGAAACCTGCACAAAAGGGCACGATAAGAGAGAAACCGGCTAAAATTGGAAAGGAAAATGCCGCTTTCGTTACTCTTGCGCGAAACGCGGATCTCAAGGATCTGATTTTGACGGTGCGATCGGTAGAAGATCGATTCAACAGAGACTACCACTACGATTGGGTGTTCCTCAACGAGGAGGATTTCACCGAGGAGTTCAAATCCACCATAGATAGTCTTACCTCTGGTAAAGTAATCTATGGCAAGGTTCCCACGGAGTACTGGTCGTACCCCGAATGGATTGACCAGGAAAAGGCCAAGGAAGAACGGAAGAAGCTGCACGAAGCCCAAGTGATGTATGCGTCGTCTGAATCATACCGACACATGTGCCGATTCGAGTCTGGCTTCTTCTATAGACATCCTTTGATGCAGCCATACCGATACTACTGGCGAGTGGAGCCCGAAACGCGGCTTCATTGCGATATCGGATACGACGTATTCGAATACATGCGTACCAACAAGAAGACGTACGGTTGGACCATCTCCATCACTGAATGGGAAAAGACAATTCCTACCCTGTGGAATACCACGCTGGGTTTCATTGAGAAGCATCCTGAATATGTCAACAAGGACGCAGCAATTCCATTTCTTTCGCAGGATAATCTTGAAACTTACAATCTGTGTCATTTCTGGTCTAATTTCGAGGTGGCGGATATGGAGTTCTGGCGAGGGAAAATTTATTCTGAATACTTTGACTATCTTGATCAGTCAGGAGGATTCTTCTATGAGCGATGGGGTGATGCCCCTGTTCACTCTATAGCTGCAGCCTTGTTCCTGCCCAAGGATGAATTGCATTTTTTCGATGATATCGGATATACACACCCTCCTTTCATGAGATGTCCCAGGAATGCCATTTCTCGGGGTCTAAGCTGCGATTGTAACGTCAAGGACTCTTTTGACCATCACTCCTCCTCCTGCCTGCCTAAGTACTTGGAAGCCAAGGGCCTTAGTTCTCCGGAGGAAGATTTATAAATGTGGAGCCTTAGTCGTTCCATGAAAGCAGAGCAATTATGTCATATGTAATAATGAATAAAAATACTAAAACCGAACGGTTTGTTTACTCCACCGACAGCATGAAGAGGAGGATTTTGTCGAGCTGTTCAATGTTATATCCTTGATTCTGTAGCTTGTTCAGCTCCTCCTTGCACTTGTTATAATATTCACCAATCTGCTGCTTGCAGTATATGAAGCTTCCCATTTTTTCCATGTACTCGACGGCATATCTTTTGAGAGACTCGTCATTAGTTCTTTGTTTGAGTATACTGAGCAGCTCCTTGTTGGAATCGTCACTTCGGATAGCATGAATTATAGGGAACGAAAATTTGCCTTCAGTAAGATCTTCGCAGAATCCCTTATTTTTAGTATAATTGCCACTCTGTAAGTTGAGATAGTCATCCTGAATCTGGTATACAATGCCAAGGAGGTTCGCAAAAGGAACCAGATCAGCCCCGTGCTGCTTCGACATGGCCTGCATTAACCTCGTGGCCAGTCTATAAAGCCCACCAGTCTTGTTCAAAGCCATCACCATGTAATCTTCTTCGGTGGGGCATGTGAGAGTTTCTCTCCAGTACAGATCTAGGCCCTGGCCGCGATGAAGACTAATCATTTCCTCGGTGAAAATATCCGTAGCATGAGGACAATGCAATTGCTGTACTTCTTTAAGAGCCAGAAATATCATGTAATTAGAGCAATTGATGGTCTGAGGGGCCCCGAAAATCGAGTGCGATACCGGTTTTCCTCGACGAAAGGCGGCGTTATCTTCAACGTCGTCAATACTGTAAGGTAAAGTTAGCAATGGTTTTGGCAAGCTATAATCTACGCCCAATACTCACATTAAAGAAGCAGTATGAAGAGTGGAAACTACGTTGCTAATTATTTCCAGACTTTTGCTGTCCACTTGCAGAACACTGTTAAAGGCCGAGATCAGCTGCGATCTCAAGTCCTTGCCAGGTACATTTTTGAGATACAGAAATGGGCCTTGAATGATCTGCCGGTTAGTCCACGTACTACTGTTAACATATTACTGCCGAATACGCACCTTCTCTTGTTCAGATGTCCACGATGTCATGCTGAGAATAAATATATAAAGTCACCAGACGGAAACGGTCGGTCGAGATGGCAAACCGGTCAAGCCGCACTTATAAATGCCAGCCAACGACTCAAGTGCAAGGACACGAATCAGCCCGAAAATCCCGATAGAAGCCAGTAGATATTGCTATAACAGAAGTATTAGCAAATATTCTACTATGAAATCTGTCAATTAAGGTATTTCCTCAGTCCCCCAACTCTCGTACAATTTCTGCCGATATCCGTCCACCTCAGCTCTTGCTCATTACTAAACGTACCCACCTACGTTGTGCTGTCTGTCTGTCTGCCTTCCCCACTCTCCACCACCATGGACCGATTCCCTTTGGATTGGTTCTTCAGCATACCAATTGTCACTCGGATATGGTGTGTATCGATCATTGCATGTGCAAGTCTCGACTATGTCGACGCCGTTAGTCATTTGAAATTTTTATATTTGCCGTCCAAGGTGTGGGGCAACTCTAGTAGCCACGAACTCTGGCGTATATTCACAACCTTCTCGTATTTCGGGCCCTTGAGCTTCAACTTGTGTGCATATGTGTATTTCATATCGCGATATTCGTCTGGCTTGGAAGAGTCACTGCCCCGCAGGTACAGAGCTGCCAGCTATGCCTGGATGTTGGCGATGGCCTGCATTATGCTCATTTTATTTGCCAGTTTTGTGACATCTTTGCCGGTCCTCGGTCCTTATCTGGCCATCTGCATCGTTTATATATGGGCACGACGCCATCCTGACGTCCGTGTGCCATTCATGGGTCTGTTTGTGTTCTCGGCGCCTTATTTACCTTGGGCTTTGGCGGTTTTCGGTCTTGTATCAAGCGATCGCTCCAAAGTCAAAGGTGAACTGGCTGGAATTGCTACGGGCCATTTGATTTTCTTTCTTGAAGATATTTATCCTACTATTAATGGCGGGAATCGGCCTCTGGCTCCTCCATGGGAATGGAAACTCTTCAAACGGCCAAACAGACCGGCTAGGCCGGTTAGACGGGCTGATTAGCTCACTAACTGGCCCACTGAACCAGCCATTATACGGCAAACTTCAATTCAACTAAATTCATGCATGAAGTACATAAAAAATACATGTATCATAGAGTTACAGACAACTTCCAAAGATGGACAACAAAATAGGTGGAAGAGTGAACCAGATTATGAAGCATGGTATAACGATAAATTAATATATAAATTATGGTTAAAACATGTACTCATAGCACAATGCAACTTTATAGAATGTGTTGTCTCCAGATCGAAGGTTCACATATTTCAATGCACCCTGTAGAACATATTAAGATTGGCATATTTCACTATCAGTGGGTAAGGAGTCCATCATTACACTCTTATCTTTATAAGTATAGTATACATCGTCGTAGCAGTGCTGCGACGATACTGTCATATATAATTACATCTAAACATGTACATATTAAGGGTCGGCTCTGTTTTCTTTCATCCCAGAGTGGCCTGGGGTCCCAGAAACTCCAGAGCATCGTAGTTGCTCATCTCACTTTCATCGGGTTCAGGAGTGAGATAGCTTTCTAATAAACTATCCGAATAGGAAATCAGGTCGTCATTGAGAAGATCTCCTGGTGTGGTATCATGAATGCTGTGAACACTGGTATTATCGTGAGCAAACATGCTTGTTATGTCAGAAACATCATCCATGACCGAAAGTGATTCGACAGATGGTGAATCAGCCGCGTTAGCACCCATGGTCAAATCATTGCTGCTAGTGGACTCTTTATCCGAGAGCTGATCCCATATCGATAAGGCAAGCGGATCTGAGTCCTCCGTACCAGTCAGAGATGACACAGTGTTGGTACCCTGTTCACTCCAGTCATCAATTAGTTTGGGAAGCAGTAGATCATCAGCTGGACCCGAGGAAAGCATGAGATTGGAAGCGATGCTCTTCTTGGAGGAACGAACGCCAAACGACAGAGCCGGTGACGGCGTGCTCCCCGAAGAAAGACTGCTAACATCTGTATCCGATTTGGAGGCAGATGAAGCGAGAGATAGAGAGGAATTGGAAGATGCAGAGGAAGGAGAAGAGGATTTGGCAGATTTGCCTGAGGAATGCAAAGATTTGGACGCAGCTGCCGAAGACAGAATAGTAGATAGGCCCGATCCCGCAGGCGACTTTCTACGTTTCGAAATTAGCGATGAGGGTGCTATTGTTGACGGCAGACTGTGGGAATCGGAAGAGCTAACAGTCGCGCTTTTGGTGCGTCGCCTAGTGGGGGGTTTATCATGGTCCTTTTTGACCGCCGAGAAGGACTTTCGAGCTTTTTTGGGCCCGTCCTTGGGTTTAGCACCACTCGATGTAGGGAGACCTCCGGCGAGAGCAGCTGCCGCGACACAAGGTTTTGGCAATAAGGGTCGGAACGCAGGCCTTATAGGAACGAAGTGGTGGGGGTTTGCGGCAGCCGTAGCCGGACTGCCAGAGGAGGTCGCATTGCCAGTGGTACTGGGGCCTGCCGAAGCTGCTACAGTAGCCATGGCTATATGCTAGACCGGGGAGGTAATCGCAAGATTAGAATAGTTAAGATAGTAAAAGGGGAGAGATGTTGTACAAGAAGACGAAAGCAGACAGAAGGTGAAAAAATATATAATAACAACCTTGCTGCTTAAATCGCGACAACAACAGTAAACTGTCAGCAGATTTGACAGGTTAATAGGAAAAGTCTGATGGAATCACAATCAGAGCTTCGAGGAAAGATATTTTGACTGGCGAAAAAAGTCCATCAAAACCAGGCAGGGGAAGGAGGAAAAAGTTGTTGCCAAGAACAAGATATTACACCAGTAGCTTTTGAGATAGGTAAAGCTGATTGCCCTAATGTTAGATCAGTCAATTAGTTCACAGACAGAAAAAAGCTTCTCCTGGGTCTTCGCCAGCTTCCGTCAGTCCGTGGAGAAACGAAAGTGGGAGAAGTGCTTTTTTAAAGGTTTGGTTTGGACAGCACCGATTTAGATGGTGTTTTCCTATTTCACCCGTGTAGTGCCGACGACAATAAGCAGACCAGAACCTAGGGAAGCCAACGGACGGAAATTTTCAAACGGATCAACTCGGTATAAGCTGCGAATGTTTGTGGGGTGTAAATTGGCAAGTTTCAGCTCTGTTATCGTTCGTTTCGTGGAGCTATCGGATGCCGCCGGTTTGCCGTGATATCCCTTCTTGAACGGTTGGGTCCGGAGTTGGCGTAACGAAATTTTTGCTATGGGCCGAAGTTCCGGTACCGGCAGATCAACACCAAAAACGAAAACTGGAGCAAATGAAGCAGAAAAAAAACACACACAGCTATCCTGAAAGCAGCAGTCGATATGCGGCAAATTCAGTAATGCGAATGCGGCGAGTGATTTTGGATGCTCGTGATGGAAAGATTTGCAGATCACAGTCGCTGTCTTCACCAGATGGCTGCTTAAAGGGAGGTGCTGCTCGTATTAAATGGCTGCTATTGCTTTTCGAAAAACTACGCAGTGGACAGGAAACAATCGGAGACCCCTCGCCCGAATAAAACAGGTAACTGGAAGATGAGAAAAATCGACAAACAGCACGCTGTGGATTTCCAATTTAATAATATCCAAACTAATTGCAAGGTCCCGGCAATTAATCGAACGGAGTGGTGGTGTTTTGGTGTTGGTGGAAGGTTGTAGCAAATGTGAGCAGGCGGCCGGGCACCCCTGGCACTCCACCTAGCCTGCACTTCCTTTCATCCATTGTGGAGAAATACACTAAGGCAAAGATGTGTCATTGAGGAGCCAACCAGTACGGCGCATGACGGCCAACCGTCAGCCGTCTAATTTAGCGTGTATTAGCATTCCCCAGAATTACCCTTGTTGGTCTGGATCGAAGTTTCACCACGTGTACCTGTCTTTGTTCGTGGTGGTATCGGCACTCATCATTACCTTTCTGGAACAAAAGTGCTGGTGTTGCAGCCGTTCGCTTCGTCATCGGAAAAACTGCAGCGAGGAAAGTCCGAGCACACCCCCACCATATCGACCCCACCAAGGGCCCACCAAATACAAGATTTGCCCAGCGTAGATGAAAAACTGGGTAGGCGTTGAACAATTGGAATAAATGGGGTGTAAGAATATATTATTTATATAAGGCCAATATAATGGGTGACAAGCCCTTTAGAGGTAGATATACTGCAAGTCTACTTAACCGGGGTGAGGTCTCAATTCGGCTAGCACTATATATTTCAGCTTGATAAAAAATTGTGCAGTATAGGAACAATTCAGATCAGTGAAAAACATATGGATTGCCTGAGAAGATAAATGGACATACATGCCATGATGAAAATGTACATATATTGTAATGATGTCATATGTACCATGAATTATTACCATACCTATATCAACAGACAAAACCGTAATAATAGGAAAACTCAAATCAATTAACCATTGAATGGAGCTATTTAAATCCTTCCACTACTGTCATTATCGTCATCCTTCTCCTGAACATCTGCCACTACAGCAATGACATCGGGAAACAGCTGCCTGCTAGCAGCCACAATGCCCTGATTCGCCTTGAGGGTTCGACCTTGGCCAAAATCCAACTCTCGCCCATGGCAATCAGAAACAAGTCCTCCTGCCTCTTCTACCAGTACAAGACCAGCGGCATGGTCCCAGATCTTCTCCTGGTAAGTGGTAGACACCGGCAATCGCAGATAAATATCACCATCACCCCTAGCTATACTACAGTATTTGGCCTGAGAGTCCATCTTCACAGCTGGCTTGACAATTCCCAACTCTCGAGCAATTGCCTCTTGTTTGGAATGATTGGAGTGTCCTGCTTCCACCGACTCGCAGAACGAAGCTTCACTGCCCGTCGATACTTTTGTATTGAAGGTGATCTTCTTGGGCTCAGCTTCATCATAAGATTTGGGATATAAAGGTCCGAGAAACGACCCCTGGCCTCGAACTGCACTGAACAAAGCCCCAAGAACTGCATGAGTAGAGTGATCAGCAGCATCGAGCTTCAGATTCGGACATCCAATCACTCCAACTTGCACCTTGGCAGATTCGTCCAACAAAGCCAGGCACACCGCATACTGTTCTTGCCGAACAAAACCTTTTGTTCCATCAACGGGATCAAGTGCCCAGAACCGGGCACCCTTACCGCCTTGGTAATTGCCCAGATCAATGGCATCGAGCATATCTTCCTTGGACGAAATGGTCCCCAGAGCCTTGTTTTCGTCTTCAGACGACTGTTTCAACGTCTGCTGAACAAATCCCCACACCTTGTCACTGAGCAATGGGTTTTCTCTCAGCGTTGCGGCATCTTCTTCACCGACAACCTTGTCGGCGGGGAAAACATGCCGAATGGCAGAGATAATCACGGCCTGAGCACCGAAATCTGCCACTGTAACCGGCGAATCGTCAGTCTTGGTGATACTTTGAAAACCAGCTTCGGAAACAAGTCGGGTGAGCCGAGCAGCTCGCTGAACTGCCAACCGAGCTACTCTGAGTTCTGTAGAATATGCCATCTTGCTACTTTAAAGTGAAAGATCCACTACAGCCTCCTCTCTGGGCCGGGGGGTTTTGTGGATTTGGTGGGGCGTTCTCAGAACTTCGCCGCTTGGGACAACACCAAAAAGAATTAAGAAACTTGGCCCACCCACCACACACACACACACTCTCACCTCCTTTCTTTTAACCCCTTTCACCTTGCGACTTGTTGACCGTTGTTTTTGGCTTTCGTGAGAACCCCACTCGCTCTCTAGCTAGATCTCCCCCATTGTATCGTGCGTATCACCGTTTAATTGAGGCGCTCCGATGATTAAGGTATGTCGAAACTGCTATTTATAGCCTCATCACGGCCGGACTAGGGCCACTTTGTCACTTTGCCAAGGGGAACTCGTACTAACCACCCATGTAAGGGTATTCGAAGCTCGCTCAAAGGCGCAAAGCGAACGTCCTCGGGCAGTTCCAAGTCCACCGGAGGTTCAGGCTCACCCCAGCCTTCTGTCACAACGTCCATGTTGTCCAAACCAAACGTTTTGGCCACAACCCCTCCCAAGAAGATCATCAAGTCTCTGTACGACTACTCTGCCCAGGGCCCTGGAGAACTGTCGTTTTCCAAGGGCGACTTTTTATACGTAGTGGGCCACGAAAACGATGATGACTGGTATGAGGCTTTTGATCCCCCTTCAAATCTCCAGGGAATGGTGCCTGTTGCATATTTCGAGGTGGTTAGCCGACAAGAGACTATCCCCACCGTTCCCATTGCGGAGATCCTCAACAATGTCAAAAAAGACTCTTCTGCTGTGGAAACATCTGCTACTACCACTACTCCAGCACTTCCAGCTCCTCCTCCTGGCATGCCCAGTTCCTCTTCGAAGGCTGCCCCTCTTTATGGTGTGGTTTTGTACAATTTTGTGGCTGAGCGGCCCGACGAACTCCAGGCAAATGCCGGAGAAAGCATCATCGTCATCGCCGAATCCAACGAGGAGTGGTTTGTGGCTAAACCCATAGGGCGACTGGGCGGGCCTGGCCTCATACCTGTCTCTTACATACAGCTGCGAGAAGTTGGCTCAGACAAGCCTGTGACCGATATTCAAGCTGCTGTCAAACGGGCAGGGGTGCCTCGCGTCGAAGAATGGAAACGTATGGCTGCTGAGTACAAGGCGAGCAGTATTACTCTGGGCAAATTCGACGACGATACCGCTGCGATTAGCCGACAAATGCAGGCTCTGCCAATTCGGGATCATCCTTCGTCTCAACAGCTTTCCACTCAAAGCCTCAAGTCTATATCCAATGGTGCTGCTCCTCAACCTTCCCCTGCAGCATCGTCATTTGCTGAAGCTAACTCGTACAATGGCAGATCCACCGCATCCTCGTCCTCGTACGGTCCGGGAAGTCTCCAGGGATCTCCAGGAATCCCTTATGTGGTTCGTGCTTCTGTCGACCGATATGCATTTCACGGTGGCAGATACTGGTACCTGCTGGTATGCGAGCTTAGCAACGGCAAACATAGAAACTTGTGTCGCTACTACCAAGACTTCTACGACTTCCAAATCAAGCTCCTAGATGAGTTCCCCGATGAAGCGGGCAGAACTGGCAAGCAACGATCTCTGCCATTTATGCCCGGACCGCTGACATATGTAAATGATTCTATTTCTTCACAGCGACGGGTTAATCTAGATGAGTATGTGCGAAAGCTCGTGCAATTGCCTGCATACATATCTCGAAGTGCAATTGTACTGCAGCTGTTTGCCATGAAACAGGGCGATGTAGAAGCGTCGACCCAGTCTGGCCAAATGCCACAACCTCTGGAGTCTGGACCTGCTAATTCTATTGTATCACTTTCGGACGGCATTGGAGCACTACCTAAGAATCAGGAATCTCCACCCCCAAGTCAACAGGGCGAAGTAGCAGTACCTACTGGTGCATCAATAGCAGGCGAAAGTACGTTGACTGAAGAGACGTTGACGACACCACCTGCTCAGAATTACCATTCTCGAATGGCCTCGCAGGCCACTGTAACCGATACTGCTACTCCGCCAGTTTCCACGCCAGTTGCTAATGGCAAGATTGGTGGGCCAATGGTGAAGATCAAGGTGTTCCACAATGATGATTTAATTGCTATTCGGTTCCCGCCAGATGCAGATTTCCAGTCTTTGAAAAGCAAGATAACCGAAAGGCTTAGTTTGTCTACGGTGCAGCTATTATACAAGGACGAGGCTACTGGCAATACGCATGAACTGAGCAATGACGGAGAGTTTAGCCAGGCATTGAATGGAAAGACCAAGCTTGTACTTTATGCCAAGACAGATTAAGTATATGATGAGATTTTTTTCTAATGAATAACGAGATAGTACGCTTAGGTGTGTAGTAATGTATAATGAGAGAAAGTATCCACTAGACTAGGAGAAGATTTAATTGATCAAACTGCGTTATACGAAACAAACAACACAACCTTATTTTTCCATCCCTTCCCCCCTCTCCTCCCCTCGAATGCTTATTCCGTGTCCATCATTTCGTAATCAGATGCGGTATCATAGCTGGGGGTTGGTCCGTCTATAGCCATAATGCTATCGTCGTCGTCATCCAGGTATTCACTTGTCCTGGTCCACCACGATACAAAACGGCTCCAGACGACGATCCCCCACGGCACATATGGCAGCAGAGCACGTAGATAGATGTTTTCATAGAAATGCGGGAAGGTCTGAGATATGATGGATGGGATTTTCAAATAGGACTCGTCGATTTCAATCTCCGGCAGTGGTGGGGCTGGTGTAGTAGTATTATTATTAGAAATCCTCAAAGAGTCGCCAAGCGTCAGGGCGCTGAGCGAGTCGATTAGCCGTCGTTTTGCACGATCATAGTCGAGCAGGTCAGATGGGGCATGGCGTTTGGGCATATATCCTCCTCCAAGAAAATAGTCGGGATGTTATGTTTGGGGCTGCAATGAGGGAAATTAAGATGACCTAGTCCAAGTTATATATTTTTTGTTGGTGTCATGTTGTGCCAGAATCATCGATGACGACGCTTGCGAAGGGAGGTTGGCAGCCCTCCCCCCCTCCAAGAAGCTCCGTTCTTTCCTTCCTTCACCCTTTGACCACCCCCCCGCCATGCCACCCACCTTCCATACTCCTCCCACGTTGCACGAGCGATCGTATATCGCGGAGCAGGAGAGCTATGGGTTGGAGAGCAAGGAGCCGCTAGAAGCACGGGTTTCCACTGACACCGTTGTGCCGGTGGTGGACGAAGATGCCACCTCCGAACCGTCGGAACAAAGCAGTCTGAGCAGCGATAAGGGGGCTGCAGAGTCCGACATCCGGGAGGATTCAGCCGTTAAGTCTCGTAGAGGCTCGGCCAGTCTGCAGCCCAAACGACTGCCGTCCAGGTTAGCCCATTATATTGATCTGTTTTTGCATTCCCTCCAAGAGCCCAAATATATGACGCCTTTGACTGGCGATGATATTGCTTCGCTTTACCAGGACTTTTATAAACGTTTCGCTACCAAGGCTGAGGAATATGTGGCTGGGAAAAGTGCTGCAGCGCATGCTACCAGTGAGGTGCAAATGAAATCGTTTGAAGAGATTGCCGAGAAGAAGAAGGAGAGATCGCTGAGACCTGCCAAGGTCAATGCTCTCGTTGAGCTGGCTGAAGCAAAAGCCTGCACCCTAGTCTACGAAAAGATATTTACTGTTTCTCACGGCGAAGATACCATAAAAAGCGAGCGAGTTCAGCACAAGATATCGGTGCTTCAACAGCTCCCCATAACTCTGGTTGATCTGGGACTGACAGGCTATTCCACAGAAGAAGGATCATCTATCGATACCATTGTCAAGGAGGCAGGTGCAGAGCTGCAGAAACTCAACTCATCTCGCTGGCCAAAAGCTAAAATAGATCATCTGTTGGCTGTTCACCAGATCATCGTCAGAATCCTGTCTGAAGAGGACAAGAAGGACTCCTCTGGTAGCTCCTCAGCCGACGCTATTCTTCCCTGTCTCATTTATTCTCTCATCATGAGCCAGACCCCTAATATCTGGCTCAATCTCAAGTTCATGTACCGCTTTCGCAATATGAATTTCCTCAATGGAGAGTCAATGTATTGCCTTACCAACTTCGAGGCTGCTGCGACATTTTTAGAAACTGCCAGTGCAGAAACTCTGGGCATCGATTTGTCTTCGATTCCTCCGAATTTGGATGTCACCTGTCTTCTAGCACCGGACCCTCTCCGCTCAGGAACTTCTTCTTCGGCATCTTCTATCTACCAGCATACTCATAAGAGCTCCGTCACTTCAGTTGGATCTAGAGGTTCTCGCTCAAACTCTGCCACCAAAGATAATCCCAGGAACAGGCGACTCTCGCTATTGCAGCTCCACTACCCATCTGATATTGCCTCTTCCGCTGCTGATATATCTATTAAATCAATAGGCTCCTCATTTGGCAATTCTTACAGATTTCTCATGGGCAAATTCACCGACAAAAAGGGAGAAGATGATGGGGCAAAATATCCACACACTTTGGCAGAAGCTCGCAGAGTGGTTGGTCTCGAACCTCCTCCTTCCCCTGGCAGTAACTCTACGCATGAATCTCACGACAACGCCTCTACTCATTCTGACAACACTTCGCTTCATTCTAGAGACAATATCACTCCCCACGGCAGTATTTCCTCCATGTCAGACCTGCTACGACCTCCTCCACCTCCAATGCCACAACTTTCTCCAGAGAAACCTTCCTCTCAGCTCTCGCAAAGTGTCTCCCAAGGAGAAAATGTGTCTGTTATTGGTAAATGGACAGGTGGAATGATGAGATCTATACGTTCAACCTCTCTCACCGGAAACTCTCAGGCTCCAACAGCAGCTCTTGATGCTATTAGTGCACCGGTTGTGCCTAACGACAAGTTTCTTTCCATTGATTTTGAAAATATAAAGATCTCTGACATGCGCGAGCTGCACTCTGAGTACAAGCGTCTTGCTCAATATGTCAAGTCCCTTAACAATGCATAGGTCTATTATTTGGCCGTTTTAACGCCCCCATTTGTTTTTGTAGTTATTCCATAGCACTATATACATGTATGATCCATACACTACCAACTATTTGCTGCTGCTGCTCACAGGAGCCTGCCCAAGAATTGAAAATATGTCCACGTCCGAATCATCAGCCTCTTCAGTACCTTCTTCAGTCTTTTCGATCACTACAGTAGACAAGTCAGACGAAGAAGTTTCTGAAGACATTTCTGATGATGTTCGAAGAAACACTCCTCTTCCTGGAGCAGGCATGGATGCAGGTCTCAGTTGCTGTAATCCGGAAGATGTCGAGCTGCTCTTTGACGTAAATGCATCTGGTACCCAAGAACTTCGACTGGCAAGACGCTTCAAACCTTTTGGCTTATCAGAGGAACTCAGAGGCGATTTTCTTCTACTTTGAGGCATTTTTAACGAGATGGAGTAGCCTAAGGACTCCATTTCTTTAGTAGGAGGTGCCTCTATCGCTCGTAGTGCATCAACACTAACTTCAAGAGCGCTGGGTGATACATGGACTCCATCCTTAGCAGTGTCATGCTGTTGTTGCGGATTATAGTAGCTGTGGTAGTTTGCATCTAGTATACCTTCAGCAATCAACCCATCGGCACTGAGATAGCTATTGTTGTTTATGGGTTCTCTTGGGGACTCCAACGCTGTAGCCTCACTGGCAAAACTATTAGTTGAGTAATCGTCTTCCTGGCTCATGAAGGCCATTCTACTTCTTGTTCTCACCGATCCCGAAAGAGACTTTGCTCTCTTTTCCTGCGAACGATGCGCATGTGGCATCAATTCACTTGCAAACCATACAAGGGAGTCTACAAATCCAGAAAATGGCCGCATGAAGGTTGCTATGCATGCTATCCACATAGGTGGAGTCCCTGAAAGGCCTCTATGAAGTGATATAGCATCATGGACCAGCGGAGCTACCCACAAAAAGAAATAAACAGTGGGATAAACAAACACAAAGTTGATATGACGTTCCATCTGAGTTCTCGACTGTTGAAACCTTTGGTAATTGTCCGAGTGAATGAATTTTTGCAGCTGTGAGCTAGCAGTAGGATTTCCTGCTGTTGAGTTTTCAAAATCCGTGGTTGGTGGACTCTCACTAGAATCCCTGCCGTAGAAACCATTCTCATCAACTCCACCTGCTGCGGTATTCTTGGCAAGAAATCCAAGTCCTGGAATGTGAAATGCTATGGACCGTGTGATTCTTTGGTACCTATTAGCAGGGTTTCCAAACAGATCCATGCCGCCAGGCTTCTCACCGCCATTTTCAAGCTTTGTTGCAGGGCTGAAAGACGACTCCAAAGCCCTGATCAAGTTGTGCAGTCGCACATAAATTGCTATATACGTGGCAGCAATTGTAATCATAATGATGTTGCGAGGGATCCAAGCCAGAGCCAGGCGGTACCAGACCGGCAAAATCCTAAGATAACATGAAGCTCCGAAAACAGTGAAACCTCGTCCGAAATTCTTGTATCTAACCAATCCCAAAGAAGCAAAAAGAACTGGAAATAAAAACCATGCGACAATGAATATGGGCCACCTCCACGGATAAATGCCGTTATTCTTTGATTTTGAGAAGACAGACACCACTGTATTTAGAGCCAGAACCAGATTCGAGAAATCGCAGCCTTCCAATGTCAGCGTAGTGAAATACCCGAGGGTATCGCACCATGATGAAGAATATGGATAGATAGGCATTGAGCTTGCCTCGCTGTAGTACCAGAATGGCCCGGCAACGAGAGTGACAGCCTTGAGCAAATCGAAGCAAAGAAGTATCACAATCAAACGGTGCCTGAAAAGCCGCCTTTTCCGGTCAGTAAACACGAACCACCGGATCAGGACGGCGATGACGGCAACGATGCTCATCATCCCCGACACCATGGCGACTATTTTCAGCTTCTGGCTATCATCGTCATCATAATGCGCTATAGGATAATGCTTGTTCATTGCATAAGCTATCAGCTACAAAGAGAAAGTGTCATCAATAGGAGATATTGATTAACGATCCATCCGGGCAAATTAACCGAAATTAACCTTCCCCTGCCATGATTCCCCACACTCCAGCCTCTTGTCTGCGACTGCCTAATTTCATTTTAATTTATTTACATAACTATTGTCTACAACATATTGAGAGCCCATCCGCACAGCAAATGCAAAGCGTGGGGAAATGAGCGCAACTGCCTTGAGTTGGTTTTGGATTTGGCTTTGGCTTTGGCTACTCAAAGAGGTTGGTTTTCCCCACAAGCAAACTCATTCTCATCTTTAATTATCAACCATGAGTAAGCATTATGTTCCCCTGGAATGCAACCCAGATGTGTTCAACCAATTGATCCACTCACTCGGAGCATCTGAAGCAATTGGATTCCATGATATCTGGACTGTGGACGAGCCTGAAATGCTGGCTTTCCTTCCCCGTCCTATACATGCTGTGCTTCTTGCCTTTCCGGTGTCGAACAGCTACGAGGCCTACCGTAAGGAGGCTGACAGCCACCTGGACCAGGACTACTACAATTCTGTTTCAGGAACTCGAAATGAAAAAGTTCTGTGGTACAAACAAACAATTGGAAATGCCTGTGGAACAATTGCTGCACTTCATGCTTTGGCCAATGCCGTTCCAAACCATTTCATAGTGGCTGATTCAGCCTTGGACAAGTTTCTACAAGACTCCAAGCCACTCAATGTCAATGATCGAGCCAAACTGCTTGAAAATAGTAAATCAATTGAGGAGAGTCATGCTGCCGTCGGGCAGCAAGGTGACACAGAAGCGCCCAATGCCGAGGATAGCATTGAGTTCCATTATGTTTGTATTTGTAAGGATGTGTCTACTGGCCATTTGTATGAACTAGATGGAAGGAGGAAGGGCCCAATTGACCATGGTGCTCTAGCTGACGACGAAGATGCACTTTCTGAAAAATCATTGGACGTAGTTAGAGGATTTTTGAAACGAGAAGGAGAAAGTGGAGCCTTCAGCATCATCGCCTTAGGACAAGCCTAGCACTAAAATTGTCACACCGCACAGCACAATCACACACAATTAGTATTGAACAGTAAAGGAATAGTAACGGGGTTTTTTCAGTCTAGATTTGTCCTTTTATGTCCACCTTTTTGAACGCTTGCTGCCTTGCCAGCTCCAAACCTCCATAACTGTCCTTGGTATTCAGAGCCAGCTTTGATCCTTCTCTGACTATCAGACTATCACTCACTTTATGCTGAGTCAAAAATTCCACAGCCTCCTGCTCGTCATCAAATCCTAGCTGGCTACAGATATAGTCGACAGAGATTTCCGGTCTAAAAGCCTTGCAAATCTGGGTCATGGCCAGAACTCTTGCTCGGGCCACAAAATTATCCATCACGTATCCTCCCATATTGGGCGCGCCCTCGTACAAGGCGAACAGCCATGCAAAATTATTGGTCATAGAGGCCTGATTTACGTCTAGTGCATGCTTGATATTTTTGTCGTCCATCTGGTCTGGGCCCATTTCCAGCACCATTTGGGAAATTTCAGCTCGGGCCTGGGTATGCAATAAATAAAGAACTCGGTATGCTAAAAATTCGTTCTCATGTCCCTTGATTCCTTTAGAGTATAACTCTCGTAATCTTGATTGGCACTGGTTATATTCCCCCAGATCATGTTTTTCCAGGGCAATCCGAGCATGAATCTCGTACACCTGCACTGTGAACTCATCTTCGATGTGCTGCACAGTAAGATCTTGTCGCATTGATTTGAACTGATCACAAATATACGAGTAATTCTGCTCCTGCTTCCACTTGGTTTTCAGTAACTCCAACGTCTGTTTCAGAATCGGCTCGGGGCGGACTTTTTCGGGATCGGGTTCTGAAGTCAGCCGGAGATACCTCTTCTCCAGCACGGTACATCTGCCAACTACGGGACCGGTGGGGGTTTCTGGGTACGGCGATGCATCTTTGGTTAGTGACGAGCTGGCGACCTGGTAATTTTGTTCGAATTTATGCTCCCGTTCAAACCGCTTTTGTCGTTTTTCCAGCTGGTCTCCGTCGGCAACAGGCACTCCATCCTGATCTTGAACCAACCGTTTCTTTTCTGTAGTTTTTCCTTTTCCTGCTGATTTTGTCTTACTTTTCTTCAGTACTGCCAAGGTTTCTTTGTCCCAGTCGATAGTCCATGTACTCTGGGTTTCAAACGCCTCGGTGATCTTAGCCTTGAGCTGCAATTCCAGCTCTGTCTTGTTCTTTTCCGTTGCTTGGGCCAAGCTGCGTTCCACAAACTTCTTGAGGGAATCGGGCCATTGGAACATGTCGTTTGCAGCAGCAGAAGCAGCAGCAGCCGGTTGTGGTTGTGGTTTACTGGAGCTATCGGGGGGGTTAGTTTTCTTCTTGCCCAGAGACTTTCTCGGTGAAACAGCGGTAAACGCAGCTATAGTTAAAAAAAAAGGTTAGCAAACCTATTGGCTTGGAATTTACAAATAGTTTATTATATTTACTCTTGTTTGCCCGCCACGGAGGAACCGACATGATGATGCCGCTGCGTCGTTTATGCAGCTAAGTTGGAGTTGCAATGGGTGAAGTCAACGGGATCAAACATTTGGGTTTTGCATTGACATGAGCTCTAGCCAGTCCACCGCTTCTGTGCAACGGCAAAGAACCCACCTGCTTTACGCAGCTGTAAAAGATCTGAAAGTAGACCGTATAGAATTGACAAACGAAACTGCGCTAGAAGCCGCTAATTTCGTCGCTGTCGACTCTGCTGAGACCAAAATCGTAGTAACTGGTCTGGAAACCGACTGGGGGAAAGCGCCCAGCGTGGCTCTGCGAACCCAGGATCTGGCGTGGATCTCTTTTGATCTGAACTTTGATCATTAAAACAATGATTTGTGTCCACCTTGGTGCAGGAAACCATAGCGAGGCCAAACGGCAGGACTACAAGAAACTTTGTCATAAAGCATTGGCAGCCGGAGAAGAACTTCTACAACAAGGCATTTCGTGCGATGAAATCACTCTGAACGTTTGTAAGATACTTGAGGATTCTCCCCTGACAAATGCTGGCCGTGGCTCGGAGTTATCGTGCCAAGGCTCCTTGGAAATGGACGCTACTTTCACCAATGGCTCCAATTTTGCCAGTGTCGGCGCAATCCAGGGAGTAAAAAACCCAATTGAAGCTGCTTTCTTGTTGTATGAGCAGTTTCAGGCCCCACCTGAACCGTATGGTCGGTCTCATCCTCACATGCTCACCGGCTCTGGAGCTACTGAATTTGCCGTACACAACGGAGCACAACAAGCCTCTGATTCTCAGCTCATCACCAAAGAAGCTCTTGCTCGATACAAATACTGGAGTAGTATTTATAATGGTGATAAGGCAGTGGAAAATCCGGGTCCTCTGCCTGTCAGTGATACAGTTGGAGTCATTTGCATCGATTGTCGTGGCAATTTTGCAGCTGCATCGTCGTCTGGAGGAATAACTTTCAAAGATTGTGGCAGAATTGGTCCCGCTGCTCTTCATGGAGCTGCCACTTATCTGAAATGTGCAAATTCTACAACTGTTGCTAGCTGTGCTACAGGCTATGGAGAAGATATAACCCACCTTCAACTGGCCAGTCAAATTACCTCCACATTGCTTCAAAATGGTAATCTCAACTCTATCAACTCTCTCTATCGTCATCTGAACTCTAATACCTCACATCAATCTGATCCGTTCAGCGCTGGTGGAATCTCCATAGTTCACCAGGCCGGTGACCCTTGTGCTACGCTCTTCATTGGCCACACCACCCCGTCCATCGTGGTCGGCTACACTAATGCCACGGACCGCACATTCTTACTGTCTCGTCTATCTGAAACTTCGAGCTTTTTTGAAGGCAGGGAAATGAGAATTCCGCTTTGTTCTCCATCTCTCATGGTGAGCCTCACGTGATCCCCGTGCGTAATAAAATTTCCCCGATTGGTTTAAAAGCATCAGACTAAATTAAATTAAAACCCCCGATCAGCCCCCCGTAACTGATGGCTTTTGGCAACAAAATTGTAGATAACACAGACCTGGCTTTTGCAAGGAAATAGAATATAGGAGCCTACTATGGCTGATGTATTTGAGTTAGAGGCAGATATCCCTGCTACCCGAGAACGAGGGCTCAGTGTTTCATCCAATTTTGTGTTTCTCAGCGACGAAGATGTTCGCAATATGGCCCTCTTATCCATAGAGGACGAGGAAGATGAGGGCGCTATAGATATACCCGTTTCTTCTCGACGTGTCGAAGATTTGCTGAGTACCTCGGTGAGCGGACGGGCTGGTATGAGCTATGAAATTGGTATAGATCACAACTACGTCTCCAGCGACGCAGGAAATAGACGGAAAAAGAGCCCCCTGGACTTTGAACCGCTCAAGGTTCTTGGACAGGGTGCCTATGGAAAGGTTCTCCTGGTCAAAGAAAAGCTGACTGGACGGCTATTTGCCATGAAACAGCTCCGGAAGGCGTCGATGATTATAGAACAAAAGAGGATTGAACAGACCAAAACGGAGAAGAGCATTCTTGAGAGTCTGAGGCACCCCTTTATTGTGCGACTCTACTACGCCCTTCAGGATCATGATAAATTGTATTTGATTTTGGAATACGCTCAAGGTGGAGAGTTGTTCACGCATTTGGCTCAAGAACGGATGCTTTCTGAAGATACTGCCGCATTTTACGTGGCGGAAATGGCCCTGGCTCTGTATCATTTGCATGCTAATGTTGGGGTTGTTTATCGGGACCTCAAGCCGGAAAACTGTATGCTGGATGCTGATGGGCATTTGGTACTGACTGACTTCGGACTCTCCAAAGTGGCCGAGGATGGTGGTACATGCAATACACTTTTGGGAACCCCCGAGTACATGGCCCCAGAGGTGCTACTTGGTAAAGATTACGACTATGCGGTAGACTGGTGGTCCCTAGGAGCAGTATGCTATGATTTGTTGACCGGTTCACCTCCCTTCACCGGCAACAATCACCAAAAAATCGTGGAAAAGATCACAAAGTCAAAGCTGACGTTACCATATTATTTATCCGCAGATGCAAAGGATCTGCTTACTAGACTTTTGCGAAAAGAACCTAGCAAGAGACTCGGATACGAGAAATTTGATATAATCAAGAAGCATAGATTTTTCCGCAAAATCGACTGGGCAAAGCTGGAAAGGAGAGACGAAACTTTGGTTCCTCCCATTCTTCCTGTTATTACCAAACCTGAACTGGCGGAGAATTTCAGCAGTGAGTTTACAGAGATGGCACTGTCCCCTGTCGATCGACCGTCAGGAATACCAATCTCCGGTGGGCTCACAGCCCAAGATGGTGCATTCAAGGGCTTTTCATTTGCAGCGAGTCAGAGCTTCCTTGAAGGCTATACAAATTATTGACCAATGCGTGTGTTTAGTCTACTTTTAGAAACTAATATTACTATAGAGCGTATAACTGTGATTAGAGGGATCAGTTGCATAACAGATTGTTTAATTTACATGGCCATCTGAGTATATATTTTATTTCAGATAGATCTAAATATGCTGCCACAGGTTTGATAGGTCATATTGCATCTCAATAAATATCCGTCATAGGTCATGGACAACTATCTTTCCTCCACTACTCTCCAGTACATTTTCGGTAGACTGCCACGGAACCCTAAACAGTCCAGAATTTATCCTCGGCATATGGATTTCTATAGGAGCCGTATTATGTATTTCTTGTAGTTGCTTCTGCAGGTCTCCCATCGCTTTGGCTGTTGCGTCTACAATCATGTCAGGGTTATCAACAGTTCTTCCATAGCCACAACTTGTAAAAAGACATGCTATATAAAAGTTCTCTGCACCGGGAGACCTAGAAGTCGGTATCAAAAGGCAGGTTCCCAGCAGATGAGATCTCTGCTCCTGTTCAGTCCTATATTGCACACAATGCTCGTGATAGATCTTGTAAGCCTGTGGAAAATAATTTCTGAAGCCAACAGCTACGCCTGATCCCCATCTCCCTTGGCAATTGCAAGCATGGGCTAAAACACTACCTTTTGGTGAAGTGGTGAACAGATCGCCTTGAATGTATTCCACCATAGCATTAGCTTGGTATCTTCATGTTGGGACCCTGGCCGATCATACATCATCATCAACATCACCACCCCCTATATCGGTTACTACCGAAAATGAGCGCAGTCGTTTCTGGCAGTAATGGCCAGAACACTGGTACTACTACTAACAGTAATGTTGCAGTGACTCTGCCGCCCATGCTGAGTCCAACATTGCCTGGATGGGCCGACGAGCTAATACCTCCTCAACGCATGCTGAGTCCAACCCTCCCGGATATGTTCGAGAAGGCCCTGGATACGTCCAGCCCAAGTCCTGAAAAACAGCCGATAAAAGCGAAAAAGCAATCCTCTGTAAACTCGATAAAAGGATCACCAGTATTAGCTCACCCTAAACCAGAGAGCGCAGTCGTGTCAAAGATAGCGAGCAAACTGGATGAGAAACTCGCTAGCAAATCTGCTGCGGTGAATTCTGAGCAGGAAACCGCTCCAATGGGACGGAAAAGAAGGCCTTCTCTGGTGGTGACTCTAAAGATCGGGGAGGGGCTGAAAAATGGAGCCGAATTGACGAAACCGGTTAACCTTCCAAATAAGCCTCCCGCAAAGGCGCCCGCCAAACCTGATAGTTCAGCTGCTAATGTTGCGGTCCAAAATTCTGCTACCAATGGTTCTGCTGCCACTTCTAATGGATCTGTCACAGGTACGGCGGTCAAAAGACGATCGCTGGCTCCCGATCCTTCGCGGAAGAAGAAGAAAGTCACGAGAAGCTACTCTTCATCTGAAGATGAGGATAATATCCCGCTGGCAGCTAGAAATAGGGCTATGAAAGATATCGCGAAGTCCACTCCAGCAAGACTGAATTCAGCAACCGCTAATCGAGAAAATACCCCATCGGTTGTTACCCCACAAGATAAGAACATTAATAGTGCCGCCAATTCGGTGACAAAGACTGCATCAACCTCGATACAGAGTGAGAAGCGTGAGAAATTTTACCGTCTCTTACGGAGTAAGATGCATAACTGGATTGACATTGCTCGTGAGAAGAAGCACGAAGGAGATGCAGTATCGGAGAAAAAGAGCCATAATCTGTCGCAAGTCATCTCTCTGGACTCCCTTTTTGCATTTATTGTTGGTTTTGACTATGAAGATAGAGGAGAACTCATGATGAAGAGAGATCCAGGCACTTCGTCTTGGTCTACTCTGGTGCCATATATTGGCAGAATGATAAAACAATTTGAAGTGGAGAAGAATAATGACTTTATTGGACTGGCCCACCAAATGAGAGCGCTGGTACATTTAAGAATTGCATCGCGATACCATGCCGAGCTCCAGAAACTAATACGTAAAGATGGAAGTGCGGACGTCTCTGCCACCACACAGAGCACCGTTGTGTCTGTTACCACCAAGTATATGGCAAGTAATGAGGCTGCATTACAGGACTTTAGGAAGGGGTTCCAGGGATTGAGTCTGGAAACCATTGAAAAGAGTTACCCCAAAACTTGGGCCAAAAGGGCCGCTACTCCACAGCCTGTTAGCAGGCATGAAGGGGGATACAGGCCATTGGATGACCCATTTTGGCTACCGCTTCATAGCTTTTCATCTCTTCAGGAAGCTACTGCTTTTGGATATGCGATGACCAAAGAATGGGCCGACTCGAAAGGGGTGGAATGCGACTGGGCTCTGATCAAGGGTTTACGTTGATGGGTTCTTACTGCTCATGAATATATTTATTAGGACTAAGCCTGCAACTCCATTGCACTCTTTATCGCTCCTATCATGCCGGAAGTTTGTAGTTTTTCGTTACCTCCACTGCTGAGCCTCCATTCGATCTCAGACAGCCCCTCAAGCAAGGCTATTTTAGTAGGGCCCTTGAGGTCCAGTGAATTGATCTCCGTAGTAATTGCTGTAAGAATATCGGCAAGAGCAAGGCCCTTCTTCTGTTTTATCGAAGATACCGACTGGAGGGCCGTAGTCCAGTCGTCTTTAAGGATGATATCCAGTATGCTTTTGATGTCATCGGGTTGTGGAGACCCAACACAGTCGTAAATCATTGTTTGATTGATTTCTTGGCCAGGCTCAGCACTGGCATGACAGGCCTGGAGCACGTTGAGAGCCCGTCTCATGTCGCCTTTGGACAGATCCAGGAGGGATGCCAGAGCTTCATCGGAGATTTTGAGCTTCTCAGCCGCCACAACATGCTCTACGCGTTCTTTGACAGCCTCATGAGTAAGAGGAGCAAACCGGAACCGAGTGCATCGCGACAACAGAGCAGGATTGAGCTTGTAGGTGTAATTTGCCAGAATGCAGAAACGGGTGTTTGCGGTGTACTTTTCAATGATTCGTCGCAGAGCATTCTGAGCCACATTGGTCATGGCATCGGCTTCATCGAGGATGATGAGCTTGAACCCGTTGGAGAAAATCTGTCTGGTGCTGGCAAACATTTTGACTTGTCCGCGAACAACGTCGATTCCTCGGTCGTCGGAAGCATTGAGCTCCAACACCATGTTACGGTAATTATTTCCGTATATTTCCTTGGCAATGGCCGTGATAGTCGATGTTTTTCCTGTTCCTGGAGGCCCGTAGAACAGAAGATGGGGAATCTGCCCCGTTTGTACGAATTTTCGCACCGTGGTGACCACTCCATCTTGGCCTGCTACCTCATCCAAATTGGATGGCCGATACTTTTCGACCCTGCAAAACGTTAGGAGTTTTTTTTCCTTCCAAATCTTCAAATATCCTCTCTTACTTACCAAGGAAGTGTATCGTCAGACTCCTCTTTGGCGCTGCTGGTCGCCTGCTTGCCTTTGCTGCTCATATCTTTGGTCGCGTTGGAGAAGCGAAGAATCGAGATCAGGTCCAGCCGTGCAAGGTTGATATTTAAGTTTCCCCTTCAGCCCACTTCCTCGCCGAGAGCTCAACATAAGCTGTTTCAAGGCCTTGAACATGATCACACAGCTTCTTTTGACGGCTATTCTACTCTGCGGAGTACTTGGGGCGGGTCACTCGTACTTTGAGCAGCTGTTGCTAGATCATCGGCTGAGTCTCAAGGAGCAGCCGGGATGGCTACTGCTCGACGACATAGATCCAGTACTTTTGGACCACCCCCTCGTGGAACTTGATCGTCTTCCCGTTATACAGGCCACCCGAACTATACAAAGGCGAGCCAATGGAGAAATTACTCCCGCAGCCCCGTCGATAGACGCTTCTGCTGCAACTGGTTCTTCGACCGGCGATGACGGATGGGCCAGTGACTGGCTGCCTGGCTATTCGAACACAAAGCAGAACTGGGCTGCTATTGGATTCGATCCCAATCCTACCACCTACCAGGCTACGCCGGTTCCTTCTGCTACCAGTTCTTCTACTGTTGCTACCTCGCTCCAAAATGGCGTACCGATCCGTTATGTCATCGGGTCGGGTGCGACACATAGATATGTGCTCCAAAATATTGCAAAAGGTGAAAAGTACGTCTATGTCACTATGAATATCTGTCAGGAGCCTGTTGGGCTGGCCGTGTCAGACACTGTTTCTGATGATGCGCTCCGACTGTATGCCAGTGTGCGGAATAGCACCGTAGACTGGCCATATATGGATGCACTATTCGGATTTGCAAATGTCACTCTTCTGGACGTTACTACCGGGGCGACCTATGTTGATATATCTGCTCCAGATGTCTCCAGCGACTCCAGCGTCAGTGGTAACTGGACCTACGAAATCGCCGTGTCCACCCGCTCGCCTGTGCATAAGGCCAATGTCGGACCCTCGCTGAACTTGGTAGACACAGACTTTGCTCATGCATTATTTGTCACTGAGAATTTCACCACCTATTCCAACGGCTCTATCTCTGAAAACATCACTGACTTTGGCATCTTCGTCTACGCTGATAAGGACGCTGATAATCTCCTTGAAATCACTCCTTCTGGAACTTACATTACTAAGGATAATCGTCTCGCATGGTCCTACTGCGGTATCTCTACCGGGCCTTCATTGCTCAACACAAACAATGCGGAGCTTTCTACCACTACAAGAGGTAGTGGCAGTAAACTTAAGGGCCAGATCTTTATGAATGGTCTAAATATATCCACAAGCTATATTGCTTATCTTATTCGGCCCAATAATCTCTCGGCGCCTTTGGGTTCTGATGGTGGAGAAGTTTATTTGGGTGTGAACTTCACTACCAAAAGCGAAACTAACTGCCAGATCATTTACAATCTTGAGTTTTGTAGTAGCGTGGCCTACGCAGCTCCTGGAAATGCCTCTATTTTTGCTGCTTCGAACTTGAGTTCGTTTTATGACGATATCGCCCTCACCAGATATGACAATTTCAGCAAGTCACTGCAACAGATCCAGTGCGACGCCAAGCCGGCTGAAATGTTTTCCCCAGTGAGAAATTGCGATAATTGCGCCGAAGCCTATAAGCAGTGGCTATGTGCTATTACTATTCCTCGCTGCACCGATTGGTCTAAGAATGAAACCTACCTATACGCGCGGCCCGCTAACACTTCACGAAACCCGGAAATCAACTATATTATTCGTCCTGGCGGGTATAAGGAAGTTCTACCTTGCATTGATCTCTGCTACCAGCTGGTACAAAACTGCCCAGCTGACTTTGGATTCACTTGTCCAAATCCAAGTTCCAAATGGGCTCTAACGTATGGAGAAATGTCCGACGATGGCGACGTGAGCTGTAGCTTCCCTGGTGCGCTCTACTACCAGAGCTGGGCATCAAGAGTAATCCCGCAGTTCAGTATGTTGGCTGCATCTCTCGTCAGCTTCTTTCTTATTTACTGTGCATAGTTTTTTTATTATCCTAAAATGTAACTTTTTTGGTCTATTCTATTCGGCCAGCTTTTTGGCTGCTTCGACCGAAACCTTGGGGCCATTCTTGAGAATAACCTGCAAAATTGGTTCCCATTTGTCACTTTCACCTTCCGTAATAGTATCCAACTCTAGTACGTTATTTTCCAATTCCCACTCTCCCTGTGCTAGTCTTGTTAAGGCTACCATATGGGCCGATGTGCCAAGGGCTATGCCAATATCGTGAATGAGCGACCGAATATAAGTACCAGAGGAGACCGAGAACTCAATGGTAACTACAGGAAAATTTTCGGGTTTCTTATCATCTCCTGTTGCGTCTTCAGCCGGCTCTTCAACCTTGCCATCTTTCGTAATAGTATTCAACTGCTTTGCTAAACTGACTTCCTGCTCTGAAGCTTTTTCCTCGGGGATCTTGTATTCATGATCCAAGGTAACTCCTTGCTTTATTTCGATCTTGTCGATTTTGCACGGCCGAGGCTGAATTTCTTTAGGTAATGGTTCATTATTTCTGGCATATTCGTAAAGAGGTTTACCATTCATTTTCAAAGCTGAATAGACTGGAGGGGTCTGCATGATGTCGCCCTGGAATTTTTTCAGAGCTTCTGCGATTTTGTCGTCAGTTACATGACTGGTAGGTCCATATTCCAGAATTTTTCCTTCAGAGTCGTAAGTCGTGGTTGAAGCCCCGAACAAGGCAGTAGCTCTATAAGTTTTCTTGCAGTTACCGAGATAGCCTTGTAGAGCCTTTGTTCCTGTGCCGACACCGATGACAAGAACGCCATCAGCGAGAGGATCAAGAGTTCCTCCATGGCCGATCTTGATGTAGTTGTTCCTGTTCCTAGCACGATAACTCTTTGGGTTCTTGTTCCCTACAATTCGATCTTTGATGGTATCCAAAAATGCAGGTTGCTTAGACAATATGAATTTCAGCTTATCTACGACATCTCTAGAGGTGGGTCCAGATGGTTTGTTGACAGCAAACACCCCGTTCATTGTGGGATGGCTGAAAAATAAATATTTTGGTGATGGAACTTTAGCTGCACTGTGGGGGCCTAGCCGGAACTATAACATCAAGCTGCATAGTTAGCACTAACCGACAGATGATCATCTCCCAATTTACAGGTATAAGATAGAGGGATTAAATACTCACACTGAGAAATGCTGTTTCGACTGGATCAATAAACTGTATGCCCCGAGATCGGTATTGAATGTTGATATTCTCGACATAGTTGACCAATTCCTGAACATAAGGGACAGAAGGATCGTAGTAAATGAGCCAAACCGTCAGTAGGCCGACTAGATTGGCCAGAGTAGACTTCCAGGACGGTTCGAAGGCCTTTCTGGAGATACGGTTGATTCTGGTGATGATAGCGGAGAATTCCTCATCGGAAAGGTAGAGCCCCAAGTCTGATTTAGAAGATAGCCCTTCGGGAGAATCTGCTACCAGTGCACCCGGTTCCGATCCCGGTGTGTATTCGGAAAACTGGGGATAAGAGGTGGATGCATCTGCATTGGGTCCGTCATACGCCCTCGGAATATGAATGATGCGACCGGGGACAGAGTTATACGTATTGGGAAAATCCACTTTGAGAGTCTGTGGGGCTCCAGTTAGATATTCATGATAGTTATACAGTTTTATATCTGACATGGAGAGGTCGGTAACAGACAGCGTTTGCTGCGCTTTCACCTATTAGAATGGTATGTTGGTTTTGGTGGTGATGGGAAGATGTGGGTCAAAGCCACCATTTCCGATGCAAAAGCTGCAACG
This sequence comes from Zygoascus biomembranicola, assembly GCA_030556875.1. Lineage (NCBI taxonomy): Eukaryota > Fungi > Ascomycota > Dipodascomycetes > Dipodascales > Trichomonascaceae > Zygoascus > Zygoascus biomembranicola. The sequence goes on from JAKTUV010000001.1 coordinate 1,489,471, forward strand.
GTTCGGCGGCATGCAGTGTCATGCATACCAGAATCTGCATGAGGTTACACGCCTAAGAAGGCGAGCTTGTGCAAAGAGCGGGACCTACTATTGTTTAAATTTTGTGACGTGCAAATGGTGGGAAAGGCGAATAAAATTCCGCTACGCCGACTTGTTGATAGTTTATACTTTTCAGAACTATATTTTTTTGGCAGGCAGTGGGTAAAAGATAAATAAATGTAAAATGAAAGTTCACACACCTATTTACTCAGCTTTCTTCTTTTTCCGATCTCACCTGACGGACTTCTCGAACAATGGCTCCGGGGGGGTGGCTGGTTGAGATCTGTACTAGTTGGTGGCTGTTTTGGTGCTAAACCCTATCTAGTTGTATATTTGCATGATAAGCAGATTTTTTATCTCAGCACAGACCTCCGGGGTGAGAACAATGAGCTGGAAATACCAAAGATTACCTGATCAAATCTTTTGACGCAATAAACTGCTGAAAGGAGCTTAGTGCAATTCGCTTATCACGGAAGATGTGTGGAGATGAACACATGCAGCAATTTCTGAAAATGTTGTAGCGTGCCCTTCTCGCCCGATCGGTATAAGATGTTCCCCGTCGAGCCTTACTTGTTTACTTTTTCCTGGAGAGATCTAACCAAGATCCAACGGTAACTATATATATTAGGTGCGGGAGGCCTCAAATTTTGTACCCCCCAACCATGTCCTTTTCGTTCGCCTATATCCCGGGTACCTATACTTCTCATGACATCAAGGTAACTGCCTCTGAGGTCAGAGGATCTAAGATAAGGCTTAAGGCCAGTATTCAAACAAACTTGACCAAGAGTATAGCGGTCTGCAATTATCTGCGGGACGTACACCTAGGAGTGACTCCTTGGCTGGACTCCAATCAGAAAATATCGGAGCAAACATGGACAATTGTATATGAAGCGGCACGAGGAAAGAATTCCTACTTTCAGATTGGTTATGCTCTGGGCCGAATGGTTCAGTCTTGGACAGCATCTGTAGCCAGGTCTGAGCTATACATTTTCCAAGTCAAAACCTTGGTGGAATATTACAGCATTATAGACGAGCATGCGGCACAATCGGCTGCAATCACTACTACCCACCAAGAGTTAACTGATCCTGAGACTGTCATTCCTGGTGGAGTGTTTACCCCTCCCGCTTCACCTAGAGATGATAGTTCAAGGGCTGGGTTCTGGAGCGATTCAGACACAGAATCGGAAACCCTCAGTTTTTCTCGGAAATCAACAAAAACATCCTTTTCTAAGTTCCTACGGAGAAGAAGCGTTACACCTACTCCTGCTCCAACTAACTCTGTACCCAGAAGCCCCAAGAAGTCTTCTCAACTCAGTACTTCGCCGTCCAAGAAAAAGTCCCCCTTTTCCCTGAATCGGTCCAAAGGCTCCAAACCCACTCCCTCTTTGGAGTCACTTCTGGCAAAGAAATTCAAGAAAGATACCCGAGCACAGCATTTTATCGCGCGCCTATCGGCCCCCCTTAACGATCAGCTGTGCTTTTTTCCGGAGCCCTATCAGGCTATCCTCACAACCCTCGATCTTCTAATAATAATGTTCGAGTTTTTCAACTCCTATATTCCAACCTCTTGCTCTATGATGTCGTTTGCAGAAATTTCTCACCTAGAGAGAATGCTACAAGAACTCGTCACCATCACTCTGCCTGCGGTAATGATCAACAACGCTGTTAAGAGTATTGATGCCTATGTATCAAAAGGGGCAGCGCGATCGGAGCAAGAGATCCTCGAGGAACTCCTCCAAATTGTCTGATTTGGTTCACGAGGCCATGCTGTTACGTATTTTATTTTATTTTATTTAATGTTGTTGTTCGTTCATTTAGTTGTTGTTCGTTCATTTAGTAATAATAATCCCCCCTGTTTATCAAAATATATGGATTTATTTGTTTTTTTCATCGGTTTCGTGGGCTCGCGTGAAGTAATCGCATGCGCGGCTCGACCGTTTAGGGAACCGATCGGCCCTATAACAAACATAAATAGTAACCAAAATACTCCCCTTCTTACCCCAACTCAGCCAATGAGTGAAAAAAAAGAATGCGTATATCCAATCAGCTGGTCTCCTCCGATCTTTTAACTTCCCAAGTGCAACCGCAATTCTTTGATCTAAGGTACCGCTCGTCCCAATTGATCCAAATCTCTGGCCTGTACCTCAGTTTCCCTCAAGTGGATATAGCCAGAGCGATCGTTCTTTTCCAGCAGTTCCTGACTCTCCAGCCCAAGCCAATTGAACATTTACAGGATTCCTGCCGTAGCGCCCCCCTATTAGCATCCGCATTGGTGTTATCTGTTAAAGAGGCAGGGTTTACCCCGAACGTTGAAACCGCATTGCGTATCACAACAGCAGTTCTCCTGAGACCAGAACTGCTGCTATCATGCTCTGACGTTGATGATATTCATGCTCCTAAACTTTCCCCCGCAGACATGGAGAAATACATTGTTGCTGAGCAGTTTTTCGCAGCGGCCCTGGGCTTTTCTTTTGATATCGTTTTGCCTTACGGCCTCTTCCTCCCCTACATACAACTACTTGAGTTGGAAACCATTACACAACACATCTGGAGTACGATAAACGATGCTATTCGATGCTGTCCGTTTATTATGCTGGTCCACCAGCCGAGTACCATAGCTTGCAGTGCAATTGAGTATTCGTGTTCAGTCCTGGACATTGATGTATCTCAACTGCCTTGGTATCATATCTTTGACGTGACGGAGGAAGATCTGCATCATGCACTTGACATGATGCGACACGGCTTCTCCTACAATCTTACCCAACCCTGATATAATCTGAGCCTCTTGGCTATGCTGTTGCAGTGATCATCCCTGCATTCTCCGCATTTGCATAATATTTTTTTTTCACATATGAAAGTTACTTCATCCTAAACTATTCCGAACTTAATCGCTCCTTTAGCAACTGCAGCCGCTTCTCGGTAATCTTGATCACTTCGTTCAATTGTTGCCGATTATGCAAAAGAGCCTCATCCTGGAGTAGACTTTCGCTCGATCCCTGAGCAACTCCTCCGGCTGCTCTATCATCAATCCATTTCCACATTTCGTACTCTTGACCAACCTTGAGTAGCCTGAGCTGCTCGGCTTCAAGACTGTTCTTCCCATGATGCGAAGGCATAACAATCAATCTGCCAATAACTGCTCCAATGAAAAAGATTATAACTACCCATATCCACTTGTCAAAAGATCCAAATAATCCTGAGACCGAAGATAGCACCTGGCTGAATAGTCCCGTGCTGGACGCGCCTTTGTCAGTCGTGGGAGCCTTGACTTCTCCGGCATCTTCGCTTGCCTTACTTCTTTTCTTCTTCTTTGGGGCCCTCTTCTTGGCAGCAGGAGCCTTTGCCTTTGCTCCTCCAGATGCCTTTACTGCAGCGTTCAGTTGAACAATTAGTTCCTTGGCTGCTTGAACTTGGCCATCTTCCGCGCCTTTTTCAATAGGACTCTTCAGCCAACTTTTGGCAGACCATTCAATCCAATAGGAACATGTAATCTTAGTATTGTTATTTGCATCCCAGCTGAGAATTGTACGTGATTTCGTCAGAAATGAACCCCCAGAAGGCACATTGGGGGTTTGCGTGACCTGAACCACGCTGACAATATCATTCAAGTCCCACTTCTCCACACTCTCGGTACAGATACATTTGGTTGACTTCGGACCCACGGAGGAATTGAGTGGTTTGACATACTCATACTTTCTTGTCTTGTCCTTCAATTTTGGCATTTCAGTAAGCTCGGTATTCTTCATTTTTTCAGTCAAGAACTTGAAATACCACTTGGTGTCATCACCATAGATCAGGTTGACCACAACACCCAACGGTGCAGGGATGCTATCAGTGAAAAGGATTTTTTCGTTCTCTTCTGTCGGTGGAGGGACCTTGGTTGCGGCATGAGTGTCCGGGCCAAGGTTGGCTACTGGCCAGTTTCCACCACCAGAGTCTGCTGGCTTTGCTTCTTTATCACCTTCTGCTTTGTCTCCGCCTTCTGTTGCTTCGGGTTCCTTCCTAGCCGAGCCCTCAAACTCGTCCGCGGAGCTAACCTCTGAGATTGACCTATCACTAGAATAACTCGACGAGTCTCCACTATCAACATCGCCAAATGACGACCGTCTTCCTCGCGGTTCTTCTATACTTGCACTGTCACTCTCGTCATTGTCTTCAGAACCAGAATCGTCGTAATCATCCGACTCGAAGCTTTCAGAGCTACCGTCAAATACTCCATCGGAAAATGATTGCGAATCACTGGCTTTTTGATTCTTGTAAACTCCCACCTGCTTCCAAATACTCTTAATAAATTCAAAGGTACTGTCTCGTGAAACGAAGCTGGCAAACGAGTGACGAGCATGCAACGTCTGAACAACAATGCCATTAGGGAATAGCCCAGCAGTGCTCTTCTTCTCCAATGATACAATCTCATCAAAGGCGATGATCAGATTGGTCACCCATCCCAAAATATTAGAGTTAAAACATATGTTTTTCTCCGAGACATACAAGCGGCCCTGAAGCAGGATTTCCCGCGACAAGGCACAGCTGAAATCGTCTAATAAATAGTCACCCGCTTGAATTGAACGGAAAATCTTATGAAAGTCTCTGTTCCGTTTCTTGTCAGCGAATGCAAATCCAGAAATATGGTGGGTCTTTGATAGAGAACTTTTAGAAACACCCGTACTGGTTCTCTTCTCAGCAAGAGGTCGCTGTTCATCACTCTCATCGTTCTTATCGTTGGAGACGTCTCCATTGGTTTTAGGTTTTGCACCAGCGGATACAACCGACTCACTACGGTCAAAGCTATGGCGGTGTCCCCGCGAACGGCTGCGAAAGCGCAGAGAGCCAGTCCGGGACACATCTGTTCCATCTTCGGGGAGAGGAGAACCCGGGACTGTCAAGGTATTCGCTTTGTGACCCGTAAGATGGAAGTCCGGTAGGCCGAACTCGTCGGGTGCCTCGGCAAGATCGGTAGTAGAGCCATCTCGGTGAACAAGAGGAAAGTGAGCCGACTGAGAAGTAGGCAGAGTGGCCCTGTTCTCACTAGAACCGTGACCGACCGAGGACAGGTGTGCAGAAGTAGATCGAGGGAGTTCTCTGGACGACCGTCGTCCGCGAGATGAAGAATCCAAGGAATCAAGGGAAAGTTCACCTTTCCCAAGAGTAGATATGGTACTTCGCATCGGTTGAATAACCACGTCCGTCACTTGGTTTGGACGGTGAGAGTTCGAGTCAGTTTCAATTGATTCTCTTTCACTGGCCGGATAATGAAACCCGGGAATTTCGTCGGTAGCGTTCGGCTTAACCCACGAAGAAGCAGCGTCTTTGGCAACAGAAAATACAGAACTGAAGAAATGGGCAGTTGAGGATTCAATGTCAGCAACATGCACCGCCTTCTTCTCCAACTTCTCTAGAAGAGTGGATTCGGAATGGTTACCGGATGGTGTGCTGGAAAGGTTAGTTCCCGAATTTAGCGGCATATAGCATTGTTCCTAATTCTGCAACCTCCAAAGGTTGTGCAGCAATCAAGCAAGTACGGATTGAACTCACCCCAGAAGATGCTCTTTGATCTGGTCTATCTCGGTCGAGCTGGAGGCATTTTTCGATGCCGAAGAGAAATTGACATTGCGGGCCAAGTGCCTGTCGGAATCCTTGTTAGGCGAGCCTGTGGCCATTATCTACAATTGCGCCGCTGTTTGTTCCAATTATCCAGATTCGCAATATATGTGAGCCTGATAATGGAATGGGAGGTTTGCAAAAGCTATGGATATTTCGCTACTGAGGCGATGATGCTACGGGAATTTCTTTGCTGCTGTTGCTAACTAATTCAGCACTGAAAGGCAGTGTGAGTTGGAGGGTTGCAGCAACCTCTAATAACGTACGGTGGGGAAAAAGCCCTTAGCCGGGCGAGGCTCAACCAGGGAGGTACCAACACCATCTTGGGAAATAAATCATTGCTAGCTAGCCAATAAAAAAAGCTCTAACCTCCACCGGAATAGGCGGCGGTCTATCGATCTTCGGCCCATTCGTTTTCTCGTCGAATCTGGGCTTCTTCCTCAGGGGTGAAGTCGTTCTGGATGTTGAATGTTTTACGAATCTCCTCGGGAGACTTGCCTTTGATCATATTGGCCACAGTTTTGCAGCCAACATCAAGCAATGACTTGATATCCAAGTAATTGGCAGTCTTAACAGTTAGTTTCAGCTTTTTTTCCTCGGCTTTTCAACCTTTTTCCAACATACCAAGATGATTTCAAACAGCATCTCCTGGTCAACCTGGAGAAACTTCTGGTCCCATTCAGAGATATCCGTAGTTTTCTTGGCACGGTCGCTCGAGTCATCGGAAGGAACAAACGGCTCATTCTTGTGATGTTCACAGTAGTCCAGTACTTTTCGTAGAACATTCGAAGTTACCTAAAACCCCAGTTAGCACCTCCACTAGTTGTCCATTTGCTCCATCATATTACACCTACATTTGGAACGGGAACTTCGGACGCATCGTCTCCAATATCTACATATTAGTATTTCTTATACTGTCACCGCATTTTACAGGTAGAACCTACCTTCCATCATATTCTTGATCAGAACACTCTTTTCAGCCACCTTAGGCTCTGTTCGGTTAGCGTTCTGTAATGGTATATTCGGAATTATTCACCACTCATTCGGTACTTATTCCAATCTCAATCCCCGGATTTATGTTTTGAATACTCACCAACGTCATAAGTAACGCCATCTGACGAGATCAATTTAACCATTGCAATTGTCAGTTTGTTGGTGAAGGGTGGTGGTGGGTCGAATAGGTGAAGTAATGGGACAAGCCGCACCAGCTCCCGCCAGCTTATAACACTCTTTATACAATGAATGGTAGAATAGACTAAGAAATAGACAGGGAATGAATTAGTATATATCACTGTGTGTACAGTATGTTTCTTTTTCAATTATATTACATGTTGCATCCAGACTTCTATATTCAAGCCAGCTTTCTATAGCCTGGATCGTTCAGCTTGCCTGATACTCCTTGCTCTTTAAGAACCTTTTCGTCTTGGAATGAAACTCCATAGCCTCTGCTCTTAGGAAGAATCTCTTTCTGGTTCTTGAAAAATTTGACTGCCTTGGCACTCTCTGCATCTCCATAAACTTCCATGAACTTCTTAGTGTCCTCTTCAAAGGTGCCGTTCTCAATAGATTCCCTCACTCCTTCAAAAAACTTGCCATTAACCTCTGCATTGTGAAGTTGAAGAACAACCCAAGCTGTCATCTCGTGAGCTTCCAGTAAATGATGAACGTATGCTCGCTTGTAGTGAGATCCATACTCAGTCACATGGCTCCTGCCCAAGGGCGTCATCGAAGTAGTGTTCTCAGGGCCCCACAAATTATAGGCAAATTTCACTTGATTTTTCTCGCTTGGTTCAGACTTGACGGGAAATTCAAAGTCAAGAGCCACTCCAGCTGCAGAGAAAGAATTCACATAGTCCGCATAAAACAAGTCAATGCCCTGTCCAATCAGTTCCAGCATCTCTTGAGGTGAATCCACTCCAGGTGAGAATATTCTCAGTAGACTTTCATCGTCAAACTTTTGGATAAAGGAGGAGATAGAGCTGGCCGTACTGCTTAGGTGGGTTTCTTTGTGGACCACGTCGCCAGGTTTCTGGCTCTCTGCCAATCTCCCCACTATCTTATTATCATTAAATGCAATACCAACAAGCTTTTCTTTATTGGCAATCAACAGCTCCACATACTCCTTTTGCTGATCTGCAGTCAAAGTAGGAAGAACTGATCCAACGATGCCAAAATCCGCTCCACTCTTTTCCTTCCATGCAAATAGGTCCTCTAACCATTTACTAGATCTCTGTATCATATGCTTAGTTCTATTTCCACCAGGCTTCCCTCCAGGGCTGAGGTTGGGGATATCAACAGGACTAATCACCACTTGAGCACCAAATTTGCTGGCAAACTCATAGTAAACGTCAACCGGCATACATCTGAACCCTTCAGAAGTCATAATACTGATAGAATCTTTAGTATTGGGCTTTGGTGATGCCACAGGGGTCGATCTTCGGGCTGACATGAATACAGGGGTGCTCTCTGGCACTACCAGCAGATCTACCACCTTACGCCCTTCCTTCTTGATCTCCCCATAGTTGAAAAAAGGAATAGACTTTATATCCGGTAGCCTATCTAAAAAGTCCTCCGCTGGGAAGTTAATCCCCGAAATGCTATGATTATCCGATAAATATTGGACATGATCCGGTGTAAGATGAGGCACAACTCCTCTTGAAGTGGTGTTCAAACTAGCAGGAGTCAGAATCTTCTTGTTACTGTTTATCTCATAAGCCCCAAGTCGTGCAAATGTGGTTCTACTGGGTTGGCGGAGAATTTTGAATTTATTCATATCTTCCGTCGACATGGTGCTGTTCGGGGGTGAAAATTTCAAATTTGAGATCAACAAAGTTTAAATTACTGAGGCACCCTTCAACAGGGCCTTCAGGATAGCTCTGCAAAAAAAGCTTAAAAATCAAGATGGAGCCACACCAAAATATGTAAAATCTATTTCTTACTCTATCATAAAAGATGCAAAGAAGGAGAACAAATAAACGCTTGCTGCTACGTAAAAAACACAATTAGCCTGGCTTGTCACTGTAAAAGAATAGACTAGTACAAATAGACTTCCAGACAACACCCCAAATATGTTCTCCAAAACTGCTCTTGCCCCCATAAACTCGCCTATTTTATTTGCTGGAATCCCAGAAAGATTTGCCGACCAAATGGTAGGTCGTGAAATGGCTCCACAAGCTGTTAGAATACTGGCAAGTACCGCTGCGTTTTTGGTTTTTGCAACTGCTAGGCCCAAAATTCCGATGGTCTCCAAAATACTGCATCCCTTGATAATCAGGAGATCCAATTTAGATACTTTTCCGCTCCCGGTTGCTTTTGGCAGGAGCTTGGCTAGAAGCGGCACTACCAGCAGGAAGCAAGCCGTCTCAACCATTGCCATAATAGACAAAAGACTGCCAGTCTCGGTTATCGTAAATTTCAAGATTTGCTGAACATAAATAACTGAGACACTTGCCACTCCTACTGAGAGAATAACATAGAGAGTGTCGATAAAGAGCAGCAAGAAAATGTTGTTTCTGTTTGGTGAGCCTCTGGTAAGAGCTGAAATCTGCCCAAGTGGGCGAAAGAAGTTTAACTCCTGAATAATAGTCGAAGAATATTCCTTTTTAGTTGATGAGAGATCTTGTCCCTGCATCGTATCAGGGGGCATGGACTCAGGAAGAAGCACATACAAGCCGATGCAAGATAATAACAGAGCTCCAATCGCAATATAATATGGTATAACAACGCTGCCTGTAAGATCATTGATTATAGCACCAAAGTAGGGACCTATTGTACTGCCTAGCGTATTTACTCCAAATATTAGAGCTAGGGCGTTGGAGCGTTCAGCATGTCGGGTACAATCCGCAATATATGCGACTATGAGAGACATGATGACAGTGGGTTGAGAAATCCCCTCGAATATACATCCTAGTAATAGCCAATGGTAGTCTATATTCCTCCATGAGTGATAGACTATCACATTAGTGAACAGTCCGGTAGCGATTGAAGCGTTTGCGATTAAAAAGAGATACTTCCTTCCAATCCGATCAGACAAACTGCACATCCTCGGGCCAATATATAGCCCAGAAATTCCTCCAATGAATATTGACCAAGTTGTCAGCTGTGAAAACTTCTGCTCAACAGGTTCCGCCTGGCATTGAGTGTCACTCCATTCATAATTCTCTGAGTAGTGCTGTCGGCATACCAGGGTTTGGAGAAGATTGACAGTCAAAGGAGCAATCATGTTTATTTCTATTGCTATAATCAATATCCATGGGATCAAGGTGCCTACTCCTGGTCTTTTCCTCCAGTGCCTCTTTTCTATTTGCTCGTAGTAGCTTTCTTGTGGATCTGCCTGCGGTAGCAGCTGTTCTGATTCGAACAACAGCTCTTCGGGGCATACCTGATCTTTATTCATTATTTCTTTTCTTCCCTACTGAAAAATCTCTGTGCATGCTATAAGTCTGTTTTGTGCTTTTATACTCCAGTATTTCTCTTATCTATCAATTCCCCATTGTTAAGTCCTAATTAGGCAGACCTGTCTACTTCTACATATACCGACACGGACAAACTCATTACAACATGGTTATATTCTTATTATAGATCGTCAGCTAGTTAAGCTATATATGTAATATCATGAGCGGGAAAAAATACCTTTCACTTAACGTTGGATAGATCTCTCCCTCCAGGTACTTTCTAGCCCTGAATGGAAGACCAATCAAAGTTGGAGTATACTAGAGCTGAAAATCCATCCAGTTCAGGCACATTGATCATCGCGCTGACATACTCATTGGGCTCCAAGGGACTGCCTCCGCTGAGGGCATGGGCCTGTCGGCTAGCACTGGCAGAGATGGAAGCGAGCTTGGCAGTGGCACCGGGGGCTGTGACAGCCACCGCAGATGAATTGGAAGTTTGAGCCGCTGACAAAATGCTTGACGAAGTGATTTGAGATGATTCCATAGGAGGAGAAGGGTATATTGTTGAGATTTTGTTGACGAAGACACTAAGGCCAGCATGGACCATCTTCTGAATCACGTTAACTGCATTGGGAGATTCAATGAAATCGGCAGTTTCATCCAACAGCCTTCGTAGCGGAGGAGTTATCTCTTCTTGAGGCGGAATCTCGTTGTTTGCCGAAGGGGCCTGTGCAAGGACATATGCCTCGAGCTCAGTAGGAGGCAGCAGGTTGGATAAGAAGTTTGTAATTTCCAGCGGATTGTTGGGATGGTCTATATCAAACTGGACCTTACCCAGAAGATCAGAGAACTCTTGCAAGGTCAGATCGGCTCTGGGGTTGACATCGCCAAATATCCTGGCCACAGAATCCTCGACTCGCTGCGCAAGACTGATCCAACCCTTGTTGAGAAGCCACCAGCTGAAGGTCAAGTACATTCGATTTATAAGCATTTCCTGCTCCTCAATCGCAATCTTTGACAGATCCTCTTGATTGAGGATCTCTGTCTTGTCATCGTCGCCTCCAGGCTGCTTTCCAGCATTGTCTGCCAGCTGGATCACCGATAAAACATAATTCTTTCGACCCAGAATATTAAGCTGAAGTCGGGTGAAAAACACCAGCAGAGATGAGCAGTACACTAGCACCACTGCACGCGTCAAAGACTGGATCTTCAGCTCTTTCCATAGTTGCGTTTTACTAAGCTTGGTCTGAGATCCATCGACAGGAACCGCACTATTGACACTTGAGGCCAAAGAATCGGTTCCGTTTGGCGTCACCAGCGACACTGAGACTTCACTTGCTGTATCGCCGGTTTTGGCACGTTTCTCGGTGCGAATTGCTTGCAATTCCTGTGTGATCTTCTCCACCTGGTACTTTTCCATCACCTGTGTACTCAGACTGGGCAAAAGGGCCATAATGGTAAAAGTTGCATCCTCCTGGTTCTGTTCGAATCGGCGCTTAAGACTGTAAAAAAATTAGTTCAGCTCATATCATCAATGCTACCCATCTTAGGGTTTCCACCTACTTCTCTCGCGCTGCCCGCTCAGTGGCTATCCTATCCTGCAGCTCCAGCAGCTTGTATTTGAGATAATCGGTAACAAAGTACAACGACGCCGCAACACCGGTGGCCACGAATATCTTACGCCTGTGACGCTTGAAAAATCCCGTCAGCCCATCAAGCATTGTTGTAGTAGACAAAACCTGTTAACTATTGATGGTAATACCGAGGATAGCAGGGTTGGCGTGGGGAGGGGTTGATTGATCGCTTAAAACTCAATGGGTGATGAGCTGACTAATCACCACACGAGAAGGTTGGTAAGCATGCGAAATTATGATCGATCCAATTATTAACTGAACTAAACCGAAATAAATATACTCTATTAAATAATTCATTACTTTTTTCCTTCCTTCTTCCTTTTCTTCTTCTTCTCTGAGCCGGACTTGGCTGGACTCGCTGCCTCAGAAGTGGGCTTTCTCTTCTTCCCTGATGAGCTCACCTCCAGTTTTGCAGATGAGTCGCTCTTCGGGGTCGACGGATCCTCTTTGACGGCGATTCCCTGTCCTAACGCAGCCTTTATAAACCTCGATGCTGTTTCTTTGTCAATGACTTTTCCTTTTTCCTCCTCCTTCTCCTTGAGGTCGCTGGCTTTAACCTTGGCCATGTACCCCTTGATCCGTTCCAACTCCTTCATTATGGGATGATTGTTTGTATCAACCCCCATTGATTTCAGATATGCTGATATGTTAGTATTCTACCGGATTCTACCTGTTTTCAATCTTTTTTACTCACCAAACATAGTGCTATCTATAGCATATGCAAGTAAAGTGTACAGCTTGGCTGCATCGAGAGGGTTCTCATATTCCAAAGCCTGCTCTGATAGCTCTCGTTCTACTAGTGGTCTGATTGCCACCTTTAGGTCATCTATTTTTTCATTAAGGTCCTCAACCAGCGATTTTATTTGTTGAACTTCCTCCATTGTTAGGGCAGTTAGGGGAAATATTAATGTTCGAATTTTTTTTCTGGTATCAGGTTGCGCTGACTAATTTTCTCCCATGTGTGACTAATACTTCCCTTTCTGGTTATCATGGTTCATAGTTCGCAGCGTGCTTTCAATGTCTTGTTCAGATGGATGGTACTCTTGCAAATCCGGCGTAATTGGAAGGTAAGAGGCCTCTGATGGTGTTTCTGATGACTGTGTCGACTGCGACGACCTGTCCCAGTCTGGAGAAGCAACCGTGGCTCTAATCCTCTTGTTGCCTGAAAACGGACCTATCCATGGTGCTCGCTTCTCCTGGAGAATCTCAATTCCTTCATCAATCATATGGTGCCAGGCCGGTGGAATATATTGGTACGAGTCAAGAATCAACATGTGCCACCGATCTGTCATGGCGGTCTTCGGGACCTTGAGTTCTTGTAGGTAGCTTAGAAATACGATTGTTGCATGGTCAAGGATAAGCAGAGCTAGCGGTCTTCGTAGTCTACAGTAATCTGCGAATTGAATTGACGCCATGTTGAACACCACGGCTAAGGCAAGGCGCTGTTGAAATTTGCTTGCCATGGTATATAACACAGACATGCCATCGAGAGCCTCCTTGTAGCATGCTGCTTCTAGTTCGTCAATGTAATTCAATCGGAGCGATTCCTGCACTTCAAATTCCAGAGCAACTAGAAAGTCGAATTTCTCTTCGGCAGACTTATCCAGCATATTCTGATCAAATGACAAAGCTTCTATAAATGATCCCTGGATCTTTTGTTCATTCTCAAAATGCTCGTACAGCGTAACACATCCCCGGCAGATACCCAGCAGGTCCAGCTTACCAGGGCCATCTGCAAGGATTGGCATGAGTCTCGCATCTGACATTGTGTATGTAGAAAGCAGAGCAGAGGATAGAATCATACTTTCTGGGGATGCTGCTGGGTCAAGACCCATAACCTCTCTTCTATGGTGCTCAACCGCGCGACGATAGTACTTTTCAGCCCGTTTGCTGGCTTCAGCATATCCGACTTTTGTCCAGGAGTATTGGAACTCTGACACTGCTAAAATGGCCTGTAATACTGTTGGAGAAAATTGGATCGAATACATAACTGCGTCGTTCCTCCACATATGCTGAGCATCGACTTTGCCATGAGATAGAGGGCCCACAGAGCGTTCCCGGAAAAAATCAATCAAAAACAGCTCGTGTTCTCCTACTTTGAACAGTTCGCCTATCGACATGCCCCGCATTATTTCATGGCGTTGCACCACTTCCAGCTCGTGCTGACTATCGTCATCTCCAGGGTAGATGCATCTTCTCTTGGTCTGGTTGCAATATTCGCATCGCGGCTTGGCCTCATCGCACTACATTCAATTAGTACGAATAGCATGCATCCTCCGAGTTGGGATCAATCTTACCTTGATTCTCAGCTTCTTGCAGCTCCGACATCCGTTCCTGCTGTGTTTGCGGGCCATAGTTCACAAAGGGATCTGACGAATAACTAATGCAATAAATTAAACCTGCGCTAAGGAAAATACATGGGCACGGTGTGAGTAACCGCCCATCACGTTGCCTCCGATACGGCTGTGCTGCGGCTGTTTCTACCCGATCGGTAGGTCTTTTGGATCACCGTCTTTGTGCCCCCCCCTGCAAGATGAAACACTCGGTAGATATGTGCATTTGCCGAATATCTGGGCAGAAGCCACTGCTAGCTTGCTACCGCTTATGTTATCTGTCCGAAAATATGTGAGAATCTGAGATAATGGGCGAGTTAATCTTTTGGCTGATTAGGCGGGGGTGCTACAGCAGGATATGGAAGAGCGTTGTTGACAATCAACGCTGTCAGCTCTGATTCTGTGTTTTATTCCAAGATGCTGCTGGTGTTTTCCTATTCGTCCGTCTGTCCTGTTTGGTATTAATGTCTTTGTATTGTTTCTTGCTATTTCATCTGTAGAATGCCCGAGTATTATATGCGATCTGTTTAGCGTGCATAATAAAAATGAACTCATCTTCGAGATCTCAACGGCAAGAACAAAGAAAAATGGGAGTATTTACATCCTGCTATATCTAGCAAGGTGTAAGACAAGGAACAGAACAATATGCAACTCGACGCAGATACTTCCAAAGAGATTATGTAAAAGATCTAACGATATGGGGGGTACAGGATGCGGCCCCAGCCCGGTGTGGGGCTCGCACCACATTGCAGATGAGATCGCCCGACAAAACCGCCAATACCGAGCGAAAAACCAGCCTGGAAAACAAGGAATATACCACTGAAGAAAAACAATGCTATCTAAAGCTGAGACATTATTGTAGGCCGTAGATTTAACACCCAGTAGCTTGGTACATTCTGATTTGAGTAACAAAGCCGCCGGTATGCTATGCATGAGTTTATCTAGGGCGTTTTTTTAGCTATAGATTAGGTGGTGGTAAGGTAAGCGCTAGTGCATGCAAGGGCCGCTTGGTGCATAATTCCACATCAACCATCAGCAGCCAACAAGTGCATAGCAGAAAACCAGCAATCGAGGAAGAGCAAGGTAGAGAAAAGACATAGAATAAGCAGTTACTACAACTGGCTGTTGCAGTCCAGATCTGTCTGTTTCTGTTACGATGATCTGATTTCATCGTACGATGATACTGAAAAAAAGAGACACAGTTAGTTCACGCATATTAGAGAGGTCCCGAGGCTCGGCAAGGCCCCCTCCATGTTGCCCAAAAGGGAGAGCGGGATATGCACGTACTAGGAACAAATACGGCATCGCAACCTGCAAACTAAGATTAGTATTAGCACTGTGCATTACCTGGCAGCGCTGATCCACTAACGTACGCTGCAGTGGCCGTACACCGGTGTCCACTCAGCGATAGGCGGCGAACTGATCAAGAGCTCAGTTGCTCTCACATGGTATGCGACGCATAGCAGGTTGTTGTACAGAACAATCGAGGGAGAACATGAAGGTGACTGGGGTTTGTTTTTACGATCCAGAGAAAGAACAAGGAGGTGAACGCAGGAAGATCGAATTGAGGGGTGAATCTACGTAAGCCAGATTTGGTAAAAATACTACTCAAAAGAGAATAACAGTGTTAGCACCTTCTCGTAACAACTCCCTATGGGCAGTATATTGATGCCACTTCGGGTTGGGCGGCGCCGCTCGCTGAAAAACTATAATGGCCTCCCTGCAATGTTCGAACCCCAACTGTGCCACAGCTCCACGCATGTGCTCGGGCCACGGTATAAACCAAAGCTTCTCTCGGATCTAATTCCGTACAGAATGCAAGCAGCCTTCTCTTTATTCGATGGGCCGTACCTACCGGTTGCATGCAAACGCACTTCCCCTCTTTGATACGCATAGATCGTCCCTGTGTGCGGCGGGTACCCCCTACTCGAGTAGATGCAATCTCAAATTGCATTTAGAATCTTCCTCGAGAAAACTCTAAAAATAGTGAATCTAATATGAAAATTCAGCAATAATATTGGCAAAATCCTCCACCTCTCGGTTTAACTGCCACAGAGTATCTTGGAATGAATGAACCTGCTGCCACCTGTACCTGACTCGTACTCGTGACTACCCATCGATCCAAGCGATCCCCTGCAAACCATCGAGAAGCACAGGCCCCGGCTAGTCATGGCTTGTCTATAATAATATCTGACCGATCGATTCGATGCCTGGAACAAAGAACCAAACCGACATATCGCCTACCGAGACCCGAAAACTCGGCGTCAGCGCTTGAAACACGCGAGCAATACTCGATAATTCGGCTGGCTACCGATGAAACAAAATAAACTTTCAGGGGATATTCCTGGCCACACATCTCGGTACCTTTCCTCCTCACCTCCTCACCTCATTCCTAAGATGTGGGGATTCTTAAAATATTGCCACACTTCTAGGTGATGCCCTGGGCATTTATTCCTCGGTTGGCCAGTAAACGGGTTTGACTCGACGCATCGGATTAAGGAGGCATCGACAGCAAAATCGTGAATCGCAGATCCCCTAAAAGACTCTTTTTTTTTACACCCGTAAATTGGTTATACGTATTACGCGAAGAGTACGGGCACTGTATCAATGCATTGAACCCATTGGTCCAATTCGGTATGGCAATAAATAGATATGCCCACGGTTGCGTCGATCTCAATATGCAATATACATACTCATCTGAATGTTAACGTATAGCCTAAATTGCAATGCTTTAGGCCGAATAAGTAAGTTTTTCGAAAAGAAATTTCACTACCCTAAGCAAGAAAGAACTAACCCTTTTCTGTTAATGAGACAATCCCTGCAGGATCTTGGAGGTCTCACTACCATTTAGGACTCTTCCAAGAACACGAACAGTTTAGATCGGCACCGAGTCTTGACTATTATGTCAAAAATATGTCAATATTGGATAGACGCATTATTTTAGGCTTTCGTACTCTGTGGCCCTGTGGAGCTCACTCCCTTCCTCATCCCTAGTGCTGCTCTTCTCTATAAAAGGGCAGGATGTCCTCCATAATATTCTTAGAAAATCAGATACAAAGACTTTCATTCGTTTAATTATCATTACTTTCGTTTAACTCCAAAATGAGAATTTTCAGTACTCTTGTTGCGCCTGCAATTTTCCTTCTCACTGCGGTCTCTGCTGTTGACCCAGCTGCCGCCAAGCGAGAGGCACTTCCTGTTATCGAGGAAGTAAGCCTCGCTAGACGGGTTTACCTCGAGGAGAGAACACTTCCTAGTTGTGCCAGTCCTTCACAGGCCAAAGATATCCTCGGTGACCTTGCTCAATGTATCACCACTTGCACTAACGCAATTTTCCACATTAACCAATGTAATAGTCTTATCGGTTGTGTCTGCACACTGTTGGAGGATGTTACTAATGATGTCGGTGCTTGCTTGCTATGTGGCTCTTTCTATCAAACAATTGATAGTATATTTAACGTGGATATTCTACAGTTCCTTGTGGGCTGCCCTGCCGCTTCTAGTTTGACCCCCTGTCCTACTAATGCTCCCGCTACTTCTGTTCCTGTTGCTCCAGTTGTCACACAGACCGCCGCCCCTCCTTCTTGTATCTCAAGCGACAAGCAGGCTACCTCTCTTCTGGGAGATATTGCACAGTGTATCACTTCTTGTGCAGCAGCAGTTTTGTCCATCAAGCCTTGCAACAATCTCATTGGCTGTGCTTGCGACCTTCTCGAGGATGTGACTAGTGATGTTGCTACCTGTTTCCTCTGTGCTACCTTCTATGACACCATAGAGAGTATCGTTGGCGAAGATATTATCGAGAAGCTTATTGGATGTCCCGGAGCCAAGACTCTTACTCCTTGCTCTGGTTATACTCCTCCCTCTACATCTATTCCTGTTGTCAGCACCAGCTCCACCTCATCAACTCACGCTTCATCAGTTGCTGCTTCTACCACCAGCTCAACTTCTTCTTCTACCACTAGCTCATCTGCTTCTACCGCTGTATCCAGTACTAGTGGTGCATCTTCTGCTACCTCCACCAGTAGCTCTGCTGCCTCTTCTACTAGCTCTGGTTCCTCTTCTACTGGCGCTTCTTCTTCTACCGGCTCTGGTTCTTCTACTGGATCTAGTTCTTCCTCTACCGGATCTGGTTCTTCTACCGGCTCTGGTTCTTCTTCTACCGGATCTGGTTCCTCCTCCACTGGATCAGGCGCCTCTTCTGGCTCCGGTGCCACTTCTACTGGAGGAGCTCATGTTTCTTCTACCCCAGTCTCTTCTGGCAATGTTACTGAACCTACTGGTCCTATTGTCACTGTTATCGGCACAGAGACCATTACCATTCCTTGCCATATCTGCGAAGAGAAGACCAAGTCTACCCCCGCTACTACCCCCGCTGCCGCTACTACAGTCTCTGTAGGTCCCTCCGTGGTCTCCACCGAAAAGGTCGTCACCGAGACTGAATCATGCTACACTTCTACAGAGGTCACTTATGTAACATCTGAGAGTGTCTACAAGACTTACACCCATACCGTATACCCCAACTCCAGTTATGTTGCTCCTACTACTCCTGCTGGCACTGTTCCTGTTAAGCCTGCTTCTTCTAGTCAGCCTCCTGTTGGCCCCGTGTCCAGCGGATCTGTACCAGTCGTTGTTGGAGGTGCTGTTAAGGTTACTATTAGTGCCCTGTCAGTCCTGGCTGCAGCTGTTGGTCTCTTCATGCTCTAAAGCAGTTGAATTAAATTATAAAGCCCGCCTAATTTTTGGCCTTTCTTTAATGTCCTATCTTCGAACATCTTTAGTTTCGAAGCTAGTTTAATTTTTCGGTTCTCTTGAAATGTATTGTAAATTTTATAATTAATTTTTGTCGTTTTTGAATAAAGCTTTTTTATTATTTTTGAAATATTTCTCTCATAAAGCCGAAAATAAATTTACTACGATGCATGGGAAAGTGCATAGCAAGCTCGACGCCTTATTGAGAGTACAAGTGAACTATAATGGTTGACAAGGATTGCAAAATTCCCGCAAAACAGGCGGTATGCGAGATATTCTCAGAAGAGACAATGCTGCGCAGAAATGGATCTCAGTTTATCTAGAGAAAGAAATTATTCTCTGTAAATATGAGGATTCAATATCAACACACGGTGAAGCCAAGAGTAAAATAAATCGGAATGAAACATGATTGTATAATTATTATTATAAATGTAGACGCCAGCCAAAAATGGTCAGAAACTAACAGAAAAAATGCAGGGAACATGCAAGTTCCCACACCCCCCAGCCATTTTGTTTGATATCTGGTGCCGAATGGCTGTATGACTTCGATTTAATGCACCGGATTCGGTATTCTGTATGTGTATTTTATGCAGGCTCATACTCGAGGAATACCGTGAGAAGTGCAGCAAGTCCAAAACGGTATTTAGATTACATTAAATAGCCGTTTTTTAGCACCAGATCTAATCGGGGAACATCGTGGCATTTTTGGAAAAATAATATGAGGATGAACAATGGATTGCTGCCCGTAATGGAGCTCGCTCCGGACCCCTGCTATTTCCCAACTTGGTTAGGTCACCAACACAAAGATAACTGGGCGATGTTAAGATTATTGTCCAGATTGGGAGGCATTTTTTTTCGATGCATTTAGGACTTTCGAGCTAAACTGGGGTATCAAGCACAGCAGGCTTTCTTTATCTGCAAACAATATAGAGTGCTCGGCCAGGACCGGTAGTCACAGATCCGAGATAGCTACGCTTACCGACCCGGACGGGTGGAACCACAGAAGTGTCACAATATCGAAAGCCCACTTTGCTGGTAGCCGAGACGCAAGTGTGCTACATAGACGAAATCTTGGTTAAGAAAAGAAAAGGCTATGCTCCATCCTGGGTCACACTGCAAACAAGAGATCAGCGCTCGCTTTGGGCAAGGAGGTGGGGTCAACGTGGTACGGCTGTGTGAAAAACGCGCCGCTCGTGATCGATCGAATCTCTGTGTCGCTGACCACCACTTCGCGGGTTTTCGCTATCAGCCTTGGAAATTATGGGCAAATTGCTGTCTCGTGGTGAAAAGATATAGACGCACATCGGATGTCGCTTTGCTCGAGATGGCCCGAACTTGGTGGTAGAAGTAAAGCCGTTGAATGATGCCATATCTAACAGCAGTGTGTAGATAACAAGGACTCGGTGAGAATGCCACCAGCCATCTCAAGCAGTAAGCTGGTTTTGGCACTATAACGTCCTGATTAAATCGTGATTAGTAGGTTAAGCGCTTATAAAGCCTAACTGGGATGGGCCTTTCATTAGCTCGGCAAATAATCCCTGTCGCTCATTGTTTTCAGTTTGACGGTGTCAGCCTGCGATGGACGTTTCTTTTTCTTGGGACTTTTCTTCTCAACTCGCCCAAGCGACAGAAACAATAAAGCTTATTTTCGAAATCAATACACCAAACCAAGTAATGACAATAAGCGGCGCAACAAATCCATCCAATAACAATAACAACGGCTTCTATAATGTTTGAAAAAAATCAAGAGATTATAGTTTTTATCAGGATTCGGCTTTCTGGATTGTGTAGGTGTGCTCATTGGCAGGAATGCATATCCACCGCTTCCTCGATTGAGCAACAATCCCTGAAACTATTAAGCATCGACCCTACTTGCAGCTGGAAAAGTATGGGCATAAAGAGACTGGCGGTCTGAATTTAATGAGAGCGATTTAATCGTTCCGAAGCCGAGCTGGTAGACGCCCCTTTAGCGAATAGTTGCACATAACACCTGACAGTGAAATATACTTTTTCCTGAGTTTTTTGAACTTGAAATATTCAAGCTCAATCTAAAATATGATCTAAATGAAGATCCGTAGATCAGCTAATATTTTAAATGGCTCAGAACAGCAACTCTTCATTCTCGATACCCACTGTATTCTTAATTTATTGTGTTCCCCACTGATACAATCATCTGCGTATAATTGGAGAGGCATAGCACTTACTAGCTCTTTTGAGCAGATTATTATACCAATCTGTCATCTTATCCTTGTATCTGGTCTTTTTAAAGTTACTTTTAGCTTTATACCTATCCGTATCGTCTGTCTATGTCCTAAAGCGTATACATCCAGCCCAGAATCTTGACCACGAGCGGGGTTGGATTCACCTGTGTTCTCATTCAGTAAACCGTCTCCCATAAAGAACATAAGTACTAGCAACAATAAGCAGAATGGGCATAGTCAGTAAAGAAGTTACGCAGTATCAATATCCAAGATGCTGATCTGGAAACTTTTCTGGACAGCCTGGTTGCTGTTAGTCACGTCGGTTTTTGCGCAGACTTCTTGTATACCTGCCAGCCAAGCAACAACCTTGTTTGGTACTTTGGCGACTTGTTTGACAACGTGTACCGCTGCGCTTTTGCAAATCCCTCTCTCCTGTCCCAATCCACTATTTGGAGTAAATACATGTCTCTGCAACCTAGCAGCTAGCACCACAAATACAGTGGGAGAATGTTTCCTCTGCGCCTCATTCTACAACACTGTACAATCTACGCTTGGATTTACCATCTCAAACTTATTACTTGGATGCACGAATACTATTCCCAGTGCTAGCGTCACCTCTGTCTGTTCTACAGCGGCAGCCACATCTACGTCAACATCTACTTCAACATCAACATCTACTTCTACTTCAACATCTACTTCAACATCAACATCTACTTCTACTTCAACATCTACTTCTACTTCTACTTCAACATCTACTTCTAGCTCACCATCTACTTCAACATCTACCGTGACATCTACGACACCCTTAACTACACTTGTTACTTCCACCTCCACAACAAGTGTCGCATCGGCATCTTTGTCTTCCTGTATTCCTGCTAGCCAAGCAACGTCTTTGTTTGGTACTTTAGCGACGTGTCTGACGACGTGTACTGCTGCCCTTCTGCAGATCCCCATTTCCTGTCCTAATCCACTGTTTGGAGTGAATACTTGTCTTTGCAATCTAGCAGCTAGCACCACGAATGCGGTTGGAGAATGCTTCTTCTGCGCCTCATTCTACAACACTGTAGAAGATACGCTCGGATTCACCATCTCTGACCTATTACTCGGATGTACAGATACTATTCCCAGTGCCAGTGTTACCGCAATCTGTTCTTCTACAGCAGTTTCTTCCGATGTAGCATCTTCGACTGGAGGAGCTTCTGTAAGTGGAGGAGCTTCTGCAACTGGCGGAGCGTCAGCAACTGGAACAGCGTTTGAGACAGGTTCAGCAATTGTCACTTCTGGTATCTCTGCAAGTCCGTCTTCTTGTATTCCTGCTAGCCAAGCAACATCCTTGTTTGGTACCTTGGCAAACTGTTTAACAACATGTTCCGCTGCTCTTCTGCAGATCCCCGTGTCCTGTCCTGATCCACTATCTGGAGTGAATACTTGTCTTTGCAATCTAGCAGCTAGCACCACGAATGCGATTGGAGAATGCTTCTTTTGTGCTTCATTCTACAACACTGTAGAAGATACGCTCGGATTCACCATCTCTGACCTATTACTCGGATGTACAGATACCATTCCCAGTGCTAGTGTCACCGCAGTTTGTCCTTCAACAGCAGTTTCTTCGACTGTGGCCTTTGCAACTACTGTTTCTGCAACTGGTGGAGCTTCTGACACGGGATCCGCAATTGCTACATCCGGAATTTCAGCAACTGGAGGCGTTTCTGACACAGGATCAGGAATCACCCCATCTGGAGCATCTGAAACTGGTGGAGTCTCTTTCACAGGATCTGCAATTATCACATCTGGATCCTCTGCAACGGGAGGTAATTCAGACGCCGTATCAGTGGGCGCAACTTCTGGAGTTTCTGTGACCGGCGGTGCTTCTGACACAGGAACTGTAATCACTACATCTGGTGTATCTGTAACTGGTGGAGTTTCTGATACGGGATCCGTAAGTGCTACATCCGGAGCCTCTGCCACTGGTGGGGCCTCCGCAACTGGAGGTGCTTCTGATACAGGGTCAGAAACTACTACATCTGGAGCCTCTGCGATCGGAGGATCGTCAACCAGCTTAGGACCTACAGGCAGCAGTTCTGGAGCTTCGTCATCTGGAGGAGCATCTGACACGGGTTCGGCAGGCATCACCTCTGGTACCCCTGGTACGTCTGCAGTTACTCCAGCATCCTCCGCAAGCTCGCCTTCATGTATCCCAGCCAGTCAAGCAACGTCTTTGTTTGGTACTTTGGCGAACTGTTTAACAACATGCACCTCTGCTCTTCTGCAGATCCCCGTGTCCTGTCCTGATCCACTATCTGGAGTGAATACTTGTCTTTGCAACCTAGCAGCTAGCACCACGAATGCGATTGGAGAATGCTTCTTCTGTGCCTCATTCTACAACGCTGTAGAAGATACGCTCGGATTCACCATCTCTGACTTATTACTCGGATGTACAGATGCTATTCCCAGTGCTAGTGTTACCGCAATCTGTTCTTCTACGGCAGTTTCTTCCGCTGTAGCATCTACAACTGGTGTCTCTGTAACCGGAGTTGCATCTGACACAGGATCAGTAAGTGCTACATCTGGTACTTCTGCAACGGGAGGAGTTTCTGCAACTAGCGGAGTTTCTGCAACTGGCGGTGCATCTGACACAGGAACCGTAATTGCTACATCTGGCGGTTCTGTAACTGGGGGAGGTGGAGCATCTGACACAGGATCAGTAAGTGCTACATCTGGTGCTTCTGCAACTGGAGGTGCTTCTGACACAGGATCAGTAAGTGCTACATCTGGTGCTTCTGCAACGGGAGGAGTTTCTGCAACTAGCGGAGCCTCGGCAACCGGAGTTGCATCTGACACAGGATCAGTAGGCGGTACTTCTGGTGCTTCTGCAACTGGTGGAGCTTCGAACACGGGATCAGCCGGTGCAACTTCTGGTGTTTCTGCGACTGATGGAGCGTCTGACACAGGATCCGCAATTGCTACATCTGGTGCTTCTGCAACTGGTGGAGCTTCTGCAACCGGAGGAGCTTCTGACACGGAATCCGCAATTGCCACATCTGGAGCCTCTGTAACTGGAGGAGCTTCTGCAACTAGTGGAGCTTCTGTAACTGGTGGAGCGTCTGACACAGGATCAGTAAGTGCTACATCTGGTGCTTCCGCGACTGGAGGAGCTTCTGGAACCGGTGGAGCTTCTGACACAGGATCAGTAAGCGGTACTTCTGGGGCTTCTGTGAGTGGAGGAGCATCTGTAACGGGCGGAGCCTCTGACACGTCTGGCGCTTCTGCAACTGGAGGAGCTTCTGACACAGGATCAGCGATTACTACATCTGGCACTTCTGCAACCGGAGGAGCATCCGATACAGGATCAGCAGGCAGTAATTCAGGAGCTTCTGCCACCCCCGGTGCTTCTGACACGGGATCCGCAATTGCCACATCTGGAGTTTCTGCAACTGGTGGAGCCTCTGACACAGGATCAGTAAGTGCCACATCCGGTGTTTCTGTAACCGGAGGAGCTTCTGACACGGGATTAGCAACTGCCACATCTGAAGTCTCTGCAACGGGAGAAGTTTCTGCAACTAGCGGATCTTCTGTAACTGGTGGCACATCTGATACAACATCCGCGATTGCTACATCTGGTGCTTCTGTAACTGGTGGAGCTTCTGACACAGGATCAGTAAGTGCTACTTCTGGTGCTTCTGCAACTGGAGGAGCTTCCGATACAGGATCTCAGAATACTGCCTCTGGCGTTCCTGCGACTGGAGGAGCTTCGGACACAGGATCAGTGGGTACAACTTCTGGTGCTTCTGCAACTGGTGGAGCATCTGGAACCGGAGGTGCTTCTGACACAAAATCCGCAATTGCCACATCTGGAGCTTCTGCAACGAGAGGAGCATCGGAAACTGGATCAGTAGGTGCAACTCTCGCTATTTCAACAAGTGGACCATCTTTGACGGTAGCTTCCCCTACTACAAGCTCTCCATCAGTATCAAACTCTGTACCCACCACATACCGTGTATTAACATCACCGACTGGTGGTATCCCTAGCACCAGCTCAGGAACTGGTTCTAGTCCTATATGTGAACGTTCTGATAACGGATCATGTGGTGACACGGGCTCAGGCTCAGGATCGGGGTCGGGATCTGGAGAATCAGGAACTGGCTCAAGTGGCTCAGGCTCAGGCTCAGGATCAGGAGCTGGCTCAAGTGGCTCAGGCTCAGGATCGGGCTCTGGAGAATCAGGAACTGGCTCAAGTGGTTCAAGTTCAGGAACTGGCTCAAGTGGTTCAGGTTCAGGTTCAGGCTCAGGTTCAAGTGGCTCAGGCTCAGGCTCAGGATCAGGAACTGGCTCAAGTGGTTCAGGTTCAGGTTCAGGCTCAGGCTCAAGTGGCTCAGGCTCAGGCTCAGGCTCAGGCTCAGGATCGGGCTCTGGAGAATCAGGAACTGGCTCAAGTGGTTCAGGTTCAGGCTCTGGTTCCACTACCAGTGGCAATACAGTTGCAAACAGTGCTTCTGATACAACCCATAGTACCAAGCTTTTACTGGCGGCCTTGATATTCTCAATTGTTACTTTGATGCTCTA
This sequence comes from Zygoascus biomembranicola, assembly GCA_030556875.1. NCBI lineage: Eukaryota > Fungi > Ascomycota > Dipodascomycetes > Dipodascales > Trichomonascaceae > Zygoascus > Zygoascus biomembranicola. The sequence continues at coordinate 1,514,985 of JAKTUV010000001.1, forward strand.
AATATTGAGAGCACAGCGGACAAAATCTATTATACATTCACTTCTTTCTCTAATTCTTGAACTTTCCTTACTTTCGATACCACTTTTATATAGTTATCAATATACTCCGCTTATTATATTATGCATGGACGTTTGAACTACACTGAAGCTGAAATGAATATCGAATAATGTCTTATTGCTAGGGGCATTTCGAACAGATAGCAGAGAGAAGATTGACTAAGAAGGAAAAACTCTAATTGCACTTACGGGGTAATATACGGTACCACATTGTAAAAGCGCAAAAAGAGAAGCGCTCGCTATACTCTGGAAGATCAGTCGTGAACTGGTGTTGGTGACAAGGGCCTGTTTTACGCGGTTCAAGCGCTTACATAATTGCGGAGGTCTACCCCAAGAATGAACCTAATCGGGCTGCGGAGATTGTGCCAGCAGACATCGACTGGAATTTCATTTTGGTGGAGAAACTTCTCCACCAGAGAGCAAAGTATATTTTCTTCGATGTCCATTCTTTGTTGAGCTCTGGTGGGCTGTGAGACAACAGTTTAGCTGCTAGAACAGCCAATCCCAGTCGCTGTCGCTATCTGAGCTTCCGGTGCTCGAAGAAGAGGAAGATGCATGCGACCTGCTATCATCATTGTGTTGTAGCTTCGAGGATACAACCTCAGTTCCAATTTCTTCTGTAGCATCATCGGTGGTCTTTTGGCGATTTGTTCCGTCGGATTGTTTACTTTGTCGCTTTCTAATTGCCCTTTTCTCGCGTCTTGCTTCCCTTTCCCTTTTTCTCTGTTGGTGCCTTCCAATGGAGTCTTTAGTAGCCTCTTCTACCATTCTACGGACATTTCCTATGGCTTCTGATATCATTAATGGAAGCGCACAGAATTCCCTGTGTTTTGTGATATTTGTTTAATTTCCTCTATGAATAGAAGAGATATATACTTGTAGATATAACTTGCCCTGTCGAGTTTGATGTAGGCTGCAGTCTTCAGTTACTGCCAAACCTTATATATAATACATACATCATGGCTGAGCCATTCTTGTTAGTCATGATCGAGTCAGGCCCGGCCCAAGTCCCGGATTGATTGATATTCTCAGTTTAAATTTATATAGTTTTTTCCAAGTTACTCCGAAGATGAGCAAGCATGTGCTTCGGTCATTTGTCGAAATCGACCTGAACTGAACTGAACTGAACTGGTGATCTTTATTCGAAGTTTATGTAGAGAGATACTAAGAGGACTATGAATGACCGTAGCGTTGTCTGACTAACTGATAATCTCTATTTCTAGTCTATGTATAAAGATACAAAGAGGCTGATTAAAAATTCTGTATTCGATAGCGTCGTTGCTCTTCAGAGCGTATTTCTTGTTGAATGAATGAATGAATTATCATTATTTATAGTCTATGTAAATCGTAATGAATGAATGAATGAATTATCATTATTTATAGTCTATGTAAATGGTTACAAGA